>OZ012699.1:10287865-10328538 GCA_963942565.1 Maea johnstoni
CTGCTACTACTGCTACTACTGCTACTACTACTACTACTACTACTACTACTACTACTACTACTACTACTACTACTACTACTACTACTACTACTACTACTACTACTAAGCCTTTGTGTTCAATATTCAATATCCTAGAGGTCGCTATGTATAGATAGTCTTACCTTTATCTGTGCGCTCATCTGCCGCGTGGTCCGCCCATTCTCCTCCTGTATACTCCTGCTGCAGGTTCCCCCATCCTGAGAATTCCCCGGCAAGATCCCGAGAGCCAGGAGCACTAAAACCATCAAAACACCACTCGCTCTGATACAGGACATCTTCGTACAAACCTGTACTTAGCAAATACAAACTATACACTACTTTTACGTCTCTGGGATAGCATGGTTGAAACTGTTGTTTGTGTTTTTTGTGAATGCGGTCTTTGTTTACTTGACGTATAAGGCAGTGGACCGCATGAACTTAGCATTATTTATTAGTGGGTCTTCACTCAATATAAAGGCCTGTCCTCCTGGGGATACGAATTGATTCTTATTTCAGGGTTTCAAGGTGACATAGCATATATATCACCCCATTCTCCATTGGTTGATTTCTTTACATGTTTTACTGAATTGTACCAATAATTGTACCGATAAAAGAAGAGGAAAAAGTCAAGAAATCAGTAATCCATTTGCGTTAGGGATCTTTTTAATTCTCAAAGAGATGATTTTTATTGCATCTATAAGTTCATATGCATCATCATATTGTTTTACAACTACAAGTAATCACACAATCTTCAAATAATCAATAAGGTTAACGACCATACAAAAGGCAATATAAATACTGATGGCTATTGACTGAAAATGAAAATGGGTGATATTTCAATATCCATTTTCAAAGTGCCTCAAATAATCATACAACATTTGTGTTACGGATAATTGGCATCTAAGAAGGGATTGGTGCAGCTGTCCTCGGATGGACCAGTGTCAATGGGTAGTCGCGATTCACCCTTTAACCGAGCCATATATGCTTGTAACGCATATGGCCTGCCCTGACGGCCAAGTGGTCTAAGGTATTGCCACTGACTGCTTAGTCTCTTACCACTGAGGGCCTACCCTGATGAGCCACTGAGGGCCTGTCCTGATAGCCGAGTAGTCTAATGTGTTGCCACCGACTGCTCACTGCCTATCACCACTGAGACCCTGCCCTGATGGCCGAGTGGTCTAAGGTGTTGCCATTGACCGCTAACTGAGTCTCAACACAGTTGCCAGTGAACTGTGGTTAGGCGGTGATTTTCGCCATGTTATCCGATTTGCTCCACCACTAACAAATGGCTAGTCACGACTTAACCTCAATATGGCAGAAAAGGTGATGACAATCGAAATCGAAGTCATGCATACGACTAACACCTTTCAATTGTACTTGCATGGTTTGCACATGTACTCTATTACATGTCTAGGTAGGATGCCTACCTGTCTATACAGATCGCGTGATTTGAACACCTACTAGACCTAGTATATTTTGACATACCATCTACACAACACTGTGTGGATGTATCGTTTATCGTCACTTTTTCTGTCATTTAAATGCTCAATAGTATTTAACCAGTGTTTCAATGTTGGACAAAACAAACAAACAAACAAAAATACCCAAGTCACTGACAACTTTCGCTCACAAGGGTTATGAGTCTCACAATCCCTTAGATTAAAAGATATTGCTGAATGTCCTATTCGTACCTGTGTGGAGGGTGTGATAGGGTGTTTTATGGCGGGTTTTCTATACCTGTCCGCAACAATTTCACCAAATGACGGACCTATTCAGTCCATTAAGATGAATTGTCTTAGCATCATAGGTGATCCTTTGAGCGGAAATGAGGTGTGACGTCACGTGACTTTCAATGCGAGTTAAGGACAAACCCCTTCGACTGCTTCATCCCATAAACATTAAGACAGTATGAACCCGTTACGGTATCTGATCCAAGAGTGCTTTGAGAGCGAATCGTCCTTCTTGTTTCCTTAATTGAATACATTAATGTCGACTGGATCAAAGACAATTTTGAAAATAACATTGGAATCAATCATAATTTCACAGAATATTTGGAAGAGAGTTGTAGGTTTGGTTGAGTTGAACATTTCTGCTTGAAATGGTTTCTGAAAAAAATCTGATTAGAAAGATAGCACCAATGTAGTCGGGACTTTTTTGGAAGCGAATGGTTAAAAAAAGGCGCAACTCGTTACGGTTTCTGATACTCGGTCACCCACAAAGTTGGCAAAAGCAAATTGTTATTCTTGCAACTTTAATTGAATGCATCAATGTCGTCTGGACATATAACACTTTCGGAAACAATTAAAGAATTAATCGTGAATCCACGAATATCTCAAAGAAGATTCGTTGGTTTGGTCCAGATCAATATATCTCCATCAAATATTTTTGTTAAAATGCTCTTGTCATAAAAATATCAACAGAATAGCCAGAACGTCTTTTTGCGTTACGGGCAAAAAAGGGTTAAGGCAGGTTCTGGATGGGCAGGTTCTGGTATGTGGAGCTCGGTCAACCGTGAGTTCGCCTTTCTGGTCTTCTTAATCGAATACGTCAATGATATCTTCATTCATTTCATCGCCATCTTGATGAATGGTTCGAGCAGGTTTCTCTAGGGCAGCCTCCATGGCCGAACGATCTAATGCTTTGCAAGCCGAGCAATTAGTGTGTCTCAACACATTTAAGGTCGACTCCTGTTTGAGGCAAGGGGGAAAGTTGTCAGTGACGACTTGCGTTAGTCTATCGCAGATTTACCCCGAAATCCGCTTTCCTTCATTACTTAAACAACTGCCTACGAATAAGCCATTGCAGTCAACTGATGATCAATCCATTCACATATTCAAATCAGAAGCACAAAAATTTCTGAATCTGACAACAATTAGAACATGTGATAAACATGGGTTAAGCTTTTACAGTATAGAACTTTAAGTTTTCTCTAACCCTTTGTTTTTGTTTACCAAATAAGGAATTTCTGTAGATTCCACCTACGATCCCATGTAACGTAATTAACCGAATATACTGTAAATTTCTAAAACTCGTAGCATTTGCGCTGTACACAGGCCAGACTTATATCGGGTTATTTTTGGTTGTATCCCCTTAACACAGTAAACACTAGAATCTTTGAAAATGTGTGTATTATAAAATTATCCAATTAGTCTATATCTCTAGACGTTGAACATCTATGGAAAACTATGAATGTATTAATTAACAACATGTTTTTTAAAA
This sequence comes from Maea johnstoni, assembly GCA_963942565.1. NCBI lineage: Eukaryota > Metazoa > Annelida > Polychaeta > Spionida > Magelonidae > Maea > Maea johnstoni. The sequence continues at coordinate 10,291,103 of OZ012699.1, forward strand.
AAAAACTTATAATTATACCCCTTTGTTTTGCGATGGTAAGATAGTAATGTTACGCTTAGGAAACTTCATAATTGGTATGCTAAAATTGCCCATGTAATTTGATCACATGCAATTAGAAAACAGGGTGAAAAGATGATTATGCCACATACCTATGTCACTTACAACAAAAATTAGTTCACTCAGTGGTTTGCTTAATTGCTATGCTTACACCTACGCTGGTAATTTGATAAGCCAAAATTATGAAAACAATGTGTAAGGACTAATTTTGGCATATACCCTTTTTGTTTGAGTATAGTAGGTTTTACGCAGTTGGCAAATAGATGTGTTTACACCTAGATGGGTAACTGATATCTTAGTGAAAAAGCCTACACAATGACGGTAATTATGGTTGGAAATGGAAACTGATAATTATCTTTTTTTCACCCCTATGATAGATAGTCCTACTGCAACATGTGATTACGTTAGGAGATATTGATCTTTATCAACAATGAGCATGACCTAGACATTATCCTGAACAGTGCGCCAATTGTAAAAAGATCAAATATCTTAACGGGATATCCACACATAGTGCAGGCCTCTGAGTGGAAGATATTGATTTTACTCCACTGTTACAGCTTGTTCAAGCAAAAAGATCAGCTGGACCTATGATACTTTTGAAACTCACATTCGTTTTAAGCATATATTCCAATATGAAGGAACATTTGACGATGGATTCTGATAAACCTTCTTTCAAATATATTTCTAGAAAAATGCTTTTGTCAAAATGATAATATCAACTATGTCAGGACGATGTTTGCCCCCGCGTTTCAACGATCTTCTTAAAACTATTTTTCCATTCTGATAATATTCCAGGGTTTCCATTCCATGCATTGCGGTAAATCTTTATATATAATAAACATCAAAGTATGAACAATATTTTTTGCGTCAGATGTTTCGCGGACCACTAACATATTGGATGTAGAAAGATGAATTTCGTTTATTGTCATTTTCTTTCAATTTGAATTGCATTGTACGTTGTTGACTGTGTGAATCGCACAAAACCACACTTTTAAACACACAGAAAAATTTCATATACATTCTTTGAACAAACGTTATAAGTTAGATAAAGCTTTTGCGAACACATAAACAGCTTACTACAATGCCCTGGCTAGATAATTGATTACTAAGTAGCACACGAATGTTAATACAGTACAGGTACTGGATATATATATATATATATATATAATATATATATATATATATATATATATATATATATATATATATATATATATATATATATATATATATATATATATATATATATATATATATATATATATATATATATATATACTGTAGAACACACAATGTTAGCGTCTGTTTATATATAGTGTACATAGCGTGTGATTCCGCTTCGCTATATATAAAAACGCTGTACTTTTTTCATACTGTACTGGCGCTGTCAGCAGCGGCTACCGTCGCTAACATACATATACGCTATGATGAAAATTCCCCAATTCCCTATATTTGGGACACGCGTCATATATGTGTTCTACAGTATATATATTATAAGCATGAATGGGTTAATTGACTGCTACTGCTCGGCAAGGTCAAGGTCAGCACCAGAAACAGGCGTGATGATACGTTACCACTGGTTACTGTCACCAGGTATAATTGCCGTCACGAAATATAATCCGGCGGAACGGAATCACTACGCCAAGGTCAAGGGTGATAGCACGGTAAATCATCGCCCCTATCTCAGCACAACAATGGACCTGAAATGTTTTTATTCGCTAGGCGATTGTCCCAGTCCACTCCCCTCCCCACGGGATGAATCCCCGGGGTGGGGATGGGTTGGGGCATCCAGGAGCTTAGTTTAGAACGAAAGGTAGTGATTGTGAATCCCAGGATGCAAATTTCAGAATCCCAAAGGGTGGCGTCAAAATCATGGTTAGACTCTATAGGAGGAACCGTGGGATAGGTATATAAAGGTATAACGTTCGCGGGGAACAGAGTAGGAGTCCGATTGGCAGAAATCTGGAAGCCAACGAGGACGAAGATGGAATACCCAGTGAACGTGTTGGCCTATCATGAGTAGAAATATCGAATTATTGGCAAACAGTGCTTCATTCTGTGTGGGCGCTTATGTTATGGAATACCTCATCTTTAACTAAATAACTAAAAAAACATGCAAGTTCACCCTTTTGCTACTGCTGCTGGCTAATTCGTGCATAATATGATAATGCAAAATAGCTGAAAAACATCAGGGACCCCTGTTTATACTCCGCAACAGCTTTCAAATGAAAACCTACGCGACATAGCTAAGTTCTTTATGTCTGCAGCCTTGTACTTTGGATAAATGTAGCCTCCACAACGAAAGGGTTAAGCACTTTAGCGCTATACATGCATACACACATACATACATACATACATACATACTTTTACGCAGACACAGTACCTCAAAAACCTACCTATATAAATGGATTTAGTCGTAGATATATACATAATACATTCATTCACATTTCAAATGGTATTTTAAGGAATGACAACCTATTGGCATATGTATTTAAACTATAACATACACTTAACATCAAAATAATAAAATAAGCGTCACATATCCGACCATGCAAATGTACCAGTGCAGTACTAAGTGACAGCGACTGTAAATGTACAAGTTATCGAGAGTCAGAAAAATATTCATTCGATTCCTCCCAATCGATGAACTCGTCAAAAGAGTCGGGAGAAAACCACATTGAATGGCACATCTGTGACGCTGTCCCAATTGTACTTTGCCTCCGAACACACATTCCATTGAAATCCCCTCAACATTGAAATAGTCATATGGAGGGCTTTAACGGATGACACTGGTGATTTTTACATTTTGATTAGATATAATCTCACTGTCTTGCTGACGACAAAGAGATTATCACTCGTTTAATATTTGTCTGGAATACAATCCTGGTTGAGGAGGGGTAAAGACGGCGAGAGGTGAATTCAAAGGATGATTCACCAATGCATCATCTTCATCCTCTCTCTAGTTCATATCATATCAGGTAAATACTTTTCCTATCATAAGGCTTTATCTTAAACAGCTGACTGTCTTGATTGGATGGCAGGTTTGTTGATTTTACTATTATTATTATTATTATTATTATTATTATTATTATTATTATTATTATTATTATTATTATTATTATTATTATTATTATTATTATTGTTATTACTTTTATTGTTATTATTATTATTATTATTATTATTAGTAGTATCATTATTATTATTATCTATATTTTAATACTGACTTTTTGAGACCTATGGTAAAGGATTTAAGAAATCCTGGGGCCTGTGGAGTTCTGCTGCTGCAATGGGTTGCTCCATTGTGGTCTCTAGATGGCCCCGAAAGGTTTCTGCTTTTTCAAATTTGTGCGTTTACGGTATATTTTTGCAAAAGAGTCCGGTTGCCAGTGGCAATGACAAGTGTCTGCAGCCAGTCCAGGTCACATCAATGACATACGTCTGCAGCCACCCGATGTGATACAATGTATTTCATACAATGTTGTACAACTGTATCCATGAAATTATACAATGTTGCTCTCCCCCACTTTCAACTCTATCTATAAAATTATACAATGTTGCAAAAAACTCTACACCATACACCACTAATGAGTGCATGCGTACTCAGACCTGTGGTGTTACAATTAACTCTCCTCTCTTTCTCGCCCTCCATCTGTCTGTCTGTCTATCTCTCCTACCTCTCTCTCTACTTCAATACTCTCTTCTATGTCTCTCTCTTGCTTTAGTATTTTAGATTGCCACAGCATTTGTCATCAATCTTTATAATATGTTTTCTTATTGAATACTAAAATTAGTATGGTTTGGGCGATTGAATAGGCCCACCACAATATAAAATATTGTTTCACGCTGGCTGTGTCAAAACACTTTTTCTATCAGTGCTATATTGTCATTGTGCACTCTATCTTTCTGTATAGGCTATTTCCTTTTAACTCTGTTGAGTTTTCTTTTCTTCTTCTGAAGAAATGTCCCTACATTATATTATTCCTTCCAAAATCGCTACCTTTAGGCAATCCCTACATTAAAGTATCCACTACTTTAATGAAATCACTACCTTTTCCAAAATCGCTACCTTTAGGCAATCCCTATATTATAATAATCAATACTTTAATGAAATCACTACCTTTTCCAAAATCGCTACCTTTAGGCAATCCCTACAGTACCTTATAGGATTCACTACGTTAATAAAAACACTACCTTTTCCAAAATCGCTACCTTTAGGCAATCCCTACATTTTAGTATTCGATACTTTAATGAAATCACTACCTTTTCCAAAATCGCTACGTTTAGACAATCCCTACATTATAATATTCAATACTTTAATGAAATCACTACCTTTTCCGAAATTGCTACCTTTAAGCAATACCTACCTTTTAGGATTCAGTATGTTAATGAAAACGCTACCTTTTACAAAATCGCTACCTTTAGGCAATCCCTAAATTTTAGTATTCACTATGTTAATAAAATCACTACCTTTTCCAAAATCGCTACCTTTAGGCAATCCCTACATTATATTATTCACTACTTTAATAAAAACACTACCTTTTCCAAAGTCGCTACCTTTAGGCAATCCCTACATTATATTATTTACTACTAATAATGAAATCACTACCTTTTCCAAAATCACTACCTTTAGGCAATCCCTAAATTATAATATTCAATACTTTAACGAAATCACTTCCTTTTCCAAAATCGCTTCCTTAAGGCAATCACTACATTTTAGTATTCACTACTTTGATGAGATCGCTACCTTTTCCAAAATTGCGACTTTTACGCAATCCCTACATTACAGTATTCACTACTTTAATGAAATCACTACGATTTTGGAAAAGGTAGTGATTTTATAAGGTAGTGAATACTAACAGGTAGGGATGCTTAAAGACAGCAATTTTGGAAATGGTAGTGATTTTATTAAAATAGTGTATACTGTAAGGTATAGGGATTGCCTAAAGGTAGCAATTTAAAAAAAAGGTAGTGATTTCATTAAAGTAGTGAATACTATGAGGTAGGGATTGCCTAAAGGTAGCGATTTTGGAAAAGGTAGTGATTTTACTAAAGTAGTGAATATTATAAGGTAGTGATTTCCTAGAAAAGGTAGCGCTACCTTTTCTGCTACCCCCCATTTCCAGCCCCTATACCTTGACACAAATGTTGAGTGTTGACACGGGATGGCTCCGTGTCAACACTCAAGAGTAAACAAATCTATTGCGAAAGTTCTAATCTTTTTGTCAGTTTTGGCCACATAATTTTACAAAATTTCTTCAGAAATTTCTCATTTGAAATGATTGGTTATTTCAAATGCTGTTCTAGCGTGTCGAGTCGGCCTCAGCTTAACCGAATGCTGGAGTATGACTTAGAATCCAAACCCGTGCTGTGCACGGGGGCCTGCTAGTTATAATTATTATTATCATTATTATTATTATTATTATTATTATTATTATTATTATTATTATTATTATTATTATGATTTTTATTATTATCATTATTATCATTATTCATTTTCATTTTTATTATTATTATTATTATTATTATTATTATTATTATTATTATTATTATTATTATTATTATTATCATAATTGTTATCGTCATTATCATTATGATTGTCATTATTATAATTATCATTATTATCATCATCGTCATCGTCAATGTTATTACTGTTATCATCATCATATTATTATTATTATTATTATTATTATTATTATTATTATTATTATTATTATTATTTTTATTATTATTATTATTATTATTATTATTATTATTATTAATACTAATTCTGTTGTTATTATTATCATTATTCAAACCATTTGCTGATTATATTGTTTGTTACTATTGTTGTTATTTGTAGTAATTTTAATATTTAATATTTTCATTTTATTATTACTATTATTGTTATTTTCATTACTATTGTTGTTGTTATTATTATTATTATTATTATTATTATTATTATTATTATTATTATCATTATCATTATTATCACTATTATTATTACCATTATTATTATCATTATTATTATTATTATCATCATTATTATTATTATTATTATTATTATTATTATTATTATTATTATTATTATTATTATTATTATTATTATTTTTTATCGCCATGATTATGATCATTATTATCATTATAATGATACCAAGTTTTTCAGACCTTTGGTGACAGATTCCTGTCGAGTTCACCTGCCAGCCTTGGTTGCTCCACTGTGGTCTGAAAATGGGCCAGAAGTCTCTCTGATCTATCCAATTGGTGCATTTACAGCGTATGCTTGAAGACTCACTATCATCAGTCAGCAACATTGCTTTAAGCACTGCATAGACCTTAATTTCAAAATGTCTCAATTATTACGTTTCCCTTAAGATCAAATATACACATATACATATCATATACATATAAGCATGAAAGGTATAATTCTTAAATCTGAGGGCCACAGCGAAAATTAAATCCTGTATTTGACTGTGTTACTGTGTTTAGATTATTATTGTTATCATTATTATTATTACTATTACTATTATTATTATTATTATTATTATTATTATTATTATTATTATTATTATTATTATTATTATTATTATTACTATTATATTATTATCATTATTATTATTATCATTATTATTATTATTATTATTATTATTATTATTATTATTATTATTATTATTATTATACTATTATTATCATTATTATTATTATTATTATTATTATTATTATTATTATTATTATTATTATTATTATTATATTAGTGACAGTATTCCGAAAGATATTGATTGACGTAACTCTACTTCTACAATAGGTTCGTGTTATTATAATGGCAAGTGGTACCCAGAAGGACGGATACCCGATCCTGAACCCTGTCACGTGACGGAATGCGTCACGGGACGGATACGGACCTCTGTGATCCAGTGTCTGGAGGATAGGCTGCCTGACTTCTGGATCTGTGCTAAGTCTGTACAAAAGGACGATGAGTGCTGTCTGTCATGTCCGGAAAAAGGTAATTACGTAAAGAGTCGTGTCATTATAATATATATATATATATATATATATATATATATATATATATATATATATATATATATATATATATATATATATATATATATATATATATATATATATATATATATATATATATATATATATATATATATATATATATATATATATATATACACACACATATATATGTATATATGTATATATGTATATATATATATATATATATATATATATATATATATATATGTATGTATGTATGTATGTATGTATGTATGTATGTATGTATGTATATATATATATATATATATATATATATATATATATATATATATATATATATATATATATATATATATATATATATATATATATATATATATTGCATCGTGTGGCTAATGTATTGTAGTATATATTTTCTTTTATGCTTTTCCTATGTATTTTTGTTTGTTAATATGTGAATACAATGCATTGTAACACAATATATTTCGCATATTGAATAACACAGTCAATCAAGATTCATTCATTCATTTGATTAAATTGGGGTATAATTGTCAGTGTGGCTCCAAACTATTCCAGGTGAACATTTAGACTGTTAGTATATCACAATCCACTTGCATCTAGAGTGCAGAACATTTGAAATATGAGTTTAAATTGGTTGTATAGTCATCAATGCATTCGAAAACTATTTCTCTCTTCAGAATGCGTGGTAGAAGATGATGTTTATCAGCACGGAGACTGGATAGTGCGAGGGGAGTGTGAGGATTTGGGTACCTGTGAGCACGGCACCCTGGCTAACTGGGGTCCACTGGCGCACCCCCAGTGCCTGGCTGAAGGATGTGTAACACAAGAACAAGCTGACACGTTTGCCATCGACTTCCCCAACTGTGATTTCCCTTGCAAAGTTTGTCACAATGGCATGTATTTCGTTTTAAATATATACACACATCTTCTCAAAGTCATACCTGTACATACATACATACATACATACATACATACATACATACATACATACATACATACATACATGCATGCATGCATACATACATACATACATACATATGTACACACATACATGTAGTTATATATACATGCATACATACACACATACATGTAGACATATATACATATATACATACATACATACATACATACATACATACTAACATACATACATACATACATACATACTACATACATACATACATACATACATACATACATACATACATACATACATACATACATACATACATACATACATACATACATACATACGACACGAGAAGATATAACATTTGCTCTTTGAATGTGGTATAGTTTCAAAAGTTGATGTACATAATCATCATAAATATTTCAAACAACGTCGTCATTTTTTATTTAGGCAACTCCACTTAAATCAAAGCAACATATCGTTAACCATACGGCTATCAGCATTGCCATAACGACATCTTAGCTTGTTATGGCAAATAAAAAAGATTAGAATGTATCGCCACTTCACTTAATTTGTTTGTATGGAATCGAAATCGTCTTACATTACCATTTTCTATTTTAGTTACAAACACGCCATCCCATCCTCCAGGTAAGGATATTATTGGATATCTTTGAGAGGTTCCCAGTTATGCCTCTTCTGATAACCATGTTATTTTCTTCATCTCTAAATATTTTATTGCATTGCAACCTAAACGAATACAGCTCTCAAACAATCTTTAAAATTGCAGTAAATATTTCCTTGCAAGCGAAACAAATATAGCTCTCAAAGAATCCTTAAAATTACATTAATTCTTATTTTGAAAACCAAGTTCACTCATTTTTATACATTTATAAATTGGACTTAAAACTCGATCTAGTCAATGAACTTTCTAAAATGTTCAACAACTAATAAAGAGCATTCCTTCAGAAAAAGTGGCTACAGAAATGAAATACATATCTTCAAAAAAACAGAGATGTTTATAAATGGAAACTATAGAATATGGGAAAATCCCAGATTCTTGATTTGGCAGCCATTTTGACCTTGAATGACCTTTATTACATCATGGGATAGAGTTAGTCATGTGTTTAGTATTTCAAAAGATACTTCTCTTTCGTACTAACATTTTGATACCAAACACTCATCCTTATGTTTGGTTTAAGCTTAAGTTTAAGTTTGGTTTAAGAGTTATGAGTGTTTAAAGTGCCTTCACTATCCCTATACATATTATTTTGACCATCGTGGGGCCTTTTTACATATATAAGGGTATTCAAGACATGACCCCATAAAAAAGATGTGCACCACTTCTGAAGGCTACATCCACCCTTGCGGTATGCCCCAAGTGTGGGCCTAAAACATGATACCAACGGAAATTTTCTAACTCTCGGGTTAACCTGAATCCCCAAAATGGGTGGCTGGCTACTGTACTATACCAATACAGCCAATTTCTACCCATTTTCACAACATTTTTGACCTTAGTTGACCCTTAAATGACCTCTTAGTATTGATGAATCAGAACATGTGCATTTTAAAAAGGTGCAGGTAAACATTTTACACATTTGGATACTTCATTTATGGAAGTTGGTTATGCATAACGTGAAATATGATCGAAAATGTTACCAAAACCCCTCTATTTCAGGATCATAATACTGCAGGTTTTCAGCCTCGTGACCTTTTTGACCTTTGTCTACCCCAAATGACCCTTCACAAGTGACCAATCAGAATGTGGCTGGTTTTAATTCCTGCGAAATTAAAAGTTATACATGGTGATGCCTCATTTGTTGAAAATAAACCAATATAACAGAAGTTATGATAAAAAATGTTACCCCTACCCCCATAATTGTGACCATTTTTTGCAATCCTGAGAGGTCATTTGCATCAAATAGTATTTAGGTTGATAAAAAAAATTGCCCAACACTTGGAAATTAGCATCCGGCAGTTTCGTTGTTCTTAGGGTATGTACATTGCATTTCCATCATAAAACCATGCAGGAATCAACATTGCAAGGTTCACATACTTGGCATATAGGGCTGGCTAGTAGACTATTATGACAATTGAGGGGATATATGAAAGAATGAAGCATAACGTAATTCATATAGAAGAAATTATCTTGGTCGAGTTAAATTTCATATTGCAGTCAACAGTACTAGTATCTCGTTAACTGACTGAAAGTACTAACTATTCGATGTTACAATCGGTTTCATAACAAAACATTAGTGTTTTAGATATGAGATTAAAAGTCGTTCTACAGCGTTAAATATCTCACTTTCAAGAACATTTTAAACATTCACATACCATATTGTTCAGAGTACTGCTGGCTGAATGGAGAATGGTACACAGATCACGTTATTATAATTATTATTATCATTATTATTATTATTATCATTTTATTATTATTATTATTATTATTATTATCACACTGTATTATTATTATAATCATTATTTCATAATCATTATTATTTTAATCATTATTGTTATTTTGTTATTTTTATTATTATCATTATTATTATATTTGTTATTATTATTATTATTATTATTATTTTTATTATCTTTATTATTGTCATCATTATTTTTATTATTATTATTATTATTATTATTATTATTATTATTATTATTATTATCATTATTATTGTGGTTGTTATTATTATTATTGTTATCATTATTATTATTATTATTACTATATTATAAAAATTCGCTTTTTAAAATCAATGGTATGGGCTGAAAAATTGTTAACAGTATCTTGTAAATAGTATCTTGTAAATTGCGATTACTTATATGTACACTTCTGTCCTAATGTCTCTTTATATCCCATATTTCAGAGATCGGTTGGCTGAACGGTACGCTACAATTTCTTTTCAAAATGAGTGTGAAACTTTAACTTATCTGATAAGTGCTGCCATCTATTGGATAGAAAAAGAAATGTGTTGTAAAAGCAGTAATATCCAATACATTTCAGCTCCCTCTCATTTGTGTTTTGTGTCTGTATTTTAGAGTACTGCTTGCTGAATGGAGAGTGGTACCCTGAAGGTCTGTTACCTGGCTCCGATGCCTGTCTCCTGCTGAACTGTGTGGGGGGTCACGTCATGACGTCAGTGGTCCATTGTTTTGAGAAGCAGCACGCGGACCTGTGGGCGTGTCCAGACCCAGCGTCCGAAGACGACTGGTGCTGTCTGCACTGTCCCAGCTTAGGTGAGAGACAATGTACAGTGCAGACGTCTAATTCCTACACTAAATGCGCGGGCTGCCTTGGCATGATCCATCACTGCTTGCCCCCGATTGCCACCCAATTTCCTGGGCATGCATGTGCATAGTTGACCTCACAACTGAAAAAAGCTTTGATTCGCAAGCTAAGTGGGTTATTGATGTGCTTAGCTTTTTTTTGAGATTTGATCAATGGGTGTTTGAACAACCAGGCACTGGCAGACGTCCGGTCGACTAGTGCAGGAATTAAATGTCAGTACCGTAAATTAGCCGAACAAAAAAGAGAGTATATCAAAATACACACAGACAGTAAAGTTGCAAATTAGAATGAGATGTTATTTAAATTGAAATCCAAAATGGCAACCGAGAGATGCTTTGCTGCATTGGAAGGTAAAATGCAAGATTTTGATGTAAAATGGTTTAAGTTAACATTTTAAATTGATATACACTATTCTTAGAAACTGCATATATAGGTAAACAAGAAACCCGTATGTTATAAATATATTTTAATTTGGAATGCTATGAAATAATATGTAAAGTACATATTTTCAGTGAGAAATGAAGAAACATGCACTTGTTTGCAGACATTGAATACAAAAGAGAAAATGTAAAATGACACTAAGTTCTTGAATCTGTACGCCTTTTGGATGGAAATGCATTGATAAGCCTAACTGACAAGCGTGAAATTTGGGGTTCGATCCTAATTGAACCCCAGTAGTTGGTTAAGCTTTATATTCGTGTGGCATTGGAACACACTGGCTTTAGTGACTTTGCACTTTATCAAACCAAGTAGCCATAAACTACAAACTCGCTTTATTAATTTCTATCAAATTCCTGAAATATCTCCCCATGATATTGCAATGTAATCTTCTTTCTTATTATGCAGAATGTGAAGTGGATGGCATTATCTATGAGAATGGTAGTGTTATAGTGAAGGATGGGTGCAGCATGGAATGCCTATGTGATGCAGGAATGCTCACTGACTGTGGACCTGTACAGCTGCCAGCTTGTCCTCCTAGTGGATGCTTCGCGGAGCAGGAGGCAGCAAACTTTACTTCAAACTTTCCAAACTGTCAAATGCCTTGTCATATTTGTGAACCTGGTAAGTATGTTCTGAATTGATCCAGTAAAAAACTTTCTTTTTTGTTTTTAAAAAGCCCATTTTTCTATAGGCCCCCTTTTGCTTATTTCCCTAATTGCCAAGCATCCTGGCCATGCTTATGCATGCATTCATTGTCATAAGATATTAGTCACAGGTATCAGACACCTACATAATGTCTGGTGTCCAGAAAAAGAAATCGTCTAATAAATCCCTCTCCACACGTTCATACATTTTCTCAGGTGTTCAAGTATTTTACAAAGCAAACAAACTACAAACTAATTTTTGCATCAGTAATATTGTTACAAGTTAATTTGAAATTCTGGTTTTGGTTGTAAAATATGGATATCCAAGAAACATTGACTTGATTTTCTAGAATAGAAAGAAAAACAGTTCATATACATTGCAGATGTACATGTATATGAACTGTCGAAGTTATATTAGTGAGTGTTGACTGAAATAGTCTCTCTCTCTCTCTCTCTCTCTCTCTCTCTCTCTCTCTCTCTCTCTCTCTCACTCTCTCTCTCTCTCTCTCTCTCTCTCTCTCTCTCTCTCTCTCTCTCTCTATTTAACAAATAGAGCACAGTCCCGAGGGAACTACGAAGTAATAGGTCCCAGTGAGAAGCAATAGGACCCGAGGCGAAGCCGAGTGTCCTATTGCTTCTCACTGGGACCTTTTTCTTCTTTGTTCCCGAGGGACTGTGCTCTATTTGTTTTATTATACCGATTGTCTATCTAAGAAAGAAAGAAAACTTTATTTTTTTTTTTTATTTTTTTTTTCTTTTAATTTTTTTTTATTTATTTATTTATTAATTTATTATTATTTTTTTAATATATTTTTTATTTATTTATTTATTTTATTATTTTTTTTTAAATCTATTTTTTTTTTTTTTTTAAATCTATTTATTTTTTTTTTTATTTTTTTTTTCATTTTATATTTATTTATTCATTTTTTTTTTTTTTTTTTTTTCGAAACACCCATTTCCCACAAAACGAATTTAGTAAGATTGACCTAGATATTTCACTTGAACTCATTAATGGACTAAAGCGCTATCTATTGACGAACAGGGACACTAGCCATGCTCTATTGATGAAGAATAGTGCCTGGCAATAGTACCCTCCTCCCAAACACAGGCATACTATTCAGAATAGGGGGTCTGTAACTGACCAATCAGAGGCCTAGAATTCTTCAAGAGGTATAATAAATATATATATATATATATATATATATATATATATATATATATATATATATATATATATATATATATATATATATATATATATATATATATATATATATATATATATATATATAAGTATATATAAATATAAATAAGTGGTACTAAATCATGAACGACATATATGTATTTTTAAATTTATGTTAAACTATCCATTTCAGTAACATCAGCAGGTACGTACTATTTTTTCTACCTCGATATTCCAGGTAGTCGACAGGGCAAGATAAAATATAACCTTATTTCTTTAAACGATAAAATGTATTACATAAGGCATTTACATAAATACTTATAGTATCTAAAATGATCCAAGAACGATTTTAACTGAGCCCATCTTTTAACCGTTTTGTGTCAATCAACATTGTTTATCCATGAAAACTGCAAATATAAATATCACTAACATATCGTCACCGGTTAAATCTTCCTTTTATCATATATGTATATATGCAAGTCGAGTGAACAATGAATATGGCTCAATTTAAAATCAACTTATTTTTTTCCAGAAATAAGAACGACTGTGCCGCTGGGTGAGTACCTAAGTAATCCCTTTTAAAGGAACTTCTTATACCCACTACCACAGTAGAGCATGGCAAAACTGAAGAAACTACTCCTCTACACAGAATAAATTGCCTGAAAGGACTTTTGATGAAGGACACCTTAAGATTTACTGAAATGTTTCAAATGCAAAGAAAATAATCTACGTTTGAATTGCCTTTGGAACAAACTCAAAATTTGATAAAATTGCGATGTCCTTCCATCCGAATAATACTGAGCCATATTTCGAGCAACGCTGCTAATATTTGATTTCCACGTTTTGATGAAACTCTATTTAGAGAAATTGTCCTTTTCTAGTCGTGTGCAAGCCTATGTGAGGTTCTTCAATATCTCGTCTCTTATTGTTCCCAGCGATGGCTTGAATAGTCAGAGTTGGTCATAGTATGAAGGCTGTAACATATGTAAGATATCAAAATGACCCTATATTCACACATTAATCCCATAAGCCACGCAAAGATGGTATGATCAGATCCTTTCTGCAGCATATATATCTAAAACTTAATTGTGACTATTACATCTAACACACACATACACACACACACACACACACACACACACACACACACACACATATATATATATATATATATATATATATATATATATATATATATATATATATATATATATATATATATATATATATATATATATATTTGTGTGTGTGTGTGTGTGTGTGTGTATTTTCATTTATCTTTACACTCAGGTGCGTGTGAATATGAGGGCGTGTTTTATGAAGAAGGTCCTCTACCAAGCCCTGATCCGTGCATCATTTTGGAGTGTCTTGCGGGTGAGATCTCTAACAGCACCATAGAGTGTGTGGAGGACACGATGCCAGATCTGTGGGCCTGTGCCGACCCGCGGGACGCATGCGTAAAGCCTGATAAATGCTGCCTCGTCTGCCCAAGTAAAGGTTAGACCAAACACGCACATACTATTGTTATTGAGTGGTTTCTTTCATTTGAACAACTTCCAATGAATCAATAAATCATATTCTAACCTGTGCAGAGCTGAGAGCATGCTTTTCATGTTTTATCTTTGATACACAAAATGCATATACTATATACTGCGAATATAGAAAAACATGTTCGCGTGAGTTCATCTTTCATAAAGCAAATGCGTGATATTAGATTTACGCGTATATATGAAGAAATGCGAAACTTTGCGTTAACTTGATATTTAAAAAAAATGAACTTTAACATTTATTATTGTTTGATGCATCAATGCCAGATTTATTTCATATATCTTGTCTGCTTTGCCATTGTAGATTGCGAAGTGAATGGTACACGGTATTACAGTGGGGACCAGGTACCCGCAGGGAAATGCGGGCACATGTGTACCTGCGTATCGGGTGTTCTCATCGACTGTACCCAGGATGATGCCGCCCTGTGCCCCCTTGAAGGGTGTTTGACAGTTGCGCAGGTCTACGAGATCTGGGCCAAATACCCTGACTGTGTACAGAACTGTGAGCTATGTGAAATACGTGAGGGCCATTTTCCTTTTAACATTTTTAAGTGAACTATTTGATTTCGGTTTTGATAAAATGAATGAGTGCGAGTTTTGTATTGTTTTTTGGTGATAATTTGCCCCTAATGTGGGGTCGGTACTGTTTCGGCAAAGTGCCTTTTAAGGGATAACCCCGTACTTGACCATGATTTCTATGTATTTGGGAAGTGTTGAGAGTTTTGATGCATTGTTGTTGTTTCATCACTAATATCATTATTTTTATTATTATTATTATTATTATTATTATTATTATTATTATTATTATTATTATTATGATTATTATTATTATCATCATAATTATTATCATCATCATCATTATTATTATCATTACTATTATTATTATTATTGTTATAATTATTATTATTATTATTATTATTATTATCATCATCATCATCATCATAATTATTATTATTATTATTATTCAGTATTATTATTATCATTATTATTATCATTATTATCATTATTATTATCATTATTATCATTATTATTATTATTATTATTATTTTTATTGTTATTATTATTATTATTATTATTATTATTATTATTATTATTATTATTATTAGTAGTAGTAGTAGTAGTAGTAGTAGTAGAATGCTTAACTGCAGTATAGATATTTAATTCCTGCACAGATGTCTGGCAGTGACTGGTTGGATGGGTGTCCTCAATGCGTGATAGAGAATAAATAGGCACCCATATTCATGGCGCACTTAATTGCGTATTAAAGTGATTTTTAGTCGTGACGTCACGAGCGTGCGATCATCACTATGTAGAGGCCACCGGGCGGCAATCAGCCTTGTTGAAGTGTTAAGTGCCTTGTCTACCCACACGTTTAGTGCGTGAATTCAATGTCTTTACTGTAACTCCTGCTATAATTGGGCATTGCTTTTTGTATCCTAACCTATTGATTCAGTTTATTACTAGATGGTAGTGTTGTCGGTTCAACATAGATGGCGCCAACTTATACCATACATCTAGCAAGATCTGTTGGCCACCTGGTGGACAAGTTCAGACCTAAATCGGAGTGGGCTGCTTTCTGAGTTATTTTTCTAATTTGTATAAAAAAGGTTTAGTAACCTATAATAAGGTTTTAACTATACCAATTCAGAGCACTTCATTCTAGTTTGAAGATATTGAGTGAAGGAAGAACTTTTGCATACGCATTATATTTCACAATAAATTACCGAATATCCTTGAATATGTGGCTCAGTTTCTATTACTTGTGGATTGTTTATTCGTTAGTACCACCATTTGCTTGGACACAAACTACGGGTTGCTACCGCATTATATCCGCCGATAAAGGTAAAATTGACGACAAAAAAGCATGCAGTTCACTTCCTTTCCGCTCGAGAAATCGCTTACTCAAACTTTTGAAAGATCAGTATACCTAAACTATGTTTCTTTTTCCTAAAACCAGCCAGCACCCATGAACCACAAGGTAAGAACATATTTGTGGTATCCTTATATATTCACAAGTATAAAGTATTACTAGTATACTTCAAACCTGTAGAAGAGCGCACACAGATATACAAACACCTGGACACACACACTCGCAGACAGACCGACGCATACACACATAATACATACATACATACATAAAAAACAAACAAGCGGACATATACATACACACAGACATACAAACACACACACACATACACACACACACACACACACACATATATATATATATATATATATATATATATATATATATATATATATATATATATATATATATATATATATATATATTTATATATATATATATATATATATATATATATATATATATATATATATATATATATATATATATATATATATATATATATATATATATATATATATATATATATATATATATATATATATATACAGGAAATATATATTCTTGTCAATACATATCCTTATCAGTACTTATTCATATGGCAATCATTTCGTGTATGGAAACTAGCAGTTAAACGTTCAATTTTTAAGAGACAATACAAAGATAAACAAATCGTGATCTTAAGGGTGAGATTAGGTATTCTTGTAATAAATTTGTATTTCAACAACTATAATAAAATGACCGTTCTCACTTTTTACAGCGTGTGAGTACGAAGGATTGGAGTATCCTGAGGGGCCGATATCCAACCCGGACCCCTGTATCCTACAAGAGTGTAGCGGTGGGGAAATCCTGACCATGAACATCACGTGTATAGAGAGCTTGACCCCAGACCTGTGGGCGTGTCGGGACCCAGTGTTGGAGGCTGACCAGTGTTGTCTATCCTGCCCCAGTATGGGTGAGTTAAGATTTAAGTCTGATCAGCAATGTGGCTTATGTTAAATTAAATTCACAAAATACAATACAAGATATGAAGAATTAAACTTCTGAAAAGATACGTATACGTTCTAGTGACCAAACGTATCGTCCAGGAATTGAATACTGGCTATGAATACTACAAGTTATCCTCCTTGTAAAAAAGGGATACGGCCTGGTATCTGTGAGAAGCCAGCTGTATCGCACGAGGCCTCCGGCCTCGTGCGATACGGCTGGCTGAACGCAGATACCAGGCCGTATCCCTTTTTTACAAGGAGGATAACGAATTTATCATCAGTTTTTTTTAATCTGAAAAAAATATATATTTAAAAAAAAAAAATTCAAATTTAAAAAAGTATTTTTTTTTTATCTATTTATGAATTTTTAAATTTTTATTTATTTAATTTAAAAAAATTAAAAAAAAAATTAAATATTTTTTATTAAATATTTTTTTTAAAATTTATTTTCAAATATATATATTTTTTAAATTTATTTCAAAATTTTAGTTTTTTATCTCATATTTCTATTTTATTGATTTTTATTCTTTTTTATAAAACATTTAGAATGGGGATAAAACACTTATTGGGATACTAACATTGACAATTAATGGAAGCAATGCTAGGATCCCAATAAAGTCCAGTACACCACAGCTATTGACCAATCAGCTGCGAGTATCAGAGTGAAGCTGATGATAAATAAAGATATACCTTCTATGATGTAGGTTGTCTAGTTAATGACACAGTGTATGGCATTAACCACTTTAAATATTAAGAAAAAACACACTTATCTACCCTTTGTGTAATATATATATATATATATATATATATATATATATATATATATATATATATATATATATATATATATATATATATATATATATATATAAAACACCCATTTTCCCTTATAGGTTGCATAGTGAATGGCACAGTGTATGACAATGGGGATAGTGTTGCGCTGGGGGAGTGTCAGGAAGTATGTGTATGTGTTGAGGGGGTGCTGAATGACTGCCACCCTATCTTCATGTCAGACTGCCCACCCAGGGGCTGCTTCACAGACCAGGAACTTACTCAACTCATGTATCCCAGGTGTCCTGTGCCTTGTGCTCCATGCTCTAACAGTAGGTGAACTCCTTCATACTACTACTACTACTACTACTACTACTACTACTACTACTACTACTACTTCTACTGTTTTTGCTGCTGCTGCTGCTGCTGCCGCTACTACTACTTCTTCTACTACGGGCACTTTTGAAAGAATTGTCCTTTGTTTTGAAGTTTTGCCATTAAACTGCTCAAAAGTGCTCCATAAGGTCTTGAGGAAATCTTAGTGTGATTTTTTGCACCCTGGTGATTTAAAAGATTTTCCACGGCGGCTTAGGTCATGTTGCTGAGCGATATAAACCAGTAATCAACACGGACAGTCTTTTGCAATGCCGCACGTTTGTTTTGCAACTAGGCCAACCTACTAGTGACGATTCAACCGGACTGGGAACAAGTTTGCATATATGAGAGCCAGGTCTCTTAACCTTTATGTCATGGTGGAGCCATTAAATTTGATATATTTCTATTGCTTTATCTACATGTATTTTAGGGAATGAATAAAAGACACTAAAATTAAAATATTTTCCGTCTAATCTTCATAGATTCCTGTCTTTACAATGGCACATGGTACCGTGACGGTCCTGTTCATTCCGAAGATCCATGTCTCCTTCTGGATTGTAACCAAGGAGATATGACGTCATTTTCTATGGGTTGTTTCTATGAACTTATGACTGATATCTGGGCATGCGCAGATCCCGTACAAGAGGCTGACGAGTGCTGCACTGCATGCCCAAGCAAAGGTGAGCAATTCAAAGTTTTAACTCTCTCTCTCATACAAACAAACAAATCTCTAATACAAATAAACACATTTGTACTCGACTTCAAAATAAAGAAAATTCATGAAAATCGTTCCTATCACAGATTTCTGTCATACCTTCATACTAAATCTTAGAATTGAAAAGACAAAAAACATCTTTAAATTTTGGATTTCTTCTTTGACTTTTACCTTCTAACTTGTCTCCAATGCATAAGTAGACTAGCCAGCGTTTACTAACCCGCTATTATTGTACCTACTACAGCTCAGTAGGGATTGTAAGCTTCTTAAAAAAGGAAATTGCCCTACTACCGGTATGCCTTAATATAGTGACAAAAAAGCCACATTTCTGGGCCTGCCCTGATAGCCGTGTGGTCGCAGCCTTTACCACTGACTGCTAGCTGTCTCTCACCGCAACTGTGGTTTGAATCCTGGCATATGCATGTGAGAAAGTTGTTAGTGACTAGGGGTAAGTCGGTGTTTTTCGCCGGGTTTTTTCCTCCACCACATACAGCTGACTAATTCGGACTTAGCCGCAATATGGCAGAAAAGGTGACGAAAATTCCAATTCCCACATCCCCATTGCCAATGTATACATCTCACCTAACACTGGAAGTACTCTCTGTCCTGGTCAACAAGGTAAGGACTTCCGGAAAGTACCCGCAGAATGTAAAGAATATTTCTATGGTAGGTGGCACTCAGAACTGGGAAGTACTGAGTAGAAAGTTTGAGGTGAGAGTGTTTCCTTGTATGTTTGGTCTATATATATATTACAGATAACATGAGTATGTATCTTTAAGATATTCACCAATTACTATCGAAGTACATTACCTGTTATTATATGTGAAGCTAGCAACACCAATCGCCCTCTATTGGCAGACTCGAAAATTAAATCCCTTTTGATCTTCCCATCCCGCCGCTAGGTGGCTACGCGTTTTGGCGCCAATCATCCTCTAGTGTCTGCCAGCGCCCTCGATCACTGGTGTACCTACGACTCTCCCGCTTCTGCGAGAAAATTCACCACCTTTCTACCGTTTGACTATCTACAAGAAGTCCTAAGGAGCGATAAGTATCTTTGGCTGCTTACAGGCCACTACTTAAACTTACAGACCTTCAGTCTGTGTCGCTATCTTTGAAATCTCTTTCGTCTTGCTTGCTGTCTTGTTTTGTTTCAGAGACAAGATGGCGTCCGCTCAGCTGGTCACCCCTTCCTCCCACTGTGCTGACTCACACTGTTCTAAGTTCGCCATACGATACGTAGTGGACGAACCTTGGACTCACCACCGCACCTGCTCAAACCATCTGGTTTGTTGCAGGGACGGCAGCCACTGTCGCGTATGTGAGAAGTGGGGTGAGGAGGTGTGGGACGGCCTCGAGAGGCTTTTGGCCCGCCTGGCAGCCCGCCAGGAGAGGCGCCGTAAGGCCGGGAAAGCTTCTGACACTGGCTCTACGAGCGAAGGCAGTCTCTTTCCGGAGGGAAGGCTCGTCATAGACGAGGTACCAGCTTTGGAAGTGGAGGTCGAGACCTCCCTTCCTGGTAAGTCGCCCCGGGTCTCTCACGGCACGGGGCAGAGCCTCCGGCTCGGAGAGGTCTCCTTCGGGGGACCGATCCGGGCCAGCCCGGCCATCCCCGGCCCGAGGCTCCGGGAGGAAGAAGGGTTCTAAGAGCTCTTCTTCGTCTTCAGGTAGGGCGGAGAGTGGGAGAGAGGGAGGAGTCAAGCACTCCTCTTCAGCCTCCAGTAGATCTCACAAGAAGAAGAAGAAGTCGTCTTCGTCTTCCTCCGGGGAGGCGAAGAAGCGTTCGAGGGATAAGTCACCGCACCGGTCCCCAGCGCAGTCTTCTCCATGACGAATGGGAGATGATCAGGAGGTTGAGGCAGGGGGGGGAGGATAAGGGTAGTGTTGCCTTTGAGGTCTCGTCACGGCCGCACACCCCGGTGCCGGAGTCCGACGAGTCGTATACGTTGACGGATCACGAGGATTTTGTGGAAGTGCAGGCTTCCTACGGGTCCTCGCCCCTCGACAGGGAGCTTCGGGGCTCGCCGGTTCGGTCCGTGATTGCGGACGAGCCAGCCCCACCTGTCGGATGGCTCCCAGGCCCTCCTCGAGGACCTGGATGACATTAGGGGCGATGCGACGGCTTGGCGGCGGCTTTGGCTAGCCGACAAGTTTTGCTTCAGGATTCCTTTGAGGTTCCATGAGATCATGGAGACCATCAAAAGGGCCCTGAAATTCCCGGGAGAACCGGAGACCAGCGCGCCGGGTCCGCAACCGCAGGCCCAGGCCCGTTCCCTTTTTGTAGGGGTTCCTCCGATAGCCCCGACCCAGCGGGTTGTCATGCCGTGGGACACCATGTGTGCCACTACGGCCAAGAGGGATACCAAAGGTCTTCTGGATGGCTCCTCGAAGACGTTGGGAGAGGGAGTCTTCGCCCGGAAATTTCCGGCGGCGGAGTCAAACGAGAAGGCATTCTTGACCCCTCAGACCATTGACCCGGAGGCTGAAAAGCATTTCCGGGTCTGGGTGAAAAAGGACTTCTCGGCGACACGTGTTCTGTCCTGGCCTCGGCAGAGAAGTTGTCGGCGAGGTTAGACGAGCGGTTGGCTTCGGTTAACCGTCTCTCGGGCCTGCTCATTCAGGTGCAGGCCTTTGTCCACCACGCTGCGGCTTTCCAGGCGGCTGCCCTGCAGCGTCTTCGCCAAGATGCTGCTGCTCCAGCTCCGGACGCGGACGCGGATTTTGATCCGGCAGTGGTTGCTGATGCGATGGAGTTCGCGGCGTACTTGACAGCTTGTATATCTCGGATTACCCTCCATATACAGGCTGAGGTTCGTCTGGACCGGCGGGCACGTCTGGTAAATCACCTGCGTCCCGACGGGGGCTTGCCAGGGATCCCCTCTTTCACGAAGAGGAAGCTCCTAGAACTGCCGCTGGATTCCGAGTTCCTTTTTCGCCGGTCAGTTTGACCAGGTGCTTAGGGATACTATGTCCACTCAGGCCATCACATTCCAGGCGTCGCAGATCGCGGCGGGTTCTCCGCAGCTTGATTTGTCCGGATCCTTTAAGATCCCCAGAAGACCGGCTCAGACCAAGGGTCAGGGGCCGGCCAGGAAGCGCTCCCGTAGGAGTCGCTCTCCTGCCCAGCCGCAGCAGCAGCCCCAGCAGCAGCATCATTTTTTTTTCAGCAGCAGCAGGGAGCACAACCACAGGCCCAAGAGAAGCCCCAGCAGCAACGCTCGGGGTACGCTTCTTCCGGGTCGCGGGGGCGCGGCCGGGGCCGGGGTGGGGCCCGGTCCCAATGAGGTGGAGCCCGGTCCGGTAGGGGGGCGCTTAAGGGAGTACGCGGGAGCCTGGGGAGACATTACTTTGGACAAATGGGTCCTGCAAACTGTCTCCTCAGGCTACCGCATAGAGTTCACAGAGAGTTGCCGGTTAACCAGAGCACCTCTGTGGACGGTGATCCCGTCAAAGCACAAGCACCGTGTAGCCCTCGAGGAGGGTCTGCACAAAATGTTGCTAAAAAAGGCAATAGTGCGACTAGACCCCTCTACGATCGGACCAGGGTTTTATTCCTCCCTGTTCCTGGTAGAGAAGCGTTCAGGAGGATGGCGGCCCATCTTAAACCTGAAACGCTTGAACTAGGGAGTAAGACCTCCCAAGTTCAAGATGGACACGCTCCAAAGCGTTCTAAACATGCTGGGAGCGGACATACAGCTCTACCGGGACGGGTGCCCGCCCGGCGCCGAGGTGCCCGGTCCGTGGGCAGTTTCCTTGGATTTGCAGGACGCTTACTTTCACGTCCCTGTCGATCCAAGGGACACAAAGTATCTCCGCTTCGCCTACGACGGAGAGATCTTAGAGTTTCAGGTACTACCGTTTGGCCTGTCAACCGCTCCCAGAACCTTTACGCGTCTGGTCAGAGCGGTGGGAGCCTTTCTCAAGACATAAGGAATAAATGTATTCCAATATCTCGACGACTGGCTTGTGGTCGGCGAGACGTACCAGCTGGCCCTCAGTTACCAGGACATGGTCCGTTGGGTAACTCAGAGGGTCGGGTTCATTCTTAACGAGGAGAAATTCGACTGGGTTCCGTCCCAGTTTCCTCTGTTTCTGGGGTCTTCGCTAGACTTGGTCCGCCTCCTGGCGTACCCGTCGGAGGATCAGATAGATCGGTTGCAGCGACTCATCCGTCGTGTTCTGAAGTCACCGGCGAGTCCGGCGAGACTTTGGAGGTCATTCTTCGGCCATCTGGCCAGCATGATTCAGCTGGTGCCAGGAGCCCGACGACACATTCGTCCCCTCCAGTACTTTGTACAGGAGAGGTGAGACATGTCCATGCCGGAGTCCACTCCGGTTTTTCTGACTCTGGCTGCCCGGAGACCCTTCAATGGTGGCTCCATACTCCGAACCTCACGTCCGGGGTTCCTTTCTCGGACCCGGTTCCGGAGATGACGATCGTCACAGACACTTCGTCCTACGGGTGGGGAGGTTACCTGGGAGACCAGACGGCTTCTGGCACCTGGCAACTCCAAGAGAAGTCGAGACACATCAACTGGCTTAAACTTCATGCGGTCTGGCTCACACTGCAGCATTTTCTGCCGCAGCTGAGGGGCACAGTGGTGGAGGTGCTGTTGGACAACATGACGACAGTGTCCTACATCAACAAGCAGGGAGGAACACACTCTCTGTCGCTGTGCAGACTAGCCCTGGACTTGTGGGAGTGGTGCGACGAGCACCGGATCATAATATCAGCGGCGCATCTTGCGGGGGAGAGCAATGTCCTAGCGGATGCCCTGTCGAGGGGCAATTATTGCCCGACGGAGTGGACCCTTTACAGGCCGACTTTCGAGTCCCTGTGGCAGGTGTGGGAGCGTCCGTTTGTGGACATGTTCGCCTCGGCGAAGAATGCCCAATTCCCGGTGTATTACTGCCTGGGATCGGACCCCCAGGCCAGCGGGTCGAACGCACTGACCATGAACTGGGACATGGTCCACGGTTATGCGTTCCCTCCGATCGCGCTGATTCCGCGGGTGCTGAGGAAACTCCTCCGGGACCCGTCCGCTATGATCGTCCTGGTCGCTCCATTCTGGCCCAGCCAGATTTGGTTCCGACAGATGACGAATCTCCTGGTCGATCTGCCCAGGGCGATCCCGGACCGGTGGAATCTCCTGAAGGACTTGGGAGACACACGAGTTCTTCCCGGAGCCCGCGAGACTCAGGTTGACTGCGTGGAGGCTCTCCGCATATCTATCCTCGCGCAGGGCTTTTCAGACAAGGTGGCCGACACTGCCGCCAAGGGACGTCGTGAGTCCACTAGGAGGATTTATGGTGCCCGTGCTTCACACTTCGCAAGATGGTGTGCTGCGCGAGCAGTGGATCCCTATACTGCCCCTGTAATGGAGGTTGCGGATTTTATCACGGATCTCGCGAAAATGCCTCATAAGGGGAAACCGATGGCTCACTCTACGATACTGGGCTATCGGACAGCGATAGCCTCGATTCACTCAGGGTTTGAGGGCGGAGTTTCGGTCTCCTCTCACCCGGTGTTGAGCGCATTGCTGAAGGGGATCTACGTGGATAGAGCCCAGGTTAGGACTCTGCGTCCGACCTGGGATCTCCCTAAAGTCCTGGAGCATCTTTCGAAGTCTCCCTTTGAGCCTATGTCTAAGGCGTCGTTGAGGGATCTATCCATCAAGACTGCCTTTCTAGTCCAGCTAGCCTTGGGCCGCAGAGGCAGCTGGATGCATGCTTGCAAGGTGGATGAAGGCCACCTTTGCAAGGAACCGGGGGGTTGGCGTCTTCTCCCGGCTTTGCTCCTGGATAAGAATCAGGGACCGGGTTTCATCCCGAGTTCGGTGTTTCTGTCCAGTTTGAAGGACTTATCCCCGGACGACAGGCTTCACTGTCCTGTCCAGGCTCTGAATTGGTACATTTCACGTACCAGTGAGATTAGAGGTAAAGAGAGATTTCTCTTTATCTCGTCAAGAGTGCCTCACATCCGGGCCGCCCAGTCTACTATAGCGGGCTGGGTCCGGGAGGCGATCAACTCTGCCTACCGCGACCTCTCTTCAGAGGAACGTCGGGCATTAGGCATCCGGGCACATGATACCCGGGGAGTTGCGGCGTCCTGGGCCCTCTTAGCGAGGGTTCCAATCCAAGAGATCATGGACGCTGCGGCTTGGAAGACCCCAGTCACGTTTGCCAGGCATTATCTTAAGGATCTTCCCAACCTTAAGGGGCGTTTCGGCCGTGCTGTTATTTCCACTGCGGGTTCCTCTGGAGGAGCTAAGACCACTATTACTGAGAAGTACTTACCTGTTATTATCCCACCCTTCCTGCCCCTCTGGTCTTAGCTAGTCTTGATATTGGATCGAGCGCTGACTTGGACACTAGAGGATGATTGGCGCCAAAACGCGTAGCCACCTAGCGGCGGGATGGGAAGATCAAAGGGATTTAATTTTCGAGTCTGCCAATAGAGGGCGATTGGTGACGCTAGCTTCACATATAATAACAGGTAAGTACTTCTCAGTAATAGAAAAATTACTACTAATTTTCTGGTTGAACATTATTTCCATGCTATCATTAACTTTTTAAGTTTACGATATTGCAGAGGACTAATAGTCATATTATATTACGTTTATATGAACATCAAACACGTCACCTTTTGTATTGAGTTGATTGATATGCAATAAACAAAAAAAATTTCAAACTTAAAAAAGTCACTGGCAACTTACTCGCATGGGGAGATACATCCTCAGTGGTCTACGCTGTGATTCCATTTGTTTATAGGAATCAGAAATTCCATCAATTGTCATTTTTTCTTCTTTTTATGCTTAATGCATTCCCATGTGTTTTGTAGCATGTATACATAATGGCACAATATACAATGACGGTGATTGGGTGTTGATGGACACTTGTCAGAGGAACTGCACGTGCGACTCAGGATTCTTGGCAGTTTGCCAAGCCCCTCAGTTACCGGGATGTCCGCTAGAGGGCTGTCTCACAGATCAGGAGGCGAAGAAGTTCCGCGAAGACTTCCCGACTTGCGAACTTCCCTGTGGAATCTGTCATCATGGTGAGAAAGAGCTGACTTTCCTATAGAAATAAACAACAACATCCTCATTAACAACAATAACTACAACAACAAACACAAAAACAACAACAACAAACACAAAATAGGAAAAAAGAACAAACAGCAAAGAAAAAATGACTGGTTTTTATCTCAACTTTCTGTTAACTGAAAACTCTTCTAATGTTCAAAGATTCTTCAAAAATATTGATGTACTGTGATGTAAATTATCTGCATATCTTCAAAAACGAAAACGTTCCCAAACAACAACTTATATCAAAACCTACCCCATGTTTTGCATTGGTTATAGTAGATGTCCATGCGGTAAGATGTACCAGGCATAGGATAGAGATAAGGAGCTTATATGGAATGAACGTTTGAGTCATGTAAAATTTGAACAATGAATCATAGTTCTCTACATACTCTATAAGAGGTCTATATTCTCAAAAGGACACACACACAAATATTATACAATTGCATGTATTCTCTGTATTTGTTTCAGGACCGTTAGAGAAGTGTCCCCCACTGGCCATTCCAGGGTGCCCTCTAGCAGGCTGTGTGACGTTGGAGGAGGCTAACACTTTCTGGGAACAATTCTCAAAATGTGAATTGCCATGCAGTATATGTCAAAACAGTAAGTAGTCATAATGTCCTACCACAACTAACACCTGAACGTTTTGTTTGAAAATTGTAAAGTATGTGTAATTTCCCAAAATGTGAATTACACTGCATGTGTGTCAAAACAGTGAGTTCTCTCAAAATTTCCTCTTGAAAGTTTTGCCTGAAAATTATAAAGCATGGATAATTTGATAAAAATTTAAATATCTAAAGTAGAGGTGTGTTGAAACTTGTTGATGTTTTAATTTCTAGAACTGGCGGAACCATGGGTAACTTGTTAAAATATCAAAAGAAAAGTGTAGTTCTGCTTAGTGATCCATCTTAAAATAGTTACCAGAAGTGATGTTATCAATGAGATGTCATCAGCATCATAAGACATTTGTGTGGCTCTGTTGAATTGGTTAAATTATACTATTATGATAATAATAATAATAATAATAATAATAGGAATTTATATAGCGACATTTCCATTCATAAAATGTTCAAAAGTGCTGCACATTGTCATAGTTTGAGTCATAGTCAACAACGCCTCAGTGGGCGAGCCTGAAAAGGTGTGTTTGAGACACTTCTTAAAAGTCTGACACGATGTAGAATCCTTCAGGTGTTGTGGAAGCGCATTCCATAATCTCGGTGCACTAATGGAGAAAGCGCGATCTCCAAATTTGAGTCTAGTCCGAGGCTCATCCAGAAGGCCCCTAGCTTCTGATCGTAGGTGGCGTCTGGGTTTATAAGGCACGAGCAGCTCCTTGATGTACTTGATGTACTTTGTAGGAAAGAGGCCTCTTCTGGTGGCCAAGTAGTCTAAGGAGTTAACTAGCCACGACTGCTGGCTGTCTCTCACCAAAGCATAGGGTTTTAAACTGCCTCGGAGCATGTTAGAGAGTTCTCAGTGACTGTGGCCAGTTACGGTTTCCTCCACCACTTACAACTGCAAGCCACTACCTACCCCAAACATGGCGAAACTAACGATAAATGAAATATCTAATTCCAAAAAAAATGATTAGAAAGGTGCCATATTTCCCAATGCGACGGAGAGGGCATATGGTAATGCAAACTAGAACATTAACGTCCATCTCACACATCTAACATATTGAATATAAATATCAATTAACGTAATATGTTTTAATGGGTTCAATCATGAATTCCGATATGACTATTGGTTAGGTCATTGTGGGTATGTCCGTGTTCCTGAGACCTGTGTGTTTCAGCCAATCCTACTTTATTGTTATAGCTTGGATACATTGAGAATGAGAAAATGGGTATGGTGAATGATAACCGGGTTAGAAAATAGAATGATTTCAAAAATGCTTCACAGTATCTTTATCATGGATTAAGAATGTGTATTTAGTCTAATGAGCGCTTCTACTATGTATGATTTGTGTATTTCAGTGACCACACCGGCACCCCTAGGTAAGTACAAACACTTACTTCCAAGGATCACTTACTATACTGTTATAGCAGAATATTTCCAAAAGGCTTGGAATCCTCCGCCATCACCTAGGGCCTGTCCCAATGGCTGAGTGGTCTAAGAAAGCATTTTCACTGACTGCTCGCTGTCTTTCCACACTGCCAAAGTTCAAATCCAGGACGATGCATGTGAGAAAGTTACTAGTGACATGGGGTTAGGTGGTATTTTTCCACAGGTACTAGTCAGGGCTAATGCGGTATATGGCAGAGAAAAAGTGATTGAAAGTTTGTGTGTGTGTATTATGTTAAACAATTCCTATTCAGACATTTTCCAATATTATTTAATTTCAAAGTTGCCAGACCTATATGCATTTATTATTTCTAATGAAAATGGGCAAAAACCTGAACTTTTCACCTAAGTTTGATTTGTACCTCAAATTTATGCAGTACCCCTCGATATTTAAAGCCGCAAATTGCATATTACTTTGGTAAAATTACAAATGAGACACCCTTAATGTCTCGTTATCAATTTTCTCCTGTTTAGGTTAATTGAAAATAGAACATCGTGTTCAAAATTTTCCAATTATAAAATAGCAAATAGGAAAAAAACTAGTAATATGTTCCAATTCTAGTTTTAACAGTCCAAAATTGGAAAATAGCGTTCTAATTTGCACCTTTACAAATGAAATTTAAAAACTTTTAAGTCCCTTCATACACTAGAAAATAGAAAAATGAATTAGTAAAGGGTACACTTACCTTTTTATTGCAGTTTGTCTGGAAAATGATGTGGCGTACAGCGAAGGTGAATTGATTATAAGGAATTGCACAGAGGTCTGTGTCTGCAAGTCTGGTCAGATTGAGGAGTGTGAAGAATTGAGGTTACCGGAATGTCCGCTAGATGGCTGCCTGACGCGGGAACTCCTGCATCAGTACCGCACCGACTATCCGGGCTGCCGCTTACCATGCGAATTATGCCAGGGAGGTATGTGAAACTTACATCTCAAAATAAATACAGATGCTGGGTCAGGAAAATGATTATAAAAATAGTAATAATACTATTTCTACTACTATTACTACTGCTGTTGCTGCTGCTACTACTACTTCTTCTTCTTCTTCTTCTTCTTCTTCTTCTTCTTCTTCTACTACTACTACTACTACTACTACTACTACTACTACTACTACTACTACTACTACTACTACTACTACTGCTGCTGCTGCTGCTACTACTACTACTACTACTACTACTACTACTACTGCTGCTACTACGGCTGCTGCTGCTGCTACTACTACTACTACTGCTGCTGCTACTACTACTACTACTACTTCTACTACTACTACTACTACTACTACTACTACTTCTACTACTACTACTACTACTACTACTACTACTACTACTACTACTACTACTACTACTACTACTACTACTAGTTTATGTCTAGATTTAGGAATACGACTAAAACGTGTCAACCACACTTTAAAGAAAAATTGCAGTATGTGACGTTTGCAATGCTTAGTCTTTCCCAAAAATGACTTACTTTATTATTTTTCTCCTTGCAGTGGATGCCGTCGGACCAGGTAACACATTTCCCTCCAGTACATCTCTCCCACTCTTTCTCATCTTCTCCATCTCACTTTCTATTTCCTTCTGACTCATGCTTTCATTTTGTCATAAGAGTTGTTAAGAGTTCATATATATATATATATATATATATATATATATATATATATATATATATATATATATATATATATATATATATATATATATATATATATATATATATATATATATATATATATATATAAATATATTTATATATATATATATATATATATATATATATATACATATATATATATATATATATATATATATATATATATATATATATATATATATATATATATATATGTATATATATATATATATATATATATATATATATATATATATATATATATATATATATATATATATATATATATATATATATATATATATATATATGTATATATATATATATATATATGTATATATATATGTATATATATATATATATATATATATATATATATATATATATATATA
The DNA here is from genome assembly GCA_963942565.1 of Maea johnstoni. Lineage (NCBI taxonomy): Eukaryota > Metazoa > Annelida > Polychaeta > Spionida > Magelonidae > Maea > Maea johnstoni. The sequence continues at coordinate 10,322,046 of OZ012699.1, forward strand.
TATATATATATATATATATATAAGTGTGTGTGTGTGTGTGTACATACAATTGTTGTTGTGTTGTATCACTCCGCTTATAGAGGTATTTAACTGCTCTGATTCAACACAAATAGAAAAAAGCTGCATTGTGTAGTCTAGAGCTTATGTTCCTGCATTCGTATTAACAAGGGTTCTGACATACATTTCTTCTTCAAACATTTTCACAACTACACTTTCACATGCAATGTTTCATTAAAATTGTCAGTCTGCTTTGGCCCCTACGAGTATCAATGGGTTAACTGCAAACTGTAGAGTAATATATCTTACCTCCGGAATTTTGTTACTTTCAGCGACACGCTATTTTGCAGTTGCTACAGCTATTGATATATCTGGTAAGTTTTAGAAGTTCCTTTTGAAATCAAATCTTTGAAATTGGTACACATCGTCATTTTGCTCGTATATTTCACAATACCAGTACCATACATTTAAAATATGGTCATTTACATTTCACCACAAATGACATATGTCTTGATAGTGAAACCTTTCCTATGATCTGAATAAAGTTATTATGAAATGCGAAGTGCTTCATGATGAAGATTATTTCAGGAAACAAAAATATTTAAGAAAATAATCAATTATTACAGCCAGGGGTTCCCAGCTAGGGAATTCGAGAGAGTTTCCAGTGACTTAGCGTTAGGCGGCAGCTTTCACCGGGAAAGTCGGTTTCCTCCACTACTTACAACTGGCTAGTTATGAGTAAGCCGCAATATGACAGAAAAAGACGGTAAACGAAATTCTAAATTCCAAACACTCAATTTTGATATTGATAATCAATGGAGCAGAAGTATATAGCGCCATCTATCACCGAACTATAAGTACACGGCATTGATTGTAAATGCAAATAAACCACTCATTGAAAACCGTCTTAAATCAAATTAAAGGAAATTTAATAAACTTTAAGCTGCACATTGGTGACGATTTCAAATTTCAATATGATGCTTAACAACTCATTAAAGAACATGCCTTGCCCAATCAAGTCAACATAATACATCCCTGAAAATATCTATTGTAATACACGAAAACTGTAATCCTTAAAAATGTTGAATTTGACTTACATCGATCAATAACTTTTTCAGATAGCGTTACGCGGCAAATGAATATCTACCAAGAAATCTACTTCGTGCATACATTAGTGCAGTATGTGACAACGCGGCTGCTTCCCCCGTATTTTGCGGAGGTCATGCTCTACCCGTTCAGCAACGAAGTGTACGAGAAAAACGCCACCAGCTTTGCCTACAGCCGAGACGTCCAAACAGCTTTGTACACTAAGGGGAGCTACAAGAACGTGCTGGATTTTAAACAGGCCGTAATGGAGGATCGTAAGTAATATACAGTATAGATATCTAATTCCTGCACCAGTTGACCAGTCACCTTCTACGGACTGGTAAACCGGTCAACCGCGTATGCCCTAATGACTACAATTATACATGCATATTCATGACCCATGTTTAAAGATATGTTTAGCTTTGACGTCACAGACAATTTAGGCTTACCTCTGCCCATAGAACCGGGTGGCAATCGGATGTGTGGTGGTGTAATATAGCCCGATCTGCCATACATTTGGTGCAAGTAATAGATGACATTATTATATTTAGTCTTATCAAAATATTCTAGACGAAAACTTCATCATTAAATTTCGTCTGGATCTTGCGATATTCTTAAACATAACTTAGGATTAAGATAAAAGTGTGCAAAATATTTGAAGGAGAGTAGTAGGTAATGTTCTTATTCACATTTTCCTTTTTAATTCTTTTCCAAAAGATGCTTTTTTTTTGTAAAATATGACAGAACTACTTAGACCATTTCGAGTACTTCACTTCTGCGGCATATTCTGTTCGTTTTTGCAGCACGTACTGAGTTGACTGACCTGGCCGCAGCGCTCAGGTATGCCATCCAACCAGAGCGCTTCACCGACCTGCCCTCTGGCGGCTGGAATGTCACGTGCCTGCTGTTCGTCGTGTCAGATTTCATCGTGACGGAGGAGCGCCACATGGTGACGGGAGCCATAGATGAGGCCAAGCAAGTCTGCAGGGTGAGAGGGTTTTTTAATTGTCGTCACCTTTATTTTTTTTGTAAATTCTTCGACATCTCCCCCACTAAATTAAAGTGAAGAGAGCAGGTTGTACTATCTATTTTCAAACTCATGTTTTATCAACTTTTCATTTTCATAAACATCGGAGGTAAAGGAAATTCATCAAGCAGATTCGCTGGTTTAACACTACGCTTTTTAAATTTGTAACGCGAATTATGAAAAATCTAAAATTCATAAAAATTGAAGTGTTTACTATATATTGTACTCTCTATTCGCAAGCTCATACTTTACCCTTTACCTTAGATAAATAAAAACAAGTGGATATGAAACCAACCGGTCAGTCTGAATAGGCTAAACTCAACGGATAGCGCAAAAGTTGTGCTCTGCGCATGCTCAAATGATGCTGGCGCACAGCTCTCTCTGTAATGTAAGTGATACGAGAGCCTTGATTGGTCCTTGTTCCCTCGTGGCCTCATGCTTATGCCAGCTCAGAAACCGCTGTCGAGTCCAGCCCTTCACTATAGCGCATATAGTAAATGGTTTCCCACTACATATCCATTCTTTTCTTCATCTAAGCCTTTACCAATAAACATCGGAGGTTAATGAGACCAATGGTCTAACACAACGCTTTTAAAGTTTGCAATGCGAAATACGCGAAAATTTCGAGTGTTTTCAGTATGTTGTACTCTGTATTTCCTCTATTTCTAGATTATTCCTGTGATTCTTCAGAAGAAGGTGGACGAGGTAGTACTGCAGGCAATCCTCGACTCATCAAAATTCGTGATTCGACTTGGAATGGATGATATTACCAGCAAATTAGAAAGTGTTTTTGAGGACACTAAAACTTAAAAAGATGATAATTTCTTGTATCAATAAAATAAAATGGAAGATTTCATTTTCTTGCTTGTTCGTGAACAAAGTTGGCTAAAACGTTCTAATTTTATTTAAAACGTTGCACCATCAGCATATACGTATTTTTTGTTTTACGTATGCAGTTTATGATATAAGATTTCATTGGATGATATGCTTATGATGAAAGGCGACATTTGCTACATCGAGAGCTCCTTTGTCATAGTTGTGAGAATTTTAAAGTTTGGAAAGTTAGATTGGAAACATGACATAGACGTAGACGACACATGGTTTGGTACACGTATTGCCTGATATAATATATATATATATATATATATATATATTTAAATATATATTTATATATATATATATATATATATATATATATATATATATATATATATATATATATATATATATATATATATATATATATATATATATATATATATATGTATATACATATATATATATATATATATATATATATATATATATATATATATATATATATATATATACATATATATATATATATATATATATATATATATATATATATATATACATATATATATATATATATGTATATATATATATATATACATATATATATATATATATATATATATATATATATATATATATATATATATATATATATATATATATATATATATATATATATATATATATATATATATATATATATATATATATAAAGAGAGAGAGAGAGAGAGAATCCCTCATTGAATACTTTTCACATTTTATTCATTATGATTGGTTATCATCAAATGTGCCAGATGATTTGTAAAGTCTCTAGGTGCGAACTGGTTGACAACACTCGTACATTGTAATGATTTATCACATCCAATGGAGCCCCGCATAATGCAAGAACAAAATGCAATTCAAGTATTGAATTAAGCCAATTTATTTCTTTACTTTCGTTGAAATACAAATACAATCTAAAGGCCGCTCTACACTACTATTGCACAGTGCAATTCAATGCATTTAATGCAAGAACAAAATGTAATTCAAGTATTGAATTAAGCCAATTTATCTATTTTCATTCGTTGAAATACAAAACAATCTAAACGACGTTCTACACTACTATTGCACAGCATAGACCTAATGTGACATCATTGCAAATTTTAGGTGCAAAGGATTATAAGCAAATTTGGTCAATACATGATACACGTAGCAAAGAAGTTATATTTCTCTTCTTGAAGCTTATAACGAGATAATATGCCATTTTACAAAATTATAAGGGCATCCCTTCTAAAACGTCATTCTAAGTTTTAAGTTATTTCATTACCGCCCTGCTAATTGTGTTGTAAAATGTCATTTACACACTTATATGTTGCATTGCATGATCAAAGATACGATTTATACAAGTGCAAATTTAACGTGTAAAATCCTGTATGTACTACATCATAAATTACTCATTACACATACTAACAACTAATTTCAAGAAGATGATAATGTTAAACAAGTCAAATTTCTAAATGTTACGCCTTATTTCTAGTTTGGGCTACGTTATGAGTTAGTTTGCCTTAGAATAACGTCTTGACGAATGTTAATCTTTTTCGATTTGGTTTTTTACAACAGTGATTATTCGCTACCAATAAGCTAAACGCTATGGCGGCTATGCCATGTGCTTTACCATTTGCGAGATACTTAGTAACACACTAGGTTCATATTCCTTTATTTCTCACTTGGATCTTTAGAAAAACTACTGAACTAATAAGCTATGCTATCTGGTCAAGTATTTGAAACATTTTGAACACACTATACCTCTTTTTCTTTATCTTAGACTTAAGATTTTGATTAATAAGAGCCAGTGCGACGGGCTACTAGTATTTAAATACTTATTCTAAAAGAGAATTGCAACACTATTTCCAAATGTCTTATTTTGGGCCAGGATTTTTACAACACTGAATATTCAAGAAGCAATACGCTTCACTATCAACTAAACCTTTTGAGATATTTCATAACAAACCGCACTGACATCTTTTATAAAAGAGATACGTTACGCTATGTGGTAAATATATGTGTAACACACTAAGTTCCTTATTTCTTCAATTTGGACTTGCTTTTTTACAACAATAACTAATTTGAACCAATAGCCTATGCTATGTGCAAGATATATATGACATTTAGAAACGCACTTTTTCCATCTTTATTTATCTTGTACGTTGATTTTTACAAAAAAATACTCAACCAATTCGATATGTTATCTGGTAAATCATTCATGACATTGTGTATGAAATTCTGTTCATCTTTCACACATGCAAACTTTAAGGTATTACAATGCGCTAGATCACTTGGTCCGTCCGCGAGGGGCGCCCCCTTATAGGCCGATGGATCTCTTCAGCTCATCCTCTGACATGTCGAAGTCGTAGGTGATGGTCATGCCTTGAACAGAGGCATCAAACGTGCGCTTTGCTTTGTGAACTAAAACAAATAGAATATTAAACACATTATAGCCTAACTTAATGTATCACGTATACGAAGAAAACACAACACATTTAATACCAATGTATACCATGAAATCATATTATGTTTACTACTAATGTCATCTTATATATATATATATATATATATATATATATACATATATATATATATATATATATATATATATATATATATAAATATATATATATATATATATATATATATATATATATATATATATATATATATATATATATATATATATATATATATATATATCATGTTTACTACTAATGTCATCTTATATATATATATATATATATATATATATAATATATATATATATATATATATATATATATATATATATATATATATATATATATATATATATATATATATATATATTTCACAAAGAAAAATAACAGCACTAGTTGCGAAAAAAAAATAGATAGCCTTACTATCGATGAACTGATCCACAGAAAACAGCAGCGTTTCTGTTTTATTTCAAATGGTTTTAACCAAAGTTTATATGTTTAACCAAATAATATCTGAATGGTACATTCTGTCGGACAGAGATGACCCTATCTTGATAAGAAAACAACGTCATGAGAGGTTGACTGAACGTAGGGTTTAAATATCCAATTCACTTTATTTTCAAATGGTTCTGTAACTCAATTTATGTGCGGAATCGGGAAATTGTGTTCACAATCGGAGGAGTTCAAATCGGAGTGAGTTTGGCTGAAAGTAACGGGGAAGCTGACATTTAAAAGGAAACATCAACTGCATTGTATCGTACATGCGCGGGGAATGTGACGTAGTTACCAGTATATATCTATATATATCTATATCTAATATCTATATCTATCTATCTATCTATCTATCTATCTATCTATCTATCTATCTATCTATCTATCTATCTATCTATATATATATATATATATATATATGTATATAATATATATATATAATATATATATATATATATATATAATATATATATATATATATATAAAAATATATATATAAATATATATATATATATATATATATTATATATATATATATATATATATATATATATACATATATATATATACATATATCTATATCTAT
>OZ012699.1:10328738-10351522 GCA_963942565.1 Maea johnstoni
GAATCTAACTCGTTGTGTTTTTCAGCCGATCCTTCCGCAAAATCTCTACTTGTTAAAGAATTTCTGCAAAATGTTTCCCTTATCAGTATAGCTGGAAAATGTTGATGATCTTCGTAGTTCATAAACGAATGGCCTTTCCGAAGTGCTGCCACCCTTTATATTACCCGCCTCAGCCAATCAGAGGACGCCATTTTCGCGTCTCGTGTGCTCATGCATATTCATGTGTTATAGGTGTGAACATGATGGCTCAAATTATAATTGCGATCGCGACCGTTGTTTTGTATGGAAAGGAAACCTGGACTAGGAATGCAGAGATACAGATGAGTTAAGATAAGAAGTATGCGAAATGACAGATGTATTCGGGCACGCTTCCTCCTACCTGCTATCCGCTCAGTCACCGCTCAGTCCTCCTCCTCAGCATTTTCCCTATCATCATTATTTTCATAGTTATTGTCATCATCATATCATCTTCATCATCATCATCGTCATCAGCATCATCATCATAATCACTTACCTCAACGTCGTCTTCATCGCCATTCTCCTCACTATAATCATCACAATCATCATCGTTAGCATCCTCATCATGATCATCACTGTCATAAAGAAGTCCTCCGCATCAAACCATTTGCAGCAGCAGCAGTAGAAGTGGTAGTGGTAGTGGTAGTAGTGGTGGTGGTGGTGATGGCGGTTGTAGTAGTAGTAGTAGTAGTAGTAGTAGTAGTAGTAGTAGTAGTAGTAGTAGTAGTAGTAGTAGCAGCAGTAGTAGTAGTAGTAGTAGTAGTGATTACTCATCACCATCATGATCATCATGAGTACCATTATCATGATCATGATAACCATGCCTTTCACAACAACCACTATCATTCTTATCCCTTACACCATCACCATTTGAAGAATATAATTTGGAATTTCATTATTCGTCATTTTTTTCGGTTTTTAAGTCGTGACGAGTTGTAAGTGGTGGATGAAACCGGTGTATCCAAGCCCTAAATACTAATCACTGGCAACTTTCTAGCAAACATCATTATCATAGAGTACAATTTGTGCGATATTGTTAATTATGGTAAATATTGAATACAATATATTAAGTCTAAATCTAACGAGCTATTTCAGGATGGGGAGTTGAAATGAGAATAGGCATCAGCTCGCCAGGTACGTTTCATATGTTTCTATATTGAGTTCAGCTTATGGGCACCAATTATACCATTAGCAATAACGGTATGCGGTCCCTTCACCCAAGCGTTTCTAGAAGGCATATATACGGGCAGGAAAGATGAGTCTCAGCTATGGAATCTGCAGCCTTGACAAAATGAAATTAAACTCCATTGTTTAACTAATTGTTATTTCCTCAATTAGGGATGCGCATTAACTCCTTTCAAAACCACTCACCCGTCACAGAAAACAATATGACACCTCAATCACATGGTGAGAACGAATGTCCGTGAAAAAGGTGCTATCTACATCACGAAGAAAACCAATCCCGGTACGTGTGATACGGTGACATTAACCATTTTGCATCCGATCCACTACGTTGTTGTAGTAGTAGTAGTAGTAGTAGTAGTAGTAGTAGTAGTAGTCTTAGTAGTAGTAGTAGTAGTAGTAGTAGTAGTAGTAGTAGTAGTAGTAGTAGTAGTAGTAGTAGGACTGCCACCAAAATCCAGTGGTCTGGCCATTGCACTCCGACTGATCACGGTTTCAGTGACTTAGGGCTTTACTTACGCTGTCTTTTATATTGGTGAGAGACAGTGTGCAATCAGTGGCAATGCCCTAGACCACTCGGCTTTCAGGGCAGGGACTCAGCGATGAGACAATTAAGCAGTCAGTGGCATGGCCTTAGACCACTCAGCTAACAGGGCAGGCCCTCAGTTGTGAGAGACAGTGAGCAGTGAGTGGCAATACCTTAGACCACTTGGCTTTCAGGGCAGGCCCTTATTGTTGAGAGAGGAGAGTGAGCAGTCAGTGGTAATGCCTTAGACCACTCTGCTTTCAGGGCTGGCCCTTAGTGTTGAGAGAGAGAGGGTGAGCAGTCAGTGGCAATGCCTTAGACCACTCTGCTTTCAGGGCAGGTCCTTAGTGTTGAGTGAGAGAGGGTGAGCAGTCAGTGGTAATGCCTTGGACCACTTGGCTTTCAGGGCAGGCCCGTAGTGTTGAGAGAGAGAGAGCAGTCAGTGGCAATGCCTAAGACCACTCGGCTTTCAGAACAGACCCTTAGTTTTGAGAAAGAGAGAGCAGTCAGTGGCAATGCCTTAGACCACTCGGCTTTCAGAACAGGCCTTTAGTTTTGAGAGAGAGAGAGAGAGAGCAGTCAGTGGCAATGCCTTAGACCACTCATCTATCAAGGCAGGCCCTTTGTTTTGAGAGTGAGAGAGTGAGCAGTCAGTGGTAATGCCTTAGACCACTCGGCTTTCAGGACAGGCCCTAAGTGTTGAGAGAGAGAGAGTGAGCAGTCAGTGGCAATGCCTTAGACAACTCGGCTTTCACAACGGGCCCTTAGTTTTGAGAGAGAGAGAGCAGTCAGTGGCAATGCCTTAGACCACTCGGCTTTCACAACATGCCCGTAGTTTTGAGAGATAGAGAGCTGTCAGTGGCAATGCCTTAGACCACTCATCTATCAGGGCAGGCCCTTAGTGTTGAGAGAGAGAGAGAGTGGGCAGTCAGTGTTAATGCCTTAGACCATTCATCTATCAGGGCAGGCCCTTAGTGTTGAGAGAGAGAGAGAGAGTGAGCAGTCAGTGGTTATGTCTTAGACCACTCGGCTTTCAAAACAGGCCCTTAGTTTTGAGAGATAGAGAGCAGTCAGTGGCAATGCCTTAGACCACTCATCTATCAGGGCAGGCCCTTAGTGTTGAGAGAGAGAGAGTGAGCAGTGAGTGGTAATGCGTTAGACCACTCGGCTTTCAGGGCTGGCCCTTAGTGTTGAGAGAGAGAGGGTGAGCAGTCAGTGGTAATGCCCTAGACCACTCGGCTTTCAGGACAGGCCCTTAGTGTTGAGAGAGAGAGAGGGTGAGCAGTCAGTGGTAATGCCTTAGACCACTCTGCTTTCAGGGCAGGCCCTTGGTGTTGAGAGAGAGGGTGAGCAGTCAGTGGTAATGCCTTAGACCACTCTGCTTTCAGGGCAGGCCCTTAGTGTCGAGAGAGAGAGAGAGAGAGGGTGAGCAGTCAGTGGTAATGCCTTAGACCACTTGGCTTTCAGGGCAGGCCCGTAGTGTTGAGAGAGAGAGTGAGCAGTCAGTGGCAATGCATGAGACCATTCGGCTTTCAGAACAGACCCTTAGTTTTGAGAGAGAGAGAGCAGTCAGTGGCAATGCCTTAGACCACTCGGCTTTCAGAACAGGCCTTTAGTTTTGAGAGAGAGAGAGCAGTCAGTGGCAATGCCTTAAACCACTCATCTATCAAGGCAGGCCCTTAGTTTTGAGAGTGAGAGAGTGAGCTGTCAGTGGTAATGCCTTAGACCACTCGGCTTTCAGGACAGGCCCTTAGTGTTGAGAGAGAGAGTGAGCAGTCAGTGGCAATGCCTTAGACAACTCGGCTTTCACAACGGGCTCTTAGTTTTGAGAGAGAGAGAGCAGTCAGTGGCAATGCCTTAGACCACTCGGCTTTCACAACAGGCCCGTAGTTTTGAGAGATAGAGAGCTGTCAGTGGCAATGCCTTAGACCACTCATCTATCAGGGCAGGCCCTTAGTGTTGAGAGAGAGAGAGTTGGCAGTCAGTGGTAATGCCTTAGACCACTCATCTATCAGGGCAGGCCCTTAGTGTTGAGAGAAAGAGAGAGTGAGCAGTCAGTGGTAATGCCTTAGACCATCGGCTTTCAAAACAGGCCCTTAGTTTTGAGAGATAGAGAGCAGTCAGTGGCAATGCCTTAGACCACTCATCTATCAGGGCAGGCCCTTAGTGTTGAGAGAGAGAGAGGGTGAGCAGTCAGTGGTAATGCCCTAGACCACTCGGCTTTCAGGGCAGGCCCTTAGTGTTGAGAGAGAGAGGATGAGCAGTCAGTGGTAATGCTTGAGACTACTCTGCTTTCAGGGCAGGCCCTTAGTGTTGAGAGAGAGGGTGAGCAGTCAGTGGCAATGCCTTAGACCACTTGGCTTTCACAACAGGCCCTTAGTTTTGAGAGAGAGAGAGCAGTCAGTGGCAATCCCTTAGACCACTCGGCTTTCAGAACAGGCCCTTAGTTTTGAGAGATAGAGAGCTGTCAGTGGCAATGCCTTAGACCACTCATATATCAGGGCAGGCCCTAAGTGTTGAGAGAGAGAGAGTGGGCAGTCAGTGGTAATGCCTTAGACCACTCATCTATCACGGAAGGCCCTTAATGTTGAGAGAGAGAGAGTGAGCAGTCAGTGGTAATGCCTTAGACCACTCATCTATCAGGGCAGGCCCCTGAGTGAACTCCACCAATACCGCCAAAGTGCACTGCCTCAGGCCACTTTGGGGGCAGCCCCTTCCTACCCGTGTGAGACCGCCCACCCAAGTGTCCGAAGAAAAAATAGCTAAAATCACTCGAGCACGACATCCGCTCGGCTCTGGTCCAGTTTAGGAAGCGCGTCCTCTGCGTGACATGTGATCTGTCGCCAAGGCCAGAGAAGAAAATGTAAACACCTACTCATTGATGACTTATTTGTTTTGGCAAGCAGCCAACTAAGCCACTCATGCCTAAAACTGGTTGGAAATCTGAAAAGGGGCAGACCTATGTTATGCTTAATAAAGCATTTTGCCTTAGATATCGATGGACAGCATTTCAAAAAAAAACTTTGGGTGCTTATTTCAAATACTAGTATCTTACTTACACAAGTTGCCTTAAAATGTGAAACATCTATCACAAAATGGATTTTAAGCATATATGTATCTGGCACTATGGGGGAGAAAGTACATATGGATATTTCATCTAAGTTGATCAGTTGTTACCTTATACCTTAACCCTTCCAATGGTGAGGCTACTTACTTTCAAAGCACAAAGATGCAACGAATTATGATGGTATGATGGTATTCATTAGATAGCTCTCGCTGAAAACTCTCAGATGAGTACCCATGTTTTAAAATTTCAGTCATTTTTCAGGTTTTTTGCAACATTTTGTAATGGTCAAATTGATTACTACCAACATGGCTTGGATGGGTTGGCTCAATCCGTCAGATCCGAATTCTTTAATCTTCACATAAAATTGCCCATAAAATCTGCAAAAAATAATCCCTTAAACAGACATTTTAGTTACAGCGCTATGTGAACTGTAAAGCTTATTGGTTCAGAATGAAGAAACTCATCTATATTGTCACGGAGATATACTTTGCAATACTGAATGAATGACGTGGAGTCTACTAGTATATTGGAAAGGCTTAAAGCGTCGGTGAATCGCGTTGGGTGGTATTTCCAATTTCCAATTCAAGTAGTTTTGTATTTTATGAATTATTTTCGAAATCATTTAACAATGTGTTCACTATAAATGAAAATGGGTTCAGGTTTTTATTACAAAGTTGTCAGATCACGTGTACGTCCCAGGCGTGAATAGGTCAGGGGTCAAATGGTGCCATTTACATCTTAAGTGGATGTGTGGTCTGACAACTTTGAACGTAAATCACCAAATAAGGTATTACTCGAAAAATATTTGAAAAGGGATTGTTGAAACCTACTTGAACAACAAGTTTCCGTCATCTTTTTTCTAGATTGTTGCTTCGTTATTCAGATATTTACATATGCGTCAGATCGTTTGTAGGGCATCTCAAAATATTGCCTCGTTTTTTAGTCATTTCCATATGTGTCAGATCATGTGGGGGCTACAGGTGGGAATGGGTGATCCATTCATATCTGGAGTGTACTTACAGTCTGACGAATGCTACCATATCTCGCTAATCTGCGCATAATTTGAGAAATATGTGAAGGGGGATTGTTAAATCCAACATGAACAACAACTTTCAGTGAAATATTTCACAAAATATTGTTATTTTCATAAAGATATTTCCACATGCGTCAGACGAAATGTACGCTACCGATACGAATAAAAAAGGTGTCAGGAAGGTTAGATAGGCAAGGCACTGAGCCAAAAAGATACTTTATAAACGTATACATGTAACCGAATCTGTCAGGTGTAAGAGCGGAAACATCGAATTAGGACATTCCTATGATAGGAAGTGGGCACTTTTCAATATGCCAGCCAAATAGTTGATGAAAAAATTTGGCCGGATGCATACTGCGTATTGAAATAAGATAACACAAACCAGAGATGTACACACTTAGCTTGATATACAATAATGAAAATGGCTTACCAGATAGTTGATCAACAGTTTTGACAGAATAATACTTTGAAGAGAGATAAAAAACATGGATGTAGAATATTATACAGAAATGAAGATAGCTTACCAAATAGTTGATTAACGGTTTTGACAGAATAATACTTTGAAGAGAAATAAACAAACCATGGATGTAGAATATTATACAGAAATGATGATGGCTTACCAAATAGTTGATTAACGGTTTTGACAGGATAAAACTTTGAAGATAGATAACGAAAAACATGGATGTAGAATATTATACAGAAATGATGATGGCTTACCAAATAGTTGATTAACGATTTTGGAAGGATAATACTTTGAAGATATATAGCGAAAAACATGGATGTAGAATATTATACAGAAATGAAGATAGCTTACCAAATAGTTGATTAACAGTTTTGGAAGGATAATACTTTGAAGATATATAACGAAAAACATGGATGTAGAATATTATACAGAAATGATGATGGTTTACCAAATAGGTAATACGGTTTTGACAGAATAATACTTCAAACATGGATTGCAAATGATGATGTAGATTATTTTCTTATGCAGAAATGGAGATGGCTTACCAAATACTAGTAGTGTATGTAGGGTTTAAAGAGGATTCCCATTTTGAAGAGATAGAACACAAACGAGGGATGAAGAATATTTAACGTTTACAGACATGGAGATGTCTTTCCTAAATGGTTTATTAACGGTTATGACAGGATTCAATTTGGATAAGACAACTCACATCATCGACGAAGAAAATTCAGTATTCTTAGATTAGAGGAGAACATTTCGAGAAATTAAACTGATTGCCTCTTTATTTTGGGTTAATTTATGAACATATGCTTTGACTTGTAAGTGTCTCTCACCTCTCGTAAAGGTCTCGGGTTCGAATCCTCCTCGAGGCAAACCTGAAAGTTACCAGTGACTAGGGAATAATCGGTGGTTTTCTCCACCACATATACTTTATAACCACTTATAACCGGCGACCTTACGCTTGGGTCAATTACCACAGGGTTTCTAATCAGTCTGTTATTTAGATATATAAATACATCTTAGGTTTGTTATAAGGGCAACCTAAAGAGGGCGTTGTTCACAATATGATGAAAGTGCAGCAAGCCTACTAAGGCTACGCGATAAACAACGACTATATGAAATCGGTTTACAGTAAAATATATATTCAATAATTGGAAAGACCCATTTTAAAGGTATATCATCTATTTCGGTAGAGGAAGAGGAAGGGAATGAGAGCATTTTCCATTGGCTGAGGTAAAAGCCATTTGTCTCACACATCTGTTATGTTCAAGTTAAAGTAATTTTTGTGTTCCTTTTTGTACACTTGGTCGTTAGTCACGGTGTATGACCATTGTTTTTCTTCATACAGAGTTGACCTTTTCGAGTTACGTTAACCCTTTCGTTTTGTGTATTGTATGGCCTTTTTTAAACCCATCGCACCCGGGTCGTACACATAGTCTGGTGCACATGGATGCATCTCTATATCAACTATTAAAGCAACAATTCAATACTTTTATATTAGAATGTTTTGATCGTGTTTCTTAGACCATACCTCTCTTGTTATTTCACCAAATACACTACATTTGATGAAATGTGTTCAAAGTCGTCAGAAAATGTAATCAAGTCAAATGTAAAGTTCATACTGCCCTTTTATTCTCTTCTACAGTTTCTTTCTTCAGGTATACCTTTTCTGTATACATAATGCAGCAACAGATAAGCTAATAAGAAAACACATGTGGATATTTTTATAGTCTCGTTTGATCGTCGTCATCCAACCATGCGTGCAGGCATGCATGCATACATACATACATACATGCATACATACATACATACATACATACATACATACATACATACACGCACACACGCATGCACGCACACACACAGAAGTATATATATATATATATGTATATATATATATATATATATATATATATATATATATATATATATATATATATATATATATATATATATATATATATATATATATATATATATATATATATACATGTATATATATGTATATATTTACATAGAAGTGATCTCTTCTTGGGGTCTGAGATTTAAGGAAATATATGCTATTTGATACTTTATAATAGAAGATATTGCTTCAAAGTCTGTTTATAATCATAGCCAATTATATCGTAAATTACGTATGCTGTTGGGTAATGAATATAACGTTCAAACCTATTCAAATGCTGTGTAACTCGCCGAAACAGTTGGCAAAACACTTTAAAGATAAATGATACAATTAAGATATCTTATTTCACATCTATGGAAATTATTGTTTGCGTGGTAAATTGTGATACATATTATTTGTACCTATGTAAAGAGTAGATGGTGAGAGTTTATTGCGAAGACTAGCTATTGTATGGATTTTGGGATATATGAGATGTTTTGTTGTTGGGCACAACTACATGTATTTTAATATGGCGTCTAGTTCACTACCAAATAATCACCATTTTCAATAACTTCATTCTCATCATTTCCAATTCTGTGATTTCCACACTATAAACTATAAACTGAATAATTCATATAGTTTCCGTGTACATTGGTTTACACTGTGGACCCCATGATATTAAATGTAAGGGTTTCCTACAACACCACATGGGTATTCCTGTAGGTAGCCCTTATACGATTGAAATAGAAAATCCACACTGTATACTAGTCATATATTAATGTGAAACAAGAGTGTAACTGTGATATTGTGATAATTAGTTGGCAGCCTATGTCAGTAATCTGTCTTATCACCAATCGTGTATATACATATTTTTGGTTAATATGGGTGATGATCTGGCTGGTCCAATGTAAATACAATACGTAATGGATATAGTGCGACAGCTTTAATTTGGATAGGAATATATTAGTTTACGACACCGAATATAGATGTCGCCCTATACAGTAACTGTGTGTCACAGGCAAAGTACGTAATATAAGATAGAACAAGCAATGAAAAATGGATATGTGAATAATGTATTATGCCGAGTATGTATTATATGTATTTTAGTGGTTAAGGAGCTAAGAGTAAGCTTAACATACTGAGGAGCTGATGTATTATATATTATATATACATAGACGAACAATATAGCCTTTAAGGCTCGTAGTCTAGTCCAGGCTCTGCCGAACTACCTTAAGACACCATGACATGTTTACGGCACTAAGATTAGCTGCGTACTTGGTATGAGGACATTTCCCTTAAGGAAATAATAACTATAAGTATCTTAAATACTTTTTCTAACAAATTCATTTAACCTACTGAGGGATAACTTTAGGTTTACACGAAGACCCCACTCTCAAAAACACTTAGAACAAACACACATGGGCAGATATAGTAAAGTCTGAACCCAATTATATTATGTATTAAAGGTTTTTCAATTCTTATTCCATCTTCTCCCGTACTATCATGTATCGTACTTTGACGTCTTCGCACGTTGTCAATAAATATACATACATAGTTAGACCCCAAGTAAGCTGTGATGTATGTGATACCGTATATCTGGAATACTTAGTGGTATTTCAATTCTCGCTTATTTTCACTGACCTTTTTGAACTGTGAAAATTGAAAACTTGAATAATAAATGATAGGGTATTGTTTCAGGGCGCCCTATTGCAGCTGTTTATGAAACCAAGTTAACCGATCCGAGCTAGTGAGTGTAATCATGCAGTCAAATAACAGTAGTTGTGTCACCAAAACATTTGTGGATGACCTGATGTCTAATCCAAATGGCAATACAGGGCATTTATTTACTATGGCAACACATTGAATAGTGACAGCACGGCTGATAGTGTTTACACTTCATTGTCTGAACAATACAAACAATCAAATCTTGGGACAAAAGAAACACAGAGGGACTGGACTAGCAAGTAAAATTAGCCATTTCAAAATGGAAGCAATCAAAATATTCAAGGGTTGCCTCAAAATGGTTTGTTGATCCCACTTGCAGTTAACAGTCCACATATACTAGATGATAATGGTTGCCGTGTGTGGTCAGAGTAGCTCATTAGCACCGATCTGCCAATGTAATCCTAGTAATCTTATCTAAATAGTTGAAAGAGGGTGCCCACATTCAATTTATTCCCGGCTACTGAGACAACAGTGCACAATTAAAAATCTAAAATTTAAAACCCCCCTTCTCCACTAAAACCACGAATATTTTGTACATGAAATATTCCTGATATACAGTATACTGGAGGTGTTACGAGGAAAAGCCGAGTAACCCCAAGGGTATAACATACACCACAGCTTTCGAGGTGTTTATGTAGCTTGTACTACAGTTGAATGCCTTCCATCAATTGAAGGCCAAGCTGTTCACTCTATTTCAATACCTTTGGGTAACACCTTTGTGGTTCTAGCACCTTAGAGAGCAAAGACTCAAACAGTGTGGGTAATGCCATATTACCTACACTTTTTGAGGCCTCTGATTGGAGGAAGTCACGCAACTGTGGTACAAAAATAAATAGAATACTAGTATGGCATAATAGAGGCATAACGGTTGTAGGTGATTTTTTGGATGTCTTTCATGATATTTTCTCTTGAGAAATTAAATCAAATTTACAACATAAACATGAACCGGAGACTACAGAATCTTATCCTAGAAACAGTTCTATCAATATCTTGTTAGATATTGACAAATAGGGAGTCGCAAATCTTTACAAGAAATTTCAAGCCTCATAGGAAGGTATTTTGTGTGCATTTAGCGACAAATGATCTTGAGTCATATGATGATGCATGATGCGTTATTATTGTTACCACGTGAGGTACTCAGTTTGGGGCAAGACGCATACGAACAACGTATTCAGTTGTCACCTTCACGTACAACACGACGGTCGAGCTAGTGCTAAGCTAGGCATCCTGCTAGATCCACCACCTTGTTTCGCATCATATGATGTATCTAGGTTGTATATCTTACACATCCGTACGATGGATGACACGTATCTTATATACATACACTTCAGAACTTTACTAAGGAAATTCTTTACAAATGCTGCATGAAATTAAAGACTGCATAAAATAGGAATAAAAGATTTTCCACTTTGCACATTGTGGAAAGATAGTGATGATAGCATTCAGCTTTTGCTATTGTCCAGTAATACACGAATTTTGGACACTTGTAGCAGAGTGGCTAGCAGAAATTGGCTACAAGAATTATAATCTCTCAAAAGAGCGCATCTTTAAATGTGACTTAGAAAATAACATTCTTTTCAATTTCATTATATCAATCTAGAAGAAGGTTGTATATAATGCAATGAAATCGGATAAGAAACCACATAGGCGACAGGTTATCACTACTATGAAGCATATTTATTGCACTGAAAGATACAAAGCATGTTCAAAATGCATGCAATCCATTTTCAAAAAAAGATCATTAGCATAGTAAGCATTTGCAACGAATACAACGGTTACCAAGCAATACATTTGGGTTTAAAACACTGTTGCTTACTTTTGTGGTATTTAAGGATATTGATTGCACTTTTCCATAGTAATACAACTTTAGACACTTTGTAAGGTAATAAGGTGAACTTTTGATCTTCAAAATTTTTTTTTTACCACAGAAGCATAGAGATGTTTTCATCTTTACAGAATAATAGACAATAATACATTTTTAAATGAAACTTTAATTGTTGATTATTGACTTTGATTACTGTGAAAAGTATTTTATTTTTTTCAAATAAGTGTCCTCGATTTCTGTAACAGATTTCTGTAACTAGCGTGGTAAATTGTTGATTACTTCACTGAATATAGATGGCGGCACTGTGTTGGTCATACCTCAGTGGTGAGTGGTTTCAATCCCACATCGATTTTATAGGCGGCGTCTGCCGGTATGAACACTGTACTATTGTATTTAAAACGATGTCCTAGGATAGTTTTGTGAATATCATGTTTTTTTTTTCATTTTATAATGATCTTAGGGATTGTTTGTTAAAACTCACTGTTGAATGTTGGTAAACTCATAGCTAAGCAAACGGGCACTGGGGGATTTCTATTCATTTTCAAAACACCATATAGGAAATATCCGAAAATGCTTTTTAGAATCCATTTTCATGTTGGCTGGTATTCCAGCGTGAGCCCACCCTTACTTCCTTCAATACAGCTACAACACATATTAATGGAGCTATCATTGTTGAAAGTGTAAAATTCCACTTTTCAATTGGCACTGATACGGATACAGTTTGAAATTGATAACTTACCCCATGTTTTAATACTAGGTTTAGGTAAATAATCCAGCCATAAATTGCGTTATTGGTTCTTGCCAGAAACTAGAAAAAACATTTAACAGAACCCAAAACCCCTCCCTGCACTGCATCCTTCAAGCTCCTGTATGACATTCTGAGACACTGTAATGACAGGACATGTTTATTCTTTCCCAGTATAAGAGGCAGATCAGGTGCAAATATCTTTGTATATCTGATTACTACAAATGTTTGACCTTCTACAGGAAATGACCCGCACCACCCTATAACCAGCGCCAAACACCATCAACAAAATAGTGATGACGTTTGCAGTGCTCCACAAGCTCCTACAGGACCGCTACCCTAACCTAGGTATTGCAGCCATGGACATAGAGGACCCTATTGATCACAACATCATCCCTAGCATTTGGAGGGACAACAACATCTTAGCAGGACTCCTGGCAATGCATCCTCAAAGGTTGCGAAGTTGTAAAGGCAGCAAATGAGGACATACTACTAGTATTTATCACTATTATGATAACTACTTAAGCAACTGCAACTGAACTAATGGTGCATATATCTATGCATCTCAGCCTATATTAAATTCTTGAGCTATGGTAAAACATGAATGAATCAATAATAATATTAATAATATATATACATATATATATATATATATATATATATATATATATATATATATATATATATATATATATATATATATATATATATATATATATATCACAAATTAGAATGTTATCCATGTGTTATTTAACCGTTTCCATAAAAAATACACATTACAACATGACCACAGAAAAGCATCAGTCACAGAGAGGTATTAGTAGAAAAAAGTTACGTGAATGAACAGGTGATACTTGAAATACTCATTTGAACAATGACATATGTAATAGGGATTTACAAATGAAGATAATTTTGGGATTACATATGGAGTAAAGGGTCAAGTATTTAGTATCACAGGTATCTGGATTTCTGAAACTACATGAGCTACCCAAGAGTTGTCTTCACAAGTGATCAATGTGATGCAAGTCACTGCTGTAGCAACTGAAGAGCATATCTCAGAAATGTTTTCAACATTTCAAACTAGAACCTGTAGGCATGGCTTGAACCTATGAAACTCCCTTAAAAGCTATACCATACCAAAGTATTATGTTGGGGTTGGAAGTTGTACGACACAGGCTGAACATGGGAGAAGGCAGAAGGTGTTTTGCTTCGCATCACAAAGCCTTTGGCCAACCACAAGAAATCTCAATGAACATAGTTCAGTATTTTCAAATACCATTTCAGACATTGATACATCTTTTAATGTCAATACTTAAATTCTTTTCATTGCATGAGTTGGTATAACAAGGAGAGCAACTTGGCAGTCATAGTATATCTGGGAAAACTGAGAATTAACAAGTTATTATGCATGTATTAACACTATATTAGGTAAAATAATTGATATATACTTGAGATATTATAATCCTTTCTGGAGCATCTGATTTTGATATGGGGATTGTTTCCTCTTGAGCTCCCAACTTGTTGGATGGAGCCCTTGTGTCAGTCAGCAGAGGTTGGGATGTTGAAGCTTTGGGGGTGGGGGTGGGCAGGTCTTATCCAAATCCATCAGTGGATCATGCTGTGTGGAAGGTATTTCGACACCCTCACCATCTGACTCCTCTGAGTCATCTGACTGATATTTTCCAGGGAACCGGAAATATAAAATAGCAATATTGAAATAAATACATGTCAACATATGTCATTTTTCCTTTATAACTGATTACTAGTATTAATTACGGCTGTATTTTCCTGCATCGAACCCACTTCTGATACAATTTGATCTATCTTTATAGGATGGGAATACATTGATTGGAGAACCGACCAAGACAAATACACCCTGCAGCCAGATGTGAAGGTTTATGGCAGTTAACTGATGGAGGGGGGGGGGGGGGACGCAGGGAGGGGTTGAGCTGATATTTAGTAGATACATTTCGCAAATGGAGGGGGGGGGGGGGAGGTACCGCGCAGCTTGAATTTCTTTGTATGCTATATTTTGTTAAATCATTCAAGCCCTACTAAAATTTCAAATAACTACCCTACCTACCTTGTGTAATTTGAGATTGAAAAAGATTACTAATTAAAGAATGGTGCATACTTTGGCTGAATGTTGGCCCTTCCATTGACCTATGTAGTGATCGAGGAACCTGAACATGTTCATTATCATCTCATCTCGTTAAGTAGTCTCCACAGGGGCCTGCCTAGTCTCACATGTACTTCAGTTTCCCATATCTGGTCCTAAGTTTTCATCTGTAATGCAATGGATTTATGTATAAGTTGACCTAAATTACATTTACTACATATATATTCAAAGACAACTTTGAGCTGAATACGATCAAATGAAATGAACATGAAATGTATACAGGTAAATATATCATCCTTAAACAACTTAATATTGTATATAAGCTAGTCACTCTATACAGGTCACTATGAACAATAAGTATAGTGTTTATATTATTTCAACACATACCTGAACATATAGTTGATGTGTAGGAAAAGGGAAATATTCAGTAACTAAATTGCAAAGATGTATTGTTAATAGCATCAATTTAAATAAGAAGTGAAACCAGAAACATTTAAGGATAGCGATTTATTAATTTCCAAAATGTTAATTATTGAAAATAAATACAGACAATTCAGTGGAATCACAACCACAATATAATCATATTACCTTTTAAGATATTAAGAAAGATATACTCACTGGAGCAAGGGGGAGATATGCTAGCTGCTCTCTCCTCCAGGATGTGTTTCTTCTTCTCCGTGTCTTTGTAGTCCTTAAGCTTCCTGTCATAGAAGATGGGGTGCTCACAGTACCACTCGGCAAGTTCACTTTCAACCCTGTTGGAAAATTATGAAACTGATGCCTTCTCCCATCTCTTTGAGATGGGTCGAGGAGATGTGGATGGGCGATGTTCCCCTGAGTCATCAGGTGTTTGTGCAGCCATAAGAAGTGGTGATGGTGATGGTGTTGAAGGCAACCTCTTTCTCCTGGGTGTCCTCAGCAACATTTCAATCATCATTTGGACCCTGGCTCTCAATGTCAAAACGACTGGTGTTGATGATAAAAATGCTTTTGACGTTGGAGTGGTTATCCCCATGGATGCCACGCTTAAGGACCTCTTCAAAGTTTCCAAGCGAGGCGTTGTAGGGAAGATGGGATTGAGTTGGGCTTCGCTGCTTATCCAACTTGAATTGGCATCCTGACCTGTATATATAGAAGCTTTAACATCAACCTCCTCTGCTGATGGCACTAGAGGTTATCCTTTCTGGATTTCCTACCCATCTTCGTTGAGGGTAGGGCGCATGTTTCGGGCACATTGGGGGAGCCCTTCCTTTGTGTAGTCTTCAGCAGCGGCATGTTCCCATCCTCCAATGCTCACAGCAGGAAGTGATGCAAATGCAGCAAATCACGAGACATATCTGCAGGTTGTTGTGAAGGCTATTGGCATTGTCACCTTGCATTTAAGCTGTAAAAAATTTGCAGCACACAGGTGCACTTTATAATGCACTACCGACCTCTCTGGAACTTCAACGACCAGTACGATGTCATAACGGACCTCAATGATTAAGTGAACCATCCATTCAATTTTGACTCATTTTTCTGCTAAATTGTTATGGTCGTAAGGTTAATTCGCCAGGACTTTTATATACATATCATAGTAATGCGATGGGTGTAAGGGATCGTCAATTTATCTGTGTGGAAAATGTTCATGAATTTGCTAGAATCTTGGAATAGTTAAGTTTAAGTACGATACAGTGGGGTAATGCTAAGTTAGATGCATGCTTTAAGCGGATGCAACCTGTTGTAGAAGAACATTTGAAATAAATCACGCTAGGCACAAAAAGTTCAAGGTTCCTGCAGTGGACATATACACTTCTTTAGACTTGACTGGCCCAGGCAGGTTGAGTAAGCTACAAATATTTCTCATTTGAACCTGCGAGTTAGATACTCAGTACCTAATCCAACTAATTACTTCCTGCCATCTTATCTTCCAGATACACAATATGTTGCCAGATTATAATGTGCAAATAGTGTTTTAATACCTAAAAGCAACTACTACTACTACTACTACTACTACTACTACTACTACTACTAACCTGCTGTTACTACTAACCTGCTAGTAGTAGTAGTTGCTAAAAGCAACTACTACTACTACTACTACTACTACTACTACTACTAACCTGCTGTTACTGCTATGGCGACTGAAGTGCTATTCTCTTTATTAAATTTTGACATCCTCTAGGTGGGGTTGACATTTGAAGATATAAGGTCAGTTTCTTGCATGACTTCGCAATCAAACCCGTGTGATAGTTTATAGTAAATCAACATAAATGTTTCTGCATGCAACATGTGGACAAATGAATACAATTGATTAGAAGAAAAGTAAGTTGTTCAATTAACTACACACACTGGCAAACAATGACTTGAAATTGTTCATTTGTCTTTATCTCAGCGGTGCATTTATGAGTGTTTTTGATATTTGGTATGTGACATCAGTGTCCAGGGCCAATTATTTTGAATTGTAAATTTGACATTGAGATAACTTTGAAAATAATGAATATTTTAGGGCTAACTTTTGCCTAATCTCGAAAGAGAATCGGAATTCTGAGATGGTCTCAAGTTTATCTCAAGGTCAACTGTTTCAACGAAAATAATTAGTCCTGGACACAGATGTCACATTTCAAAAATACACCCATGAATGCACCATTGAGATCATAAAGGCAGATTTTTGAGCCATTGTCAAAATGGGCAGAAAATGATGATATAATAGATGGTTGTAAAAAGCCGGAACATTTCTTGATAGCTCTTGAATATTGGGAAAAATTGCAAACAAGCTTATTCTAGAGAAGTTGTTAAAATATGTGACTTGGGTTATTTTCCTTAAATGCAACTTGGCGAATGTTTCATCTATACTATACTTTTATTGACCCACGCAGCTACGTTCAGTTTGAGGTCATCCATGCATCTATGTACAGAAAATCTGGGTATCAATCAGACGTGCGTCGTGTATTACCCCCGAGCTGCCCACACATTTTGTGCAGTACTTACACGTGGGCGTCATATGTGTCGTTTTCCAGAAGGATGATACCAAAAGTGAACGTTTCACATGTTTTGATGGCATTAAAATCGCAACTGGTATATACGGAGAATTTTCTGCTCTGACTGTAGACCCAAAATGGCATGCGTGCTGTTAAACACGCAGGCTCCAGTTAATAAGGAAAACAAACAGTGGACGTCACAACACACGCCTATTACTAACGTTGAACTAATGCATAGGTGGCCTTCATCAGCCTTAGAACTTAATCTAGCTAACTTCACGCTAAAACAGACATATTTCTGCTTTTTTATCGTAGAAGAAACAGGTTCCATCACTCGAGAAATGTTGTACGTGTCTTGGGACTCGGCTAGCCTCGTCCTAAGATACAAACTCACTCACTAGTGCAACACAAATTCTCTTTCCACCCGCTCGTGATGGAATTTATGTCTTCTTAGTTTTCGTCAACCAGCTCATCTTACAAAAATATGCTTCAACAGAAGAACTTTAAATACAGTAACAGTAACAGTAAATACACCGTCTATATTAAAAGATCACGCAAGAGCTGGTTAGAGGAAAACTAGTGTTCATAAATACTAAATAAGGTACTTTCAATTCGATCTCCGAACATGGATAATGGTGATTAAAGGAATGCTGTACAGTTCAGTATATTTTATTCACACGTCGCTTTTGTTTGACCAGCGTCGACAATAGATAAACTCTATAACAAATAGTGAACCATAGATACGTAAATAGGTCCAAGTATAGCATTACTTAGGCAATCATGCAGAACTTTTTTGTCTTGACAAGCAGTCATGATTGATTGGCTTTTGAATGGATATTGCCAAATAAAATTTTCTACTGTAAAATAAAGAGAAGGGTTTAGTTTATAATGGTAAGTAATTTCCATTCATTTCAGAAATATATTTCAATTGCCTACTATAAACTTCTAATTTCTCAACTATGTAATATTCACCACTGGCACTGGCATACCATGTTTACTTTACTACTGGCATTGGCATACCATTTTATTTTTACCATTGGCATTGGCATACCATTTCAACTTTACTTTTGGCATTGACATGCAATTTCATCGTTACTCCTGGCATTTGCATACCATATCATCTTTACTCCTGGCATTGGCATACCATGTTATCTTTTCTCCTGGCGTTGGCATACTATTTCAACTTTACTCCTGGCATTGACATACCCTGTTATCTTTTCTCCGGGCATTGACATACCCTGTTATCTTTTCTCCGGGCATTGACATACTATTTCAACTTTACTCCTGGCATTGGCATACCATGTTATCTTTTCTCCTGGCGTTGGCATACTATTTCAACTTTACTCCTGGCATTGGCATACCATGTTATCTTTTCTCCGGGCATTGACATACTATTTCAACTTTACTCCTGGCATTGACATACCATGTTATCTTTTCTCCGGGCATTGGCATACTATTTCAACTTTACTCCTGGCATTGGCATACCATGTTATCTTTTCTCCTGGCGTTGGCATACTATTTCAACTTTACTCCTGGCATTGACATACCATGTTATCTTTTCTCCGGGCATTGGCATACTATTTCAACTTTACTACTGGCATTGGCATACCATGATATCTTTTCTCCTGGCGTTGGCATACTATTTCAACTTTACTCCTGGCATTGACATACCATGTTATCTTTTCTCCGGGCATTGACATACTATTTCAACTTTACTCCTGGCATTGACATACCATGTTATCTTTTCTCCGGGCATTGGCATACTATTTCAACTTTACTCCTGGCATTGACATAGCATATTATCCTTACTTATGGCACTGAAATACCATGTTTTCTTTACTAATGACATTGCCATGCCATGTTATATTTCCTGGACTTGGGGTAAATATAGAAAAAACCAAAGTGGTCAAAATTGGAAGATCAAGGGACAGGAGTATAGCCTGGGAAGGCAAATATAATCTAAAATGGACTGATGAATTTGAAGTCTTAGGCATCAGTTATAACACTCTTAAAATGGGTGAAATTTCAGACTATAATATCTTAAACAAACTAAAAGATATTAAAAAAATTATTGCCATTTGGAAAACGAGAAGATTGACTCCCTATGGAAAAGTGGTAATAATTAAAAGTTTACTATTCTCAAAGTTCACCCAGAGGGTTTCATATCTTCTGAAAATATTTTACTTACTCCATTATGGCACAATCCTCAATTAAGATTGCAGATAAAAAAAAAATGGTTAGATAATGGAGTACAAATAATCAGTGATTTACTGGATGATGATATGAAACCTTATGCCTTAAAAAAATTTGAGGATAAATTCGGTATTAAAACCAACTTCTTAGAGTATGGTGCTTTTTGCAAAGTAATAAAAAATCATCTTGACCAAAGGGAGTTACCGATGCATATTCCTTTATTGCCTACAAATTCATGTTTAAATACTGTACTGTCTTTAGACAAAAAAGGTGTGTCCAATATTTATAAGATTATGCTGGGAAAGAACAAAAATATTCTCGTTGAGACCTCAGATAAATGGAATGAAAAAATGGAACTGAGTATATCATCTCTATCTATGGGTAGATCTTTCAAGAAGATCTTAATAATAGATGATACATATCTTAGATACATCCAGTTTAGGACATTACATCGAAGATTTTATACCAATAATGTACTGCACAAAATTGGTATAAAGGACTCAGACATTTGTGGGCTTTGTAAAAAAGAAAAAGACTCAAATGAACATATGCTCATTCAATGTGAGGTCTCAAACGAAATATGGACTCAGGTTCAATCCTGGATACAAAATATTGGTATTGAAAGGTACACAATCACAGATGAAAAAAAAATTCTTGGAGATTTTGATTGCTCATACTGGGTAAATGCAATTATCCTTAATACAAAAAAGTGTATATTTATTGCAAAAGTTAAAGAAATCAAGCCAACTTTATCATATATAAAGTCCACTGTAAAAAATATGCACAGCTATGAAAAATTCAGCTTTCAATTAAAAGACAAAGAAAGAGCATTCTTGCAAAGATGGGGTATATACACAGAATACATGGAAAACTGATCGGTTTTATATACATCTTTATTGTGCACAATATTGTATCACTGTTTTACATAAAATGGTTTTAATACCCTACATGTAACTAGATATCACTTTATTATACATGTTTGTATCACTGTCATTGATGAATGTGGGCCAGCTTAACCTGGTGCCAAGGAAAATAAAAAAAGTTTTAAAAACAAAAATGTTATATTTCCTATTGGCACTGATGTACCATTTCATTCTCAATCTTGACATCGATATAGCATATCATCTTTACAATTTTGAATACACAATGTTATCTCAGTTACCCGGTATACCATGTTATCTTGACTAGTGCTATAGATATACAATCCTGGCCCTTCCACTGCAATTGACATAACATGGTATATTTACTACTCACGTGGCTTTTCCGTGTTATCTTTACTACTGGCATTACTATACCATATTAGTTTTATTACTGGCATCAATATACCATATAATCTTTACCACTGATTTTGATATACTATGTTATCTTAACAGTATGTGTTATATTCAGTACCACTATTGGTAGATCATGTTATCTCCACTACTGTTAATGCTATACTATGTTATCTTTACTGGAATTGCTACCCGGTTTTATCTTTACTTCTGTCATATATATATATATATATATATATATATATATATATATATATATATATATATATATATATATATATATATATATATATATATATATAAATATATATATATATATATATATATATATATATATATATATATATATATATATATATATATATATATATATATATATATATATATATATATATATATGGTCAGTGGTACACTTAATAATTCAAATTTCTATAGTTTCAAATCGTATTGGATATTTGGAATTTTGGGTATATTTTCAAAGTTTCAAACTTCGAAACCGTATTAGAAATTTGAAACTTTGGTTAAAGTTTCAAAGCTTCAAACTTCCATACTTTCAAATATCCAAATTTTCAAACTTCCAAAACGTGTTGGAAGTTTGAAACTTTGGTCAAAGTTTCAAAGTTTCAAAGTTCCATACTTTCAAATATCCAAACTTTCAAACTTCCAAAACGTGTTGGAAGTTTGAAAGTTTGACATGGAACGTTTAATAATATAAAATGTGAAACTTTCAAATATACGGTGATCGGGCTGCTAACAAAAGCTGCCTTAAGTTGCAAACACGACCCACATTATGTCAATGTAATTATTTATCATTAAGACGCTGTTCTCATTAAGGCTATGAAATACGCATTTCTTAATTTCCTATATCGTCAAATATTGCAATTATTGATATTGATTATGCTTAAACTGTCATTTACGCTAATGAACATGAAAAGTGGAGCGACCCACTTGTCTATTCTATTATTAGAAACGGCTGCTTCTAAAATGCGGAACCGGAATGTATGTAAAACTCATATGATGGACCATGAGTGAAGGAGGGAACAATGAAATCTATTTTCAAGACCGTCTTTTTGGGAGGTTAAAGAGAATTTGTTCCCGACTTACCCGACCACTCTAGTGGATGAATATCGATCAATATACATCATCTATCTACCTGTCTATCTGTCTTTCTGTATTCCTGTCTATATGTATATCTATCTACTATCTATCAATCATTCTATCTTTTTATGTGTAAGAGCCTTAGATAAATGAAATTATTTTCTTCGTCTAATGTCAGAGCATCCAAACACACACACACACACATAAATGTATGTATGTGTGTGTGTGTGCGTATGTGTGCGTATGTAGATAGGTAGGTAAAGAAATACGGAAAGACAGGCAGATAATATGATATACTTTATTGATTGCATCATAACATAGTTTATGAACCAATTCATCTTTCTGTTTATATGTGAACCCGCACACACGCGAACGCACACACATGCATGCATGCACGCCCGCGCACAGTCATTTATATACCACCCTCCCCCCACGCACATACGATCTAACTAATAAGTTCCCTAATACTTTAGGGGGAAGAAAATAACACTGTAGGGTAAATAAAACTTTATTTCTTCCAGACCGCTCCAGAGGAAGGGTAAATAAAACACATACGCACGCACACACACATACATACATACATACATACATACATACATACATATATGTGTATGTGTGTGTGTTTGGATGCTCTCACTTTAGATGAATAACAAAATTTTATTTACATAAGGCTCTCACAC
>OZ012699.1:10351722-10354222 GCA_963942565.1 Maea johnstoni
CAGTTGTTTAAAAGACGTGAATTGAAGTTTTTCTTTTAAATGCAGCATGGCTGGTGTTTCATATTTAATTGACCAACTAAAACTAAAATGTCTACATCGTGCTTTATGTAACACGCAGATGAAATCAATATAGCAATATCTACGGGCTGTTACAGTATGTATAGGATATATATTTCCTGTGCTTGATTGTTTTTCAATGCATTTAATTTCGCCCTGACGTGTAAAAGAGATATAAAACAAATGGCATATCTAATCACAGCGCCAGATTTCAGTTATGATCAAAAGAAATGGGACCGAAATAAAAATAGGTTAAATGGTGAAAAGTTCGCTTATTTCTGCCTGCATAGCTTAGCTGAATATACAATCATTTTATTTTACATGTTTCTTTTGTTGCTAACCTGTGATTTTGAGGATGGTGGAATATACCAAATTGACAGATGGGTGAATTGACTATCCATCTGTCTATTTATCTATCTATCTATCTGTCTGTTTTTACATATATGTATGTATGTATGTATGTATGTATGTATGTATGTTTGTATGTATATGTGTGTATATGTATGTATGTGTTTATGTATGCAAGTGTGTATGTAGGTGGGTACGTAGGTACGCATGTACGTAAATAGATAGATAGATAGATCGATAGGTAACACATGTAAAAATACCATTGCCTTACACTAACCACCTGAAGACAATCTGTTGTGTCACCATTGTAAAGCACATATGGAAAAAAATAACTTTGATATGCTGGTAAGTGGCATTGTAGACAAGAAGAAAGCAACAGTACGAACGAATTTGTCTGAGAGTAGGAAGTGTATGTATCTTTATTGGACGCAAAGGTTCAGCTTTCTGAATCATACGAATTCATCAGAAAATAAAAGTGACAGCTACAAATAAGTCTAGTCTTGTATAAACTAGTACTGAGTAAATCAATAAGGGCATCAAGCATAAGATCTTTTTGTATGTCATGGAAATCCTGATTATAGTTATGTCACAAAGTTCGGGGACTCTCAGTAAAATACATCTGGAAAGCGAAATTTCGCTAAGAAAATCTTAGGAGACATAAGAGCTCGTGTCAAACACTAGAGTGTATATTTAAAAAACCTAAAATGTGCAGGTATAAATCCCTACATATATGTATTGATTGTATTTCTGGCTGGAAGAGGATTTGGCATGTGTTCCAACTTTGATAAAATATGTACTCTTTCCTGATTGGCTTACTTGAACACAGTTTGGTCAGGCTGTCAACTCATCACAGTGACTGCCCCTTACCACGTATCCCAACAAGGTCCAGTCCATTTTGTAGGATTTAAGGGATGCAAAACGTATAGGGGAAGGTGTTTTTCATAACATCTAAGAGCTACTTAGCTAGCTAATAAGTTACCTAAGCAGTTACATCACGTACAAACGGAAATAGCGCAAAACCTGGAGTACTCTACTTTTTTGATAATTTTGATATCCATTCTCTTCAAAGATGAGTTTGCCATTTACCCTCAAATGTTAATATAGAATAACCCGTTTTTTGTTTATTCCAAAACGGACACGTATGCACCCGCAGCTGGATAAGCTTGCTATAAAAGCTGACCAACAACGTTTTCTTTTAGAAAAAGCTTTTGCATTCCTGTAAAAAGTTGTTCCATCACTTCAAGAAGATGGCGATCAGTGGACCTATAAGAGTCACAGTATTGCTGCTTCTGTGTTGGCTGGCCAAAGGTACGTGATCTAGATGATTATTGTTGCATATTAATATATATATAATTATATACATATATATATATATATATATAATATATATATATATATATATATATATATATATATATATATATATATATATATATATATATATCGACGGAGATAGTTTACAGCTAAAATCATCCAGTCCGCAATGTCTTTTCAAGATTTCTCTTATATCTCTTTATGTCTTTGTCCAAATCACGGCGAGTAAGACCAACACAACTTAAAATTGCACGGGTCACTGGCTACTTAAAGCCAAGAACGGACGCTTGTTAATGATCTTAACCACAACTTCTACCACAGGTTGTTGCTTGTTGCTTTTCACCAATCACAGGTCTTGAAAGGTGTTGGGTATTTGTCGCACCCCACACCTCCCGGCTGCCTTAAGGTCTTACGACACTTTTAGAAATCTCAGTTTAATTTTCCTGAAATTTTGCCAGAGGAGAGAACATAGCACAGTGATCTTCAAAACAACTTAAAATCATGGGGTCATCAGCTTAGTTTTTTTTTCACAGATTTTTGAAAGTTTAATGCAATTTATGTCACAAACATCACTTTCTCCAAAATTGGTGTCTTTTTTTGCTAGATTTATCCCTTCATAGATACTGACACAGCCTGAAATACTGTTCTGCCTTGTTGAAATCATTTTTCTGCTGTTATATAGGAATTATTGGGCAAAAACAAGGAATTCGAGAATCAAGTTTTTAACCCAAAATTGATATAAGTCAGAATTGCCTAGTTTAATTTTCACCAATTTTTGTCT
>OZ012699.1:10359222-10422003 GCA_963942565.1 Maea johnstoni
TGAAAATTGAATATTCTTTTCTTTATTGCTGTAAACAGTGGCTTTTGGTAAAGGTGTCTGGTTTCCACTGTTTATAAGGGTTATAAATGTGTACCCCAGGTAAAGTGCAGTTCCATAGTTTTCGGAACTGACCGTGTGATGACCATGTTAAAGAGTCCTTTACCATTCAAGCCACTTACTCAATAGTATAACTGAATGAATATGTTGCAGGTATAATTGAAAGTGTACATTAAAACCTATTAATTTACCTAGAGAAAATGATGGACCATGAGTGCATGAGGGAGAAAGTGTTAAGAAGGTGCTTAACCTAAACTTAAACGCTGCAGTCAACACATGTGAACACACAATCCTACACAGAGACCCATTACACAACTTTTTCGTTTTTCCAAAAGCATTTGACAATCTATATGGCATGGACGTTAGTGGAAGAATAAATAAAGGAATGGGTTTATGTTCAGCTTTCAACAGCTAAGGTAATTCAACGACGAAATGGAAACCTGGCACCAGGGAGAAATTCCCTCCTCTTTACAAATAGTTCCTGGAGGTATTATAGTTAAAGAATCACTATTGACAGCCCTCCACAAGACCATCCTATTATATAGCGACCAGGCTTACCTTTTTATGGAGATTGGACAGATACTCAACTTCATGAATGCACATTTTGAAGCCAG
This sequence comes from Maea johnstoni, assembly GCA_963942565.1. Lineage (NCBI taxonomy): Eukaryota > Metazoa > Annelida > Polychaeta > Spionida > Magelonidae > Maea > Maea johnstoni. The sequence goes on from OZ012699.1 coordinate 10,359,894, forward strand.
GCATCGTAACCACTAGCCCATAACGGACCACCACTTTACCGCGACAGAGAAAAGCTTGCTCCTCAACCTGCTAGATTAGCATAGATTAGCAGATAACTTCTATAACCCATGACAAAAAGGAACATTTTGTCCATTTTGACCAATATGACATCTCATTTCAAAAGGAAGCAGACTGCAGGTGCTTTTAAAGAACTATGCATGATGTTTATGATAATTTGGCCAAGAATATTTCAAATCAAAGAAAATTGTACAAACCTGAACATTCAAGACCTATTTTTAAAAATGTCTTTGTTGGTTTCTGATGTTATCACGTTCGACATAAATTTCTGTTAATTGAAGCTTATTTGTTCTGCTTGTTAGCTTTTGGTGGTCTTTTGGTGAATAAAAATATCCAGTTGAATAAAATTTAAAAAAATCTAGAGAAAAAGATTTTTCTGAATGCGACATGCATTTGTACTCAATGTTTTAGTTTTCATTTATTTCGAACAGAGAAGGTGTTTAAATATGATAGATCGCACTACGCTAGCCTATAATGGTCAGTGTCAGCCTGCCGCCCAGACCTGATTCAGAAAAGTCATCGCTTATCAACCAGAGTCACTAAGGTATACTAGGTTGATCTGTAAGACAGCCCCACAGGGGAGAAGCCTTGAACTATCACAGGATATCCGCGATTAACAATTTTTCACCACGTCCTCCAGGTGCAGATACCGATGGCACATCCATTACTCATTAATCATCAATATGGCACAAAAATATGCTCTTTTGAAATTACTTTCCGATAAAAATGTCAGTCGAAAAATACAAAATAGAAAAGGAAATTAGTTCATTTATGCCTTGAGATTTGTTTAAAAACTATAGTCTGGATCTATGATTTTTGTGAAAATAAGGCCAAACTCACAAAATTTGGTGCTTTTGTTGGTATCGGATCAATATTCCTCCAGATATTTTTTTCACAAACGATAACTGTATCAATAACATATCACTGAAATAGTCAGGATAATTTAAATATGCATCAGTTATACAGAACCCATACAACAACCTTTTTTTCAAATATTATACAAATATGGCACTTGGGTGAGTGCAATATCAATTTTTATTGCACTCAGAAAAATGATATTGCACGAGGCGCTTGCGCCGAGTGCAATATCATTTTTCAGAGTGCAATATAAATTGATATTGACACGAAACCAAAGTGCCATATTTGTTTTATTATATGCCTACTGCTCATTCAAATAAAATACTTAACGAATCTAAAGAATCATGCACCCCAATATCAATTTTGTAAGGCGGTCATGTGACCATGATCTGACCAATCACAGCAGAGAATGAGCAGTAGGCATATAATAATTGTTGTTATTTGATATTTTTTAAAGTAACATGATATTCAGATGACAGTAGAGCATGAATGGACCAATACAAGTTTGAAAAAGTTTTTTATTGATTTCTCTGACCAAAGGGATACACAGTACAATTATCGTCTTATATCAAACGATGTTTTTCTATACGCAAGTAGACCATGTAATATGTATACATTCATATGGAGAACACAAAGAGAAAAGACAGTGAATGCTAGGAAATGACCAACAGGTATTTAGAGCCAAATATGCTGTAAAAAGTAATGATCTTTAAAAATGCTATTCTATTTCAGATTTTTTTTTGTCATTTCATTATATATTGGATGCCATAGGCACAGGAAAGTTGGTAACATATCACTTGTTTTGGCCCAAGGTTTCTCAATCAAAAACAGGTCCCATAGCACATACTTCACATTTTTGATAAAGTATCCTTATTAGTTCTATTTGTGTATATAACTAATTTGGCTGCTAAAATGACAATATTGATAATGGTGTACATTTTACGCAGCTCTCCTAGTACTATGGTTTTGATAATCAATGAATAGTTTAAAAATTCCATTCTTTCAATCCAATAAAGCACGTGTTCCCATAATTTCACAGTTTTAGTACAGACGTAGAGCAACTGTTGAAGAGTTCCAACATTATTACGCAGCTCTCCTAGTACTATGGTTTTGATAATCAATGAATAGTTTAAAAATTCCATTCTTTCAATCCAATTAAGCACGTGTTCCCATAATTTCACAGTTTAAGTACAGACGTAGAGCAACTGTTCAAGAGTTCCAACACTATTACATGATATGTATCTATCATTAGAGCTTATGCACATTTTAGAGAGTTCGTATTGAGCTCGAGTAGCCACACTATATTGTAAAATTCTGAATTGGATATAACACATACATGTTAGCGTTTGATCTATGGTTCACAATAAAGGCATTACCAATTTTGTCAATGTTTACTCACACCTTTACTCTCTAGGTTTAGAGTGGTATTGAGGAAGGTATGTTAAAGGTCTGCAATCTATGAAGCTTTTACAGTTATCTATGTCAAACCTGTCTAGATATTTTTTATTTGAAATTGAAATGTTTCATAAGTAAGGAAATCAATATTCAAATGGAACTTGTGTTCAAGATCTTCTTTAGGTATTGGTAACATGTTGTCATCAAGCACATCACCCACCAGATAAATACCTGCTTGAAGCCAGACAGCATTTATTTCAATATTCAAATTATTGTTAAACCAGAGTGGAATACCTTTTTTTGTTTTCAGTATTACGAGGTTGAATGGTACTACAAATGCCTTTTAAAGATTGTAGTACACTGATCCAGAAAGGATTTTCTATTTTTGTAGACATTTTGTCTATGTAAACAGGCCCAAAGCAATATATCTTATCTAACCCCCACAATCTTGGTAAATTAGTCCAATTAGCATCACTTTTCATGAGGCGTTTGACCCTAGTAGATTTTCTTTTTGAGAAATCTCATATGTTTTAAAGTTTGAGACCACCTTTCTTAATTTCAGTCTCAATAATTGTTTTACTTAACCGAGGTGTCTTCCCTTGCCCCCCAAAATTATACACAAACTCTTCTATGTGTTTAATACATTCATCACTGCGCATGGTAGAGCCAGGAGAAGGTGGGTTATTTTTGACAAAACTAGACTCTTAATAATAGTAACCTTACAGTACAATGTTTAAGACCTAGTAACCGAAGTCCTTATTGTTTTAATTATGTCATTTATTTTGTTCTTTATGTTAAGGTCTATAATGTTATTGATATCTTTTGAGTCAAAGACAATACCCAACGCTTATTAGGGGTCCATTTAAGACCAAACTACCCCTCCCATGTCAATATCCTGGCGCTGCTGGCCCCAATTTTGATCACTTAAGTCTTATCCAAATTCATTGCTAAACCAGAGACCAGCCTGAACCATCGGAAAATGTCCAGTACCCTTATGAGTGTCTGAACATCTTCTTTGAGGAACAGGGTGGTGTCATCAGCGTACATGGATAATTTTGTCTATATCCCACCTACTTGCAAACCCCTAACCTTATCAGATTCTCTTATGACCTTGGCTAGTATTTCGGTACTGACAACAAACAAGCTGCTAACCAGTCTGTATTCCCCACTCGCTTGGCTCTGTACTCAGGGCATACATCCTGTTCCTCCTTGCCAGAGCTAATGTGCTCCAGCTGCTCTTCCCCTATCAATGGCTCAAATTGGTAGGGGGAACTTCATTTTCATTCTCTTCCTCATAATCTGAATCTACAATGTGCAACGGCACTTGTAGATTCAGTGATTCAGTCATTGTGCTTGTCACTAGAGTTGCGTCACTCGTCACTTGCACTGGCCACCTACCAGAAAGGGCCGTGACTAATTGGCCTGCTTCGGCTTTGCTGGCATTCTATGAAGCAGGCCAGTGAAAAAGATTTTAACATAGATAATGGGTGATAAATTTGTCAAGGGGGGGGGGGGGGGGGGGGGTTAACATGTGTCCATGGCAGGTTATTTTTGCCTTACCCACCATGACATAAAATGGCATTTTATTTTGTCTAATGAACTTAAAAACATTCAAATGGTGGTCCTATTGGGCTGTATTTTATTTATTAACAGTGATGTAATGGAAAGTAGTCATCAAGATATAGATAGACTCAAGGAACTCTTTGAGAAAATTCCTCCACACACAGCTAACCTTATCTACATGGGATGTGTCTGTTGTACCCATCACCACACATTTAAAAATGTTGGTTTCAGTTGAAACCATGCATAAATAAACATTAAATATTTCTATATTTCTTACAGAAAGCATTACAGACAGTTTCAGAAGTGACCTTGCAGATGCCTTGAATATGGTTATCAAGCAGATTGCGTTTGGAGGGAGACTTGAAGGTGCCGACTTGGATATAAGTATCTTCCCATTCAGAGAAAAGGTAATGCAAGATGAAATCTACCGACTGAAAAGTGGAGGATATTCCAATCGGACTGCGTTCATGGAGGCTGAGATGGAAGATATCAAAGCCATATTAAAGAACATCACCAACCGGGGTATGTTGCCTTCTACTCTGTGCAGAACCCATTTTGCTTGTTAATTTTTACACCAACATTTGATGCTAAACTGTGCTCACTTTATGAGATACTTGTAAAAGGAATGGATTACATGGACAACTGCTGTGGATGAACTCAAAGTGTGGACATGGATGCACCTAAAAGTGAAAAATAACTTGATAGACAATGATTAGAATATAAAATGATTAAACCGAATGTGTTGAAGCAAGTAACACAAGCTTGTATGAATTGAGCTGTTCTCTTTGTCCAGTTCAGTCAAGCATATGCTGCATTGTTTCGATTTTTCTCACCAATAAAAAATTCCCTTCTGTTTTAGAAATGGGTGGATTAACGGATTTAACAAGTGTCCTAGAATTTGCATATGACAGTCTATGTGTTGGAGATTCCAGGTCAATCATCATAATCTCGGACTTCATCCCAACTAAGAGGCCTGAGGAAATTCAGGATATGCTGGATAAAGTTACTGATAAGAATATCAGCGTATGTACAGTATACTTCATTATGTGAGAACAGGCAGTATTTCAAGTGAGAGTATGTTTAAAATCCTCCCGGAAAATTAGACAGATTCAGCATAACCTAATCTCAAAATAATAACATTTTTCAAAGGCTATTATGAAATTTAATGAAGTTGAATTCAACTTTGCTTACAATGATAATTCCAATTTGCCTTTGAAGGCAGAATAAAATTTTCAAAGGCCATGATAAAATTTAATGAAGTTAAATTCAACATTACTTACAATGGTTATTCTGACTTGCTATTGGAGGCAGAATGACACTAACAATTTTTTTTTGTATATTCCAGGTTGTTCCCATTGGATTGAATAAGCTGAAAAATGAGGAAACGTTCAAAAAGTTTGAAGAGGCATCAGGCATGTCCATTGACCTTAGCTTGGAAGACATTTCACAATCTGTTAATGCATTTTTTGGTGCAAAAGGTGAGTGAAAACTTGTATCCATTCTCTCTCTTTCTCTCTCTCTCTCTATGTACTGCCAAACCTGTATAAAGAGACCACCCAATGGAAGACCAAAATATGCACTTTTTAGACAGGTGGTCTCTTGATAGAGGAAAGTACTAGACCAGGGGAAATGAAAACGTGGTTTCTCTAAAGAGGTAGTATCTTAATAGAGGTGGTTGCTCGGGCAGGTCTCTCTCTCTCTCTCTCTAAATATATATATATATATATATATATATATATATATATATATATATATATATATATATATATATATATATATATATATATATATATATATATATATATATATATATATATATATATATATATATATATATATATATATATATATATATATATATATATATATATATATATATATAGAGAGAGAGAGAGAGAGAGAGAGAGAGAGAGAGAGAATACTAAAGAGCTCTCTAAAGGCAAACTGTTTGTTTCTGTACCATAATGGATCTTTTCACAGAATCACCCATTAACTGTCCCAATTAAAAATGCAGTATAAAAAGGAAAATGTTTTTTACCTTTATTTAAATGGTTTATCATTTTCAGGAGGTACCAATCCAACGGTTACGGGGACAGAAAGTAATGAAGTAACATCCAAAGCAGCATCAAGCAGCAGTTCTACTGAAAAAAGTGACATGAGTACTACAGAATCAACAATCAGTCAAACTGAGGGGAGTGATATGCATACTACCACATCAACAATCAGTCAAACAGAGAGCAACGGCAGTCTGTCTACAAGGGCACCACCCACAATAACTAGCCCCACACCTCTCCCTACTACACCAAATGATGATATATCTACAGCTGAAGAGATTTTTGGTAGTGATAACTTGTTAACTCTGATACTGTGAAAAGGCAGAGCGTTTGACTATGGCTTCATGTGTTAGAAATATACATGTGACACCGGTTACTCAGTAGAATTACCATTACATTGTATCTTTTGTTAATAATATTTGAATCATTGCAATTTAACTCAATGAAAACATGCACACTGCATATGAATGAAAATATGAAATTGTGGACACCCATTATAAACCCAGACCTGCTATTGACCCATTTAGGGCTTCCTAAATGTGTTTTATATACTGCGAATGAAGGTAAAATGAAGTCATAATAGAAGGGTTATTTTCTACCACAACTTTGTGCAACCACTTGACTAAGTTAAGAATGTCCATTGTAGTCCTGCTCATATTCTTCTGGCAGTATGATGGTTCTGCATACTACCAAGCCGACTCATGCAAGATTTTGTAATAGAGCCTGACCTATTTATGTACCTACGTACTTGAGATAATCTATTTCTTTTATCTATCCCAGTATAAAAGCATTATATAGGTAATTGCAATGGTGATTTTCTTTTTATACTAGGTAATGTGAGCGAGATTATTGAAGAGCTCTCTAAAAGCACACTGTTTGTTTCTGTACCATAATGGACTTTGGTGGATCTTTTCACAGAATCACTCATCAACTGTCCCAATTAAAAATGCAGTATAAACAGGAAAATGTTTTTTACCTTTTTTTAAATGGTCTATCATTTTCAGGAGGTACCAATCCAACGGTTACGGGGACAGAAAGTAATGAAGTAACATCCAAAGCAGCATCAATTAGCATTTCAACTGAAAGAAGTCACATGAGTACTACAGAATCAACAATCAGTCAAACTGAGGGGAGTGATAGGCATAGTACCAAATCAACAATCAGTCAAACAGAGAGCAACGGCAGTCCATCTACAAGGGCATCACCCACAATAACTAGCCCCACACCTCCCCCTACCACACCAAATGGCTATGAAGATACACCTAAGGCTGAAGAGATTTTGGGTAATGATAACTTGTTAATTCTGATAACATGTGAAGAGGTAGAGAGTTTGACTATGGCTTCATGTGTTAGAAATATACATGTGACACCGGTTACTCAGTAGAATTCCCATCACATTGTATCTTCTGTTATCAATATTGGAATCATTGCAATTTAACTCAATGAATACATGCACACTGCATATGAATGAAAACATGAAATTGTGGACACCCATTATCAACCCTGACTTGTTAATCATCAGCAGATGTGTCAAACTGTAAGTAAACTAGACACGTTTAGCCAGAATAGTAGCTACAAATCATATCTGTAAGTCATAACATCTGCCATGGACCCATTTAGGGCTTCCTAAATGTGTTTTATATACTGCAAATGAAGGTAAAATGAAGTCATTATAGAAGGGTTATTTTCTACAACAACTTTGTGCAACCACGACTAAGTTAGGAATGTCCATTGTAGTACTGCTCATATTCTTCTGGCAGTATGATGGTTCTGCATACTACCAAGCCTACTCATGCAAGATTTTGTAATAGAGCCTGACCTATTCATGTACCAACGCACTTGAGATAATCTATTTCTTTTATCTATCCCAGTATAAAAGCATTATATAGGTAATTGCAATGGTGATCTTTTTATACTAGGTAATGTGAGCGAGATTACTGAAGAGCTCTCTAAAAGCACACTGTTTGTTTCTGTACCATAATGGACTTTGGTGGATCTTTTCACAGTATCACCCATTAACTGTCCAAATTAAAAATACAGTATAAAAAGGAAAATGTTCTTTACCTTTATTTAAATTGTCTATCATTTTCAGGAGGTACCATTTCAACAGTTATGGGGACAGAAAGTAACGAAGTAACATCCAAAGCAGCATCAATTGGCAGTTCAACCGAAAGAAGTGACATGAGTACTTCAGAATCAACAATCAGTCAAACGGAGGGGAATGATATGCATACTACCAAATCAACAATCAGTCAAACGGAGAGCAACGGCAGTCCATCTACAAGGGCACCACCCACAATAACTAACCCCACACCTCCCCCTACCGCAGCAGATGGTTATGATGATATACCTACAGCAGAAGAGATTTTCAACATGATTTTAGGCCAGCCATTAAATCTGAAAATATCTGCTTCATGCTCTTTAACCATTGAGAATAGTGACTGTATCTTCCGTATTTCCACATCTCCTGAAGGTTGCCTAAAGGTTTTAGAGTTCGCTTCCAAGTTGATACCTAGCATTGGACTGTCAAGTGTGTACTCTGTGGCCAAGGATGCTGTTGGTCTGATTGGGTTTGTGGATGCATCACTTGATAAGTGCAAACGCTCAATATCAATAAGTGCCGCAACCACAGATGAGCTTGAAATCCTGCAAGAACTGACACTCAAAAAGGCCAGGCTTTCTTTGGAATCATCACTTGATTCTCCTTATGGTGTTTCCTTTAGTTTGGCAGGCAAATGGAGTGTTGGGAATATTGAATTTGTTGCAGTGGTAGAGAAGAATGAGAAAGGTTTATTGGTAACAGGAGACACTGTCTTCCAATTCACCCTGGGAGATTTGATGGGTAGCCTAGTGTCAGATTCTATCCTAAATGCTGACCAGAGGAGAGACGTATTGTCTAATCTTAAAATGGATATTCTTGACGCAGTATCAATAACTTCAGTTGGTGTTGACCTTCAGCATAGTTCTCAGGGCCTAGGGGCCAAAGTGGAATTCACATTTGAGTTTCCCGGTCTAGGGACAACAAAAACCTCTGCTGTCATCAATAGACCCAATGCTGGGGAATTTTCAACTGTTATGAGTCTTGCCATACTCAAGATTTCATTGGCTGCAATCATAGAAAAGATGACTAGTGTTGATATATCCAATGTTCCTATCATAGGCGGCTTAACACTTGAAGATGTCACAGTCTCCTATGCCTCATCAAATATCACAGGTTCTATTATTCCTATTGGCTTGGATCCTGTGCACGAGTCTGACATACAGAAAGGCTTGCATTTCCTTTTTAGTGCACGTTTTAATCCCTCAGATCCAGCCATGACCTTCCATTTAGAACGAGTGGGTGGAACATTTAATTTTGATCTGGTAGGAAATCCTCTTGCAGTTATATCGGGTATTCTGTCAAGGGAGGTACAGGATCTGAGTGTACCCGTTCCGCCTGGAACAGATGCAGCTGATTTCCTCTCCTCCCCATTCAGCAATATGAGGTATGATAGCTCAAAGGGGATTCTTTACATTCGGGCAATATCTAAAAAGAATATAATACTTGTTCCTACCCTCTTAGAGTTCAGAGATGTTACTGCAGATTTTAGCTTGGCAACTGGTAGTGGTCAAACAAGCAGGTTGGGTTTTGATTTATATGCAACTTGGGAGTTGGGAAAATATGATTTAAGTTTTAAGGTTTTCAAACGAGCAGGGGAAAACATCTTTATTGGTGAAGCAATTCCTCAATTTGAAATTCCTATTGGAAGTTTTATAAGTCACTTTGGGGGAAACCTTCTTCCTGGTGGGGTTTTAGAGAAAGGCATAGCAAGTTTAGGACTTTCGTCATTTGTCATTAAAAATCCAAAAGCATCTGTGTACTTTGGTGATGGAAAAGCCTTGAGAGCTTCAGGCACCGCAGCAATTGGCTCCTATGATTTGTGTGACATCGAGCTGATTGTCGGGCAATTGAATGGCACCCCAGTGATGGCCTATGGGTCTGTCCTAAATAAAGCACCCTTAACTGCAATTGTAAAATCACTTACACAAGGAGCTATAGATCTGAAGGCAGCTCCAGGGTCAATGATTTTGGACAATACTGACCTGGGATTGATTATTTCAAGTACAGACTTTACAGATTCTGAAAAGTACATCCGCTTTACCACAAAAAATTTGAAGGACATAGACATTGTTAAAGGATTGAGTATTTTTGCACTACTCAGTATCCCAGATGATTGTGCAGGTGACCACTTCTGCAGTGTTTTGCAAAACATTTTCGGGAAAGATTTTGAAATTCATCTCAATGGTAATGTGGCCCCAGGTTCTGTCTTGATTGAAGCATACTTTGATTTCAACATACACTTATTTGAAGGAGCCACCCTCAACAAACTTGGCTTCAAGGTAAAAGCAGGTGGTGGAAGTGCTTCAGTAGCTCTGTTTTGTACCCTGACTATTACTGATCCAGCTTTGGTATTGACTGGAAGTTTTGGCGTGTCTACATCAGGAGTTACTCTTGAAATGTTAATGACAGGTTGGTGGGATAATGCATTTGGTCTGAGTTTCCTAAGTCTTGGATATCTACACCTATTAATTGCAATAGCTCCACTGCCAATGCCAATAACACAGCTCGAGTTGGGAGGATCAGCCAAAATTGGTCTCATAAGTAACCCAAATGCTGAGCTAATTAAGGCAGCGATATATTTTGGTATTGACTTAGCAAATCCCGTAAACAATTATTTCTTTGGAAATGTCTCAAAGTTGACACTGCCATCCGTTTTGGCAGCATTTGATTACAGACCATCTCTCCCAAAAGCCCTTAACGAAATTGGATTTCCTGATGGTGTAAGTGCATCATTTGCATCCGTGCCAAAGACACTACCAAATGGTATGGAGATTCCTATTGGACTGGCACTAAAAGGATCCCTCCAGGTCCTTGACTTTAAGCTTAATGGTGAGCTTAGGTTCAATAAAGATGGAATCAAAATCAGTATGACAGCAGACCCATTTGATATGGGTAATGGATTGATCTCTGTTAGTGATGCCACAGGGCAGGCTGGTCCTAAGTTATTGGTTGACGTTAGCTGGAAACCGGTGCATGCCTTAATTGAAATATCTGGCAGAGTGACAGTTCTTAAAATAACTGCAGCCATTGATATCTATGTTGATGACGCAGGAATGCACTTCAAACTTGAGGGTAAATTCTTGGACCTGTTTGAATGCTTCTTGGAGATAAGCTCTAACTATCAATCCTTTGCTAGTCTAGATTTTAGAGTGAAAGGTGGTTTCAAGCAAGAACTATTTGACAAGCTCAATGCAGAGGTTCAAGCAATCCTTGACAATTACAGAAAAAAAGCAGATGCTGCAATAGAGTCTGCTCAGCAAGACGTCCGCAATGCACAGGCCAAGTTTGATGATGCTAATTCAGCTCTGGACAATGCAAAAAATGTGGTTAATGAAAAGAAAGCTATATTCATTGATGCTTCAAATGTTGTGAAGTCGAAAGAGGCTGATGTTGAAAAGGCAGAAGGTGCATTCGATGATGCTGTGGGTGCTTTCCAGAATGCCCAACGAGGGGTTGATTCAGCGAATGCTAAACTTGAGAACGCTAGACAGGATCTGAGAAATAGACAAAACTCCTGCCCAAGTAAATGCAGACGCAGTAAGTGTGATTTAATATCGTGTTGTGACTTACACATTGTTAAAGTTCCTTTATCTAAATCAAAGTTATCTAGAACACCTAGCAGCATATGGAAATTGATTATTCATATGTTTCTAGATTGATACCTTTTACTCAATGATGTTAATTTTGTTGCAATTTTGCGTATAAAGGGGTTATGTAGAGATCATGGAAAAATTACGCTTCTGGCATTAATTTGACATCAACATGTTTTAAAAGTAAACTTTTAAAACTTCATGGTTATCAATTTATGATATTTCATAAGTATCTATACAATGTTGTATCAATTGAATAAAGATGTGCAGGAAACGTATGACTTCTCAAATTAACACAATTTAATATGTTGCTGTATAAGTATTTGCTATCTCTAAAATTCTTGAAAGTGGTTCCCAAGTTATGTATCGCTTCATTTATGTATCGGGTATTGCAAAATAATAAGAAGTTGATTACAAATCCTTATCCTTTATTCTTTTAGATTTTAAAATGAAACTTGTTACATGGCAGACGAATGAAACAGTATATTATTTTTATACTGGCTTAGATAAAAAGTAGTATTTATTGAATAACACAACCAGTGTTTGATAAAACATACTCATTATTTCAGAGCGCCGTATTGGAAACGTAAGGAAAGTTTCTAACAACGATAAAGGCACATTTGTTGGAGAAGAGAATGCTAAAAAGTTCCTGTCACGTGGCAAAAGATTTTTTTCCATTCCAAATCCATTTGAAGGAGCACAAGGTAAGTACGCGAACTAAATGTGTTCTTACAATTTCATATAATACGTCCACGTACGTACGAACGTACATACATACATACATACATACACACATACATACATCCATCCATCCATCCATCCATACATACATAAGTATCTATATATATGCATATGTACATACGTGTGTTGGTATGTGAATAATACACACTGGATGAACTACTTTCGACTTAGAGGTCATATATACTAAAGAAAATCACATTAATAATTCAAAACTGTCAATAGGTTATTACTTCTTTTGAAGTGTTTCGTCTTGCCATTTTTCTGTATTCAGACCTATCGTCATCTTCGTGATGTCTTCGATCGTGTTATCTTCGTGTTATGATATCACCTAAAATGCACTGTAAGACTAGTGTTCTGATAAACGATTTTGATTGGTAATATTGGTTGTTTGATACATTAATGCTACAATATCTACTTTTCTTAGAACAGGCAAGGTGTCTTGCACTGCAAATAGCACATGATACCTGTTGGGCCGCCCTTGAGGTATGCATATCATTCTTTTAAAAATAGTCTTCATTTTATTACTTCCTTAACTGCACATACATTCCCTTTACCTATAGATTTATGTCTTTGCACAATAAAAGAGAGAACACTGACATTAACCTTTCGAAGAAGGCCCATACATGAACCTGTTTATACTAGACATGGATGTGCTTAATCAAAATAGGAATCTGAGAAAAGTTATTGACTGATAATTCAGGCAGTTCATTCCAATATTGCACTTATCCTCTGGCTCCTCTCCTGAACGATACTCAACCGTAGTGAATGATACAGCTTCAAGGTACCATACAGCAGCTGATTAAAGTGGCCTCATGTAAGGATTCTGTAAAATCTCTGAATGCCCTAATGGCAATAATCATAATTTGGCTGATTTTTAAGAAACAACAAGTCCAATTGTGTTTAAAACTCAAGCGTTGCCTGAACTACCTCCATCCAAAATCAAGTATACAGATTAGTATATTAATCTCTCGTTCATTATCTATATATTTCCTCCACTTAAAAATGATAATGTTAATAACTTGATGAACTGGCGTATACTTCGGAATTTTAGCTCGTCATATCACGGAGGAGATACGATGATTTTTGTGTTGTATTTAGGTCTTAGATATTCCCCTACAAAAGTCCATTCTTAGCCGTTCATACTCTTGGATTCGATGGTCGCTTGGCGAGGGAAGCGACGACAGGATTTGTGTGTTTTTAGACGGTACATACTAACTTGACAATGGTGAACGGAACAGTCCTGGTGGCCGATTGGTCTAAAGCTTTGCCACTGACTGCTTGCTGTCTCTCACCACTGTCTAGGTTCGAAATCCGCCTGGGGCATGTGGGAAAAGTGACATGCACATCTGGTAACTTAGGGGCTGTGTTTTCATTGGTCACTCAATTTTCCTCACTTATTACTAAAAATCACTAGTTTTTTCATTGACCACCAAAGAAGTTTCTCTTTCTATATCTTATTTCATTTGCATATACGATTTTATAGATAAGGAATCATGTCTTTTCTACACATGAGAAACAACAGATTCGTATTAACATTTTTTGAAATTTGAGTTAGGTATTTAACGTTTGTGTGTCAAAAAGTAATAATAAAGTAAATGTGGACACATGTAATCTTCCTTCGTCCTAAAACATTAAAGGGGTCCAAACATCATGTGATAATTTGCTTCAACTTGATAACAGCTTAAAAATCAATAAACTACTTTCTGAAACACAGAGAAAAGTATACATTATAATTGGATATAATCACAATGCACTTTATTGAATTATGTCAACTTTACACTCAGAGACCCTATTGAAACTACCAATTTTCTTTTCCTGAGCAGGCTGTGAGAGCAGCAGTGAGAGCGGCTGAGGGCCCACTGATTGTAGCTCAAGCTACACTCCGCGGAGCACAGGAAGTGGTTGACAAGTCACGTGGTGTGTTGCAGGCTGCAAAGGGAGCACTTGAACTTGCATCCATTGCAGTCAGCCAGTCTAGACACTTCATGGACGTTGCACAAGCTGGATTGACAGTGGCTCAAGGAACAGTTACAGCAGCAAAGTAAGTATGGACTTGAGAAACCGTACAGGTACTGGTATCAACACACTTTAAACAGGACCAAGTTACGCATTGGAACGAGGTATCTTATATTGTTCATATTATACGTTTTTTATAAAGATTGTACCCTTGTTCTATGCCACTCTATTTAGTAATAAATATTAATTTTACAAAGTGTTTGAAAAAAGAGTTTTTTGAATGTTTGATTAATGTTCCTCCTTCAAATAGTATGAGAGAGTTCAGCAACATTGTCCGCCTATTTTAGCCACTGCAAATATGAATAATATAGTATAGTATGTATGGACCCTATTACTAAGAGTTGAATACGATACATTGAGATAAACATACAAGACAATCAAATATTCAAACCAAAACAAAAATCTTTTCCCTTTTTTATTTACGTTAGTTCATCTTCGTGTGTTTTCAGAGAAAGCGTGAATATTGCGATTGTGGCTCTTGAAGGCGTGAAGTTGGCCAACCAATTGGGAGTCAAAGTGGGGAAGGCTATCACCCAATTCGCCCTTGGTGATCTTCTGAACATACGCTCTCTAGAGTTTGACATACATCTGGCAACAGCCAATACGGGGCATTTCGGCGCTAGCTTGGAGGGAACAATAGTTGGACAAGAAGTGGACTTCGAATTCAAAGTAAACCTCATGTCGGTCGAGGAGATGTTCAAGAGCTTGGCCGAAAAATGCAAAGAGATGATCGATTCCATGTTTGATTAGTGGGGGCTGGACACAATGCAACTTATGGCTAGCCCGTTCATGTTAAAGAGTTCCTCCAGCCATTTTCGTCTAGATATTTTTGGTTTTGATTTATGATACGTTTGATAATAAGTTTGGAATTTCAAAAGATATTACAATATGTTCTAAGAGGAGTTGTTGGTAGCGTTCCAATAACCATTCACTTTCAAATCGTTTCCCAAGTATGCTTTTATATCAATTTCATTTCAAAATTGTCAAGCTGCTTTGGAACCCTCTGAGCATTAACGGGTTCAATGGCATTTCCTACAACTCCTTCCTAACTGACGCAAAACGTCTAGTGCACATGGGATGCTGGTCATTTCAATGCCGTAAAGATGTTATAAGCTAAAGGAGTAAGGGATGTCAGAATGGCAACGTTGGCATGATATATAACATTTATATCGATCTATTTTATTCAACAGGGTGGTAAAGTAAGTAGCTTATGGGATTGTAATAATTATGCATTCTTAACAACTCACGAGGTATTTGACTTCTAAAGCCATTTGATTTTTGGCTGTAAAGGTAAAGAGTTTTATTTTCACTGATTTGTCTTTGGGGATATATGTGTGTTTGGTTTTATTGTACACGTGCGCAGACATCCTTATGTCGGTATCATTTCTAAAATATGTGTTATCTGCATTGTAGGCCTAGCGTTCTAGCATTTAATGCATAAAATATATATTTTCCGGATATATAAGATTAATGGTAATTAAGTGAATGGAAGTACCTGCCGTCATAAAATGACGAAATTAGTAGGATTCCTCTTGAATCTATTTTTAAGGATATTTCTTGGTACTTGATAATATATTAGATAGATGGGTTTCAAATATTGAGAAAACATTTGAAATATATGATACATTTTCTGTCAGAAATGAAAGAGGTCTATATTAATAAGGTTGGTTTTAGAAGTAGTCATGCTCATAACGAGGTGTATTTATATATATATATATATATATATATATATATATATATATATATATATATATATATATATATATATATATATATATATATATATATGTATGTATGTATGTATGTATGTATGTATGTATGTATATATATATATATATATATATATATATATATATATATATATATATATATATATATATATATATATATATATATATATATATATATATATATATATATTTGGGAGAAGGTTGCTGCCTATATAACATGTGGGATATATCGTATGGTGCTATTTAAGTTCAAAGGGTAAAACAAATAATCAGACAGGTCATTTATTCGTGAATCGCCCATCTTTCGTAATATTTATGATTGACTATTTATGAAAAAGTGTTTTCAACGATACTTTTTGTGCCTGTGCCGTTGACTTGGGATGAATCTTAACTATGTAATGTTATGTTAATGACGAACATACATATTTGGTGAATCATCTAATGGTATTATTTTGTATTGTGTCAATATTTTATTCGTGATCTTGCTTTCTGTAAAAATAATGTGGCATGCTGCCAAATGATGATAGATTCATTCACTGACGTCCATTGTAAAATTTCAGTTACAGCCAGTACGAGTTGTATTTCTGACATTGACTGTGCTAGTCAACACTTAAAACTGCATCAATCCAGAATACATTATGGGGTTTAAACCGATAACTACACGAAAGCAAAGTTATTTTGTCACCAATGATCATTTAAACACATTTGTTACATGCTAGCTTAGGCTAAGATGTTCAGGTTATCAAG
Organism: Maea johnstoni; assembly: GCA_963942565.1. NCBI lineage: Eukaryota > Metazoa > Annelida > Polychaeta > Spionida > Magelonidae > Maea > Maea johnstoni. Next base: position 10,376,747 of record OZ012699.1, read on the forward strand.
CATATTTATCATATATGGTCAAATGGAATGAAGCGTGTAGTTTGAAATATGGTGCAAATAAATGATTTCAGTCTGTTTTTCGTCTTACGTTGTTCGTTCGTTTTTAGTTGATTTAATGACAGTAAATTAAAGTCGTGAATATACCAACAGGGGAAACATATATATATATATATATATATATATATATATATATATATATATATATATATATATATATATATATATATATATATATATATATATATATATATATATATATATATATATATATATACAAACATACATAGGTCCATACATTGTTAGAGTGAACCCGCTAGATATTTTTATAATACATGTATAAATACAGATGAAACATGAGGTGCTGACATCGATCGGGAGTAAACATAACCGCCTATTGTATTCGTTTAGTGACAATACATACTACAATCATCAAAACCAACAGGCCAGCTAGTACTAGTAGAACATTTTTGAATATCAAGCCAAAGTAATTATTGCACTTGTAGAGGGCAGCAAGAATGTACACATAAGTAACTTAGTATTAACAGACAAAAGTAACTTTTGCCTATATATCAATTCAAAGTAATAATTGCATTGTTAGAGGGCAGCAAGAACGTACACAGTTAACAATAGTAACTTATGCCTATTGTCAAAGCGAGTAGAGCTGTAGGAATGTACAAAATGCACTACCACGTTTATTACTACAATGTTTTTTTTACAGAATTCACTTTCGTGCTACCGCCAAAAAGAGACAGGGCTCAAGTTTCAGTGCTTCTATGGTGAACAGGATTGTAAAGACACCTCTAATGATAATGCAAACTGTAGGCAGAATATATCTTATTGATTTGCTGATTATAGTTGTGCATACTCCATTGCTGCTAAGCATAACTTAAAAAAACATTGTATATGGTGCGAGACTTTTAATTGAAATACCACTGACAAACAGAGAGAAAACAAAATCCTATCATTTCCATTGGTCACTACATTTTGCAACGGTAGAGGTATGGTGATATCTCCATGCTGTTCATGCCTAAAATCCTACAACCCCCCACGTGTGTGACATAACGCTTTCTTCCCTACAGAACGTTATATGTGATCCCCAACATTTGGGCTACTGCAGTACTACATTGAAAGGCTCGGAAGGAATATTTTAGACATATAGATGGCAGCACCGTTCCCAATTGCGATGTTATTCAGATATGGGAAAATCAGCTTTTGAAATCCAATTCTTATTGCCTTTTCATGTATTCCATAGTATTAGGAACAGGTATATCACCGAACAGGTATGTAACTAATGAGACAACTCATTAACCTGAGTCTTAGGACATGTGAACCGTTCACCGGTTGGACAGTGATTTCTCTTGACGTCGAGCAAATAAGCACCTGAATGTAAGTCACTTCAGGCATGGATTATATAGAGGTTTCACCATAATAACATAAGTTCAAAGCTCGCGAATCGAAGCTCGATAATAACTATGCATTTCCATTCAAATATCAGGACCCCTACACAGATTACAGACAGCCACAGACTTCGTTCAAACTGTACATTACCACTTGGATATTGATATGTGTACCAGTATTTTAGAATATTTGTACGAACTAGTATTGTAGAATAGATGCAGAATACTAGAATCGTTATCATACAAGTACTAGCTAAGAAATATGATATTGGAATTTGATGTTGATATTGAAGAAATGACACTGATATGGCGAATATCCTGTGTCCATATCAGTAGAATGTATAGGAAAACTGTAAATAGGTAACCTTAGACCGCTCTTCCGTTCAAATAATAGTACAGCCCATTTTGTGACCATCAAACTAACTCCCATACAACACTTTCTGTACAAGGGTTAAACACCTTCGTCTGAGTGGGTTAATGTTTGGCTATGTGAAACACTTTATAACGTTGTAATATTCTCTTTCTATATATCGCACATATTTTGTAATGTTTTGTTCACTTTATGTTGATTTTCTACACGAAATGTGTGGGTATGTATACGCATGTATTGTATATGTATATGTATGCAGTCAATTTTGAATCTGTGATGTACCAACCTATAGCCATCTTAATTGCATTCTGCCATCTTTATATCCAGATATACACTATTTTGGCTGACCATAATGCGCAAATAGTGTTTGAAAATCCAAAAAACAATTTCTAGCGTAGCGGTGCGAGGAGCAAATATTGTCCGCCATCTTATTTTGGTCGTCAAGAGAAGCGCCATATATCGTGTGCACCTTCTAAAATATTTCAAAATTCAGCAACCCCCTTAAAATATCTTCCGTTCCTCCCTTCCCCACACTTTTAAATGATGGAACGGGCCATATAGTATTTCCTATTCTTTTCTAAAAAAATCACGATATAAGTAATATTCAGTAATTACGGATTGTAGAATACCGTTTACTGTCACCCTTTCTGCCATATTGCGTTTTGTTGTGACTAGTTAGTTATACTGATGGAGGTCACAAAGCTACCTCCCAATTAACCCTTTTAATTACTGGCAACTTCTACACGTGCGCATGCCGGATTCGAAGTGGTGGGAGACAGTGAGCAGTCAATGGTAATCACTTAAGCTATTTGACTATCAGGGCACGCCCCTAGTTGCGAGAGACCAGGAGTAGTCTGTCCCAACGCCTTATACCACTCAGCTATCAGAACAGGCCCTTACTCACTCACTAAGACACTGCGACCAGCCAGTGGCATTTTAGCCCCAGACCATTCGTCTATCAGGGATGGTTAGGGACCAGAAATTTAGGATTTTTTTCGGTTAACTTCTAAAACTCATTAAAGTATTTTTCGTTTTTTGTTATCATTTTATGAACGGCCCTCTTAGTTTTAGCTAAGCCAGTGCAGCTAAAGATTTTGGACCTAAAAACGATCCTGAAGATGGAATCATTCGTGATAAAGTTCAAATGGTAGATGTTTTCTGTGCAATCGGGGTGGCTTCTCAGGCTGTATTAATTAGGTATAATTCCCCCACAACTACACATAATAAGTAGGTTTGATGTCTCTCTCAAACTATAGATGGCAGCACTTTTCATGTGTTGCAGTTGATAATACAGACTACAGCTCAAATGTGTCCCTTGACGTGAAGGTGAGCAGGTCCTGTTGTGCCAGTGACCAGCCAGGTGTAACTCACGGAGAAGACAAGGGTTCCCGCCAAAAAGATCACCGCCTGGTAAGCCGAAATCACGACCACACTCACTACAGTTCATATTCGAACCCAAACATTGGTGAGAGACCAGAGCACCCGGTGACACGTGCTCAGGCCCCTCGGCCATCTGGGCAAACTGTCAGGGCTCCATTCCATCTCTGGACATGTGAGAAAGTTGCCAGGGACTTAAGGCGGGTATAGGCGGTTGTTTTAGCCAGATACTCCGGCTCCCATAACCCCTCTACTGCTTATAACATATTACTCAGGGCTTGGTCCAAATATGACAGAAAAGGTTATTTGAGAAAATCCAAATCCATCTAAAGTTGTTTTTAAATTCCAATTCCTGCCTTCAACCACGGACCATACTCATTATTTCTCTATACAACCAGGAAGGATGGAAGCAGCTAGCTTTCTTTATTACACACACGAGTGTGTATATATATATATATATATATATATATATATATATATATATATATATATATATATATATATATATATATATATATATATATATATATATATATATATATATATATATATATATATATATATATATTCCTGCATTCAAACATTCAAACATGGACCATACTCATTATTTCTCTATAGAGTGTCCGGAAAAAAATTCCCCCTCTCAACCCCACTCATATGTTAAAATGTTTAGAGTTTTCAGAGTGAGTTTCTCATATGAGTGGGACATACGATATCGATATAGAACGATATTCTTTACCATACTATCATTTTTAAATGTTGTTTACACTTTCATGCCAACTTTACCATTTCGAGTGCATTACCCAGTAAAAGTGGTAATAAATAGTGTATGCTAGACACAGTAGATATGCTTGTAGGACTCGGCTATCATATCTGCCTACCTGATTATAAGTCTAAAAGGTCCTTATGCTCCTTGACAGATTTATGATAATCAATCTAAGTCTACTATTATCGGATTAGCAAGTAGCCACATTATATATATATATATATATATATATATATATATATATATATATATATATATATATATATATATATATATATATATATATATATATATATATATATATATATATATATATATATATAATGATATTGCAGCAAATAAACATACTACTACTGCTATATATATATATATATATATATATATATATATATATATATATATATATATATATATATATATATATATATATATATATAAATATATATATATATATATATATATATATATATATATACTAGAAAAGTACCCGTCCTGCGGACGGAAACCATGAAAAATCTTATAACGACAGACATATCAGAGCACCCAGATATCTCTGACACCACACATTTAGGGTCACCTAACCTATGTATCAATAATTCAAGAAGAAACAGATATACCATCGACAAATAAGATCAAGGTTTATCATACCAGCTGTAATAAAGAATATAGTGCTGTGTATGTTCATGATATCACTGATATATCTAATTATAATCATTTCCACTCAAAACTATTTTCAAAGTGAAAGTATGGCGTAACATATGTCATTTGTACATCTATCTGTCTGTCTGTCCGAATGTCCCTATCCCCCCTCTCGCTCTCATTGTATCTCTCTCTCTCTCTCTCTCTCTCTCTCTCTCTCTCTCTCTCTCTCTCTCTCTCTCTCTCTCTCATTGTATCTCTCTGTATCTCTCCCTCCCCCCCGTATCTCTCTTGCTGTATCTCTCTCTCATTGTATCTCTCTCCCCCCTCTCTCGCTCGTAGCTCTCTCTCGTTGTATCTCTCTCTCTCTCTCTGTATCGATCTCCCTGCCCCTCACTCTCGCTCGTATCTCTCTCTGGTTGCATCTCTCTCTCTCGCTCTCATTGTATCTCTCTCCCTCCCCCGCTCTCTCTTTGTATCTCTCTCTCCCTCCCTTCTCTCTCATTCTCTGTCTCGCTTTCTGTCTCTCCCTCCCCTCTCTGTCGTTCTCTGTATCGCTATCTGTCTCTCTGTCTATCCATCGTCACACCTGAACACACGTTCCTTAGTCCTTCTACAGTATATGCACTGAGCGCTTGCTATTTTGAGTCTCAGGTGCCACCACCCGGAGTGGCACACATCGTCTTTACAGCAGAAGGGCTGAGAGATGGTTACAAATTATCATCTATTTCACATTGATACATGTTTTCGATCTATCGAGTTTGCTATTTTTTTATTGAAATACCTACATAAAAGTTTTTTTTTAAACTTTTTAACAGCTGCAATTTAAAATGTTTATATCAAACTGACCTTTCATTTCCTTTAAACTGGGAAAGTGCAATGGTTAATACAAAATACTGTTTTAAATAAGATGTAAACCCACCATATATTGAGGCAATATCACCTTATCATTTCACCATCTTCAATGAAATCCAAGTTATCCATCTATCCCCGAATATCCTGTTTTTATCTCATTCTCCTAAGATTCTCCTCTTCCTTATCAATGGCGAAGAGAACAGTCGAAGTTAAACTGCCGTCTGTATGTCCTAGACGTCATTCAACCCCTGTCCTGTTTGTTCCACTTAAGCCTTATGTTCTCATTGCGTCGGGTTCGGCCCCCTCGCAAATAAAACCGGAGGCACACCAGTGGGTTTTGTGGTTAGGTCCTCATTGTTCGCAGCTATTTTGGGGTGGCTTGCTTATTAACTTCATTTCAACCTGATCAGGTGCACATGTTCTCCTCACCGGACCTCCCGGGGAGATATGCAGTTCTTAAAATCATCATCAAAAGCACCTTTTTGTTTAACTTTTTGAAATTTGTTTACGTTAAAAACCATGTAGACACACTCGGATATCCCTAACCTATGTATCAATAATTCAAGAAACTTGGCATATAGATATACCATTTCATAAATAAGATCATGGGTTATTAAACCGACTGTAATAAAAGATGGGACATTTATGATTTCACTGATACATATAATCTTAATCATTTCTACTCAAAACTATTTTCAAAGTTAGAGTATGGCGTAATATATCTTTTCTCTCTCTCTCTCTCTCTCTCTCTCTCTCTCTCTCTCTCTCTCTCTCTCTCTCTCTCTCTCTCTGTATACATATATATATATATATATATATATATATATATATATATATATATATATATATATATATATATATATATATGTATATATATATATATATATGTATATATATATATATATATGTATATATATATATATATATATATATATATATGTATATATATATATATATATGTATATATATATATATATATGTATATATATATATATATATATGTCGTGTACCAGAAGTCGATCCGTACCAATCGACGATTGGTACAGCTTTGCTGTGCCAGAAGTCGATCGACATCTGGTACAGCTATTACCCGTACCAAAAGTCGATCGACTTCTGGTACAGCACTAACTGTACCAGAAGTCGATCGACTTTTGGGACAGCATAAAGCTGTACCAGAAGTCATTCGACTTTTGGGACAGCATTAACTGTACCAAAAGTCGATCGACTTTTGGGACAGCCTTTAAACCTGTACTAATCGACGATTGGTACAGGCTTGTTTTCAGATCTGAGTCCTTGGTATTGATAATAAGTCTATTATTTTAATATCATTTTGACTTTAATTTTATCAAAATGATTATATTCAGACTCATTTGGAATGTGTAACTGTATTGACTTCCCTTTATTCAAAACTAAGATAGGAAGGGGCTTTTGTTTTAATTATAGAATCAAAATATTTTTAGTCATAATACCTCTCTTCAGACTTATTTTGAGTGTGTAACTGTATTGACTTCCCTATATTCAAAATTTGGATAGGAAGGGGCTGTTTCTTTTTTATAGAATCAAAATATTTTTGGTCATTATATCTCTATTCAACTACTCAATAAAAATTTCCACCAATTTCTAAAAATGTATTAAGTGTATTGTTACATTAATTTCCTTGGACAAAAACAAAACAATGTTAAATAATGTGTTCACTTTTAAAATCTGTTTGTGAAACATCCATGTTTAATACAGTCCACTGAATTGACTGCCACTTTCACAATCGACTTCTGGTACAGATCAAGTTTTGGTACATGACCCTCATATATGAATGGTTGTTCCAATCGTCGATTGGTACAGCTATTGCTGTACCAGAAGTCGATCGACTTCTGGTACAGAAACAGCTGTACCAGAAGTCGATCGAGTTTTGGTACAGCTATTTAAGGCTGTCCCAAAAGTCGATCGACTTCTGGTACAGCTTAATGCTGTACCAGAAGTCGATCGACTTCTGGTACAGAAACAGCTGTACCAGAAGTCGATCGAGTTTTGGTACAGCTATTTAAGGCTGTCCCAAAAGTCGATCGACTTCTGGTACAGCATAGCTGTACCAATCGTCGACATTTTTAGAAATTGGTGGAAATTTTTATTGAGTAGTTGAATAGAGATATTATGACCAAAAATATTTTGACACATATTTATATATATATATATATATATATATATATATATATATATATATATATATATATATATATATATATATATATATATATATATATATATATGTATGTATATATATATATATATATATATATATATATATATATATATATATATATATATATATATATATATATATATATATATATATATATGTGTATATATGAATAGATACTTGCATTTGATACATCGATTTTTATAAAGATGTTTATCGCAGTTGCTATATAAAAAGGGTTTATAACATTTTAGTGGCTGTATTTTAGAACTTTATTCAAACTGACCTTTCATTTTCCGAAAAGTGTGGTAACGGCCTGAGGTAGTTTTAAGTTTATAAAGACATTAAATTTCGTCACAATTTTCAAGTTCTTTTCATAATAATCATTTTCAAATGGTTACTATTTGAGCCCGCGTAGCCTATATACTGGTTGTCTGAAAACCATTGTTTGAGCTATAGAAAAGTCCAGATTTTTCTTAAGCTCAAATATGCATGTTACTCATGCGCCACCGTAGTATGCTGAACTGTCTGGGTTTGTTCGACGAACCTCTGTCGAGGCACTCTGCCCTTTTTTGTGTTTTGCCCCATGGGATTTGTCCCTAAGCGCCCATGCAGACAATGTCCAGGGTCTCCATGGCGCCTCAACCCGTTCTGTACATGCTCTTGATTTAATCACCCGGGTAGGCTTAACGCTACTACAGTCAGCGCACTTCTGCCACCGTACAACCAACAAAGTTCGTGCAGTGTAACCCCACTGTGGAAGCAGAAGTTTGATATCGGTAGTACCATCTATCGCCGGGTGGTCATACCAAACCCGGCCGCGCTCGAGATTGAGAAATCAGCATCAAAAGCACCTTTTTGTAAATCATTTTGAAATTTGTTTACGCTAAGAACCATCTAGATACACTCGTCCACCAAACTGCCGACTCAGAATTAGGCAAACAGGCGCGGCAACGGAGATCATGCGTTACAAAGGATTGGGCCTCCTCTCTTATAATATATATATATATATATATATATATATATATATATATATATATATATATATATATATACATATATATATATATATATATATATATGTATATACACACACACACACATACATACATACAAACATACATACATACATACATACATACATACATACATACATACATACATACATACATACATACATACATACATACATACATACATACATACATACATACATACATACATACATACATACATACATACATACATACATACATACATACATATATATATATATATATATATATATATATATATATATATATATATATATATATATATATATCTATATATATATATATATATATATAAACTTATTTATATACATTGCAGGAATTACAGTTGGGAATATCCGCAGTAGAAAAAGAAAGCAAAAAAATCGTTTAAGTGTGCCTCTGCATTGAAATGATGTTTACAATACAATAAAATTATTTTCAAATGTGTTGATACACATCTAAATATAACCGACTAATTTTGCCCATAATCACATTCAAAATTTGTTAAAAAGATATCCACACACTCAGGCCACGATCTCGCAGGTCTACGCCTATGCGATGTCAAACAGGGCATAGAGAAAATAAACACGTATGAGATCTGTTCATCATACGTTCTCCCACTCACGAAGGTTAAACGTCAATATTTAAACGAAAAGCTTGCGCTTTCACTGCCTCCAAACACCCTTACACTGCTTTAGTGAAATCGACACGATATAGACATATTTGACTAGGCGAGAAAATATACACATGCACATTTCATGGGAGAATGAGTTGAATTCTAGAAGGGCCGGACAGGCATAGACGAGACGTAGTGAATCGCTTTCATCGATCATGTGAGTGTTGCTTTTATGACGTAGGTAGCATTAAACGTATGATCTCCTTTTACAGATGATCAAAATATTACAATTGTCCCTCCAAATTGACACATCGTAATACATTCACACATTCGCCGGATAGCTCGATTCTCTCCACGATTTACAAATATCTTATATGACTTAGCCTCAATATGTCTTAAAAAAGTGACGATAATCAAAACTCCAAATTCCCCTAGAGCAGTAGCTGTAGTAGAACCGCAGAAGGAGAATACGAAGTTGATGAAGAAGAAGAAGGAGAAGAAGAAGAAGAGAAGGAGACGAAGATGATGAAGAAGAAGGAGAAGGGGAAGAAGAAGAGTATACGATAGTAATAAGCTATGTGTAATTGCTTGCTAAGCCTACAATGATAAGTGTAAGAAGCAAGCAGTGCTTTACCTATACACAGGTCAAGTACACTATCGAGAGGCGATGATGGTTTACTACCTCAAGATAACAAACTGTGTACCACTTAATGCTGCATCCTACTGTAATATATCACTTGTGAGATACCTCCGTTGACAACTGATTTATAAGTGTAATGATCATGCTCCTTAGAAGTCCTTGTAACCAAAGGTGGATGGCGCACGACTGGGCGCTAATTGGGTTTTCCGCGTTTTTCCGGTTTAACTTGCCATCACCAAATGTACTATCTATCCGTTAAAAAACGTTCATGATGTTACGTCAGGTTCTCTCTCACTCTCTCCCCCCCCCCCTCTCTCTCTCTCTCTCTCTCTCTCTCTCTCTCTCTCTCTCTCTCTCTCTCTCTCTCTCTCTCTCTCTCTCTGTAATGTTAAACCAACACATGATCACTCAATGCAGTTTTGTTTTAAATCAACATAACGGTGTATGCCAATAATGTAAACACAACCCTATCAATCATCTTCAGGGGATTTTAGAAGTGTATCAATACCCAATCCTTCCTCTCTGATATTCAATAATGCCAGTGTTTGCCTAAAGGTTCTTATGGGTAAGCATTGATGACAAATTCAAACAGGATGTAACTGAATTATGAAGGGCAAACATACCTGTAACGGGATGAAACGGCAAGATTGCTATTATTTTGAGTGCAGAACGATCGAACGAGTCTATCTGGTTGATAATGGCATACAAATGAAAAGCGGTTTCAAAATGTTGGAGAACTTCTCATAACTCACACATACATACATACATACATACATACATACATACATACATACATACATACATACATACATAATTACATACATACATACATACATACAAACAAACATACATACAAACATACATACATACATTCTAATTTCTGAAAATATACATACATGGGCTGGTGCATGCATACATTTATCTATACATGTCTGTTAATCTATATGTTGTGCATACGTACATACGTGTGTGTGTGTGTGTGTGTGTGTGTGTGTGTGTGGAGGGTAAGTATGAGCCGTTGTAGTCCTAACCTAGTCTTAGATAGTAATATATGCATTGCTGCAATGCGAATATCATCTTGTCTATCGCATTGATTTGAAAAAAAAACTCTTCCCATAATATATTATGCACATCTACTTACCAGCGATAAGCTTCTCGGCTTACGCTGAGATTCGCGCGAACCACTCCCCGCACCTGGGATTAGGATTAACTCGATCGTTTGAAATTGCCGTCGTATTTTATTGCAATTATTACGCATAATCACTCGAAGTCATCTCCCTACTTAGAATTCCTAATGATGAAACACTGTCCAACGTAAACGAGTAACAACGATACATCATATGTTGCTATGCTTATATATTTCAAAATGCATGGTAAATGTCTCAGACAGATCTTTCTGCATTTAAATTGGTGGCGCTAAAAATTATAGATCTAATCCATAAATTGAGTACATTTATAAAACAACATAGTAATACACAATTGTTCCAGCAGTGCAATGACACGACGGAACAGGTCATATGTGCTACCAATTTACAGTCAGCTACCTTCATGTGTAGTGGACATTTTTTCCATCCCTTGTTATATTTTTCATTATATAACATTCACTACGTATGTGCTAGAAACCTTTTTATATCTGAAAGACACATCTTGCATTTGAGATTTCATCCTGTACACTCTAATTAAGATTATTTGCCATTAAATCTTTTGACAGCCGAATAAACGTATTGACCTTTGAAGTACAGATCACGTCGCTTATATCGGACAAACAGGTACCAAGGGTGTCCGAATTCAATGAAATGCGATTTACCATATTCATTTGTTAATACATATAGGAATAATTTGGGACCAGTGGTTTTTTTTCGGGATACGCAAGAATCTGAGATAGGCGATCCATGGTAGGCGAGGTTGTCTGTAGTTGTCTGTAATATAAATCTCATACCCCATAGCCTCACAGATGTACATATTACACGGAGAAAAGTAAATTTGAATGTTTAATGAAAATTGATTTTCACATAAGTTATATTCAAATTTGGATGATGATCATGCAGATGAATACAATTTCATATCATAAATCCGTGTCTACAGCGAGGGAGTGAGTCCGCATCACGTAACAGCCTTCCTGTGTCACGAAGGGGTGTTTTCATTTGACGTAATAGCCTCCATTACAAAGGCGGCCTAACGCCTCTTCAGGTTGTTACTGCTAAGCGTACCGTTGACCCAGGAAGATACACAAGGCTGTAATAAGTGCTTTCGGTAGTATCTTTTCATTAAATGGACGTGTTGGATAGTTGATATATATTGGGAGATCAGAGTGATGCCGCTGTGTGCTGATAAAGATATGTACATGCACGTAAGTTTTTACTCCTTGCAATTCTTAAAACCTACCTGTGTTTGTACAGACTTCTACTCTCTATTGGTCGTTTCATTAACCATAGAGTTAGTGCAACCATTTCGACATTGAAATTACAAATTGAACACATCCTATTCATAATGATATCATCGAAGGGGTATCTAGAATTGAGGGAGAGTGAGGAAGGTAATAGTGCTTGACTTTTACATAAGCATGTTAAGGAGTATATTCATGTATATATATATATATATATATATATATATATATATATATATATATATATATATATATATATATATATATATATATATATATATATATATATATATATATATATATATATATATATATATATATATATATATATATATATATATATATATATATATATATATATATATATATATATATATATATATATATATATATATATATATATATATATATATATATATATATATATATATATATATATATATATAATTGATATTATATTATAATTGATATTTGATATAGCGCCCTAATTTCCACCTATAATGTTCAAAAGCGCTTTAGAGTCATTGGACAGTTGTCATGGTCCATATAGTCAATTAAACTCCTTTCGAAATAGCAATGTTTTCAGCTGTTTCTTGAAGTTTTGCACACTATCAGCAGCCTTGATGTCGTCAGGGAGCTCATTCCAAAGGCGTGGTGCATAGGCACAGAATGCTCTGTCACCAAACCCTTTCAGATTAGTGAGTGGTATCTGTAATAAGTTCTTAGTGTTTGATCTTAGAGTCCTTGTATTAGTTTGTTTGACTAACAGTTCCCTCAAGTATAGAGGGGCACATCCTTGCATGCACTTGAAAGTCAAAAGCAGAATCTTCACCTCAATCCTATTCCTGCCAGTGAAGATCTTTTAAGAACTGGTGTAATGTGATCATACTTTTTGGAGCCACTAACCACTCTAGCAGCATTGTTTTGGACTTTCTGGAGCCTGCATAGCAGCTCATCCGTGATTCCACAGAGAAGTCCATTACAATAGTCAAGGCGTGATGTCACCAGTGAGACGATGGCACTCTTGGTTGTATCAGTATTGAGAGATCTCCTTATTTTTCCAATGTTCCTAAGGTGGTAATTTGCAGACTTGATAACTTTTGATACATATTCATGTTCGGATCAAAAACAGCGCCCAGATTACCGACGGGTTCATTAAGAACTGGTACTAGTACACCATATATATATATATATATATATATATATATATATATATATATATATATATATATATATATATATATATATATATATATATATATATATATATATATATTAGAGCTGCACTCACGGAGGGAGATCCACTCATGAGCTCACCACCCTTTTGACCTGTGAGCTCATGAGATGACGGACGTTCTGATTTTCCAAGAAAATACTTTATTAAGAAATAAATATTCATTGGTGGAGATTTATTAACATTGCCATGTTTATTTAATCTTGAAACGTGCTGGCGAGGTACAAAGTTCAGAATGACACTCAACACCGCTTGAATGTCTACATTGGAGATTGTAAAGAAGACATGACAGCGATAAGCAGTTAGGTATGTTAGTGATGCGTGTTAGATGCTCTGTGTTACGTTTGTGCTCCCAACATAGACAAGCTCACGATTTGAACATTTTAGCTCGAGCTCGACGAGTTTGCCCCAGGGCTCGAGCCACTCGAGTTCGTGAGTGGTGAGTGCAGCTCTAATGTATATATATATATATATATATATATATATATATATATATATATATATATATATATATATATATATATATATATATATATATATATATATTATATATATATATATATATATATATATATATATATATATATATATATATATATATATATATATATATATATATATATATATATATATATATATATATATATATATATTCTTCTATAGGCCTTTCGAATCGCTCACATATCATTTTACCGATGACAAAACAACGAGTTGAATAAGAATATAGCTTACAATTACGAATTCATTGAATGGTAAACTACTCAAACTCTCATCAGCCTATTTGTGAAGAAAGGAAAATAATCGTTACGAGCGATGCAGATCCTGATGAAGTTATCTAATGATACAATTAGGACTCAATGGTTCACTAAATCATGAGCTTTAGATTACTTGCATTTCTTTTCATGTGTTTGATGTCCGGTTCGGGCAGGTGAGATAGCTACCAATGACTAGGCAGTGGTTTCCTCGGGTACTTCGGTTTTTTCCACCACATAACTACAACTGGTTAGTCACCATTTGGAAATCACAAAACCACAAACCATAAACTAGTTTCTATCTTTTACTCCGTTCAAGGAAACGGTTAGGTTTTAACATATAAATATTTCAAAATGACCCTATGGTCACGAATTTATTTTATAACTAATTTGCATATCTCCGTATCATTAATATATTACAACGAACTTTAGAAACTACCTTGAATTATGTCATTTATGCTTAGTTAAAGGCTTTAACTCATTAATTCCTGCAGCGGCAAAAACAGCCTGACGGGTTTGATGAAATCTACCAAGCGAAAGCACAGTTGTAGTTCAAGACTTGCTACAAGTCTGTGATATGTGGCTCTTTCACCGATATGACCTGAATTGATTTCACTCCAGGTTTAGTTCTGAATACATCCACAAGGGGGACATACATGAGCTGTAGTCCGTCTTTTCAACTGCAACACATTTAAACAGTGTTTCCATCCATAGTTTGAGAGAGACAAAAATAAAATTATCAGACCTGCTTGGTATGTATAGTGGTGGGGGCATTATACCTAATACAGCCTGAGAACTAGCCTAAGTTGTAGTTTGACTGTGCACGTTACCGACCACCTATGACGGGTTATGTAAGGTCCACTGGTCCACTTGGATCTATTCCTATGGTAAATGAGTAAATATAATCATACCTTTCTATAGTATTATATCAATATTCGGGCAGCTGAGAGTGTGGCAATCTTCAAACGACAACTGAAAACACATCTGTTCAAAGATGTATATATCAATTAACTATGTGGATATCATTATCTATTCTTGACAATGGAATGCAATGCGCCTTTGAGCATGTTTATATGGAAAGGACTCAATATCAAATGACAATAGGATTGTTATTATATTTCTTGAAATGAGCGTAAGGATGGAATGAATACACGTGGCGTATGATGCTGCGACGCGGGCGGCCAATGTTCCCGGATGTTCTTTATTAAATACTGGCTGGTCATGATAATGCCTTGAGGTGGCATAAAAAGCGGCGATCACAACCATTCCATTCCACTAGATTAGATATGTAGGACACACATTTCTTTAAAGTTTGAGATTATCGACGTGTGCGATCGGGGGCCTGCCTCAAAAGCCGAGTCACTGCCTTTAACGACTCGCTGTCTCAACTCGCCGGGTTCGAATCCCGCTTGAGGTATGTGAGAAAGATCCGACGGTGATGTTTACCCGGGTACTTTGGTTTCCTCAACCATAAGCAATTAATATGCTACGCCCTGGCATGACACAAAAAGTGACGACAAACGAAATTCCAAATTTTAGGCTTGGCAAGACCACACACCCTCAACTATTGGCCAGGTACCCTCCCCACCCTGTCGTAAACCTAGTTACCACCAGCACGTGTTTGCTGAACATAACTTGAGATAAAGAGGAGTATTGGTAAGAAACAGACGCCTGCTATCTTCTATTAACCCATTCACGCCTGAAGCGCAAACATAGTCTGATATTATCTCATTCACATATGAAGCGTTTTTATCGTCTGATAACGGAGCAGACCTTGTATACGCTCTGCATGTGTAAATGTTTTAATGGAAATCATTTGGTAACAGAAATTTTATAAAAATAGTTGACTGAAAAAATATGCATCGTGTGGTGTTTAACAATTACACTTTTGTTAATTGTCAACTAAACTTTCAGTGATGAGTTCTGTCCAAAGTTGACAAACAATTGTGCACACAAGGTGCAATTGAGTTAAAGTTTGGTATTTGTGAGGTCTCGTGTTGTTCTCGCGAGAAGTGATCTCTATCAGAGATAAACAGCAGGTCTGCAAAGACAAGATAAGGATTGTTGGCATGATGTAAACACGTACTAAATGCCACGGTGCAGAAACCTAAATCAAAGTGCCTCTATAGTCAACTGGCCAGGGCATCAGATAACTACCCGTGCACCCGTATTCACGACCTCGACTTAACCCTTTCCTATTGGGAGTATCCTCGAGGCCTATAAATGGAAAGCAAAAGGTGTTGAGGATTTGTATTTGGTTACATTACCCGTTACATTACATTCGACTTTTTGTCCCTTTCTTTGCCATGTTGCGGCTAAGTCGTAACTAGCAAGTTTTTAAGTGGTGAGGGAAACCGGAGTACTCGACGAAAACAACCGCCTGACGATTAACTTTCGTACTATCTCCGGTAGGGATTAGAACCCACGCAGTGGTTTAATAGAGACAGCTAGCAGTCAGTGGCAACGATTTAGATCAAGCAGCCAGCAGGGCAGGCCCCAAACACACGGGAAGACACGTCCATACATGTGTATGCTGTATACATACATACATACATACATACATACATACATACATACATACATACACACACATATACATACATACATACACACACACACACACACATATATATATATATATATATATATATATATATATATATATATATATATATATATATATATATATATATATATACATACATATATATATATAAATAAATATATATATATATATATATATATATATATATATATATATATATATATATATATATATATATATATATATATATATATATATATATATATATATATATCGAAATCGCTTAGTGGTTCGTCTTAGCGGTTACAAATGTCAGCTTTTATTCATAGCACAATCTCTAATCTACCAACGGTGCGGATTAAGGGTTTTGGATATTGAACCATGTGGTATCATCCAGTTTTGATCGAGCCCTAAAAGCCGTGGTGTATATGATATACCCGGGATGTTAAGAGGCAAAGCTGAGCAACCCCAAGTGTATCACATTCTCCCCACCCGAGGATATCACATACAACACAGCTTCCGAGGGTTCCACAATTGACTGCCATCCACTAATCACAGGCCAAAAAAACGCCAGGCAGATCCCTCTTGGTCAATACCATTGGGTAACAGCTTCGGTGTTCGGCAGCTTAGAGAACAAATGCTTTGGATCTATCCTCTATGTCATATAACCTACACTTTTTGAGGTCTGTGATTGGTAGAAAGCAAGCCGGGAAAGCAAGCAACTGTGGTACAATTCAGCATGTACCGCAGTTGACTGCCTTCCTCCCTGCACAGACCAAGAGAAGCTTAGCTAATATCTTGCTCAATACCCTTGTGACTAATATATTTGTGGTTTAGCCAGCTTAGAGAAGAAAGTGTTGGTTATGTCGTACGATAAGATGAACCTGATGCCTTTAACGTGATTCTTAACATTTCAGGATCGACGGTTAGCAGAGTCCATCTCCCTCCTGGAAAGCTCGACACTCATGGTATGGAAATTGAAATATCCGATTATCCTGGTAAAATCTTTCACGAATCTGATAAGGACGGATGCAAGAAAATGACGGACGCGTGACTTCTAGGTTGTATATTCCAAATAGGTCGGTTATATACTCACAGCAGTGGGATCTATCAACGTTTGCTTACGATATAAATATAACTATCAGTGCGAAAACCGGCATCCTTTTGATAAGGCATCGTAGTCTCCAGGCGAGCCTCCTCGCGCAGCCGACGGCATCGAGGGAGGTTTTTTTTCCCAGCCTGCCGGACGGAGCCGACGAGATAGACTTTAGGCCCAGTCTTACGATGAAGCGAGCGCAAGGAAGTTAGACAATACTGTATATTGGCAATTTTCGATTATACCTTTTTACTATTCAACGCTACCACGGAAAGGCGACTTTCACATGCATAATGATATCGCGATATGAACCTGATATATGAAAGGGTGCTTACTGATCAACTACTACGATGTCAACTTTATCTTAAAGTCATCTTTATCTAAAGCTGCTGAAGACCTACGACATGTACAACAGGAACGTGAACAAATATATCGAAAAAGCAATTGTGTTTTAAACTATTATTATCTTGATATCGTGGATGAAATTGTTTAGTAAAAAGGTTGGCTTTGTTTTGTCATTTCAAAAATTGTAAGCTTTACACTGAAAGTTAGATGAGAATTGGTCGTTAAACAAATATAATTACAAAATCTAACAATGTCAAACTCGTCAAATCGATCGTATAGCTCTGCCAGTTCAGTCCCGTCGCTAGGACGGGACGAGAACTTGGCGAAAGTAGAGGTGGGTATCTTAGGCGCCATCTTGTTTTTGGCCATATTTGGTAACGCCGTTGTCCTATCAATAATCTGTGTTCGTAGAAAGAAGCTCAGCCGCATGCATATTCTTATTGCTCATCTTAGTCTAGCGGATCTTTTCGTCGCCTTCTTTGAAGTTCTGCCGCAGTTGATTTGGGATATTACCTTCCGATTCTACGGAAATAATTTTACGTGTAAAACAGTGAAATATTTTCAACTGGTAGCTATGTACGGTTCGTCGTTCGTGCTGGTGAGCACAGCCATTGACCGCTATATCGCCATCGTGCACCCTCTGACCAGCCACACGTGGACTACCAGGAGGGTGCACCTCCTGGTCGGGCTGTCCTGGGTATTGTCACTTCTCTTTGCCATGCCGCAATTGTTTCTATTCGCCATGAGGGAGGTCTCGCCCGGAAGCGGACAGTACGACTGCTGGGAAAATATGAATTATGATTGGGAAGTGAAGACCTATATTACCTGGATTACCGTATCGATCTATATCGTACCTTTATGTATCCTTTGCTTCGCATACGGGAGGATATGCTTCGTCGTGTGGAAAAGTGCCAAATTAAAAGAGGGGTCGCAAAAACAACGAAAGCAATCGCGCTCATTGGTGGATAAAACTCCAACAGAGAGCAAAGTGGAGTTCTTGGATAGTTCCAATAATGCCTCCTTCAATACGACGACATGCTCGAAAAAGCACGCCTTCTCACCCCGTGCGCATGCGCGAAGCCTGTCCACAGCAAAGGTGAAGACTGTGAAGATGACTTTGAGTGTTATTATCTGCTACCTGGTCTGCTGGTCGCCATTCTTTGTCGCCCAGATGTGGTCTGCCTGGGACTCCAGCGCCCCCTTCACAGGTGAGTGTCTAACATCAGGGAGATGGATGAGGCGAGTAGAAACGAAATATAGAGGAAATACTAAAATAAGCCGACGAGATGGTTGTTTAAACCATTCTAACGTTTGATTTCACTAAGCAATAAAAAATAAAAAAATCGATTGGCGCAGTTACAGGTTACTAATCAGTAGGCATGACATATATTGCAGTTTCTCACTTAAGGATTGCACTTCGTTTTCTCGTCACTTTTGATGCCATATTTCTTCTAAATCGTAAGTATATTATGTATGTATGTACGTATGTGTGTATGTATGTATGTATGAATGTATCATCATTTACTGTACAAAAGAAGCAATGTAAATACATAATACAAATTTAACAGAAAATATGTTATAAGAAACAAAATAGAAAAGATTTCAAAAGTACAAAAAAGTATAATTTCAACTCAAAGAGAGGTGATTAACAAAGATATGAAGTCAGTTGCAAAGGTGGATATAATCCAATTTAAAACCGTAATCTTTGGCAGGGGTTGAGATACAGACTTTAACTTAACTGATGAACCTCAGTTGCGAGTGGGTGTTTAACTTTAACTTTCAGGTATTTCAATCACAACCACCACAAAGTGATGTTTAAGGGAAGAACTTTCAATTTGCAGTTGCAAGATCGATGCCCCACGATAATTCTGTAGTCACCCATTGATCTGAGTTTTAGTTAAGTGTTGGTGTTTAACTTTTAACTTTCAGTTATTGCGATCGCTAAAAGTGATGTTTAAGGGAAGAGCTAATGCATATGTTGCAGTCGTCATACGCCCTGTGATGTTTTCGTTGTCATATATTTCACACTCAACACTCATCTTCGGGGGTGGGGGTTGAATTTAGAGATGTTTATATCACGTGTATGCCCCACCGAAATTTTATAAATATCAAATCCTAATTTTCAATTGTTTGGTTGATTACAATTATTAGAAACTGATGGTTTTGAGTGAAGGATGCTAAACGCTAATGTAGGTGTTGACTTTTAATTTTCCTAATTACCAACTCCCTATTTTTCAGGTGAGGCGTTCACTATCATTCTCCTTCTTGCCAGCCTCAACAGCTGTACCAACCCCTGGATTTACTTAGCCTTCAGTAACGTCCTCTCTCAGCAGCTCCGGCGATGCTTCGGACAGACTCGGTTCAAAGGTCGATATAACCGCAGCGGCTCTGGTTACGATTCGGACAGCGCATCAAGAAGCACTAGAATTACTATGTCATCTTTCAACAAAAAGTAATATCACACAATGACTAGTCGGTTTCAACCGTGATTCTAAAGAGTATTTACGAATACCAAATGTAAGATGTTGTTATTACTAATGGTAACACCTCGCACCAACTACTCGACTTAGAGGTCAATATAATCGTAATAGTTCGGGTTACGTACGGTTCGGACAGCACATCAAAGTAGACCAAGACAACAATGTCATATTTTACCAAATGCAATTAAAACCATTGAGTACTCGGTTCTTAGTTCGATGTTACCGTGATGACTTGGACTACGATTCTAAGGAAAGAGTATTCGAACGAGTACCGAAAGCACTGAATGTACCATCAGTGTATCCGAATTACAATGCCGCATTTTAAAACGTTTTATGTCATATTGCGACCAAGTCGCAACTAGTCAGTCTTAAGTGGTGGAGGAAACCATACTACCCTGCAAAAACCACCGCCTAACTCAAGTCACTGTGAACTTGTCCACATACCCCGGCCCGTAATCGAACAAGAGTAGAGGTGAGAGACAGGTAGCCGTCAGTGGCAACACCTTAGACCACACGGCATCAGGGCAAGTCCCAGCTCCAGACTGAAGTTGAAAATTGTCTCATCAGTTGCAGTTATGGTGTGACTGTGCTCGGTAATGTGACGTACATGGTACATCATTACCACTTGAATTTCGAGTTGCTGTTTTACCATATTTGAGGAATATTGCAAGTGTGAGTGTTAGCAGTGCTGCCATCTATATTGTTAAATTATCATTAAAGCCCATCGTTGTTAAGAAACAACAAACCACATGGTGCATGACCATAACGCTCCGGGTTGTTAATGCTAGTGGCCTCTCTGTCCGTAATGCGCACACCATGAGGAGTTTCTGCAAGAATCCCTTTTCTTGTATCACATTTATAACCACTCCGAATTTCTTTGCTAAAACAGATTTTAATAAAAAAAAATAAAGATTCAGGTTTTGTGACCATAATAAACTTAAATTCGGCCAGGTAACAGAAGATGTTTATTTCAATATCAAGGATTGCAAAAACCCATTTTGCTATTGATTAACAAAGGTTGATATCCATCTTTGAAAAAACGCCTAGTGCAATTGTGTATATTGATTGCATAAACAACAGTCTGTTTTTGAATATTTTAAAGACTTGATCTTGTATCGTGCGTATAACTGAAATAACCAGTATATTCTGGGTCTCACAAGCATAGAGGTTGCAAAAAGCGCACCCCTGCATGAAAGTGTAGCGTCTGCAGTCAAGGTGCAACGATATACACAAGCCAGCATTGCCACATTGTACTGATGTTCCTTAAACTAGTCCATCAATGATTGAATGAACCCTCTCATTACCTATCCGCAAATTGTATGACACTGCTATTGACTTCTGCACTAATTTATTAGGTAATGGCTGACAGTCTCATTTCAGTAGCTCTGTTCACTGCTGAATGTTTGGACAAGTATATAGCTTACACCGCCCCAAGTGCCCATGCACAATTAAATATAACTTTAAATTTCAAATAGCTTTTATTCATTTTCCAGCATGTCAACAAGGTACATATACAAAAGTTTGATTGTTTTAAGTGTACAAATCATATCATTAAGTATGATGAAATACAACATGTGTAGGATATATAATATTTACTGTTTACCTAAATTGCTCAAGTAAATAGTACCATCTCCTTATTCATGATCAACACAAATACCAAAGCTAATGATAAATGAGATCGAGCTACAATTCCATGATATGGTACATTTCAAGCTGAAGAGTTTATTTAGAATGTACACTTAATAGGTGAATGTTGTAATGGCATTTGGATGTTGCTGTTAAAATGGTTCTTTCTTATGCAATTGCAAAATTCTCAAAATGATAGTCCCATTAACATACCCTAAATAACACGAATGACAATTATTTAGTCTTGCTCTGTTTGTAAGTTTAAAAAAATCTCAAGGCAAGAATGAACCATGAGTAAGTGTAAACATGTCTTGAATTCAATTAAACGTTCCACTTCATTTGATATTATACCATGTCATATCTGCATATTGTATTACATGTTAAAGAAACTACTTTTCTTTGAAAAGCCAAAATGAACCTAGAGTGCATGTTGAAACAGCTTCAAAACCATTTCATCAGAAGGTAGTAAATTGTGTATTTCTATCAAATATTTCATCAGATGTTATTATGTAAGGATCATATTTCTATCTGTTTAACATTATATTATACAAATATGACATCCCTGTGTGGTGTACAACTGGAATAACTCCCCCGAGAGAGGATTGTCGCCCGAGGGCGTAGCCCGAGGGCGACAATCCTCTCGAGGGGGAGTTATTCCTGTTGTACACCACACAGGGATGTCATATTTGTTTTATTATACCAAACAACATACAACACAAAAGGGGAAAAATGACAAACACAAGAAATTTTGGATAAATACTCTTTTGTGAAAAATCTACAAATTATAGTAACAGGGATGTCCAACTGTTGCATTGACGCATCAGAGTGCAACAGAAGCCCCAAAACGTACATCAGGAGAAAATTTTCAGTTTGAAAACATGAACAAATGAGTCTAATCGATGTTTCGCTTCCTTTTCCAAATAAAATTTGTATCAGAAAACGTTTAAACTCCATTTATTGATACCACCTCTTAATCAATCTACTAGGTGCTTATTTATTAGCAAGACACTGAACCTTATTTGTTAGTTTGTACTTTTACTGTCTTTATTAGTTCGAGCAACTCTAACTGTGGTACCGGCCGTTGTTTAGTAAATGCTGTTTATTGGCCTCATCACAGTTAAACTCTAACTTAGAGATCCGAGCATTTATAAAATAGCATCTGCGCCAAGAAAACTGGGCGCTCATATCTATTACTTGAAACACCCCCCCCCCCAAAAAAAAACACAGTCACGTTCGTACCATACCTTATTTGTTTGTATAATTCTATCTTTATTTGATAAAAATCCGTTGCCTGGTGCCTGTTAGGCACAATTTTAAAGTTGAGGCGGTCAGCCTAGTGGATTTCACGTAGGCGATGGCTGACGTTTAATATGCACGCATGCGCATCGAGCTCATTGACCGGTAGCGGTGATTAACATGTTAATCCACGGCTGCATGTTGCCGTGATAAACATGTTAATTCACGAGCTGTGCAGGACAACAGCCTGTTACTAAGTAGTGAGGAAATCATGACGATTAATCCATGGCCCTTGACCAATCAGAATCAAGAATCTTCACGTGAGGTATAATAATCTAAATTAATTCATGCATATATCATGTAATATTTATCAGAATATCTACGCCATCTATGATACAACAATATATTATAAGTATGATGACTATGTATATATATATAATATATATATATATATATATATATATAATATATATATATATATATATATATATATATATATATATATATATATATATATATATATACTAGTATATATATATATACATATGTATGTGTGTGTGTGGTTTTATATAATGTTATATATAACTGATGCGTTTCAATGATGATTATATAAATATATATATATATATGTATTATCATTTTATATATATATATATATATATATATATATATATATATATATATATATATATATATATATATATATATATATATAGTGTAGAACAGGCAAAGTTCGCAAGTGTGATTATTTCGCGAATACGCAAACTAGTATAACACTCGCGAACTAATTGGACGTGATCAATTGGATGAGTAGTTACGCTGTCCACCACTCGAGGTGGTGGCGTGTCTGTCGGTGAATCTCACTCCTAGACGGTCGTGGCTGAAATAAAGAAAAATGCGTCCAGTAACTTCACAAAGCTATAATAATATGATACATTGGTAAGTTATCAATGTATCATATCGTAATTCGCATACTAATACCTGCCCAATTTTAAGGATACCTTGGCCAAGTTATGGATTTCTTACGAGAAACAAGATGCCTGCCGCCATAGTTCAATAGAAAGGGAGACTCGTACGGCTGTTGCGATGGAAACAATTGATCAATTATCAGCATACATACATGTGTATGTTGATAATTATCTGATTAATAAATATGAATATGAAAAAGAAATAATGATTTTGTTTCTGTCTCAAATTGAATATTTGCCAATTTACGGCAAGAGTTCTATTTGAAGTTGACGAATACGGCAACAATACCGACATAGCGTGATTCTCACTCATAGCCGGTGCGAGGCTGAAACGAAGAGAAAAACATGCAATAACTTCACAAAATCAGTATAATATGAGATATTGGTAACTTATGAATAAGTTACCAAGGTATCATATTATAAATCGCATATTTACCTGTCCATCTTTGTTGAAACTTCTTCCAAGATGGCGGATGGCCGCCGAACGTTTGCATATTTTTTTAAAACTAAAGTTTGATTGAATAGATGGCGCTGTAGAACTCGCTCACTTGCGAAATAAAGTACACGCAAAACCCCAAAAAATCAGCTTTTCGCAAAATTTTTGTAGTGCGATATATACCTACTCTACAGTATATATATATATATATATATATATATATATATATATATATATATATATATATATATATATATATTTATATATATATATATATATATAATATATATATATATATATATATATATAAAGGTAAAGGTATTCAGTTTATAGTCTTGTATCCAACGAAGCGCTCACACGACCTTCCTCCCCTAGCAGGCAATGTACACACGGAAACCATTTCAATCCCCCGGGGGATATTCCAGAGCAACTGGCAGCATATAGCGCACACGCTCTATGCACTGCCTTTTTTATGCTAGGTACCCATTTTGCAGCTGGGTAGACTGAAGCAATATGGAATAAACTGTCTTGCCCAAGGACAGACCAAAGTGCCCCGGCCAGGAGTTGAACCAGCAACCCTCTGATTACTAGTCCGACACCTAACCAACTGAGCTACTTTGTATATGTATATACATATATATATATATATATATATATATATATATATATATATATATATGTATATATATGTATATATTTATCAATGATGAATGCTGTAAAAGGTTACTCACTTTTTAAAAGTCTACGGACAAAACATGGTAGGTATAAGCGACCATTTTCTTTAACAAGATATTGTTTTCGTTTCCTTCTGCAACATAAACAGCAGATACAGCAGCACCCACTATGTTTCCATTCCAACAACATTGATCTGTGCAACCTTTGTAATATCATAAGTATGGTTCGGTATTCACTTACTTTGTCCATTGAGCTTGTCATAAGTGCAATGAGGAAATTCAGCAGAAGCACCCCAACTTGCATGACATAGGTAACATGGACAAATCCAAGGCTAAGGTTCGATTGCACATATTCACTGAAGTGCACCATGTTCAACATAACTGTAAAAGTGCTATACAGTGACATTGACTTGTCTCTAAATTCTGGAACATCACAGAAGCCATTTACAAACAACACATTGGCAAAGGCTTCACTAAATCCAAAAAGAAATAACATGAATATCAAGGTAAATTTGAAAGTTTCGCCTACCATTTGTTGCACAGCCAATACAAAATACCCGATGTGGGGCAGGAACTGGAAAAAGTATAGCAAAGCCCAACTATTTAGAAGGATTACACAAACAAACGATATAACAGCCAGGTTATGCAACAGCTCTGCTCCGAGCAAATGATGCTTGTAATAATGTGAATGCACCATGAGAAAAATCCAGCAACTAACGATGGACAAAGCTAAAAGAAGTTGAGCCATATCGTAAAATCTAGTGCTAACCAGGGCACCACCACTGATAATCCTCCTGTTCAACCCTTTTTTCGTGCAGTAAGTCTTCCCAAAAGATAGCATGCCTGTTATGACGTTTGTTAGGAGAATTATGACACTAATAGGTATCACCAGTAGCGATGATGCTGCCATAGCAAAGCCTTCCCAAATCGGGGAACAAAGACTGAGCATAACCTGCCTTTCACAATTTGTAACATTTACAGATGTACCATTGATCACATCCTCACAAGTATAATCTATTGTGTAGTCATCTTGGATTAGTATAAACATTTCCTTTAGATTACCTGACCCAATAAACACCATTACATGAAAGAGAATTCTGAAGAAAAACCATGTATACATCAAGCATGAAGTACTCTCCTCCTTGAACTTATACCATGACATCAAGGTTGGGAAAACAATCGCATCCCTGGTCTCCTTTCTTTTAAGTGCTTCCTCTGTCAGATGAGTCATATACCACATTGGAGATTTCAAATATCGACCTTTCCCAACATGCTCATAATCAGTAACATCATAATAAATATGTTCATATACTCCAATTGTACCTTTGCTGAATGCATAAATGCCTTTGGTTTGCAAGATGCATTCCAAAAGAACATATTCGTTCATTTTAGAAGCATATTCCAGTGGTCGGAATCCATCACTATTCTCAGCAAAGAGAAGTAGCATTTTATCCTCTCTGGCAATTGAGTTCATAATCTGCTCATACACATCTTTGTATTGGTTTTCTGGTTCTAGTGCTGATGACATTATCATACCATGGATGATGTTGTTTCCTCCACAATCTACCTGTAATGGATCAACGCCTTTTTCCAACATGACATTGAGCACCGTTTTGCTTTGAAAGTGAACTGCTATGAAAAGTGGCAACTCAAATTTACAGACTAACTTCTGAAATGTCTGTTCTGTTGCCTTAAGCGGACAATGGTTTTGGAATTGGAATCTTCCATTAAGAAGTAATCTCTCCTCGCTTTCATTGCATGATGACAAGACCTCTTTCACGAAAGTGATATCATCCTCATAAATTGCATCGTACCAAAACTTAAACATGACTGAAGGCATCTGGAGTTCCACATAGTTGGCACTGTTCATCCACTCTCTTATGCATTCCTTTGCTTCTGAGCAAGTCTTTATTTTGTCATATTCATCAACACTTTTCATATTTACAACTAATTCGTAATCATCCTTACTAATTAGGGCTTGATTCTTTCTTCTGCGGTTCGCCATTGCTACATCTAAGAATAGGAAATGGAAACAGAGAAATGGTTTGTTAATAATAATAATAATGATAATAATAATAATAATAATATCGATAATAATAATTACAATAATAATAATGATAATAATGATAATAATAATAACAATAATGATAATAGTAATAATAAAAATAATAATAATAATAATAATAATGATAATAATAATAATAATAATAATAACAATAATAATAATGCTATTAATGATGATAATAATAATAATAACAATAATGATAATGATAATAATAATAATACTGATAATAATAATTATAATGATAAGATTACCAATTATGGTAATAACAACAACAACAATAATAAGAGCAAACAAGAACAAGAACAACAACAATAATAATAATAATAATAATAATGATTATAATAATAATAATAATAATAATAATAATAATAATAATAATAATAATAATAATAAAAATAAATATAATAATAATAATAATTATAATAATAATAATAATGATAATAGGTTTATAAAACGCCTGTGAACTCATATCCACATACCTTATTATATATCTTAGGAGGTCTACAAGCAGGTTGAAATTTTCCACCAGGCTCATTGCCAGCCATCTATTGCGTTTAGATAACTACTGATAGTATACAATGTGTGAATTGGTAACTTTTAGGAATGCATCATACTTCCAGAGTTGACCGATTTATGCTTACACTGGCCAAAAGCGTGTTGATGATTTCACTAATGTAATTCGGCCAAAGGCATAGTTCACAATATACTCGAAAGAAAAGTGTAAATCATATCATCAAGATTAATTCTCTCTAAAATAGTTTCTGAAATCATTCTTACTTCCCATATTATTGGCATAACTAAGAAAGATAGTGACAACAATTCTTAGAGGATCTCTTTAGCATGCAAATGTGTAATATACACTCACATTGAGGCACAGCACATATACGTAGCACGTTTAGCATTGGGAGTTGCCAGTGACCTACAGCAAAGCTCCCTCTAAACTAAAAATGGTATTTGAAGAAAGGAATAAGAAAATTAAGCCAAGATCGTGTTGGTCTTATTGGTTACGGACAGGCTACAGTGTTATCAGCTGCACGGAATTCTCGGATCATGTAGTGTATCTGGAAATCATTTTGAATGCTTGGCTGCGTCTAGAAACATCTCTGGTATATCAGATAGAGCAAAGCGTCCTTTGGGATCATAATATCACAAACTCATACTAAGGAAGTGACATTCCGGCCAAATAAGGTCTTACGATACTATTCACTTGAATATTGAACAAACTAAAATAATTAATTATTATTGCTTTGTACCCTGGACAACCATCTTGATCAACCTTAAAGACCAAACTGTTTTCAGTTTATACTTGTACATATGTTAAGTTCTGTATTTTATATGTTTTCAAATATGCAATTTTGTAACCCTGTATAGTCCATGAAGTATAAGGACATTAGTTTGAAACAGAGAGAAAAGGTTAAGATAAGTCACCGCACCTAGATGCGGATCCACCTTAATAGACTATCTTTCTGTTCTATACTCTGGACGACCATTTTGGTCAACATTAATGATATCAGTTTATTCTGCCAATATTGAAATAGAAATGTTAAACCAATTTTTTTTATTGTATGGGCACCATCATGACCATTATATATAAAGTACTAAAAGACGATTTTTTAAAACTTAATGTTTAAGCTATAGTAATTATCATATTTAATTTGACGATTAAACGTGAATTTAGAATTTTTTGTATGCAACATAAATCCTATGTGACAAAATTAAAAATGATTTCAACATGGAAGAACAGTATTTCAGGCAGATTCAGTATATCTGAAGGGATAAATTGAGCAAAGAAAGAAAGCAATTTTGGAGAAAAAGATGTTTGAGACATAAATTGAATTATTTTCCAAAATCTGTAATAAACTATGTTCAATACAGAGCAAATTCATGCTAACGAATTTCTTGTGAAAATTTCTTCTGGATTTATGGACCTCTGGCCCAAAACTCGCAAATTAAGAATGATTATCAAAGGAGAGTTATTAGACTTGTTGGTTAGCATCTCTCATTCATTTGATTTTGCAAACATACTATTGCCTAAAAAACTTATTTAAAAACGGCCGACAGCTTTTGGTCGCAGTGAGCATTAATGAGATAACAATATTAAGTAGATGCATTTATCCTCATCAATTGGCACGGCTCGTTAATGCTGACCCATGTTGTCCCTGTGCGCAAAATGAAATTAATTTATTGCTATTTATGCTATTTTATATCCCTGAAAATAATGACACATAATGTATTTGGCATATGCAGAGGTCGATTTCAACAAAGACAAACGCAGCACACACACACACACACATATATATATATATATATATATATATATATATATATATATATATTTATATATATATATATATATATATATATATATATATATATATATATATATATATATATATATATATATATATATATATATATATATATATATATATGTATATGTGTGCTGCGTTTGTCTTTGTTGAAATCGACCTCTGTATATATATATATATATATATATATATATATATATATATATATATATATATATATATATATATATATATATATATATATATATAGTGGAACCTGTCTACATGAACACTCATGGGAAATGAAAAAGTGTTTAATGTACGCAGGTGTTCAATGTATCCAGGTTCTGAGTATTTGGAGGTCGGATGAAATAGGAACAAATTCAAAGGAAGATAGAAAAAACATTTTATTGCAAAATTTATTTTGTCTTTACCTCACTTTCATCATTTAGTTAAAAACTTCACATATTCAGCATTTTAAAAATGTAACTTAAACAAAACTTTTCAATGAAAAGTTTACAATCAGTGCAGAATGTTCGATGTAGACAGGTTAAATGTGGCCTACTGGAACATATTTGGTGTTCAATGTTCAAGGTAGACAGGTGTTCAATGTATCCAGGTAGCCTCCAATCCATTTTCAATGGGAGTGTGCCGGGACATGAAAAATTGTTCAATGTACGCAGGTGTTTAATGTACACAGGTGATCAATTCGCCAGGTTCCACTGTATGTTAATGTATATATATATATATACATTTATATATATATATATATATATATATATATATATATATATATATATATATATATATATATATATATATATATATATATATAAATATACATATAAATATATATATATATATATATGTATATATATATATATGTATATATATATATATGTATATATATATATATGTATATATATATATATATATATATATATATATATATATATATATATATATATATATATATATATATATATATATATATACATATATATGTGTGTGTGTGTGTATCGAAGGTTCCATTTGGAAATATCTTTATATAAAATTAACGTATAAAATCATAACCAACAAATATACACACCATTTATAGATCAGAATCAATTTTAAGTTTGGCTCGTAGATATACGTACCTTCTGCACGAACTGCAACTTTGCCTAGTATAAGATGCCGTCCACTGTTGCTCGCTTAGTACCACGACTGCATTCTCCACACTGCGCCGCGCTTGTTTACTCTGAATTCGCCGCTATGGCTAATTTGTTATAGCAATTACCATGTGGTCCTTATAAATCATACAGAGGGAATAACCTCGGAATATGCGAGAAACAGACGACACTAGCTCTCCATGCACTCTGCATTGTCTAGCCAACGATTCGTGCACATCTCTCAAATAGTAATTCAAGTTGCTAGTTATCCACGGGCGTGGAAATCATCTGTTACAGCTTTGCAATGGAGATCCATTCCAAAAACTATGTGCCACACTAACCTCATTATTTTTCTGATTAATTTTTGCCATGAAAACACACAAAATACTATTATATATGAACTATGATATAACATGGTCATCAAAATAATTTTATGCATTTAAGGCAAGAAATGAGAACAGAAAATGAAACACAAAGACATTAAAAATGTTATAACTGAAATAATGTAAAGTAGAAAAACAAATGATGCAGGAACAGACACGATCATATTAATATAAATCTACAAGCATATAAGTGGCATTATAGGGATTAAGATCCGTATTAAGGCAAAAAAACATCTTTATGTTAAAAGGAATATCGCCATGTAATATTAGTATGTTTATGTATTTATGGACAGGCGTGTATCGTACCATATAAATCAGAAATCAGAGATTACTTTCATTTATAAAATTACCCAATTTATTCATATAATGCAGAAAAAAACTGCCACATTGTACTGACATCTTCTGCGAAGGTAATTTATCAGCTTTTACCAGTAGACTTGGCACGTCTCAGGTTGTGGCGCCATTGCCGCAATATATATTCATATATATATATATATATATATATATATATATATATATATATATATATATATATACATATATATATATATATGTATGTATATATATATATATATATATATATATATATATATATATATATATATATATATATATATATATATATATATATATATATATATATATATGCCTATCAATGATGATTAACTTGAAGGTTAACAATTTTTCAAAATTCTACGGACAAAACATGGAAGCTATAAGCGGCCATTTTCCTTGACCAGATAGTCTTCTCGTTTCCTTTTGCAACATATACAGCAACACCCACTATGTTTCCATTCCAACAACATTGACCTGTGCAACCTTTGTAATATCATAAGTATTGTTCGGTATTCGCTTACGTTGTCCATTGAGTTTGCCATGAGTGCAATGAGAAAATTCAGGAGAAGCACTCCAACTTGCAACACATAGATTACGTGTACAAATCCAAGGCTGATGTTTGATCGGACATATTTACTGAAACTGAACATGTTTAAGATAACTGTGAATGTACTGTACAGTGACATTAACGTGCCGCTAAAATCTGGAACATCACAAAAGCCATTTACAAACAACACATTGGCAAAGGCTTCACTAAATCCAAAAAGAAACAACATGAAGATCAGGGTGAATTTGAATGTTTCCCCTACCATTTGCTGCACAGCCAACACAAAATAACCAATATGGGGCAGGAACTGGAAAAAGTATAGCAAAGCCCAACTATTTAGCAGGATTACACAAACGAAAGATATAACAGCCAGGTTATGCCAAAGTTGAGCTTGTTGTAAACGATGACTGTAAACATATTGTGAATGCACAATAAGGAAAATATAGCAATTAACTATAGACAAAGCTAAAAGAATTTGTGCCATATCATAAAATCGAGTGCTAACTAATGAACCACCACTGACAATCCTCCTGTCCAAACCTCTTCCAAAAGAAAGCACAGCTGTTATGACGTTTGATAGGATAATGATAACACTAGTGAATATCACAATTGAAAGTGTTATTGACATAACGATGCTTTCCCAAGGCACAGAACAAAGACTGAGCATAACCTGCCTTTCACAGTGTGTCAGATTTACAGAAGTACCATTGATAACATCCTCGCAAGTATACTCCATACAGTAATCATTTTTGATTTGTATAAACATTTCCTTTAGATAGCCTGACCCAATAAACACCATCACATGAAAGAGAATCCTGAAGAAAGACCATGTATACATCAAGCATGAAGTACTGTCCTCCTTGAACTTATACCATGACATCATAGTTGGGGAAGGAATCACATCCCTAGTCTCCTTTCTTTTAAGTGCTTGCTCTGTCAGATGAGTCACATACCACACAGGGGACTTCAAATAACGACCTTTCCCAACATCCTCATAATCAGTGACATCGTAATGAATCTGTTCATACACTCCAACGGTACCTCTTCTAATTGCGTAAATACCTTCGGTTTGCAGGATGCACTCCAAAAGACCAAACTCGTTCATTTTAGAAGCATATTCCAGTGGTCGGAATCCATCGCTATTTTCAGTGAAGAGAAGCAGCCTTTTATCCTCTCTGGCAACTGAGTTCATAATCTGCTCATAGACATCTTTGTATTGACTTTCGGACTCCAGTGCCGATGACATTATCATACCATGGATGATATTATTTCCTCTACAATCTACCTGGAATGGCTCAACGCCTGTTTCTAACATGGCATTGAGCACTGTTTTGCTTTGAAAGTGAACTGCTATGAAAAGAGGTAATTCAAACTTACCGACTAACTTCTGAAAAGTCTGTTCTGTAACCTTTAGCGGGCATTGGTTTTGGAATTAGAACCTTCCATTAAGAAGTAATCTTTTCTCGCTTTCATTGCATGATGACAGAAGTTCTCTCACAAAAGTGATATCATCGTCATAAATTGCATCGTACCAAAAGTTAAACATGACTGAAGGCATCTGGAGTTCCACATAGTTGGCACTATTCATCCACTCTCTTATGCATTCCTTTGCATCTGAGCAATTTCTTTTTTCTTCGTATTCATCAAAACTTTTCCTATTTTCACCTAAT
Source organism: Maea johnstoni (assembly GCA_963942565.1). Classification (NCBI taxonomy): domain Eukaryota; kingdom Metazoa; phylum Annelida; class Polychaeta; order Spionida; family Magelonidae; genus Maea; species Maea johnstoni. Next base: position 10,410,853 of record OZ012699.1, read on the forward strand.
TCATTATCGTCCTCAATAGTTAGGGCTTGTTTCTCTCTCCTGCATTTGGCCATACCTAGACCTAAGAATAGGAAATGAAAAGAGAGAAATGGTTTGATTATAATATCATTGATAATGATGATGATGATAATAATGATTATAATGATAGTAATAATAATAATAATAATATTGATAATAATAATAATAACAACAGTAATAATAATAATAAGAAATTATAATCATAGTAATAGTAATAATAACAATAATAATAATAATAATAATAATGATAATAATGATAAAAATAATAATAATGATAATAATAATAATGATAAAAATGATTATAGTAATAACAAAAGTAATAATAATAATAATAATAATAATAATAATAATAATAATAATATTAATAATAATAATGATAACAATAATGATTATGATAATTATGATAATAAAAATAATAATTATAATAATAATAATAATATGTATAATATTGATAATGATAGTATAATAAAAATGATAATAATGATAGTATTAGTAATAGTAATAATAATAATATCACTAATAATAATATCACTAATAATGATAATAATAATAATAGTTATGATAATTATAATAATGATAATAATAATAATAATAGTAATAATAATAATAATAATAATAATTACAATTTTATTTGATGATTCCTCCGTGAATTTGGAACACACAATTACAATTTTAATGTATTTGAAAAGAATATTTTACCGGTTTTCTAAATGAGTTGTCTTAGACCCAGGAAATAATTGAGAAATCATCGAATGAAAACGGACATATTTTACGGGGAATCTGGGGAAATCAAAACGTCTATTCAATGCGTTTTTATTCAGTAATTTCTCTGTGATAACTTGGCTTATACTAACGATTTTAACATATTTGAAAAGAACATATTACGGAATTTCTAGATATATAAAGTTTGTTGTCTAAAACCCAGTAATCACAGAGTAATAATCAAATAAAAAATGACATATTTTGCTGAGCTCTCGGGAAGCCCAAATCAATTCTTACGATTGTAAACAATTTGTTTTTCAATGATTATTATTTTTCTGAAGTAACTAATAGTAGAAAATATTCAAAAAGTTATGTGAACTCTCGAGAAACTTCTGATGAAGTTAAAAATATCGAAAAAAAGATCAAAGCTCGGTGTCAAGACGATCTCCCCTCCTTCCACATGAGCTTCGAGCACGCTACCAAATGAGCTAACAATGACGTCATTGTTGCAGTGGCGAAATAAAGAAAAACAATTCACGTGTCGTCATTGTTGTGTGTTGTGCGCATGCAGGCGGAAAATGGCTGCTGCGGCGGATTCAAAATTTAGCTAAAAATTTTGCACTCACAAATTTAGGTAAACTGTGAGTTATTTTTCCTTCAAACCTAGATATCGCAAAACTTCAGCCCCACACTAATCGACATGCAAAGCCACAGCATCAGGCTTGCAGCCGTTTTGGAGGAGATACGGTCACAAAATTTGCAACTCGCTATGAATATAGAGATAATAATGATAGCAATAGCAATAATAATCAACATTTTTCCACTACTATTTATGAAAGTTGAACTCACATTTGAATAAAATGACTGTACAAACTAAACATTTGTTGAGGGTTTTTTATTGTTGACTAGAGATTTAGGCATTTTGACCATGGATTTTTAACTTTTGACGGCTACTTTTCCCCTAAAACGAGTAAAAATGTTTTTTATTTTGGACGGCCTTACATACATACATATACACATACTATTTGGCGTGATGTGAACGTTTGCATATAGGGCGAAGGATCCAGGATACGTCATGCAAAAGTATCTTACCGGACAGAGGTGATCGACAAGCACAGTGGGACATCACTATTGCACACTTATACAATGTAATTGACACAATAAACAGGAATATTTCACTCTATTTATTCGCTAATATAAAAAAAAACTACACAATCAATGGAGGTTTATAAACGCATTTGAGCTGTTTTATCTACATAATTTAGTATACATATATGAGGAATTAGACAAACAGGCTAAAGTACACCAGCAGCCACTTTGCCCGCCAACCATTACGTTTGGAAAACGACCGATAATATACAATGTGTGGAAGGAATGCCTCATACTTCTTGAGTTGACTCATTAATGCTTGCAGTGGCCAAAAGCGATGTGACCAGTTAAAATGTCTTTTAGCCAAAAGGACAGTTTGCAATATATTTGAAAGAGAAAAGAGAAAGTATTAATCATATCATCAACAATAATTTTCCCGGAAATAGTTTACTCATTCTTACATCACAAATTATTCTTAAAAGTAAGAAAGATCCAGACGACAATTCTAAGAACTCTTCAGCAATAGTGTGTGTAACATTCACTCACATTGAGGCAAATCACAAGTAGTACACTTAGCATTGGGAGTTGCCAGTGACCTACGCCAAAGCTCCATCTATGCTAAAAGTGTTTTTAGCAAATTAAGTCTTGGCATAATTGATTACAGACAGGTAACAATCTTAGCAGCTACATACACGTTCCGGGACGGGTTGTGTGTTGGGGTCTTTATATTACCAACCCATATTCTGGAAATGGCCTTTGGTTCTATTATACCAGCCAGAAGCAAAATAAAGCCCATTCATTCACTAAGAATGATTTTCAAAGGAGAGTTATTGGAATTATCTTGGTTAGCATCTCTCATTCAAATGGATTCTAAACTATGTATTTCACTGGATATTCTTTTTTAAATTTTCATGGTCGCTGTGAGCAATAATGCGTTATCAACTATTAGTCTGTGCATCATACGAATACGTGAGAAGAGCACGTGACTGCAAGTTATACACCTAGTTTCATCTTAATAAATACTTGCAATCTTAGACATGTTGGAAGATTGCAATGTGCATATGGTGTTTTAAAGACCTTATCAATTTCTAGCGAGTAGCAACTGGTGGTGGCCACCATCTTATCTTCCGGGTTAGAATGTAATTTGTATAACAACGGTTGGCATGGCACTACATGATCATTTTGGGTCCTAAAATGAACGTTGTGGACAGCATTGTATGCATTCCAAAGCATGATTAATATTGGGCTCCTAACATAAGTATTGACAATTGTTAAAAGCTGTGTTAGAAGCCAAATGTAGTCCAGTACAACGAAGAAATTTACCAATCAGCTGCAAGAACCGAAGTGGAGCTGATGATATATATATATATATATATATATATATATATATATATATATATATATATATATATATATATATATATATATACATATATATATATATATATATATATATATATACATGTATATATGCATGTATGTATGTATGTATATATTATGTATATACTTATTTATATATGCTGCATTACTACACACACCATTTAAAGATCGAAACACCAAATCTGAATTATGCCTCATCGATATACGTACCTATTATGGAATGGACAACTTTGGCTTGCTAAAAACGCCGTCCACGTTTGCTCGTTTAGTACTACGCTTGCCTTCCCTTCGCTGCTGAATGTTAGATATAGCCGAACGGAGTCAGACCATACAGGAAATTATGCGTGACGTAAGAGCGCTTCTTGTCCTGTTTCAAGTATTTAGCACATAGCATTCCACACAGGCATGAATGCACTTGCCCATATGTTATCGTTTCCTCATCAGTTCATCCCGAGTTCAAAAGCAGACAATATAACTTTACCATGTATCCTTACAGTTTGTCATGCATGACTGCAATGTAGGGATTGGATCATGAGTATGAGCCACTCTTTATGTGAATAGACTAGTTGCATCGTCATTTGCGCTTACTACTTATTGTTAATACAAGTAGTCTAAAGCTGCAATTGGAATAATCTCCCAATATCTCCCAGTGTTTCATATAGTCAGATAGTTATTATCAGGAAGGCAGTAATTAAAACAGTGCCAATTTTGGTCACGTTTTCCGTAGTAAGACATAGTAGATCCCTGCACACTCAACACTTGTGGATTGGGCGTGTAGTCCAAAGATGTATTATAGGCTTCCTACCATAGCCCTAAACAGCTACTTCAAACAATAGAACTAGTAGCAGAGCTTTCTGCGCACAGTTTTCTGCGCATAGCTTTCTGCGCATAGCTTTCTCTACAGCTTGAGGAACTGTGCAGGTACCTCATAGAGCGAAAGAACCAAAGTAAAAATAAGAAAGGGTGGAAAGCATTTGATACTGCCGCAGGTTTAGTCTTGAAACATGGATTGATACATGCCTGTAGTATCCTCTTCTGTGCCATGGTGGTCCCAATAAGTCACATTCGCCTGTGAACTTTTGATACTTAAAGATGAAGATATTAAACAATCAAAATGCTACCTTCGGTATTCGGATCTAACGATTGTATATTAGGTACACACACGAAACAAGCTATAATGGCATGGGTTGGTATGTAGTGATTTGAAAAAGTGATAGTTATCAGTTCAGGGAAAATCCAAATCGCAGTGAACTCTGTAACCACTGTGAGAGTTTTCAGTGGAAAATGCCGAGCACTGTATATTGCACTGCCCATATGTTTCCAAAGAAAGAATCAAAAAGTTTGATGACATTTTCTCCGTTTAGCAAATCCACGAGATCTCAATCCTCTCAAACCAGCATAACCTGTTCCAAACTCTTTGTTTTCTCTACATCCATAATCTTCCAATTGTGTACAAAAATATGCATTTCTTGTGTGTATTATGTGCTAGTATGTGTTTGTTTGTTTTTCTTTTGTGTGTGGGTTGTTTAGAAATTAGAAAAAACATGTTTTGCAGGAACTAAAAAAAACTCTTTCAAACTCTCATGGGCAGAATGAAAGATAACCTTGAAATATTTGCTGATTATCTCAAGATTATGGCCAAAAGTGTACTTAGGATGAATAATATTATCACCAAAATTCGTGAGGGTATTGGTTAGATAATAACCCCCTTTTCAAATGAAATACAGAATCTATACAAAATAAGTGATTGCATAAAACCTTAATATTGTACTCTATGCCGTTAAATTCTATGAACAGATGTATATGTTTAATTTATTAACATTAGAAGTTGTGTGATAGAACCAATATATATTCGAGTGCATGAAGGTTTTGATCATATCGCACCACGCGATGGACCAAATAAAATGTATATAACATGATTGAGGTTCCTGTCCAAATATTTGCATAATATCAACAATGTTTTACTAGGTTACTGTTTGCTTTGTACCACTTTACAAGTCTCTTTCTATGTTAGTGATTGCCCGACTCATTTAGTAGATACCATAGAGAGCGACTTTCAGCGTTTGCATAATTTGTTATTCTAATATGTTTAAAAGCTTTTCTTGTTATGTTAAACTACATCACTTCTAAGTTAATAGACACTACATATCATATGCTTTATCAAAGTATGCTTTTGTAATCCTATATCATAGTCAATAAACATATATATGCATACAACTAGTTCATGTAGACTAGAGCTCTTTAGGTTACATATTCTAATCCAACAGAGTTTAAATAGTCAGACTTTTAGCATGCTCTCTTGAAAAATGTATACCGTTAAGCATTTAGGAACCCATTTCCATATCATCACTACCTTCATAGGTACATCACCTACAGATATGGAACACTTCTTCCGTCGTTCTGGCTGCTCCTTACATAAATGGCTGTTTCTGGCACAAATGTGGCAGAAACTAACTCATTTGGACAAGCTTGAGTGTGTATACTGACTATTCTATTACGTAAGGACTACCATTTAACTAGCAGATACTAACTGCATAACATAGCAGTGTCCAGGGACAACCATATACTAACCGCCCATTACAGTAAACACATGGTTGGCCTGTAATAAAATGTTGGTAACGGTCAGCCACAGGTCTGCCAAGGGCCTACCATTGACCTGTAATCAGACCGGGGAAGTTGAAGCAACGACACCTTCCTGCCACGGCTCGTCTGGTGTAGACATGGTGTGGCAAAGGTTAAACGGAGGTTTGTAAGGGCATCTCAGTTGTTCTGAGGTACATGATTATTATTATGAAATAAGGACTAAGGAAAATCCCCAAAGACTCACTCCTAGTCGGCTTAGATGTGACAGGATTGTATACTAATATCCCTAACTATGAGGGCTATGCCAGCACCACATCAATTCAGGAACACATTGCATTACCCCTCAAATGAATCCCTAATGGACCTATCAAAAATGGTATCAACAATGAATAACTTTGAGTTTGCGGATATAGACTAGTCGGAAAACTGAGATATGTGCTCCTTTCTCAGAGTCAGAGGCATTTTTGAGTAAAAGTTGACATCCCATCTATTTAACACAATTTGAGGGTGCTGAATTCAATGAAATGGGATGTCACCCTCTACGATGCCTGTGTCATCCACAATTGCGGAAAACAAAATGGCCGCCATCATACCAATATCAACTCTGTTGTTAGAGGATAAAAGGTGATACGGCTCTGTATCAAAGTCAATGGTCATGCAATATGGAATTGATATACCTTAGATCTTCTTCAACATTACTAATACAATGTTTCCTGTAGTTGGATTTCATTTCTGAGGCAGCCATCTTGTATTTCAAGATGGCCGACACTGTCAAACCCTAAAATGATGTTTTATTGCGCCTCCGCCTCTACCCCTGCCATGGCCTCTACCGGCACCTCTACCTCCTCCACCGCCCTCAGACGAGGAGGAGGACTGGTTCAAACCACCACCTTTCTTGCCCTTCTTGGCCTGCTTTCCTCCAGAACCTCTTCCTTTTTTGAAGGGGATCCGAAAACGGTCCCCTGAGGATTTTGAGGTGGAGGGTTGGTCACGGGCCAACTGCGCCTGTGAGACGCTTAAGAGCTGAGTCTTGGTGGTAGATTCCACCGTTGGGGTCCATTGACCCGCGAACAGCAGGCCCTTCGTCAAAGGGAGTTCCCTAAGCCGAAGTCTGGCCATCATTGGCACCAATCGTTTGCTTTCTGCCAGAGCTGCCGAGAGGAAACGGATCTGGCGGTCGAAACCAGCCTCCAACTTCTGGCCCCAGTCAGGTAATTTGCCAGAGACACGGCGCCAGTCAGTGTTTCATCCACCATGCACTCAGGCATAGGTGGAGGAGGCAATCCTGCGAGCAGGGCTGCGCGTTCCTTCTCCCGATTCAGGATCATTGCAGATATGAACCCTTGGGTTCTCTGCAAGTAAATGGCGAGACGTGCAAGGAGAGCTGATGTCGACTCCACTTGTTTGGCGAATCATTCAGCCTCCTTGGTGGCCGTGTTCGGTTTCGCACCGAAAGGCTTAGCTGGGTCCCAGTCCAGCTTATAAGTGGATCGGAGGTACTCGATCACCTCGGCGTCTATCTCGAGTATTTTCAGTAAAGTCTCGTCCTCCTCAACGAGGGGGAAGAACCGGGTGAGTGTTGAGTCACCGAACGAACCTGCGTCCTTGACCACTCGCCTATCGTCTACTGCACATGCCTTCCTGGCTACCCAAATCGCGGGACCAAAGGGCTGGTGCTGCGACCGATTGCGCACTTGTCCGTAGCGAAGACGCTATACTCCGATTCTTCCGCGATTGCGTCATTTCTGGCTGCCGAGGCGGAGGGGGAGGAGTTGCCTTCTTCAACGCCGCTACAAGAGCGGCCATGTCAAACACAGGAGGTTGACCTGGTGCCGGCTGTGGCTGTGGGGCCGGAGCCGTAATTGGAGGGGCCAGTAAGTCCTCCTCCAAAGTGTGGCCTTGGGAGCCTAGCTCCTCTGCCAGCTGGAGCAAGCTCTCCATGTTTTGCGGTTGGCCACAGGGGATATCATCCCCATCTGAATCTTCGCCAAACAGGTCCACATAGGGGTCACCCCTCAGTGGATCTGCTTCGAGGTCTGGATTCAGTGGATCTTGCACTGGGGAGGCAGGTCGTGCCAAGGCTGCGTCGTTAGACTTAAGTGCAGCCTTGGTAGGTGTCTCCATAGGGAGAGACTTTCAAATGAGAGCCTTGCTTTTGGGTGACCAGAGCAAGCACTAAAAATATGTCAAGTGAAGCCTTATACTTACAGAAAATCCAAAAATATTCAAACAAATGACCAAGAAATAATAAATCATGAGAATTGAATAGATAAATATTATAATATAGTCCACAAATCCGTAACATGAGCCAATCAAAACAGGTGCGGCGACATCATCATCCTCCTATGACCCAAAGTACATATTTGCTTGTGATAGGGTGAATTGGTAAGCGCAGCATGTATTTGAAATCGAAATAATGTTGCTAGTTGTGATAGTTTAACAGTTTCTATATTGGTATGGTGTTAAAACAACAAAAAAAATCACTTTCACAGCAAACATGGTCTGAAATGTTGAGTGGTGAGGCAAAGTATGTGTAGCATGTGTGGTACATATACTGTACGGCGGCCATTTTGTTTTCCGCAATTGTGGGTGACACAAGCATCGTAGAGGGTGACATCCCATTTCATTGAATTCGCCACCCTCAAATTGTGTTAAAATGTTTGGTTGCCAACTTTTACTCAAAAATGCTTATTGAAGTCTGATTTCCCCAAAATCCGACTAATAAACATTATCTTATAGGCAGATCGCGCAGCAATGGGCAAACAAGAGGCACCATCATTTGTTAATACTAGTAGTGTTATGGGCTGGTTCGTTTTCTGTATATACATATCACACGCAGCCACGTCTATGCATTCGCTTTATGACGATATATTTGTCAGCTCGACACATGGCCACTTCAACTAGATAAGTTCATGCAGTACCTAATAAATGTCTCTCCTCTATAAAATTTGAAGGCATAAGTTCTAAAACAGATGTCAGCTTCATGGACGTAAAGGTCAACCTATCCAAAGAAGGTCAGGTATTTACTGGGCGCTATACAAAGCCTACATCTGCGCATAATTGCTAAAGCTATAAGACCTGCCATCCACCCAAATATAAGGGCAGTTTGACCTGATGTGTGGCATTAAATACTAGTACTTGATTACTGCGATACCTAACATTATATAATGTTTTATAGTATCATACAGACTTAATTTGCGACTAAACTCTCAAAACAGAGACCTCAAAGAGACCTAGTGCATCAATTTCGGATTGCTACATCTATAACATGGAATATATGGGTTTTTTCCATTACAATTACACCAGGGAAATTAAATATGATAGAATAACATAGAACAGAGAACGCACTACAGCTCATAAATTACTATACAGTATATGGGATAGACTTTTGGGATGGATGTATGTACATAACAGTATTCAATATATGTGCACAAACTTCTCCATTTAATTGTAAACTCACTATCAGGATTAATTTCTGATTCGTGGGCTTGATATTTTTCACTTGCTATAGATCCTGAGGTAGAAGTAATCCTTATCTGTTTTGTTATCAGAAAGATCCACAATATAACAGATGTGTAGCATATACCAATTAATAAGACGGACGAATCTAGCTATTCATTTGCCCAATTCCTGTTGCAAGGTGGGACTACCAATTGAAAGATCAGGAGCCCTGATCGCCCGCGCTCCCCCCTTCCCCTTTTAAAAAGGGGAGGGTCAATGTGGGTATCACCATAGCCACGTTTTACACTTAAGATTGCCAATACCTTGCCAAGAGGCTGGTCTGCTATGGGGTGATGAGACACAGGGAGACGCCAGTGGTGAGGCTATCTATAGGACACTCATTAATTTGAGAAGGTTCCAATACTGCTGGCTACATGATCCTCTGAAAACCCACGCTCGTGATCTAATCTGGATGCAATAGTAAATTCGTGATGGTGGAGCTATGGACGCATTCTATGAAATGTGTCAATGTGATGTACACAGAAAGACACAGCAATAGAAAAGTGATACGATGTACCTTTTTATCAACTCTTTTTCCTTCAAAATATAGCATTGTTGTGACGTTATGTTAAAATGTTTCAGGCCATGTTCCATGTTTTACTCTAGATGTGAATGCGTTTATGTTGTGGTGATGTTAACACTACTATGTTAACACTATTCATATTCTAACCAGACTCAGGGGATTGAACATCGAGAGAGATGAAGCCGCTAGCGAATAAGAACTACCCCTCTAATACTAGTATGTCTATCTAGTGATGAAAAATCTACCTGTGTAATAGGCCTGCCCTGATGGCCGTGTGGTCTAACTGCTGATTGCCAGCTGTCCCTCAACTGCCCAGGTTCAAATCCCAGTCAGGGCATCTGAGAAAGTTGCCAGTGACTTGGGGTTATGAGGTGGTTTTGCAGTGTCCACTATCATAAAGGTAAATGTATTCGGTTTATAGTCTTGTATCGACCGAAGTGCTCACACGACTTTCCTCCCCCAGCAGGCCTGTACACACGGAAACCATTTCAATCCCCCGGGGGAAATTCCAGACCAACTGGCAACATATAGCGCACAAGCTCTAAGCACTGCCTTATTTATGCTAGGTACCCATTTTGCAGCTAGGTAGACTGAAGCAATATGAAATAAACTGTCTTGCCCGAGGACAGACCAAAGTGCCCCGGCCAGAAATTGAACCAGCGACCTACTGATTACTAGTCCGACACCTAATCAACTGAGCTACTTTGTCCCCATCATAAATGGCTAGGCACGACTTAGCTGCAATACGGCCGAAAAAGTGACGAAAATCGAAAGTTAAAGTCTAGTACAAACCTGATATAAAGACTTAAATAATCGGCATAGTACAAACATAAGAAAATAGTTGTTTCAGCAAACACTTCCATTAATTCGATTTTCAGATGAATGCACGGTGGGCCCACCTACGGATTTTGAGTAAAAAAGCCCATGCACACGCTGTTTCTTCGTTTAGCAATCTCAAAACTCCAAGCAAAAAGCATACTTTTACTGTTAGACCCAGATATTGAGGGGTCACACCCAGACTTCGGTTTGTTAGTTGGTTATATATTAGTTATTCCTGTTACACTTTCCTTTATCTTTAAAAGGAACTGTGTCATTTTCTCACTTCCGCAACTCTGTGTTTAGGCGCAAAACTGCTTTATTTGTTATAATCAAACCCCTGCAGGACAACTGAGACCCGGGATTTTGGCGTCCTTTAATCATTTTAGAGCATATCTTTTTTCATTCATTTCTGTTTCTGACAACAACAGACGGCTAAGACATTTCTAGTGCTCTCTCTCTCTCTCTCTCTCTCTCTCTCTCTCTCTCTCTCTCTCTCTCTCTCTCTCTCTCTCTATATATATATATATATATATACA
>OZ012699.1:10422203-10462203 GCA_963942565.1 Maea johnstoni
GTTCAACATAACTGTAAAAGTGCTATACAGTGACATTAACGTGCCGCTAAAATCTGGAACATCACAAAAGCCATTTACAAACAACACATTGGCAAAGGCTTCACTAAATCCAAAAAGAAACAACATGAAGATCAGGGTGAATTTGAATGTTTCCCCTACCATTTGCTGCACAGCCAACACAAAATAACCAATATGGGGCAGGAACTGGAAAAAGTATAGCAAAGCCCAACTATTTAGCAGGATTACACAAACGAAAGATATGACAGCCAGGTTATGCCAAAGTTGAGCTTGTTGTAAACGATGACTGTAAACATAATGTGAATGCACAATAAGGAAAATATAGCAATTAACTATATAGACAAAGCTAAAAGAATTTGTGCCATATCATAACATCGAGTGCTAACTAATGAACCACCACTGACAATCCTCCTGTCCAAACCTCTTTTTGTGCAGTAAGTCTTTCCAAAAGAAAGCACAGCTGTTATGACATTTGATAGGAGAATGATAACACTAGTGAATATCACAATTGAAAGTGTTATTGACATAACGATGCTTTCCCAAGGCACAGAACAAAGACTGAGCATAACCTGCCTTTCACAGTTTGTCAGATTTACAGACGTACCATTGATAACATCCTCGCAAGTATACTCCATACAGTAATCATTTTTGATTTGTATAAACATTTCCTTTATATAGCCTGACCGAATAAACACCATCACATGAAAGAGAATCCTGAAGAAAGACCATGTATACATCAAGCATGAAGTACTGTCCTCCTTGAACTTATACCATGACATCATAGTTGGGGAAAGAATCATATCCCTAGTCTCCTTTCTTTTAAGTGCTTCCTCTGTCAGATGAGTCACATACCACACAGGGGACTTCAAATAACGACCTTTCCCAACATCCTCATAATCAGTGACATCGTAATAAATCTGTTCATACACTCAAACGGTACCTCTTCTAATTGCATAAATACCTTCGGTTTGCAGGATGCACTCCAAAAGACCAAACTCGTTCATTTTAGAAGAATATTCCAGTGGTCGGAATCCATCGCTATTTTCAGTGAGGAGAAGCAGCCTTTTATCCTCTCTGGCAACTGAGTTCATAATCTGCTCATAGTCATCTTTGTATTGACTTTCGGACTCCAGTGCCGATGACATTATCATACCATGGATGATGTTATTTCCTCTACAATCTACCTGGAATGGATCAACGCCTGTTTCTAACATGGCATTGAGCACTGTTTTGCTTTGAAAGTGAACTGCTATGAAAAGAGGTAATTCAAACTTACAGACTAACTTCTGAAAAGTCTGTTCTGTAACCTTTAGCGGGCATTGGTTTTGGAATTGGAACCTTCCATTAAGAAGTAATCTTTTCTCGCTTTCATTGCATGATGACAGAAGTTCTCTCACAAAAGTGATATCATCGTCATAAATTGCATCGTACCAAAAGTTAAACATGACTGAAGGCATCTGGAGTTCCACATAGTTGGCACTATTCATCCACTCTCTTATGCATTCCTTTGCATCTGAGCAATTTCTTTTTTCTTCGTATTCATCAAAACTTTTCCTATTTTCACCTAATTCATTATCGTCCTCAATAGTTAGGGCTTGTTTCTCTCTCCTGCATTTGGCCATACCTAGACCTAAGAATAGGAAATGAAAAGAGAGAAATGGTTTGATTATAATATCATTGATAATGATGATGATGATAATAATGATTGTAATGATAGTAATAATAATAATAATAATAATAATGATAATAATAATAATAACAACAGTAATAATAATAATAAGAAATTATAATCATAGTAATAGTAATAATAATAATAATGATAATAATAATGATAATAATAATGATAAAAATAATAATAATGATAATAATAATGATAAAAATGATTATAGTAATAACAAAAGTAATAGTAATAATAATAATAATAATAATAATAATAATAATGATAACAATAATGATTATGATAATTATGATAATAAAAATAATAATTATAATAATAATAATAATATTTATAATATTGATAATGATAGTATAATAAAAATGATAATAATGATAGTATTAGTAATAGTAATAATAATAATATCACTAATAATAATATCACTAATAATGATAATAATAATAATAATAATAATAATAATAATAATAATGATAATTATAATAATGATAATAATAATAATAGTAATAATAATAATAATAATTACAATTTTATTTGATGATTCCTCCATGAATTTGGAACACACAATTACAATTTTAATGTATTTGAAAAGAATATTTTACCGGTTTTCTAAATGTGTTGTCTTAGACCCAGGAAATAATTGAGAAATCAGCGAATGAAAACGGACATATTTTACGGGGAATCTCGGGAAATCAAAACGTCTATTCAATGCGTTTTTATTCAGTAATTTCTCTGTGATAACTTGGCTTATACTAACGATTTTAACATATTTGAAAAGAACATATTACGGAATTTCTGGATATATAAAGTTTGTTGTCTAAAACCCAGTAATCACAGAGTAATAATCAAATAAAAATGACATATTTTGCTGAGCTCTCGGGAAGCCCAAATCAATTCTTACGATTGTAAATAATTTGTTTTTCAATGATTATTATTTTTCTGAAGTAACTAATAATAGAAAATATTCAAAAAGTTATGTGAACTCTCGAGAAACTTCTGATGAAGTTAAAGATATCGAAAAAAAGATCAAAGCTCCGTGTCAAGACGATGTCCACTCCTTCCACATGAGCTTCGAGCACGCTACCAAATGAGCTAACAATGACGTCATTGTTGCAGTGGCGAAATAAAGAAAAACAATTCACGTGTCGTCATTGTTGTGTGTTGTGCGCGTGCAGGCGGAAAATGGCTGCTGCGGCGGATTCAAAATTTAGCTAAAAATTTTGCACTCACAAATTTAGGTAAACTGTGAGTTATTTTTCCTTCAAACCTAGATATTGCAAAACTTCAGCCCCACACTAATCGACATGCAAACCACAGCATCAGGCTTGCAGTCGTTTTGGAGGAGATACGGTCACAAAATGTGCAACTCGCTATGAATATAGAGATAATAATGATAGCAATAGCAATAATAATCAACATTTTTCCACTACTATTTATGAAAGTTGAACTCACATTTGAATAAAATGACTGTACAAACTAAACATTTGTTGAGGGTTTTTTATTGTTGACTAGAGATTAAGGCATTTTGACCATGGATTTTTAACTTTTGACGGCTACTTTTCCCCTAAAACGAGTAAAAATGTTTTTTATTTTGGACGGCCTTACATACATACATATACACATACTATTTGGCGTGATGTGAACGTTTGCATATAGGGCGAAGGTTCCAGGATACGTCATGCAAAAGTATCTTACCGGACAGAGGTGATCGACAAGCACAGTGGGACATCACTATTGCACACTTATACAATGTAATTGACACAATAAACAGGAATATTTCACTCTATTTATTCGCTAATATAAAAAAAACTACACAATCAATGGAGGTTAATAAACGCATTTGAGCTGTTTTATCTACATAATTTAGTATACATATATGAGGAATTAGACAAACAGGCTAAAGTACACCAGCAGCCACTTTGCCCGCCAACCATTACGTTTGGAAAACGACCGATAATATACAGTGTGTGGAAGGAATGCCTCATACTTCTTGAGTTGACTCATTAATGCTTGCAGTGGCCAAAAGCGATGTGACCAGTTAAAATGTCTTTTAGCCAAAAGGAGAGTTTGCAATATATTTGAAAGAGAAATAAAGTATTAATCATATCATCAACAATAATTTTCCCGGAAATAGTTTACTCATTCTTACATCACAAATTATTCTTAAAAGTAAGAAAGATCCAGATGACAATTCTAAGAACTCTTCAGCAATAGTGTGTGTAACATTCACTCACATTGAGGCACATCACAAGTAGTACACTTAGCATTGAGAGTTGCCAGTGACCTACGCCAAAGCTCCATCTATGCTAAAAGTGTTTTTAGCAAATTAAGTCTTGGCATAATTGATTACAGACAGGTAACAATCTTAGCAGCTACATACACGTTTCGGGACGGGTTGTGTATTAGGGTCTTTATATTACCAACCCATATTCTGGAAATGGCCTTTGGTTCTATTATACGAGCCAGAAGCAAAATAGAGCCCATTCATTCACTAAGAATGATTTTCAAAGGAGAGTTATTGGAATTATCTTGGTGAGCATCTCTCATTCAAATGGATTCTAAACTATGTATTTCACTGGATATTCTTTTTTAAATTGTCATGGTCGCTGTGAGCAATAATGCGTTATCAACTATTAGTCTGTGCATCATACGAATACGTGAGAAGAGCACGAGACTGCTGATTTCGCGAGTTATACACTTAGTTTCATCTTAATAAATACTTGCAATCTTAGACATGTTGGAAGATTGCAATGTGCATATGGTGTTTTAAAGACCTTATCAATTTCTAGCGAGTAGCAACTGGTGGTGGCCACCATCTTATCTTCCGGGTTAGAATGTAATTTGTATAACAACGATTGGCATGGCACTACATGATCATTTTGGGTCCTAAAATGAACGTTGTGGACAGCATTGTATGGATTCCAAAGCATGATTAATATTGGGCTCCTAACATAAGTATTGACAATTGTTAAAAGCTGTGTTAGAAGCCAAATGCAGTCCAGTACAACGACGAAATTTACCAATCAGCTGCAAGAATCGGAGTGGAGCTGATGATATATATATATATATATATATATATATATATATATATATATATATATATATATATATACATGTATATATGCATGTATGTATGTATGTATATATTATGTATATACTTATTTATATATGCTGCATTACTACACACACCATTTAAAGATCGAAACACCAAATCTGAATTATGCCTCATCGATATACGTACCTATTATGGAATGGACAACTTTGACTTGCTAAAAACGCCGTCCACGTTTGCTCGTTTAGTACTACGCTTGCATTCCCTTCGCTGCTGAATGTTAGATCTAGCCGAACGGAGTCAGACCATACAGGAAATTATGCGTGACGTAAGAGCGCTTCTTGTCCTGTTTCAAGTAGGTATTTAGCACATAGCATTCCACACAGGCATGAATGCACTTGCCCATATGTTATCGTTTCCTCATCAGTTCATCCCGAGTTCAAAAGCAGACAATATAACTTTACCATGTATCCTTACAGTTTGTCATGCATGACTGCAATGTAGGGATTGGATCATGAGTATTAGCCACTCTTTATGTGAATAGACTAGTTGCATCGTCATTTGCGCTTAATACTTATTGTTAATACAAGTAGTCTAAAGCTGCAATTGGGATAATCTCCCCATATCTCCCAGTGTTTCATATAGTCAGATAGTTATTATCAGGAAGGCAGTAATTAAAACAGTGCCAATTTTGGTCACTTTTTCCATAGTAAGACATAGTAGATCCCTGCAGACTCAACACTTGTGGATTGGGCGTGTAGTCCAAAGATGTATTATAGGCTTCCTACCATAGCCCTAAACAGCTGCTTCAAACAATAGAACTAGTAGCAGAGCTTTCTGCGCATAGTTTTCTGCGCATAGCTTTCTGCGCATAGCTTTCTGCGCATAGCTTTCTCTACAGCTTGAGGAACTGTGCAGGTACCTCATAGAGCGAAAGAACCAAATAAAAAATTAGAAAGGGCGCAAAGCATTTGATGCCGCCGCAGGTTTAGTCTTGAAACATGGATTGATACATGCCTGTAGTATCCTCTTCTGTGCCATGGTGGTCCCAATAGTCACATTCGCCTGTGAACTTTTGATACTTAAAGATGAAGATATTAAACAATCAAAATGCTACCTTCGGTATTCGGATCCAACGATTGTATATTAGGTCCACACACGAAACAAGCTATAATGGCATGGGTTGGTATGCAGTGCAAGTGATTTGAAAAAGTGATAGTTATCAGTTCAGGGAAGATCCAAATCGCAGTGAACTCTGTAACCACTGTGAGAGTTTTCAGTGGAAAATGCCGAGCACTTTATATTGCACTGCCCATATGTTTCCAAAGAAAGAATCAAAAAGTTTGATGACATTTTCTCCGTTTAGCAAATACACGAGATCTCAATCCTCTCAAACCAGCATAACCTGTTCCAAACTCTTTTTTTCTCTACATCCATACTCTTTCAATTGTGTACAAAAAGATGCATTTCTTGTGTGTATTATGTGCTAGTATGTGTTTGTTTGTTTTTCTTTTGTGTGTGGGTTGTTTAGAAATAAAAAAAACATGTTTTGCAGGAACAAAAAAAAAAATCTTTCAAACTCTCATGGGCAGAATGAAAGATAACCTTGAAATATTTGCTGATTATCTCAAGATTATGGCCAAAAGTGTACTTAGGATGAATAATATTATCACCAAAATTCGTGAGGGTATTGGTTAGATAATAACCCCCTTTTCAAATGAAATACAGAATCTATACAAAATAAGTGATTGCATAAAACCTTAATATTGTACTCCATGCCGTTAAATTCTATGAACAGATGTATATGTTTAATTTATTAACATTAGAAGTTGTGTGATAGAACCAATATATATTCGAGTGCATGAAGGTTTTGATCATATCGCACCACGCGATGGACCAAATAAAATGTATATAACATGATTGAGGTTCCTGTCCAAATATTTGCATAATATCAACAATGTTTTACTAGGTTACTGTTTGCTTTGTAACACTTTACAAGTGTCTTTCTATGTTAGCGATTGCCCGTCTCATTTAGTAGATGCCATAGAGAGCGACTTTCATCGTTTGCATAATTTGTTATTCTAATATGTTTAAAAGCTTTTCTAGTTATGTTAAACTACATCACTTCTAAGTTAATAGACACTACATATCATATGCTTTATCAAAGTATGCTTTTGTAATCCTATATCATAGTCAATAAACATATATATGCATACAACTAGTTCATGTAGACTAGAGCTCTTTAGGTTACATATTCTAATCCAACAGAGTTTAAATAGTCAGACTTTTAGCATGCTCTCTGGAAAAATGTATACCGTTAAGCATTTAGGAACCCATTTCCATATCATGACTACCTTCATAGGTGCATCACCTACAGATATGGAACACTTCTTCCGTCCTTCTGGCTGCTCCTTACATAAATGGCTGTTTCTGGCACAAATGTGGCAGAAACTAAGTGACTCATTTGGACATGGATTGAGTGTGTATACTGACTATTCTATTACGTAAGGACTACCATTTAACTAGCAGATACTAACTGCATAGCATAGCAGTGTCCAGGGACAACCATGTACTAACCGCCCATTACAGTAAACACATGGCTGGCCTGTAATAAAATGTTGGTAACGGTCAGCCACAGGTCTGAAAAGGGCCTACCATTGACCTGTAATCAGACCGGGGAAGTTGAAGCAATGACACCTTTCTGCCACGGCTCGTCTGGTGTAGACATGGTGTGGCAAAGGTTAAACGGAGGTTTGTAAGGGCATCTCAGTTGTTCTGAGGTACATGATTATTATTATGAAATAAGGACTAAGGAAAATCCCCAAAGAGTCACTCCTAGTCGGCTTAGATGTGACAGGATTGTATACTAATATCCCTAACTATGGGGGCTAGGCCAGCACCACATCAATTCAGGAACACATTGCATTACCCCTCAAATGAATCCCTAATGGACCTATCAAAAATGGTATCAACAATGAATAACTTTGATTTTGCGGATAAACATTATCTTATAGGCGGATCGCGCAGCAATGGGCAAAAAAGAGGCACCATCATTTGTTAATACTAGTAGTGTTATGGGCGGGTTCGTTTTACATATCACACGCAACCACGTCTACGCATTCGCTTTATGACGATATATTTGTCAGCTCGACACATGGCCACTTCAACTAGATAAGTTCATGCAGTACCTAATAAATGTCTCTCCTCTATAAAATTTGAAGGCATAAGTTCTAAAACAGATGTCAGCTTCATGGACGTAAAGGTCAACCTATCCAAAGAAGGTCAGGTATTTACTGGGCGCTATACAAAGCCTACATCTGCGCATAATTGCTAAAGCTATAAGACCTGCCATCCACCCATATATAAGGGCAGTTTGACCTGATGTGTAGCATTAAATACTAGTACTTGATTACTGCGATACCTAACATTATATACTGTTTTATAGTATCATACAGACTTAATTTGCGACTAAACTCTCAATTTCGGATTGCTACATCTATAACATGGAATGTGTGTTTTTTTCCATTACAATTACACCAGGGAAATGAAATATGATATAATAACATAGAACAGAGAACGCACTACAGCTCATACATTACTATACAGTATATGGGATAGACTTTTGGGATGGATGTATGTACATAACAGTATTCAATATATGTGCAAAAACTTCTCCATGTAATTGTAAACTAACTATCAGGATTAATTTCTGATTCGTGGGCTTGCTATTTTTCACTTGCTATAGATCCTGAGGTAGAAGTAATCCTTATATGTTTTGTTATCAGAAAGATCCACAATATAACAGATGTGTAGCATATACACTGTAAGAAGGATCGGTAAAGATTCAACTAGTTTGGAGTTTCATTGATCTGAAAAGGATAAACCTTTGTATAATTTGGGTGAACATTGCACTAATTAGTTATCACTGGGTGAACATCTTCCCAAATTTTTTTTCATTGGTAAATGATTACCCGCTTGAAATGTTAAGGTTCACCTCAATCAGAGAACCCTCAACATTTTTCAGTAAACCTCAACTTTTTAAGTTAAGGTTTACCCATTTCAGTAAATGCCATAATAATACGTTTACCTTCTTGGGTAAACGTTTACCTTCTTAGGTAAACGTTTGATTGAGGATATTTGAAACTTCCTGTCGCCCAGTCACCAGCCAAAGACCACATGTTTCAATTAGTCATGGTGATGTTCTCAGACAAAGGAACTTCACTTAGCAGTGACCCAGATAACAGCTTTAAGTTACCAAGTTGTGGCGGGCAGTTTGAGGTTGGATTGTTAGGGCTGTACAGAGAAGTTTTAGATACACTATGCAGGAATATTGTCTCTGTTTTATACACATCTTCATACAGTAAGTGACTGATGTTGTTTGTAATATTGGAATTCTTTACAATTATACTTGGTGTGTTCTTCCGACGTATAGAACATGCACTGACATGAGTTAGTTCACTTAACCACGCTTCAGCATTTACTGCAGAAGGATTTTATGGTGTAGAGAGATATAATCTTAAAATCTCGCACAATTAGAGTGAAATCATATCCATACTTAGCATGTTCAGTGTCTAAACGTAAAATCAGGAGTCGTAAACCCAGCAACACCATTTTGTAATAAAGGAGAAGAGGAAGATAGAAGAAGAAAACATGCAGGAAAAGCCCTGTTAATATGCCATGTTTAGACAACAAAGAATATACATATTGATAACTGGACTGCCGTGGCATTTTTATTGTAGATGTATGTTTTATGTACCTCATAGCGTACTCAATATTAGTATGCTGTTAAGGTCATGCATCACAATAATGAACCCTCCCCCCGAAATAAATGTTAACCCCATCCCATATTATCAGGTTACATCTAACCCTAGGCAGGAAAAGGTTTACCCACTGCACACAAGTAATGGTCTACCTGCACTGCCATCGAAGTCGGAAATGTTAACCTGGTACCCATATGTCAGGGTAAACGTTTACCCAAATCGGGTGCAGCTCAGTTGCACCCAAATAGGGTAAACGTTTACGTATAATTTTTACAGTGTACCAATTAATAAGACGGACGAATCTAGCTATTCATTTGCCCAATTCCTGTTGCAAGGTGGGACTACCAATTGAAAGATCAGGAGCCCTGATCGCCCGCGCTCCCCCCTTCCCCTTTTAAAAAGAGGAGGGTCAATGTGGGTATCACCATAGCCACGTTTTACATTTAAGATTGCCAATACCTTGCCAAGAGGCTGGTCTGCTATGGGGTGATGAGACACAGGGAGACGCCAGTGGTGAGGCTATCTATAGGACACTCATTAATTTGAGAAGGTTCCAATACTGCTGGCTACATGATCCCCTGAAAAGCCACGCTCGTGATCTAATCTGGATGCAATAGTAAATTCGTGATGGTGGAGCTATGGACGCATTCTATGAAATGTGTCAATGTGATGAACACAGAAAGACACAGCAATAGAAAAGTGATACGATGTACCTTTTTTATCAACTCTTTTTCCTTCAAAATATAGCATTGTTGTGACGTTATGTTAAAATGTTTCAGGCCATGTTCCATGTTTTACTCTAGATGTGAATGCGTTTATGTTGTGGTGATGTTAACACTACTATGTTAACACTATTCATATTCTAACCAGACTCAGGGGATTGAACATCGAGAGAGATGAAGTAATAGGCCTGCCCTGATGGCCGTGTGGTCTAACTGCTGATTGCCAGCTGTCCCTCAACTGCCCAGGTTCAAATCCCAGTCAGGGCATCTGAGAAAGTTGCCAGTGACTTGGGGTTATGAGGTGGTTTTGCAGTGTCCACTATCATAAAGGTAAATGTATTCGGTTTATAGTCTTGTATCCACCGAAGTGCTCACACGACTTTCCTCCTCCAGCAGGCCTGTACACACGGAAACCATTTCAATACCCCGGGGAAAATTCCAGACCAACTGGCAGCATATAGCGCACAAGCTCTAAGCACTGCCTTATTTATGCTAGGTACCCATTTTGCAGCTAGGTAGACTGAAGCAATATGAAATAAACTGTCTTGCCCGAGGACAGACCAAAATGCCCCGGCCAGAAATTGAACCAACGACCTACTGATTACTAGTCCGACACCTAATCAACTGAGCTACTTTGTCCCCATCATAAATGGCTAGGCACGACTTAGCTGCAATACGGCCGAAAAAGTGACGAAAATCGAAAGTTAAAGTCTAGTACAAACCTGATATAAAGCAAAAAGCATACTTTTACTGTTAGACCCAGATATTGAGGGGTCACACCCAGACATCGGTTTGTAAGTTGGTTATCTATTAGTTATTCCTGTTACAATTTCCTTTATCTTTAAAAGGAACTGTGTCATTTTCTCACTTCCGCAACTCTGTGTTAAGGCGCAAAACTGCTTTATTTGTTAAAGTCAAACCCCTGCAGGACAACTGAGACCCGGGATTTTGGCGTCCTTTAATCATTTTAGAGCATATCTTTTTTCATTCATTTCTGTTTCTGACAACAACAGACGGCTAAGACATTTCTAGTGCTCTCTCTCTCTCTCTCTCTCTCTCTCTCTCTCTCTCTCTCTCTCTCTCTCTCTCTCTCTCTCTCTCTCTCTCTCTATATATATATATATGTATATATATATAAATATATATATATATATATATATATATATATATATATATATATATATATATACATATATATATATACATATATATGTATATATATATGTATACATATATATATACATATACATATATATATATATATATATATATATATATATATATATATATATATATATATATATATATATATATATATATATATATACATATAGATTTTTATATATATATATATATATATATATATATATATATATATATATATATATATATATATATATATATATATATATATATATATATATATATATATATATATATATATATATATATATATAAATATATAAATATATATATATATATATATATATATATATATATATATATATATATATATATATATAAATATATATATATATATATATATATATATATATATATATATATATACTTATATATATATAATTATATATATACAGGTGAACTTGGATATGATGGACCACTGTACGACGGATTTTTGCATATGACGGACGATATGCTTGGTCCCAGTCCGATGCATATCAAGTATTTGTCATATGTATACGACAGATTTTGCATATGACGGACCAATTTTCTTGGTCCCATTGGGTCCGTCATATCCAAGTTCACCTGTATATATATATATATATATATATATATATATATATATATATATATATATATATATATATATATATATATATATATAAATATATATATATATATATATATATATATATATATATATATATATATATATATATATATATATATATATATATATATAAATATATATATATATATATATATATATATATATATATATATATATATATATATATATATATATATATATATATATATATATATATATATATATACATATATAGAGGTAGTTAATAGATTACTTGTTGGATTAAGATTTACTTTCAGATTTTGTTTTTGCTTTCATTGCTATACCGCTTCTATGGAAGGATAGGCATTGTAGTTGTCAGACAATTTCCTCTTATTTTGCGAACTTTAGCAACCATTCATTCGAGCATTCCTTCCTGTGTGCTTCTTGATTTAAAGCTAGATACCCCTCATAAAGTCGATAATGCACTTGTTCTTTTGGATTGAAAAGATCAATTATCTGCACAAACAACCCTGTATGTATGTTGATGCGTGTTTGATATGTCTCGAGTAACTAATCAATATCTAGTCGCTAACTAGTCTGATAAACAATGTTTGATGGGAGATACACTATCAAAGCCTGTGTAGTGAGATAGAATCTGTCTGTGGTAAAAACCTGTTAGAATGAAATAGAAACATACTTTCCTAATCATGCAAATCTCGTCCTATGTGAGCAGTTTCTTTACACACGATGCGTATAAAAGATGCATACAGCAGAACTGGTGTCAAACTGTTTCCCTGAATGGGAGTAGGTTTGAGTATGTTAACCTGTCCACACATCCGCCCCTCTGTCTTATAATCTATCTACCCATCTACCTATCTATGATGATAGATAGATACGAGTGGTTAGTCAGACAGACTTACCCGCAGGCACTCAGAAAGTCACTTCCTAGAGAGTATGACTTTATCAATGATTATCCTCATTAGTAAAAACATGGACCAATACATATTTTAATATGATCGAAGGCCACGTGACTGTTTATGGTCAAGTTAATAAAGGTGCCCCATAAATGTCACTGGTCAATTGAATATACTTAAGGAACCTGCCATCAAAATGGGATTGTAATGTCTGAAATTTAGATTTTCATTGGTCTGAACAAAAAACAGTTTAAAGACCAGGGTTTCGATATTGACAATCCAGTGCCACTCTTAGAATATGATTATTTCTTTTGTGATCAGGTGCCCTCAAGCTTTGGATCTACGTGTAGTGCGTGGTAGCGTGCTGATTGCGACGTCCACTACGCGCTAATTATGAAGAAGCTCGAAGGTGGATCGTAACTATATACTGTCGGGGGGCTCGCACTCAGATAAGAGGTTGATTGCAAAACTACCCTCAGACAGCGACACCACGAATGCTTTTGTTTACAATACTAATTCAAAATTAGGACGTTTTGATATTTTTCGATTTTGGCTGGGAAATAAAGTTTTTTCTACCCCAAAGTATACTTATGAAACATATACTTTCGTTTTGAGAAAAGTGTCGAAAATGAATGAAACATATCAATCGTATCAAGCTGTCTTTGTTATGATTCCTTTGCGTCGTAGCAAGTAGAACATAACGGGTTTATCCTGAAGAGGCCTGCTGTTTTTCCCCAAGTAGTAGGGGGTTGTGTATTTGTGACTATGGACTCTTGTTCACAGAGTAACTAGAATAAAAAGTGGAGGGAACTACCATACACATGGAATCAATATTGCGAAGTCACTTACAAGTTTCTCATATGCGAGCGAGAAATATGCCCGTGGTTGTTGGTATTGGTCCTAGAAAGTGAGAGGTTTATGCGCACTTCCCTAGCGACTCGGCTTTCTAATCACTTCCTCTCGCCTCATAAGAAAAACAATGTTCATGGCACGCATGTCAGAATACAGGTGCTTCGTTGGATCACATGGATAGTGGGGTGATCTCTTGACTAGCAAAACATTATCTCTCTCCATCGTTCCTTAGAAACCATTGTTTATCAGTAATACGTCATACATAGCACAAAGGCTTGTGCGCATGGACATGCACTACCCAGTTGATCAACAAATCACTGACAACTACTGTGTACAAGCATTTTCATCATAGATCGCTTGCGGTTTGGTTCTGCAAAGTTTCAAACTGAAGCCATCAGTAACATCTGTAGGTCAAGTATTCATTGAGACCTGTTGAGAGATATATTATTCAACTCCATAACGTTTGAAAGTATTGACCATGAAATCAGGACGCCTTTCTGTGGCATGTTTCACAAGTCCTCTTTTACATGGAAGTCTTGTACTCGTGTTGGTGGTTTACTGTGAATTTGCTGTGGCTAGTTTGCTATTTCAATCACCGTGTGAACCAAATAAGGCATACAGAGAGAATAACCTGGGTATCGCAAAAACAGCAGACACAAGCGGCGCATGCAGTATGCATTGTCTGAGAAACGATGCCTGCAATTCCTTCACATATAACTCTGGCAATGGCAGGTGTCAGTTGTCTACGGGAGTGGAGAACAGCTGTAACATGCTGGCCATGGAGACCAATTCCAAGTACTATGTGGCCGTAGGTTGTACCACAATAACCTCATAATTAATTTGTCTTTAAATGCATTGTTCTTTTTCACACATTTGTCACACCGAACTGTTATATTCAAACAAGAACTTTCACTTCATTATTAATACACATTCTTAAAGGGTTTGTTTGCGTGGGCTATTGGATAGTCATTGTATCTAAGAAAAAAAGCATTGAGAATTATATATAAAAACCGCACCGCGTAACATGTGTATTCATATTATGTTGTGTGAATATTTGTACCTTTATTGACTTAGCGACCCTTGCCAATTAGAACATACAACGTAAATTATATATGAGCTGTGAAATAACATGGCCATCAAAGTAATTTACTCATTTAAGATAAGAAATGGGGACAGAACAAATATAACTAGGACATTACGCAAGATGTAATGTAATTGATTTAAAGTAGAAAACACACATAATGCGAGGAAAGGCACGATAACATTACTATAAATTTACAGGCATGTAAGTGGCATAGTAGAGGTTGAAATAGTTATTAAGTTGTATAAGTAAAAACATTGAGATTTGGGTTATAGGGAACTGCACCACTTAATATGTTCATTTAGAGACATATTCATGTTGTATCATACAAATCAGAATCATCAGAGTAGTTTTATAATCATTCGTGTCCCTCCTTGCTTGCTAACCATATGTCTGTTTTAGCGGATTGGGTTTATTGAAACAGGGCAGTTGGTTGGCGTGCGTAATATCTCTAAAGCGCTTTAGAGAGGAATTTTCATTTGACTTTATGTTTTTGTTCTTGCAAATATGTGGTCTGCTAATTTCCAGGATTGCTAAATATTGAACTAGAGAGTTATCATTTTATTTATAAACTACCAAATTCATTCATATAGTGCACAAGTGAACTTCCGCATTGTACTGATATTTTGGGAACCACGCTTTATTTCAAAGACCATTCAAGTTATCCATGTATTTCCTCATATCTGTATACTTTGATATGGATATCATAGGCTAAACTGCATGGTTTAGACCTTCCATGCCATACCACCTGAGTACATAGTTTATAATCTTGTACCAGTAGACCTCGTACGCATCAGGATGTGGCGGCATTGCCGCGGTGACTAAATGTTTATCGATCGACCAACTTCCAGTTAACAGTGCATAATTGAAAACAAAAAAATGAAAATAGATTTCATCAGATTATTTGAGGAAAAGATATCCTCAGTTGACATTTGTTTTCTTCTTTGTCATATTGACAAAAAAAATGCGAAATATAATTTATTTTCAAAATCCGCCCAAGAAAGGAAGTAAAACGCCATCTTTTCTCCGTCAGTTGGAACCATGCAACGCTTTTCCATCGTGTGTTGCCGAGATTGTTTACGTCAGAAACATATTGATCCCTCACTCCTTTGTTCACATAAGATGATACCTAAATCACTTACAAGACAGGCATCCCAAATACACTGTTTATTCTCTAAGCAGGCGAAGTTACGAACCTGAAATGATTATTTTTGGAACTTTTTCAAAGTTTCAAACTGCACACCAGGAATTTCTATTTCTCCATGTTCACATATTCCAACCAATAGCATTGAACAATAACATAAAAGGTGTACAGTTATCCATTGATAGGTGTGAAACTCGTGTGAAAGATACGATCCGCACGGAGGTATAGGTCACTAATTATGAATTTAGACTGGTTTTGTCAGATCTCGTGACACTTCATATGATTGAAAAAGAACTATTGCCAGATTTTTTTTGTTTTATATGTTTTTGTTGAAGGGGAGATATCAAGAATTTATTTTAGACGATATATTTGATATATATTCTTTACCGCCAGTCCTGACAGCAAGAAATGAGGAAAGGTTCATGACAATCCGGTTTGTCAATTGATTTTGCAGTAAACAATGCTTTTTTCTTTGTATTCCTTGTGAGTTGAAATCATTGTGTAGACCATACATTTATGATCCACCTTAAAAGAATATAGGAAGGAGGATACAAAAGTAGGGAATTTATATCTACATTTTCATTATTCTGTTATTTCATTTAATCCTTTGATAAGAAAGTTGCCAATGCCACATGGTAAGGTGGATGTTTCCCTTCGGTAAAATACATGTAGCTACCTCCATCATTAACAACTGGCTAGTCAGGATAAAGCCTTGATACGGTACAAGAAAACTCTCTAGTTATTTCTCATGGGCATCTATCTCACAGTGATCTTCCTTGACAACGGGTGGGGTTAATGCCAACGGTAATTTGTTTAAAGCAGCTCCTTGACGACGGGAGGGGCACTGCCCTCCCACTGATTTCACACTTGGGGGTTCCTTGACAACATGCACCTGCGGGCTCAGAGGAATCGATGCCTGGCATAGAACATGTTTTGTTACTTTGATCATGTCTTCATTTTTTTGGGTATGATAATATACATTCAATGAGCAACCCATGTGGCATGAACAGCATGATCGAAATTCTCCAGAACAGCATTTGGCCCTCAGATTTTGTCTTGGGGCGAGTTTATTTTATTGGCAGATTCAATCATGCTGGCCACCCCACTCGTGTGGCAATTTTGCATAGTGCTAATTACCAATAACTCGGAATTTCCCTAATTTTTGCCCCCACCTATAGCAAGATTGCAATTAGTCGTATTCCTATTACATATCTAATATCTCTGATACGGAACGTTTCATGCGCAATGTAGCCTTAGGAAAGCATGTGTGGTTTTGATAAAAGTAATTCTTTGAATTAGTAATTTTGAGAATTGACCAGGCCTCCTCGCCCTATCACTTGTATAGACTGTGGAGTACCTCAGAGTTAGGTGAATTGTCGAACAGGGCTCGTCTGAAGGGTTCCTGTGACTTCTTCACAACTAATGTTTCGTGTAGACTGTTCCACAGATCTTCGGAAAAAGGCCATTCTGTGATATCAAAATCAACTTGTGGAATAATCCTTTGTTCTTACTCTCCATTATTTTCCAGGAATGGAGAGTAAGTCCTCCAATATCTTGAATAGAGTTTTTGCACAACTGATGCACTTCCTCGGCTGTTTTTCTTAGGTAACTTGATGTTGCAATGCAATATTTTCTCTCAGATTTCAAATACACGGTGTAATAAGCAAGCATCCTCCGAGAGCAGTTATTGCGATGTATAGTAGGACATTCCTTAGCGTCGATCTATTGCTGTAGTTACTAGTAATCCAATCTCCCACAGTAACAGAGAGGCTTGATATATGTACTTCACCGAAACTTACTTCGTGAACACATGCCAAAATTCAGTGATATTACAGATAATTTCACCCCTAGACATTAGCGTGGAGACAATTTTATTGTAAAAGATGTTTTGTAAATTCAATTATGATTTCTGAAGTAATTGCATATTTGTGAAGGGGTATTTGCTCCCTTTAAGGCAGTATCTAGTTGTTTTATCATAGCATCCCATCAATCTTTCCAGAGCATAGTCCATGGTGTGACCACAAAATGAGGTTTGACATATCAAAACCTTATGAGTAAATGTGTGTTCTGATGGAGGAGTTATAAGGGAAATTAGAAAACAAGACAAGTGTAGTAACTTTCAAAGGTAAATGCTATTACAATTCATGACTATACGTGAATGAAGCGTTGAAATATCCTCTAAAGTGAAAGGGAAAGGGAAGCCCAAGTTAGAAAATCAACTTAGAGCTGTTGATCATCTAAGTTAATGAAGCAACCCACTTGCACAAGGGGGAGAGAAGATTTCGAGTCGTATATTGAACCCGTAACTCTCCTTCCTTTGATAAAAGCGGAGCTTCATCCCTTTGGCTCAGCTCCAATACTATACAAATACGGCACTTGGGTGAGTGCAATGTCAGTTTTTATCGCACTTTGAAAAAATATATTGCACGAGGTGCTTGCGCCGAGTGCAATATCTTTTTTCAGAGTGCAAAAAAAAAATTGCTATTGCACGAAACCAAAGTGCCATATTTGTTTTATTATATGCCTACTGTTCATTCAAATTAAATAATTCAATAATCTAAAGAATAATGAAAATGTAAATAGTATTCATATCTTTTTCCATTTCCAGGTTATACCACAAACCATTGGATTATTGTAAATTTCTAAGCTGAAATATATTTTTTGTGTTAATTCTGTAATATACCAATGAAAATACTATAAATAAATTAAAAGGTCACATGCATCAGTTTCAGAAATTTAGTTTCAGAGAAAATGTTTTGTCTTCAATATAGATAATATAGTTTGTATTTTTGTAAGGGTTCGTTTCTTTTTTACAAGAAGCCCAAACTCTTCTGAGCTCCTTGTCTCAATTAACTCATATTGGGTTCCTTTTCAGTCTAAGTTCAAGAATTGAGAATTGAGCACATGAACCTGACAGCTCTGAGACTGAGTGTTGTAGAGTAATATTGTACCCCAATATCTATTTTGTAAGGGGGTCATATGACCATCATCTGACCTATCACAGCAGGGAATCAGCAGTAGGCATATAATGACTTCAATGGATGAATCACTACTCAGTTATATCTTTTACTTCTCGCTGAGAGCCTATGTAATGATAAACCAGAGTTTCATTCCTGCTGTTTGTGTTCTTGTGTTTTAGGGTGATTGTATCTGGTATGTTTACTGGGGCCCGGCTGTTATGGATCTTGTAAAACACGGTGCACTTATCAAGTGTTTGAAATCAATACAGTAACGTGTGTCCATATAGCGAGCTGAGCCTTTTAGGCGAGAGGGAAGCACGCTTGAAAACCCTCAAATCCGGCAGTGCAGGTATAGAATTGACTTGTATGGATGAGAAGAACTATATATAAAGCAACTGCTGACTTAAACTGTCTTCTTGGCTATTGATTTCACTACACTCAACAGGCTCCCCATTCTGGTAGCCGAGTGGGAGAGATCTTAACTCTACCAACTCGTTGTCTCTCACAGGGTTCGTATCTGGCTCGGGGCAAGTAATTTAGGGGCGGGGTCACTAACTGAGTGGCAGATGTTCCACTCAGGTAACCCCACTCTAGCATTGGTCTAGTCAAATTTAACCCTCATTTTGGCAGAAAACGAAAAGATAACCATAAATTCAAATTCGAATGATCGATAATTTTCATCTTTATATATATATATATATATATATATATATATATATATATATATATATATATATATATATATATATATATATATATATATATATATATATATATATATATATATATAAATATATATATATATTTATATATATATATATATATATATATATATATATATATATATATATATATATATATATATATATATATATATATATATGTATATATATATATATATATGTATATATATATATATATATATATATATATATATATATATATATATATATATATATATATATATATATATATGTATATATATATATGTATATATATATATATGTATATATATATATATGTATATATATATATATATATGTATATATATATATATATATATATATATATATATATATATATATATATATATATATATATATATATATATATATATATATATATATATATGTATATAAATATTTATGCTTTTTTATTTGCAGGTTGCACCTGGCTGTCATGGTCCTTCTCGCCAACCTATGGGAAGAAACAACTGTACATGCAGTCCGGACTATTATGGAAGCAACTGTGAAATCTATTGTGAGTATACAGTTAAGGGTGTCTGCCTCCATGCAGAGTCAATAAGAAATATTGCAGGATTTCAAGCCATTATTCTGAAAATTGACTTGATGGACTCGAAGTGAGACTTGATGGACTCCAATCAATTTGATTGTACAAATAATAAAATTGTGTAGTGGTGCTTCAGGGTATCTTTAAGGGCAAATGTGCATATTTGTTGGGTTTTTGTTTTATTAGCAACGGACTTCAATGTGAATGATCTTTAGGTTTGTTTTCCATTAGCAACACAAGGGAAGTTGGATTTTTTTTTATGCGAAATCGAGGGCAATTCATCATGATAATCTCTCATGATCTTTAAGATTTCTAATTATTTTGTAATGAGATCGGCTTTGGGAAATACGTTGTTTTGCCTACCTTGTCAGATTACAGCCAGATTTGACTAGTCGATACCTTATATGGCATAGATACGCTTCTTTGATTAATAAGGCATATCAACGTAGTTATTTAAGAATGTGACTGCATTGTGGAACAAATTTGTTTGGCCTAATCTCGAGAATCTAGTGTCCGGGTATAGCCAGATTTAGAATGTGAATACTTTAAATGATGTGGCAGTTATTCTTTTGTAAATCAGCCATTGATGCTATTTCAGAATGAGGGTGACATAGCAGGGAGGGGTGTGTCAATTGTTCCCTTTCTAGTCATGCGGTATAAGTTAAGTGTCAGAGAATAGTAGTACTATTGTTAGCTTCATTATGATTGCGATGTGCATTACTTTGCCCTGTGTCAAGTTTGGCATGGTAGAAATAGTCACATCGGGAGATGTTTATGTGTATGTTTTTGTTTTGCTTTTTCCTTTTCGTATTCAACCAAGTGAGTAATTTTTTGTTGTTGTAATTCTCACCTTTGGTTCATTTCTTTATTGGTTATTAAATCACCCTTTGTGGTTTATTCACCCTTTATGTTTATTTCTATTATAATTTGTATCATTCGTATGATTTTTGTATATTTATACAGTCAATAAAATACATACACATACATTCATAATCATAGAACATTTGCTCTGCTAAAGGCTGTTATTTCTCTCCAGGTGAAGGCGAGTTTTTAGGCTTGCCAGGCAGTGGTTCCTGTTACTACCTCTCATCTACCCCGCTGGACCGTGCTCAGGCCAAGGCTGACTGTCAAGCTAGGGGTGCCATGCTGGCGTGCCCAGAAACGGTCGACGAACTGACGGCAATACGCACGTTCTTGAGACCACGTAAGTGAATCGATAGCTTACCATTATCATCTTGTGTCTGTTTCACAATTCTAGTAATTTTTGATGGTGTGAACTTTATTCTTACAGTAAGCGTTTTTACTAGCATCTCATTCATTTAAGCATTATGCACCACTGCATTATATAAGGTGCTGGATATAATATAATTGATATGGTTTTTCAACATTCTAACAATCATTTACTAGTACATGTATTTACACGCATGCAACGTTTAATCATCTTCTATTGTTGAACTCCTGAATTTTACAATGGTCTTTGCCATTTATTTGTTTGGTTCTCCTCCACCAGGAGTGCACACACGGATGCCATCACGTAATTCATTAAATATATGCATGCGTGATAAGAGAGTCAAAGAGGGACATTTGAACCCAAATCGCTCAAGAGCCTAAACTCAACATATTTCAAACTACTATTTGTTGAGATGTATTCTCTCATGTTTTAGACCATGTGTATGGTTGTGGTATGACTGTCAGGAGACTTTCAAATCTTCAGAGTTCAGACTCTTTATTTTCAGGGGCAACAGAAAGGGTGTATTATGGCGTCTCGGATCAAGTCAATGAAGGAACCTGGGTATGCGACGGGACAGGAGAGACAATAGCGACAGCTACAGGACCGGGGACTGCTGGTCCTTTGTTCTACCATAGCCAGCCTTCTGATGTTGCTGAAGACTGCGCAGTCGGTGCGCCCAACTTTGATTTCCTCCTTTCTGACTTTCGCTGTACAAGGTTGTTACGCTACCTTTGTGAGAAACCATCACCATGAAGCATGCGAGTCTTACCCATACACACATTGGATGGCACATGGAATGACACATCTGTATGTTGTTATCTAAGTGATCTCTTGAGACATGCCAGGCTGAAAATTGATGATTTAAGGATTGTTTAAGTACATGTATTTATCTGAATGAAAAGTTCTGCTTGAATTTCTCAGAACATGTGAGCGCTCCAAAGGCAATGGGACCGGAAAAGGCATATGAGGAAGCCATTTTGTTGTAATATGCTAATAATAGCACTCTTATAAATTAGATCAACTGGGGAAAGGGGGTGCCAACAGTTGGGCTTCATTTTATTCATGGTAATGATTCATTTCAAAATTCAACATAATTTGACACCAAAAGACTGCTATTTTGATTTCTATTAAATAATCAATACATAGTGAACGACAAATAATTCAATACGTAATTTAGGGGTGTCAAAACAAAGATAAATCGTCGTATTGTGGTGAATTGCCAACTTGTTAGTGTGGGATAAACGTACACACATACATGTACGCACATACAGTTATACATACATATATTATATACCTACATGCAATCATATTCGCGCACGTATTTATAGGTACACACACACACACATTTCTAGGACTAATGGTTCTAGAAATGCATGCATTTCTGGACCTTCAAGTTCTAGAAATGCCCTGTCTATATACTACTCACACACACACACACACACACACACACTCATTCACACACCCACATACACAAACACAAAAGTGCAAAACAGAC
The DNA here is from genome assembly GCA_963942565.1 of Maea johnstoni. Classification (NCBI taxonomy): domain Eukaryota; kingdom Metazoa; phylum Annelida; class Polychaeta; order Spionida; family Magelonidae; genus Maea; species Maea johnstoni. The sequence continues at coordinate 10,445,148 of OZ012699.1, forward strand.
TAAGTAATTGAAATGGCTCTGCTGAAACTTTTACTTACGGTAATATTCCTTTTCTTCAAAAGTTGAAAATCAACGTGTTTTATATGGAAACCCAAAATGTGTATTGTATCGTATTGTAGTTTACATATGTATCAATGAATATTACATTTGTCACTATAGTATATACGTAACATGGCACACAAAGGTTCCAAAGTTTCAAATAAATAGTCATAACTCCGGGAACCAAATGAAAAGAATTGGGCGTAGGTGTGCAAAATTCGGTGCTCAGTCTTTTCAATGGGGGTTGACTCCGAAAGTCATCTGGATAAAAAAGGGTTGGCGGTCATCAATTGGGGATTTTAGAAATCAATGATGGATAGTTTTTTTTATAATGTTCACTTCATTCTTTACATAGAGCAATATTTTTTCACAAATATCAATGTTTCAGGGGTAAGGGAATTGATATTTGCGATCATTATTATTATTATTATTATCATTATTATTATTATTATTATTATTTTTTTTTTTATCATTTTTATTATTATTATTATTATTATCATTATTATCATTATTATCAGTATTATTATCAGTATTAACATTGGTATAATAAGGATGATGGTGATGATAATGACGATAATCAAGGTAGTAGTAGTAGTAGTAGTAGTAGTAGTAGTAGTATGCTGTTATTTTTACTTCTGTGAGCTCGTATAATTGCATTCAGAAATCGCTATCAACTACAATCCTATTTCAGTTAACTGGTTTAATAAACGGCTTAAGCTTTTCTTCTATGTTACAGTTAGTTCGCTTAATTGCATTCTTAAACATGGTGATAACATAGGTATCAGGCCACCTAACTACAAAGATTGCATAATTTATTTTGAAATTGCTGAATTCTGAAATGAGCCCAAGGAGTGGGTTACACTACACTCACCCAAAAAGGTAAAGTTACTTAGAGTTAGATATAGAAGTTAATCCTTCATGCAGTCATGCGATTATTATTATTATTATTATTATTATTATTATTATTATTATTATCATTATTATTATAATTATTATTATTATCATTATTATTATTATCATTATTATTATTATTATTATCATTATTATTATTATCATTAGTTTTATTATTATTATTATTATTATTATTATTATTATTATTATGACGATGCTGCTGCTGATGATGATGCTTTCTGCAGTAGTAGTAGTAGTAGTAATAGTAGTAGTAGTAGTAGTAGTAGTAGTAGTAGTAGTAGTAGTAGTAGTTGTAGTAGTAGTAGTAGTAGTAGCAGTGACAGTAGTAGTAGTAGTAGTAGCAGTAGTAGTAGTAGTAGTAGTAGTAGTAGTAGTAGTAGTAGTAGTTGTAGTAGTAGTAGTAGCAGTAGTAGTAGTAGTAGTATAGTAGTAGTAGCAGTAGTAGTAGTAGTAGTAGTAGTAGCAGTAGTAGTAGTAGTAGTAGTAGTAGTAGTAGTAGTAATAGTTGCAAGAAGCAGGGTCAAACAAACAGATGAAAGAGTTGGAAGTTTACAAGACTTTGTAATGGCAGGTGCCAGCACAATTTGTCAAAATAAGAAGTAGTCAAGTAAAACACTGGTTATGGTATAACAATTACTATCTCTTGCTGCAAAATATCTCACCTGAGTTAAGATCATTTCTATTAACAAATCTGACTTGCCAAAATGTTCACAGGAAATCCAGAAAATGTATCATAAATTCTCATTCTGGTATTATTAGTTATCAACTGTTTTGGAGTATGATACAACTTATATCTCGCAATCAGATGGCTGTATCACCCGAGGCGCAGCCGAGGGTGATACAGCCTTCTGATTGCGAGATATAAGTTGTATCATACTCCAAAACAGTTGATAACGAATTTATCTCATGATTGCCTCCTCGACCTCTGCACAGGTAATAAAAATGAACATACATACATACATACAAATACTAGGAGGTTGATACAGGATTCTGAGCGGTTAATACAACTTCATATCACATGCCAATTGACCAACCAAAAGCCTAGAATTTTGCCAATCATGAGATAATTACTAGTATTCACTTCATTTCATGAAATATAGTTCCCAATGTACGTTTTGATTTATGATAGCTATATATTAGAATAGTAGATGCTAGTTCAATCTAACAAGCAGATGTCAAGGGTAGGAAGGTGCTGACATACAGAGTAATATAAAGGTCTTAGTTAAAAGAGAAATGATGTCCTCTTGAGATCTGCGCTTCAGGAAATATATGCTGTATTATACCTCATGATAGACAAATATTGATTTAAAGTCTGTTTATATTGATAACTCATTATGTTGTACATATATAAAATTCAAACTTATTTAAACCTATCTAAATGCGCCAAAAGGTTTGCAAAATCACTTTTAAAATACATGATACAATCAAAATCTCTTATGTCACTAGAAGTAGAATGCATCCATAAAATCCTAGTTTGCAAAGTAAATTGTGGTAGGTATTTTGTGTGTTCATGTAGCTATTGCATGTACTTTGGGATATATGAGATGTCTTGTTGTTCTGCGCAACCATCATAATATAGTGTCTAGTAAGTATATAGTGTCCAAATAATCACTTTTTTCAGAAACTTCAATCTACTTTGAAGCATTAGACATAATGATGAAACATAATAAGATAATGATTTTTGTTAAATATGATCAGAAAACTATACATTCATGAATATGAAGTTAAATCCATATAACAATCTCGGCAAACTTGCCAAGAAGGTTGACAAAATACTACTAAAACTGATCACATATTTCACACTAATATGTATGAGCCATTGAAAATATGGTTTCCAGGGTAAAATATGCCATAAATCTTATGTATTTATGTCGAGAGCTGAAAGTGCTAGTTCATTGTAAAGAGCAACGGTTTTGTTGATTAAGATGCCGACTTGATGATAACATGAGAGGGGCCTATTGTAAGGCGCAAATGTCAATTCTATAGTGTCTAGATTTGTCAAAAATGACATGTACTTTTGAATATACTTAATCGGTGTAAGAATCTTTTCTGATTCCTACTTTGACTTTCCATATTTACCTAATCTACACTCTTTAAATGCATTGTTTTATTAGAATGATAAACATATATGTTATATGTCGTTTGTTTGATAAATCATGAATTAAGTTAATATAAAATGACCTCTTTCTTTGAAATCTTCTCGATAAAATAAACATTCATTTCGGGTATCAAGTGTTAAAGGATTCGATGAAGATTTCTTAATAACTTGCTGAGAAAGAAAGTCTGAGGCGCTTATCACACTGTTTCCATTTTCGACATTCGGCTCCGAAACTCCGAAGCTAGGCAATCTTGAACTTGAAATAAACACATTCTTTCTCATTTTAACAAAAGAAAAATGCAAATGAATGCATGCTTCATCATATAACCTAAAACGAGCCATAGCAAATATAAAACTATATGTATATAAACAATGCTATGTATTGTCCTTTTGTACTTAACTGTGTGCAATGAATAAAAACGACTATATGACAAAAATCCATTCAAATAGTTTTGTGTTGTCCATGAATGAGATACACGGATCTACAGGATATTCCTTTGGCTATCCTACTTTTAACACTGAAATCGCTCACCCTGAGACTGCTGACATACAGTACAGCCATTTAATTCCTGCACCAGTCGACCGGACGTCTGCCAGTGCCTGGTTGTACAAACACCCTTGGATAACACGTCAAAAAATATGCCAAGCGCATCAATGACCCACGCAGCTGACGAATCAATGCAACGTTCAGTTGTGAGGCTAGGGATCTGTGGTCGCATCCATATCCAGGAAACTGGGTGGCAATCGGGCGTGCGGTCATGTATTATGCCCGGACTGTCCACGCATTTAGTGCAGGAGTTAAACGCCGACACTGTACTTCAACCTTCTTGTACCTACATTTCCGTGAGGGTTCGACACTGATTTCGCCGCTGATTCTCCATTACCGGTAGTCGGCTGGCCTGATCGCCATATAAATGTGCAGCGTTGCAGTGGGTGGTCTGCGGTGCTTCTGTCCCTGAAAGTCACATTGGAACCCTTCGTAAAGAGCAGAGAGCTTTTTGGCACCTAGTGGCGATAATGATCTTAGCGGCTGAAATCGACGTAAACATTGATCAATTTACTCCTACCTTCTCTTGTTTTCCCCACCATGAGAAGCACACAAAATGACCCAGTACGTAGAAGGCGTTAGTATTCAACACAGTAAAGAGTAAAGAGCAATCTGCAAAGCATCTATTTTCTTTATTAATAAAAGGTTGGCCATTTAGTGACGTAATTAATCTCTTCTGTCAGAATTGCAAAGGTAGAATTTGACCTGATGACTCAAAGTGATAGTAAGAATAATGATAATAATGATAATAGTGATAATAATAATAATAACAACAACAATAATAATAATAATAATAATAATAATAATAATAATAATAATATAATAATGATAATAATAATAATAATCATAATAATCATAATAATAACAATAATAATAATAATAATAATGATAATAATAATAATAAAATAATGATGATAAAATAATGATAATGATAATAATATTCACCAAGCATCGGAAACAGAACTGACCTCACTCAGACACAAGCTTTGAACCCAATTCGATCGTAAATAATAATCGTAATTTCATAATTCATTCTTACAACTCAGTATGAGAGATAACACAAGAAAAAGGTTTTATCTCTTTCTGGTACGAGGCACCTACCTATATAGCATTAGCTAGACTGCCATCCCGTTCCCGTTTTCATCATTTCACTGAAGTACTAATGATACTCTCAACCGGCGCCGCCTATTGAGTATCAGACAAACGAATATAATTTATCACAATTTACCTAACATCACTGCCACCTGGGGAAAACATCGGTACAATATTCTTTTTACTAATATCGTTCCATTATGACTATAACTTCCTCTTCTAAATAGTGTCCCATGCGAGACGTTTGAACACTCTATGTTTTGCATACATTGATGATCATATTTATTGAAATTTGATAATATTTTATATTTTAGAAAATAACAATGCGTATTCATGTAATGTATGAAAGGAGTTCCTCACTAAATACTGTGTAATACAAGTATGGGTAAAAGTGGATAACCAAGGGGGGGGGGGGGGGGGGGGGGGTAACTCTTCTACAATTCGTTTACGAAACTCTGCCAAAATCGTATATTTAACAAACCTTATGTATCTTTGGTTCCGAAACAAAGTGCGAAACATATTAATTTCTTTGTGTCTTGTTGTTGAAAGCATTGCGTAGATGTTTTATACTTTAGACATTTGTGAACATTAAACTATGCAACTATAACATACTAATTTTGAATTAAAAATATATTGTATTTCAAATTCTATGACATTCCCCAATTATTGACATACCAGCAAAAACTGAATACAAAAACAGAATGCCGGATATTATTGGTGAACAGTATTTCAGACAATGATGCTACCTCTGAAGGGATTCAACGCACATAAAAATTGACCAGGTTTGGAGAATGAGATGTTTATAAAATAAATATCATTATTTAAAAACAAGCTTTGAAGGAAACTAAGTCGATGTATGTATGTATGTATGTATGTATGTATGTATGTATGTATGTATGTACGTATGTATGTATGACTTGTATGTATGTATGTATGTATGTATGTATCTTTATTGATTATGTCAGTGGAATATGAAATACTGTATACATCACGTACAGCAAAAGATTGTATAGAATTAACATTGAATGAAAGTGGAGTAAGTTAATGACCCAGTAAATAAAAGTTGTTTAGGAGATAACTTTTGATATCACTCTACTTTTCACTGATATTCATTGACAACGGCTCTCGTCATCATAGTATACAACATACCTTTCATTACCAAAAAAGAGTAAACTACATAAAGAACGCAAATACAAAAAACATATTCATATTTATTCCTGCAAAGTTTAGGATGTATTTAAACAGACTTTTCCAAAACTGAATTTAAATAAAATTCCTCTGAAGCGCTAAACTGGTTACTCGAACTCCCAAAAGAGGGGGTATGTGACAATATGAAGATTGAACTGTATGTTGTACTAAAGTAGAAAAAATACAATATGCACATCAGTTATACGGGAATTGAATTTTTCGATATTATAGTATTGACTGTAGATTAACTAGAACTGTAGTGTTGTGTTAATGTTTTATCTTAGCTTATTTGGTTTAAGACCGTTTTCTTGCTCTGACTATTACCCTGCTCGATCAGCTTTCAATGAAATGATTTAGGTTTCCTGACTTAATAAAACGTGAGTTCGGCCGTGCAATAAACGATGTTCAACCAACTGTTGAGGCTTGCAACGTTAGCATTCCGTGATCAATTCAGGGTTCAAATCAAGTTTTGAAATAAATTCGTTGGGAACAATAAATATTATCCACGTTATACTTTAGGTTATGCTAATAGTATGCAAGAAAACTCCCATGTCGACAGATCGTCATCACGACTTCCCCGCTTATCATAGTTAACCTCAATCTCGTGAGTGAAGTTGTGAGAGTATAAACACGAACAAAAGAACTCCTGTAGGGCTTTGTAGATATATAGATACATTAAGGTAGGAGCAAGAAAGAAACGAAAGGTAGAAAGAAGAAAGAACATTGGTTATGCGTATCATTAAGGCTGGCGTACAAGTGGACTTGAAATATTCGCTTTTGGATATTTACAAAAGTATTCTGATCACAATGGTATACCATAAAAACAGGGCACTTAGGGCTTACATGAATGAATAGGGTATGTGTTAGCGCTAAAGATAAACGTGTGTGCCCCGTGCTTGATAGTGGAGCGTCTTCAGCAGTGCCGACATTTAAATCCTGCACTAAAATCGTGGCCATCCCAGGCATAATGCACGACCGCACGCCCGATTGCCACCTCGTTTACTGATGATATGCCATCTTAGACTATCGTTTCAAGTGAGTAAAAACATCTGCCAGAAATGTCATTACCCTGCGGAGGGCTGTCCTTGCATTACTGTACTGTACCACAGTTGACAGCCTTCCACGAATTACATGGGGTGTGGTTCATTCAATTACCAGGTATGGGTGTATGACATATTGCACAGTTTTGAGCCGATCATCTTTTAGATGACGAACAACGAAATTGTGTTGCACAAGGGTAATGAGCAAGGGTGTCAAGGCCAATTTAGCTTTCCGTGGCCTGTGATTGGTGGACGACAGACAACCGTGCTTCATACTATATAGACCCTGTACACCTGTGATGGATGCGTTGTCGCTCGGGGTTAATCTGCTTCACCCGTCATAACACCTAGGGTATATCACCTGTAACACAGTTTCCTTTGGGCTCATCTACATCGCGTCCAGTTGTTGATTCTGTGCAGGGGCATTCTGACCATTATGGAGTAGCCGGGTGTCAAACTGAGGGTGCCGTCGTATTGTTATTGCCACTATGTGTAGTAATATCGGCCAGTGGCGCCATCTTTATTCAGAAATCCACAACTGTGGTTAGCATGTCATTGTTTATGTAGGGAGAAAGAATATGATTCTGAACAAAACCCATGCTGTGCACGGTTGCCGGCTATTTATCATGGGAACAGCCAGCAGTGGATACGGCAGAGGGGTGTCGCCGTGTTGTTGTAATAGCCGCTGCATGGCCGGCTAGCGAAGCGTGAGAGAGCCAGTCTGTTACTCCTGACAGTAGCAGCAGCAGCAGCAGCACGGGCAGTTGTCAGTCGCAATCACACGCTGCTGGACATAGACTGTTGAGCAATTAGCGGGCGTGCAATGTCAAACACCAACTTGCACGCCGCCAGACTTCAACCAGGAGTTGGTTCATAAACTACTTGGACAACCCTTAACACAACATTCAGCATCAGACATCCTCTGTGAAGACCCCACGATATCAAAACCATTTTATTATCAAGCCACTCAGAAAGGTAAGTGAACATTTTTTCTGATAATCATTTGTATCGAAGTCCTATTTTATCATTTTGGTGAGAAAGAAATAAGCACTCGGTTTTTTTTTTGTTTAAAAGCAGTCACATTGCATAAGAAAATAGCGGGCTAACCCCCCTAGCCGAGTGGAGAAATAGTGGAACATCTCACCGGCTGCTTCTTGTCCGTCTCACAAATGTCAAACGTATCGGTTTCGAATGCGTTGTGAGAAAGGTTCCAATGACTGAGATATGGTCTGTGGTTTCCACCTGCTAATCTGACTTCCTCGTATCATATGAAAAAAAGGCTCATTTATAGCACCTATATTATTGTGTTCATGCACTGTTTCTTTTTGTTGCTTTTCCTATATATTTCTGTTATGTTGAATGTATGAAACTTTTGTATGAATATATACAGTCAATAAACACTCATTCATTCATACCGCTTACAACTGACTAGTCACGAATAACCTTTGGTATGACCAAAAACGTAATGAAAGCGTAAGGGACAAACCAGGTTCAGTTATTACCGTTCCATTGAATAAAACAACTCTATGATATTGTCATAGTTAGATTCCAAATAGCTTTCATACATATAATAGCTTGTTGCATTTTGTCGCAATCGCGTTACATTGTAGATAATCGTTCGCATCGTTTAGAATTACAATGTATCTTTCTTGTCGTATATATCTACTTACGGGAGAAAGGATGCATAAACTCTCCGAACACGACGACAATCATTTTATTTTTGTGTATTATAAAGACTGGAAATCACCAACCAGGGATAACTTTTACCTAACCCAAGCACTTCAAATAGGGTATTTTACGGACTTGCTGTTGTAGTAGGAACAGCAGTTACACTAAGACTTGATAATACTGCCATACAGAACAAGAACAATGGCAAAACAACAATAACAACGCCAAAGTAACATCACAGACATGAAAGCAACTACAACAATAACAACACTAACAACAACGACAAAAGAACACAACAACGATAACGACAAACCAACAATAAAAACTGAATCAACAACAGACAATGACAACAAAACAATTGCAACAGCAGCAACAACAAAATCCTAACAACAAAGACAGAAACACCAGCAACTACAACAACAACAACAACAGCAGCAACAACAACAGCGATCTCACAGTGTTAAGGCCTTCCCTGAGGGCCATGTGGTCTCAGGCTATGCCGCTAATTGCTAGTCTTTCACAACAACCTGAACAGGAACAGAGGCAAGTGAGGGCAAACTCACTACCTCCACAGATCCAGCAATTTTGAAATAAGATAAATGAGAGAATCCCCCTTAAACAAAACAAAAAAGCAAGTAGAGGAGGGATAAACAACAGGTCAAATGATGCGAAAAGGAAAAACAAGGAGAGTACTGATGAGAGAGAAAATATAGCCAATAAAAGTACCAAAAAACACATAATTGACAATAAGTGCCATACAAGAGCATCGATGAATGAAAAAGAGAATCCAAAAGATATTTGTAAAAACAAGTGCCAAACAAATGAAAATTTCAAGTATAGGGAAAGCGGAAAAAATATGTGCCAAAATCACAGAAATGATTCCGAGAGTAACCTAGTCAATATAATGTACACAAATGCCAGAGGGCTGAAGGGAAAACTCCCAAGCCTATTGCAGTATATTGATGAGAATAAGCCAGATGTAGTAGGACTGACAGAGACATGGCTCAAACCTGGGGATATACTCAACATACCGGGATATTTGATTGTGCGAGCAGACAGGCAAGAGAGGAGGGGAGGTGGAGTTGCATTAATCCTACGGAAAAAGACAATACAAGAAACAATAATCAAAAAAAGCTCAGAGAATGAAAACGAAATGCTATGGATAAAGTCTAAAGTGAGGGGATGTGTGACCACAATAGGAGTACTGTATGGGAAAGTGGAAAGTAGATGCACCATAGAAGAACTTAAACAATACTATGATATGATTGAAATGGAAGTGACAAAATCTGAAGTTAATAAAGAAGACCTAATAATAATGGGAGATCTGAATGCAAAGATTGAGAGTGGTAGGAAAGATAGGAGTGGAAAGCTCCTAGAACAACTAACAAAAAAGAAAAACCTTGAAATAGTCAATAATACTGAAAAATGTAAAGGACGGTGGACCAGAATCAACACAAATAATCCAACAGAGAGATCAAGCATTGACTATATCATATGCAATAAAACTGTGTATAATAAAATAGAAGGAATGGTGATAGATGAAGAAAAGAATGATGTACTGACAAAGTATCACATAGAGGATGGTAAGACAGAAATAACTGAGTCAGATCACATGATTATATCAGTAACTGTGAAAAGTGAAAAACAAAAAGTGAAAGAAACAAAAAAGGAAAAATGGGACACCAAAAATGAGGATGGATGGAAGAAATATGAAAAATTAACCCAAGACAATAATAAACTTATGGGTTGTAGTGAGGGGAGTGAAGATCTAGACAAAGTGTATGCAAGATGGATGAAAGAAATAAAAGAAATTCTCAAAAAATGCTTCAAAAAGTCTAGAATTAAAAACAGAGAGAGAGCAAATACAAGTAAAGAGATAAGAGATCTTATGAATGAAAAAAGAGAACTGAAAAAGGAATTGTCAGCTCAAATAAGAGGACAGGAATGGAAAAAACAGTATGATACAAAAGAAAGAATAAAAAATATGAATGAAAACATAGCAAATGAAATTCAGAAAATGAACACTGATAAAGCAAAAAGAAACCTGCAACTTATAGAAAAAGCTGGAGGAGTGAGATCAAATGAATTTTGGAAAATAAGACAAAAGATCAAGCCAAATGGTAAAGAAAGTGCCCACATGATAGTGAGAAATGACAAAGAGTACACGGATGCAGAGGAAATAAAGGAGGCTTATAGAGATCATTACAAGGAAATCCTGAAAACGAGAGACATCCAGGAACAATATAGAGAGATTAAGGATATAGTGGAGGAGAAATTTGAGAGGTATGTGAGAAACGCGGGGGAGATGATGGAGATGGAGATCACAGTTGATGAAGTTGAAGAGACCCTTAGAGAACTCAAGGATAAAAAGGCTCCCGGATGTGACGAAATTACAAATGAGATGCTGAAGAGGGCTGGTAGGAGTATAAGCACATCCCTTGCAAGTATATTCAACCGAATACTGAAGGAAATGAAATGCCCAAAACAGTGGAAGCAAGTCAAGATCAAAAGCATATACAAAAATAAGGGAAAGAAGGAGGACCTAGCTAACCAGAGAGGGATATTCCTGACATCAAATGTGCAAAAGGCTTTTGAGAGAATAATTCTTAAGAGGATTTATGCTGAATTAGACAAATCAATGACTGAGTTCCAAAATGGAGCAAGGAGAAACAGAAGCTCAAATGAACACTTATACACAATGAGAGCAGCTATCGATTATTATGAATATTTAAATATTCCGCTGATAATTCAGTTCTACGATCTTGAGAAATGTTTTGACAGACTGTGGCTCAAAAAGTGTATGACGAGGCTCTGGGAAAGTGGTGTGCAGGGACCAACCTGGAGGATAATATATGAGATGAATAAGAGTGCAGAGATTAAGATTGAGACACCTGTCGGTGAAACGGAGCCAATACAGATTCATGAGGTGGTGATGCAGGGGACGGTGTTGGCAGCGTTGATATGCGCAAACATGATTGACACTGTAACAGAGACTATAAAAAATGTGGGAGGTGGAATCAACTTTGGAAGAACAAAAATAACATCACTGATATTCCAAGATGATATCTTGCAGCCTGCAGTAACAGAGGACAGAGCACGAAGAGCAGCGATGGCATGTGAAACCTTCCAAGATGCAAACCGAATGAGGTTTAACATGAAGAAGACACAAATGATGACATTGAGAGCAAAAAAGGGAAATGGGAACAAGATTCAGATAAATAAACAAGAAATGACAGAATGCACAGAATATAAATATCTGGGAGATCACCTAAATGAAAAAAATAACTACAAGACCACAATAGAGAAGAGAACTAAACAGGCAAATATTGACAATATGGAAACAATGGCAATAACAAGAGAAATGAACATTCCAGAGAGAGAAATACAAATAAGGCTAAAACTACTAGAGACAATAACTATACCAAAGATTTACTTCAACAGTGAAACTTGGACAAATCTCACAAAATGTGAAATTGAGAAAATTGATAACATAGTGAGCGGTAGCCTAAAAAAGCTAATTGGACTACCACGTACAACACCAACCCTTGGTCTCTACGCAGAAACGGGTATTGCTCCAGCTCGACACCATATAGCCCAAAAGAAGCTTATGCTGCTACACAGAATAAAATCGGGTGAACCACAAAAGTTGATCAACAAAATTTATGAGGAACAAAAAGAGATGGACCTACCCAAGTGCTGGTACCAGGAAATCAAGACAATAAAACAGAAATACAGGCTAAATAATATAAGTGACAATGAGCTTGGTGCCATGAGTAAAGCAAAATGGAAAAACATAGTCAAAAAGGCAATACAGAATGAACTTCAGAATGAATTAGAGAGTGCAAGTGAGGTAAAAAAGAAATTAAAAGACATAAAGATATTTGGAAAGAAGGAATACATAGACTCAATGGAGTCTAAAATGGCTAGACTAGCAGTTAAATATCGTCTGAAAATGTCTAGATTGGCCACAAACTACAAGGCGGCCAATACAAACATGTGCTGCCCTCTATGCAAGAGGGAAGAGGACAACTACGAACACATGGCCAAGTGCACAGAATACAGACAGATGGACAAGATACTGAGGGTGTCGGATCTATACAGTGAGGATGTGCGGGAAGTGAGGCGTGCAACTGAGGCAATAAAGGAACGCATGGACTACAGATGCGCCCAACCTGACAGCTCTGAGACTGCCGGGACTCCAGAAATTGGAGAAGGGATATGAGAAAGAAAGAAAGAAAGAAACCTGAAACCGAATTCTGACCGGGGCATGTGAGAAATTTCCTAGTAACTTGGGGTTAGGCAGTGGTTTTTGCAGGGTACTCAGGTTTCCACCTCCACTTAGAATTGGCTAGTCTAATCTTGCAGAAAAAGTGACTGTCCAGCTTTCCAACCTTTTATGCTGCGCTCGCTATTTATAAAAGTATTAAATGAAAAATTCATTCAATACCCTTATGGCCATTTTTTTTAAATCCATGAACCTAGTAGTGTAATTTAAAGCCTTTTAAGCATCTATGTAATTATGTAGAGGACAGTGCTAATGACAGCTGTATGTATGTCAGGACCGCAACCTACCACAGACACTCTGTAAGAGCAAAATTTAGCTAAGGAACCCCCTATTAAACTAAACTAAATTTAGAACAGGGAAGCTCAGCAAAGTTTGAAAAGATGGTGGGGGAGACGTGAAATACATCTATCGTCCGTAAGACATCGCATGTGGATATCCTAAGTACACTCCAGCAGACACAGGACAGGCTGAGACGAGCCAAGCTCAGCTCCTACAAAAATTGACAAACTAGGTACTAGGTGGACACAGTTGCCGCTGCAGTAAGCATGGATTCCTGAGATTAGGATAATCCTGGGTATAGTGTACCAACGAAAGCGAAAAAAAAGGAAAGAGAAACCCTCTCTACCCTCCCAAGGGGTTTTGAATTTCGTTTTTCGTCACTCTTTCTGCCATATTGAGGCTAAGTCGTGACTAGCCAGTTGTAACCCCCCCCGGGTCATGATGGCTCCATCATATGCTGGACCACGTTATTAACATTATCATTCGCCCTATCTTAACACAGCAGCATGGACAGGTTTGTGATGGCCGTGTACTGAGGATACTCTCTTATTATCATTCCACTCGACTAGTGCACTGAACAATATCGAATCACTTGCTTAATGATTATATGAGGAGGTAAACTGGCATGACTCCTACAGCCTTGTAAGAGTGGAATGCATTGAAGGTCAATTGTGTAATCATGTAGTTGATATCGCTAGGGTTGATTATAATTGCTCTCAGAGTGGTGTATTTGAATAACTACACTGCCTCTCACCATCCACTCCACAATGATGAGTGACCACTGGCTAATAAGTAGAGTGTGTTTGTGTAATTGCCATAGGTGATGACCGTCAGTGCTTCAAGAATTAGAAGTGACATAAAGGCCATTAATTGGTGTACGTATAGCTGACCTCTCATGGCGTCAGTGAGCTATTGCTATGGCAAGGGTAGGTGTAGTAAATATGGAGTAACAGGTTAATGGCAACTTTCTCACATATACCGACCGGGATTCTAATCCGGGCAGTGGTGAAAGACTGGGAGCAGTCAGATTCGGATTTGGCTTGGGGCGTGTGAGAGTGTGGAGCGGATGATATATATATATATATATATATATATATATATATATATATATATATATATATATATATATATATATATATATATATATATATATATATACATATATATATACATATATATATATATATATATATATATATATATATATATATATATATATATATATATATATATATATATATATATATATATATATATATATATATATATATATATATATATATATATATATATATATATATATATATATATATATATATATATATATATATATATATATGTATGTCCTCCTTTTGCAATGTTTGTCCTTTGTGACAGTCAATAAAGAAACATCTATTAGATTATACACCTGTGCATCGAAAAAGGACACATTACGATGCAATATAATCTGCAATCGTTAGTTCTAAAAGTCCATTGGGCATTGTGCTAGTTTGGGGAATGATATTTTAATACCTTGAACGTCCCCAGACTGTTTCCCACAACACCCGACGGTTAGACAAGATTCAGAGCCGATTTTGCGCTGCATTTTACTGACGGAGCCGTTTATATGTAGCTTTGGGTTTTACGTTTATCTAGCTTTAATTTTCTATGTGAAACTAAATTCGGCGTGAAACTGAATTCTAGGAAGATCAATTGAAAGAACCGGTTAATGAGCTGATGAAATATCCGTTACACCCTGTCTGAAAGTGGCGTTTAGCCTGAAACCCACTATCAATATATCATGCCATCAAGAAAGTTATTGTTTCCCTCGAGCTAAGCAAACGTTTAAGAAATGACCTTTTCCATAATCATCAGCTTATTTGTCACACACTACAGTGCCGACATTTGATTCCTGCATTATATGTGTTGGCATACCGGGCATAATACACGACCGCACGCCAGATTGCCAGATGGGCATGGGTACATAGATGACAGCACAACTGAAAGTAGCTTTGATTTGCAAGCTACATGGGTCATTGGTGTGCTTGGTTTATATTTTGACATGTCATCGATAGGTGTTTGCACAAACAGGCACTGACAGACGTCCGGTCGACTTGTGCAGGAATTGAATGTCTGCACTGCAGCTTACAGCAATAGTCCGGTCAATTTTACTAAACTATGCAGGACTTGATCATGTCGGACATATAGTTGATTAAACAATGCATCATTGGTACTAAACATTATTAATATGGTACATTCAAGTTCTGACTTTCACTTTATTATCATCTCATTTTCCTTTTTTCCCATTACCAAGCTAGGGAAATGATATAAAAACTTTATGACAAAAATGAAAAATTGCCAAATAGTAACTCATTATCTATTTATCGAATGATAGACAATTATCCGAATTGGATAAAAAAACACACGATTTATAATGATAATTAGGTACTTCTCTGGAACAGAGTGCTAAATACCAGTAATTTTACTAATTATTCAATATATGAGATTGATAGTTTCCTTTCGAGATTCTTCCAAAATGGCAAATTCACTTGTTAGACCCCTAGATCCCGTCGTTTTGATTTATCCGGGCAATTGCTGAACTAGTGAGATTCTGTTTCATTTGATCCTATTGCTTTTTTCATACATCAGTGTTTAGCATTCAAGTTCGGCTCATATAGTTTAACCTTAATTTCAATATTACACTCAGAAAACAATGGAATAAAACTGGGTTAGATATCGTAGAAGACATTCTTTTCAATGCATATAACTTGCTCTCCAGGGTGAATCCCCCCACTCAAAGAGAAATGAACCTAGACTTCACTGAATACGATATACTTAAAGATAATCCTAACAGGGAAATGAATGCCATTAACAGACACAAACAGCTGGGTTATAGACAAATATCGTCATCTTATTTAGGTTATTTAGACATTCCGCAGTCGGGATGTAGTAATATTTGCAATAGCTTAAGGATATTCAAAAGTAATATCATAAATTCACTAAATGATAAATGGTCTGAAAATCTAAATATTTACATTGATTCTGAAATTTTAGAAAATGCCTTCAACCATTTACATGAGCCTTTTCAATATTCCAATATGAATTGTGCAATGTGAGATTATATTATACACCAACTTCTCTTCTAAAGATAATGGGACTTAAAGAAGATAAATTAACATGTCCATTTTGTGATGAGGACAATGATACAGTTGTACATCAAAGAATGCCTAACTCCATTGTACGTGCTCTTCCTCTTGCGTGCCCGTGAATACGTCTTTTGTCAGCGCCTCTAAAGGACCCTTGAGGTATGATCAAAAACATCTACCAACGGTCTATGGCCTTAATAACTTTCTGACAAGGAGTGAATGAGACATCACAGAAGTACCCTCCCAGCACGTGCCATCTATGTGGAGGTAGGGTATACATAACGTAAAACGTACATTGTGTTATCAAACATTGTGAGGAAGTTGCATGTGACGTGAGGTTAGGCTGTGGTTTTCGCCGGGTACTCCTGTTTTCTCCACTTCTTGCTACTGGCTAGTCACAAATAAGCCACACTATGGCATGAATGTGACGAAAAAGCAAATTTCCAAATTCCAAGTTATCAAACTGAGCTTCTATACTTGCCTATGGACGAAGTGCTATATAATTCCATAACTTCAGATGATAGTTACACACCGAGGGGACACTCTTTCATTTTGTCTAATTTTCGTTTTGTTCAAATTCCAGGATTATTATATTCATTCCTATTTCTATTGGAAGTCAGGAGAGACGGGAAATGTTGATCATGGGGATAGTGATAATGATAAGTATTGCACAGAGATCGAACGACCTGGCTTGAGTGCGAGAACAGTGACTTAGCCAAAACATCCTTTCAATAGAAGTAAATTCTTCTCCAAACATATTTGACTAATGCCAATGTGTTGTTG
>OZ012699.1:10464703-10479847 GCA_963942565.1 Maea johnstoni
GTAAGTTTGTGGTGTTAAAGTCAATGGTGACTTTCTCACATGTCTAGAGCCAGGATTCGAAGCAGACAGAAGTGAGAAAATTTGAGCAGTCAATACTATTTCCTGAGACCGCTTGGCTATCGGGTCAGGCCACACAGCGTTTCAATGTTTAGCAATGTCCAAGCTGGTGATTTCCCAAGTGTTTGAAAATTACAGCTATATGTTTTGGCCTTATCCCAGACATTACAGTTACACTTACCCAACCACTCAAAATGAAATACTATCTGACACAGACCTGGTAGGCTCTTATATTATTCACACAGAACATACTTAACCCATTCCTGCTTTAAGGTTCCTCTGGTAACTGCCATGTGGAATTGTGATACTTTTCATAATAACTTGTGCATTATGAATGATCTTACAAAACATTTGAACAAGAGTTCTGGGTCATAAATAACATTTTACCATGCTATATTTTTCCGAATTTTACTTTTGCCTGCAAGGTTTCTTTGACGTCTGCATGATGCTGTGATATACATATTTGTTCATTCACACACTATCTGATTAATTTACCTACGTACAATAAGTATTGTCCATGTATAAATTTATTACAGAATGTGTCTCCCTACGTATTATATATCATTCATGTTCTTTACGGTGTGTTGGGTTTGGTTTTTGGTCATTGCCTAGTTCATCTTGTCATCAATCCATTGATCGTTTTATTCATTCCTTATTTCATCATTTCATTCCTAAATTCCTTTCATTTGTTCCATTCAATTATTCATTCCCTTGTTGAGCAAACAGACCATCATACATTATCGAGTAACAAAATTCATTTAAATATCGTAATCTGTTTAGCATGCGCACCCCTCAGTGTACCGATGTGAGTGACACCAACCGATGTAGACACTTACGTGAGTGCTCAATAGGTCTATTCCTAATTGTGCACCATTAGTTTCATTCTGAGGAGATTAGGCTATCGGCCAGGGACCCAAATTATGGATTTTAATTACCCCCCCATGTAGATGGAATTTTTTACTTTAGATGGATAGGGGAGTATATGGGGCCTACCAAAATGACGTGCCCCCACTTTGGGACATGGTCAGATTTGCATTAGGCCTGGTCAAACTGACCACCCACAATTCAGGTAATCGGCCACCTGAAGCACACATATATTGAGGAATAATGGGATGGGGGGTAAAGAAACTGACCATAAAAATGCTCAAGGTTCATTGAATACCACAAGTTTGGCATCAAAATGTTGGTCTGGAGGAGACGTATCCTTTAAAATACTAAACACATAACAAACTCTATTCCATGATGTAATAGAGGTCATTCAAGGTCAAAATGGCTGCCAAATCAAGAATCTGGGATTTTCCCATAATCTATAGTTTCGGCTTATAAACTTCTCAGTTTTTTTGAAGGGATGTATTTCAATTCAGTAGCCACTTTTTCAGAAGGAATGCTTTTTAGTGGAGTTGTTCAACATTTTAGAAAGTTCATTAATTAGAATGTTAAGTCTAATTTCGAGATTTAAGGCATAAAGTAGGGTACCAGGCCCACCTAGTGACCCCAAAAAGTGCCGAAAATGGTAAAAAATTGAAAACCAAAATGCCTGTATCTAAGGTTTTACAAGTCGGAAGGGATTAGATGATGCACCAAAATATC
The DNA here is from genome assembly GCA_963942565.1 of Maea johnstoni. Taxonomy (NCBI): domain Eukaryota; kingdom Metazoa; phylum Annelida; class Polychaeta; order Spionida; family Magelonidae; genus Maea; species Maea johnstoni. Next base: position 10,466,351 of record OZ012699.1, read on the forward strand.
AGGTTCAATTTTCTCTTCAATCTGGAAGATTATGGTAAAAAATCCTGAAACTAAGGGGTCATTGAAGGTCAAATAAAGGTCAAAAAGTCAATTTTTCTCTAAAAAATTCAAATTTTGATGAAGATATTTTGACAAAGTAGTTTTGTTTTGTTTGGGTTTTAATTACTCCCCCCATGTAGATGGAATTTTTTACTTTAGATGGATAGGGGAGTGTTGGGGGCTTACAGAAATGATGTGCCCCCACTTTGGGACATGGTCAGATTTGCGTTAGTCCTGGTCAAACTGACCACCCACAAATCAGAGAACTAGATGCATGAAGCACATATATATTGAGGAATAATGGGATGGGGGGTAAAGAAATTGACCATAAAAATGCTCACAGTTCATTGAATACCACAAGTTTGGTATCAAAATGGTGGTCTGGAGGAGACTCATCCTTTAAAATACTAAACACATAACAAACTCTATTCCATGATGTAATAGAGGTCATTCAAGGCCAAAATGGCTGCCAAATCAAGAATCTGGGATTTTCCCATAATCTATAGTTTCGGCTTATAAACTTCTCAGTTTTTTTGAAGGGATGTATTTCATTTCTGTAGCCACTTTTTCAGAAGGAATGCTTTTTAGTGGAGTTGTTCAACATTTTAGAAAGTTCATTGATTAGAATGTTAAGTCTAATTTTGAGATTTAAGGCACAAAGTAGGGTACCAGGCCTACCTAGTGACCCCAAAAAGTGCCGAAAATGGTAAAAAATTGAAAACCAAAATGCCTGTATCTTAAGTTTTACAAGTTGGAAGGGAGCAGATGATGCACCAAAATACCAGGTTCAGTTTTCTCTTCAATCTGGAAGATGATGGTAAAATATCCTAAAATTAAGGGGTCATTGAAGGTCAAATAAAGGTCAAAATGTCAATTTTTCTCTAACAAATTCAAATTTTGATGAAGATATTTTGATAAAGTAGTTGTGTTTTGTTTGGGTTTTAATTACTCCCCCCATGTAGATGGAATTTTATACCTCGAATGGACAGGGGAGTGCCTGGGGCTTACAAAAATGACGTGCCCCCACTTTGGGACATGGTCAGATTTGCATTAGGCCTGGTCAAACTGACCACCTACAAATCAGGGAATCGGCCACCTAAAGCATACATGTATTGAGGAATGATGGTATGGGGGGTAAAGGAATTGACCATGAGATTGCTCACAGTTCATTAAATGCCACAATATTGGTCTGGAAGAGACTTATCTTTTAAAATACTAAACACATGACTAACTCTATTCCATGATGTAATAAAGGTCATTTAAGGTCGAAATGGCTGCCAAATCAAGAATCTGGTATTTTCCCATAATCTCTAGTTTCCTTTTATGAACTTCTCAGTTTTTTTGAAGAAGTGTATTTCTTTTATGTGGCCACTTTTTCTGAGGGAATGCTTTCTAGTGGAGTTGTTCAACATTTTAGAAAGTTCATTGATTGACATTTTAAATCTACTTTTGAGATTTAAGGTACAGTTTAGGGTACCAGGCCCACCTAGAGATCCCAAAAAGTGCCTAAAATGGTACAAATTTGAAAACCAAAATGACTGAATCATTAGTTCCACAAGTCGTAATGGAGCAGATGATGCACCAACATATCAGGTTTAATTTTCTCTTTAATCTGGAAGATGATGGTAAAAAACAGTAAAATTAAGCTGTCATTGAAGGTCAAATAAAGGTCAAATAGAGGCCAAAATGTCAGATTTTCTCTAGAAATTCAAATCTTGATGAGGGATTTTGATAAAGTAGTTTTGTTTTGTCATTATATAATGTTCAAAACAGGTTACCACAATAACTGAAAGATATACTACCTGAAATATGGTACACCCTTTTATTTTGGACCATATATATACCATATATTAAGTCAATATGGAGGTGTGGAATATGGCATTTAGCAAATCCATGCTTATAATAAGTGTTTAAAGACGGTTGGTGAGGGAGTGTTAGTATGGCACCACTGTTTAGGTCATAGAAGTTGTGAAAACAAAACATCATAGGCATTGTTTGGTATCAAAATGTTTGCTGTAAGACAATCTTTTCATCTCATTCAATCAACCGAGGGTAGGGTATAGTGTTGTGATATTAGAGGTCATTCAAGGTCAAACTAACCCCAATTTCATGATTTAAGGTATATCGTTTTTGAATTGTCCATTTAGCAGCTTATTAAATATTTCTGGAATACATCTTTTATCCTGGAAATTGTTTTAGTTGATAAATATCTTTATAAAGGATTCTCAGACATTTTGAGTCATTTCAAAACAAAGTCTGGGACAATTCTGAATATTCAGGGACCAAAATGACAAAATGACTGATTATGGGTGCACCCAGATATTTAAGTGAAGCAGCAGAAAGTTGACATAGCAGAGTTGTATCTTATGGTATGTCAGCTTTAAAGCTTTTGAACTTGCCTATTGTGTTTGTCATGTAAGATGTTAAAGAGATTTGAGGAAAAAAGAAGGTAAAATATAGGTCAAAACATCCCTTTTCTCTAGGAAATTCAAATTTAGATGAAGAGATTTTGATGGAAGGTGTGTTTTGTCATCACTTAATTTCCTGACCAAGTTACCACAATAATTGGCTAACTAAATACCTTAGATATGTTTACTAAACATTTTTTGAAGTGGTGTATTTTTTTCTAGCCACTTTTTCTGAAGGAATGTCTTTTATTGGAGTTGTTGAACATTTTAGAAAGCTCATTGACTTGCATTTCAAGTTCTATTTTAAGGTTTAAGGTACAAAATAGGGTAACAAATCCACCTGGCGACCCAAAAAAGTACCTTAAATGTTAAAAATCTGAAAACCAAAATGTCTCTTTTAAGTTTCACTGATTTGGAAGGGAGTTAATGATGCATCAAAATATTAGGTTTAATTTTCTGTTCAATCTGGAAGATAATTTAGAGTCAAAATGCCTTAAACAATAAAAGAGGAGGTAGTTTGACCTTGAATGACCTCTAATATGACAACAGAACACCCTACTCTAGGTTGGTTGCATAAAATGGTAAGATTGTCTTACAAAAAGTACTTTGATACCAAACAATGCTCATATTGTTTGGTGCTCACACTTTTGATGATCTAAACAGTTGTCACATACTAGCACTTTCTCACAAACTCTCCTTATTAGAAACCTGAAATTGCCAAACGTCTTATTCCACACCTCCACATTGACTTAAAACTACCTAATTTTCATCAGTAAATGGTTCAAAATATATTCTCAGATCCTATCTTGGGGTAATTTATCTGTCATTTATTGTGATAACTTGAATTGGAAATTGTAAAATGTCATAACACAACTACTTCATCAAAACTCTCTTTATCAAAGTATGAATTTTCAAATAAAATTGACATTTTGACCTTAATTTGACCTTGAATGACCCGTTAATTTTAGTATCACTTTTCCATCATCTTCCAGTTAGAAGAGAAAATTATACCTGATATTTTGGTGCATCATCTGCTCCCTTCAAGCATTTTGATACCAAACAATGCCTATGATGTTTGTTTTTCACAACTTCTATGACCTAAACAGTGGTGCCATACTAGCACTTCCTCACCAACCGTCTGTAAGCACTTATTATAAGCATGGAATTGCTATATGCCATAATCCACACCTCCATATTGACTTAAAACTACTTCATTTTTACCGATATATGGTCAAAAATATAAGAGTGGACCATACTTCAGGTAATATATCTGCCAGTTATTGTGGTAACTTGGTTTGGACCTTATACTATGACAAATCGTAACTGCTTTATCAAAATATCTTCATCAAAATTTGAATTTTTAGAAAAAATCCGACATTTTGACCTTTATTTGACCTTCAATGACCGCTTAATTTTAGTTTTTTTTACCATCATCTTCCAGATTGAAGAGAAAATTAAACCTGATACTTTGGTGCATCATCTGCTTCAGTCCGACTTGTAGAAATAAAGAAACAGTCATTTTTGTTTTCGAATTTGTACCATTTTAGGCACTTTTTGGGGTCTCTAGGTGGGCCTGTTACTCTACTTTGTACCTTAAATCTCAAAACTAGATTTAACATTCTAATCTATGATTTCTCTAAAATGTTTAACAACTCCACTAGAAAGCATTCCCTCAGAAAAAGTGGCCACATAAAAGAAATACATCCCTTCAAAAAAACCTGCGAAGTTCATAAAAGGAAACTAGAGATTATGGGAAAATACCAGATTCTTGATTTGGCAGCCATTTTGACCTTGAATGACCTTTATTACATCATGGAATAGAGTTTGTCACGTGTTAAGTGTTTTAAAAGATAAGTCTCTTCCAGACCAACATTCTGATACCAAAGTTGTGGCATTTAATGAACCGTGAGCAATCTTATGGTCAATTCCTTTACCCCCCATACCATCATTCCTCAATATATGTGTGCTTTAGGTGGCCGCTTCCCTGATTTGTGGGTGGTCAGTTTGATCAGGCCTAACGCAAATCTGACCTTGTCCCAAAGTGGGGGCACATCATTTTTGTAAGCCCCAGACACTCCCCTATCCATCTGAGATATAAAATTGCATCTACATGGGGGGAGTAATTAAATCCCAAACAAAACACAACTACTTTATCAAAATATCTTCATCAAAATTTGAATTTTTTAGAGAAAAATTGACATTTTGACCTTTATTTGACCTTCAATGACCCCTTAATTTTAGGATTTTTTACCATAATCTTCCAGATTGAAGAGAAAATTGAACCTGATATTTTGGTGCATCATCTGCTCCCTTCCAACTTGTAAAACTTAAGATACAGGCATTTTGGTTTTCAATTTTGTACCATTTTCGGCATTTTTTGGGGTCACTAGGTGGGCCTGGTACCCTACTTTGTGCCTTAAATCTCAAAATTAGACTTAACATTCTAATCAATGAACTTTCTAAAATGTTGAACAACTACACTAAAAAGCATTCCTTCTGAAAAAGTGGCTACAGAAATGAAATACATCCCTTCAAAAAAACTGAGAAGTTCATAAACGGAAACTATAGATTATGGGAAAATCCCAGATTCTTGATTTGGCAGCCATTTTGACCTTGAATGACCTCTATTACATCATGGAATAGAGTTTGTTATGGGTTTAGTATTTTAAAGGATACGTCTCCCCCAGACCAACATTTTGATACCAAACGTGTGGTATTCAATGAACTATGAGCATTTTTATGGTCAATTTCTTTACCCCCCATCCCATTATTCCTCAATATATGTGTGCTTCAGGTGGCCGATTACCTGAATTGTGGGTGGTCAGTTTGACCAGGCCTAATGCAAATCTGACCATGTCCCAAAGTGGGGGCACGTCATTTTGGTAGGCCCCATATACTCCCCTATCCACCTAAAGTAAAAAATTCCATCTACATGGGGGGGTAATTAAACTCGCTAAATAAGGCTCTTTTAAGATTTGGCCGATAGCCTAGATCTAATCAGTGGCCCTAAGAGGTCGATCCATCTGCACAATTACACTAGAGATTTAAAAGCGTACATATTGGGTGTGGGGGCGTGACATGGGAGGCTTATATATATATATATATATATATATATATATATATATATATATATATATATATATATATATATATATATATATATATATATATATATATATAGTGTTCTATATGGACGTACATCCATGATGTATGTAACACATGCTGGCCAGCTGGTCAGTGTACTGAGACTGCACCCTCAACTGAGGAAGCAATAGTTAACCATGTTGATTGTGGTCAGTCTCGTATAGTGGGTATGTCAGCAAAAGATTGAAATTCCCTGAATACAGTATCTATTTTAGCCTCCTTAAAAGACAACATGATCTTTTGAAGATGAGTAGAGAAATAAACTTTCCTTACTATTAGACTCAACATTTCTCTTCACGACTAATTACAATGGGTAGTATAGTTGCAGAAGCATATTAGACACCCCTCAACACCGCAGCACATTTTTGTATAACAATCTGGTGCTAATGAGGAATCAGCGGAGATTCGAACTTACAACCCCACGCTTTGAAGACAGACATCCTAAACAACTAGACCAGGGCGGATGCCTGATTATCACATACACAAACACACATACACACACACACACACACGCACACACACACATATATATATATATATATATATATATATATATATATATATATATATATATATATATATATATATATATATATATATATATATAGGTGATTGATATATATATATTTATATATATATATATATATATATATATATATATATATATATATATATATATATATATATATATATATATATGTATATATCTAGGTGATTGTCTGAACTAATCAATCTAATAACAGGTCCCAATGTTTCCATGTAGGTTTTATCAGTGACTTAGATATGATAAAAACACAGTGAAAGAGTTAGTAGCTAGGCTATGGACCTGCGAACCCCTTGTTGGTGTCTTTGGAAATAGTATAACAATCAAAGAACTAAAATCTGTAGAGAAAGGTGTGTTTGGAACATGTAAAGTGTCCACATTAGAGCTCCAATTACATATACACACATACATATACAGATGCATACAAACAAATACAGATCGAAAAAAGAAACACAATAGAACACGAGACACAAATAAGGGTGAGGGCTAACGTATGTCTATTACAAAATAAAGACAGTGAAATACAAAATGGCTAAATACCAAATAAATCGAATATTTTAACAGGAATCGAAAAGACGACTTGCCAAACACAAGTACAACATTAAAGATATGAATATCCGAAAGGCCAAAGTATTTTGCTTTTATTGCAGTGAGAATAAAAAACTACAACCCGGCAGACGTACCTTCTGCCGATCAAGCGGGAATCCATAATTCTACCATCTCAACATTTGCAATCCCTTCTTTCTTAAGATTACTGCCAATAGATCAACAGCCCTGCACCAAAGAGAGAGATGTATCGGTTATTCTATCAATCATGTTGCCATGTGAAGTCCAACAAAAAGGGTACTGCACAATGATGTGACCACAGTCCTAAATATTTACCGCATCACATGATGTGCACATCCTTAGACCTTGTGGTGACACCCTAAGTATATAATTTGGGTCCTTTGATAGCCAACGTCTACACACAAGCTGTTCCAGTATATCACATATACCCCAAAATTATATCTAAATATCAACATATAACGTGGGTTGAGTAAATTAAAGCTCTTAAATCTTAATTTTATTTTCAAAGATCATGGAGTAGTTCAAGCTTACATCATTCAACTTCTAGGGATTTTCCCATAACCTTTTCTCCCATTCGCTGTTACTTGGAACTTACGTGCTCTCAGTCATTATCACCACCTTATTAACAAAACGAATGCCCTTGATTAAATTTAAAGGGATGGGTGGATTGAAATTAATGCTGACAAGTCGAGAGTTGTTGCTGATAAACAGTTTATTGTCCAATCCAGATGACATCAATCATTACATTCAGATAGCAGGTATAATATCCCGCCAGCCATATAGGGATGCACAATTTACAATTATTTATGAATTGAAATATGATAAACAATTTGAATTAAATTGATAGTCATCATAATGTGACATACAAATACATAACAAAGGTATTCGGTTTATAGTCTTGTATCACTATCAATCAGATTAACAAAATTTTCTCACTCTTTCAAAACACACTATCTCAAGTCAAAGCTGATAGTGAGTCAGCCGAGTTTATGCCATATAATATATCAAGAGATATATCTAAATGGTTTAATGACAATTAATTAGAATTTAACACTTGCAGCCTATTATACATCCTTGTGAAACACAGTACTGCAATTCTCAATAAAAACATACGATTGGACCTTAGCTTTAAGTTGGCACAATTCAGTAATCCCTTGGAAATGTGGATGATAAAATTTTGCCAGGTGTAAAATACGAAATTTCAAATCGTCATGGGAAGGATATCTAAATGTGAAATGTACCTCACCTTTTATTTCGGCACATCATACAAAAACGTTTATCTCTTGGGGTCGTTCTCATGGCGGCACCTTTCTATTTCAAAGTTAGACGTGCCACGCTTAAGTCTTGCAGCTGCTGATCTGTGTGATATTTATATGGGTGTTGTAACTATAACATCGGCTTTAAGAGGGGCACCACAAACATCTCATAAAAGATGAGATGATTACTGGTGGAAATTTCCGAATCTTATTTTACCGGCAAATTAAAAACCTTAGTAAATTTAGAAGATTTATAATAGTTAAGAATTTTCATGGTGTGAATCATTATATCTCGGTACTGATTACCAAGTCAGCAATACCTAATCTGCATTTGCCAGAGATCTTCTCAAGGACTTTTACACCTCAGGCCGCTGAGCAATTATAGTGACAATAGAAACATCCACTACATCGGAATTTGTTTCATCCTTTTCATTGAAAGGGTAAACTCCTTTGATTGTTAGGCCTGCATCCTCATGCAGCGTTTGGAACTCTTCAACGGTGATGTTAAAACTATCAAATGTTATCTCACCAACAACATATGAGGTACCAGGACCAAGAACGCCTATTGTGAGGAAGTACCCACCAGGCTTAAGATAGTTAGTAGACAGGTTCTTTACAGCTCTCCCTGCGTTTTCTTTCGTTTGAAGGCAGGTCAGGCATTGTGGTGCCAAAATTGCATCAAAGGGTTGGTGCGTGTTTGGAGCTAAAGGGTCGTCCTCAAACAAGTTGCAGTAGTCAATACTCTTAATGCTTGCTCTTGCCAGTGCTTCATTTGCCTTCCAATCGTCACTAAAAGGAGAAAGAACGAAAATGCGATTTTATCAGTAACCTATATAGCTTACATGCATTTATTCATCTCTCTAATTATATTGATAAGATTTGGGTAATGAATTGACTTAATGAACCAAACAATTCATACATCCCTATATATGATCCATTCATTAACATACATAGGTCGACAATACCTTGCAGTATTCTAAAATATAGAAATAAAAGTTGCTTAATTGGCCCATATCTAAGTCGGTGACATCGTGGCAACGGATTCTGATATATGTTAAGAGAACTCAGTTTTAATGGCTCACCTTTTGCCGGATCTCTTGGCAAAGTACTCGAAGAATGGACCAAAGTTGTAACATCCTGGATCGCTGTCCACCCATTTCCTTATCTCTGCAAGATTCTGGTCAGCTACGTCACTGAGTACAAAGTTGCTGTAGTGAGGAACCAAGTACGCCAGCTCATGCACCGAAGGTCCACACCCAACCACCAAAAAACGTTCACCCCAGACTTTACCTAAAAAAGCAAAGTTTTATGGATTAACATACAGAAATACATCTATGAGGGTATATCTAAGATAATGTGGCATCCTGTGTATTAGCATGGTACTGAAGCCTTGTGGCGCCTATAAAAAGCAAAAGAGGAACCAGGAATGTGTAAATTTAGTTGGCAAATAATGCATGTTTATTTTGATGATAGGTGAACAATATAATGGAAATAATGATGAAAGTATATTGATCATGTACAATGATATTGAAGTTGTGATAAAGAGAATGTTGACAATAACAAAATATTAGTATGACAATGAAAAGTATATTACTAATAAAGTAAGAAAATACAATTATAAAAATAGTAGAAATGATGATAATAAGAATAATGATAATACTGACATTGATAATAATGAAAATGTGATGAGTTAGTGTACCACTTCTTTCCCTCTGATCACATACACTCCACACAGTCATACAAATAAACATGTACACTTCACTTATACACATGATTAGTTGTGATAATGACTAAGGACTAAGGTCAGAAAGTGGTAGAATACTAGTGGTAGAATAAAACACTACCCTTTTTACTCGAAAGATATATTTGATCAGTGTGAGAAGAAATGGTTGTTCAACAGAAACTTGACATGCCAATCCCCCACTGTACAACGATGGTTTCCCATACATTATATATACATCTAAATTCATTCATGTTTATTCATTCGATAAAAGAGTTTGTACCTTAGGCTAAGCAGAAGTCTTCTTTGTGACTGGGTCGATAGCCTGATATATTCCATTGCTGTAAAGTGTTACCCATTCCTACTTTAGAGTACTTCAAGAAATGATTGCTTGTAGTATGTTAATTTTGACGATAACTTAAAATTGAAAATAATCATACATTTCTCACATTCAAATTACACGGATGTGCAAACTTACATCAAATCGGATTTTTATTTCACATTTATAAGAATATTTATGTATCATATATCAATTTTATGCAATATACACTTATATTGAGAACAAATACAAAATGATAGAATAATGCACACAAGAGCAGATAACAGTAAGTAGAAATACAAATATAGAATAATCATTTAAAATATATGAACCGGGTGTATTCATTATCCTATTTCAGAAAAAGAGGTTAAGGAAGGATATTTTCTTTTCACATCATAAACAAATATGTAGTCCTTTATATTAGGCAAATGTTATGCATATTAATTCTCTACATAGTAATCATACATAAAGAAGAAGAGAGATTTGCCAAGCTATGCTTTTGCTTAAGAGATCCGTATTGAGTGCATTATCACCACAACAGGTGCCCTGACTCACCATTTAAGATAAAGTCTTGTATTGTCTCATGTGCCCTCCTCAGCCTGAGTTCGTATTTGCAAGCAGTCTCTGCCAGTGTAGCAACACTTCTGTATGTGTCGAGGTACGATATGGGATCAAAATGATCACGGTAGGCTTGTGCTCCTCCAATAACATCAGACATGGCTTGTTTTTGGTATGTTTTAGCATGTATTGTGATCATGCATCAGGTCATAACGAGAACGAGGCAGCCTAACGGAGGGCACTGGAGGGGTCACTCCCCAATGTGTAAGGAAGATCCGCTCATTTTCTGGTGTCAAGAACAATCCAATAGTCATGATTTTACAGACAACTCATATCACACTATTTACATAGTGCTGCTGACTCTCCACGGAAATACCTTAAAGCAATCGACTTGGATGCAAACAAAGCCAATGTCAATGAGAAGTGAATCTCGCCCCCAATTGAAATGTACACACTGACACATTTCTAGACATCATTAAAAATCGCATTCTTATACATCTTATACCTCAGAAGAAAAGCATTTTAATACATCTACTTTCATTGTGCTAACTAGGAATGATGCGTTAACTGTTGAAAAAATGACCATTCATGTTTTATTTTTTAATAATCAACTTAATACCATTTCACAGATTTGGAGGCTCGGCTAAGAAAGTCGCACTTCAGGAAGTTGAAAAACCAAAGCCTCACTGTACCCCAAAGTGAAGTACTACATCCCTTACATAAAACATGTCTGTCAATCTATAAAGATATGTTGTTCTGTTTTTCCTTTTCTGGCTCCCTGGCCGACTTGATGTGGGTTATACCTACATAGTACTCCAACCGAGGAAATACTGTAAGGAATTACTTTTTAAATCTAGTTTCGGCCATGAGTATGACTACCACATCCTTCACTTAATTCACATGCAAAAAGAAGCTTCTATTCAATCATTGAGTACATGCGATATCGCCAAACTAACAATCATTCTCCGATTCTGACAATTAAATCAAACTTTTGGGTACCAGTAATGGTATATATATATATATATATATATATATATATATATATATATATATATATATATATATATATATATATATATATATATATATATATATATATATATATATATATATCTTATTGACTGATAGATAGTCCGGGTTAGAGCGTGAGTTGATACCGAGGTGGACTCCAGTAAATTATTAAGAAAGCTCTACCCAATACCCTTATTCGTGAGTACCCCTCCGTCGCGGGTGTGTGTTTTGAAAATAGGTCAGGTAAGCCGTCACGCTATAGATGGAATAGATATGGACACGCTATATATGGAAAGCGTAAGTAAACTCTATATGATCATCTGGATTTGAGGGGTGCATACATGAGAAGTTTAAATATATGTACGTGACGGTAAGACAAGAAAGGGACAGACCAGATACTAGTTCTTGATAGGACATCTGTACAGGACAGGGGAGGGTTAAAACAGACCGGATGCAGAATGATATACATATATATATATATATATATATATATATATATATATATATATATGTATATATATACATATATATATATATATATATATATGTATATATATATATATATATATATATATATATATATATATATATATATATATATATATATATATATATATATAAATATATACAGGTGAACTTGGATATGACTCAATGGGACCAGGAAAATTGGTCCGTCATATGCAAAATCCGTCGTATACATATGACGAATACTTGATATTCATCGGACTGGGACCAAGCATATCGTCTATCATATCTGTCGTACAGTGGTCCGTCATATCCATGTTCACCTGTATATATATATATATATATATATATATATATATATATATATATATATATATATATATATATATATATATATATATATATATATATATATATATATATATATATATATATATATATATATGTCATGTACCAGAAGTCGATCCGTACCAATCGACGATTGGTACAGCTATGCTGTACCAGAAGTCGATCGACTTCTGGTACAGCTATTACCTGTACCAAAAGTCGATCGACTTCTAGTACAGCTATTACCTGTACCAAAAGTCGATCGACTTCTGGTACAGCTTAGCTGTAACAATCGTCGATTGGGACAACCATTCATTTATGAGGGTCATGTACCAAAACTCGATCTGTACCAAAAGTCGATTGTGAAAGTGGCAGTCAAATCAGTGTACTGTGTTAAACATGGATGTTTCACAAACTGACCTTTTTAGTGAACACATTATTGTGTTGTTTTTGTCTAATGGAATATAGTTCAACGAATTTGATTATCTGAGGCCGTCAATTCACCTTTTTTACTCAAAATCATTTTCTCCTCTTTTCTATTTTTTTTTCTTTTTGGGAGTGGAAAGCTTGACAGACTTTTTTGTAATAAACATAAGTCCAATTTTTTTTCAACTTATTAGACTCTATGTCTTTGATTAAGGCCACTAAAACTTAACTACTTGTCTTACGAGCTCAGAAGGCAGGAAATGAGCCATTTTGGTATAAAAAAAGTTGTGTTGTTGTTTTATTTATTTCATTTTTTTAGAGTCTGACGACTAGGACTGGTAGCGAGATATTTGTAACAGTCTATTCTCAACTAAAGAAAATCAATCAATCAATTAAACCCTGCAACCTGAAGGGTGGGAGATATACATCCTCAAATATGAGGCTCTACTACAGCACTGATAAATACCTGTAGTTGATTGAATCACCCTTACAATAAATATTCTTAAAACTTCTTTTTTTTTGGAGTCTGACAGAAAATTTTTAAACCACTTTCGTCCCTAAGACACCGAAGTCAACTTTTTTTCTTCTTTTTTTTTGGAGTCTGACAGAGTTTTTTTTCCAAAAAAAGCTGGTAAGACAAGTAATTAAATTGGAGTGGCCTAAAGAAAAAATGAGATAGCATCTGCTTTAAAATAAAGATGACCATCTTCCTA
>OZ012699.1:10480047-10490047 GCA_963942565.1 Maea johnstoni
GAAGGAAGAGAAGCGTTTAAATGGTGAGTGGAGATTTCTGTATTCAGTGAGAAGTGTCAGCAAATGTTATATTGTCAGACCTAGACATCTGCACAAGTAATATTGAATGTTGACACTTCCACGTACACATGTATATGTGTGTATATTTTTACGCACGCGCGTATGTATGTATGTATATGTAGTTATGTATGTAAATACGTATGTGTGTATTTATGTATGTATGTATGTATCTATATTTATGTATAATGTGCGTATGTATGTATATACGTATGTATGAATGTATGTATGCAAGTACATGTATGTATGTATATATATATATATATATATATATATATATATATATATATATATATATATATATATATATATATATATATATATATATATATATATATATATATATATATATATATATATATATATATACATATATATTTATATATATATATATATATATATATATATATATATATATATATATATATATATATATATATATATATATATATATATATATATATATATATATATATATATATATATATACATATATATTTATAAATATATATATATATATATATATATATATATATATATATATATATATATATATATATATATATATATATATATATTTATATATATATATATATATATATATATATATATATATATATATATATATATATATATATATATATATATATATATATATATATATATAGTGTATATATGTATGAATGAATGTGTGTGTATGTATGTATTGTATGAATGTATGCATCCATACAAATGTATGACTGTATGTGTATCTATTGTTTGGCAAAATATTCTCTACAGACCATGTTACCTCATCTTTAATACACGTGATAAAGTGAAATGCTCAAGTTTATAAAACTGCAACGAAATCGAATTGGTATAGGAATATGGCCAATATCGATACAAGTGTAAACTGTCTTTATGCTCGTGCAAAGTGTGATCGTATATTTATACCATTGTATTAAAACATTTGAAAAAAATACTAAAAGCACTATGCAAATTATTGGAGAACCCCGGCTATGCATGTGTACACCCTTAAGAGGAGATTGGCCAACTGTGACGTCCTCCACAAGTTGCAGGCCACACATATGCTGATAAAGGGTTCCCTCAGATCGAGTCAATTCCACTGACGTTCATTAAATCCCTCTCGTGTAATTGACGTGTATTTGTGTCGGGGCGTGGGAGGTCGGGTGCTATCTTTAAATGGCCCTAGAGATAGTATCAGCCGGATAGCTAGGCTATATCCCTACCCTGACAGTGATGGGCTAATATGTCACACTTAAAGCCCCCTGTACACCGCGCACTGTGCAGATCTCCTTAAAGATAGACCTTTAAGGAGTCTATCAGTGACAAACACTCCCTAGCTCCCTAAGCACTTGACGTTGATTGGGCTGTTACGACTGTATGTGCCTTAAGGGGTATGACTCGATAACACAGTTCTGATTTGATTGTTTGCTCGATATTAATGAAAAACACCAATTAGTGCTGTTAGGATGTTTGACATTACAATGCTATCTGGGAATGCCACTTAATCGATTTAAATCATCCGAATAGAATCTTGTTATCTGCTTGAGGTGGCTGCAGGGAATGGATAAGCCACTGTAGGTTTTCTAGGCCTATATAGACGGTATCACTCCCAGCAATCCCTATGATATCCCTCGCTGCCTTGCACTGGTGTCCATCTCCCACCACTCACAAACAACATGGCTTAACACCCGGCTCGAGGCGTGTGAGAAATTAACGGTGACTAGGATCGGTGGGTCGTGTTCCCCTGAGGGGCCCGTTTATCGTATCGTAAAGTACGATTTTCATTGTTGAAAATCGTTCACTCACAAACTTCTTGTCCATCTCTCATCACTGACACACGGCATAGACCTCCGGCTCGAGGCGTGTGAGAAATTGACGGTGACTCGGCTTGCTGGGTAGTACCCCCCCCCCCCAGAGGATGTATCGTAAACCACGATTTTCATTGTTGAAAGTTGTACTTTGCCAAAGTTTTGTTTCTCGAAGCTGCGACTTTCGTAAATTTTAACAAAAGTTGCGTAATCAAAATACCCTTACGTAAATTTGGGAATGAAATCTTTGGACGCTGGTTGCATAGCAACATGGGGTAATCTCACGCACCTGCACGGGACCTTGACGAAACGTATCATACGTATATTAATCATAATCACAATCATTCTTAGATTTAAAATTTATCGCCGATTAACAAAGAATTATTTTAGTGGTAAATCAACATATGAATCATTGCGATGAGATATTAGGAAGAAAGTTGCACGAGTTATGGCTGCAATCCAGGATACGGGACACCTGTAATCAATTGTACTTTCCAAATGGCTTATCTATTATCCATGATTATTATACTTCACCAGTAATGAGAACATAGTTTGAGCAGCTTTGATAGATGACTACAGTTTCAACGTAACTGTTTGATTCCGCTATTACATTACACGCTATCCCAAAGCAAAGGGCATCCATCAGGTGCCCACGCGAAATAGAGATTACACAAAATGTTACTGTCCTCATATTCTGCAATTGATTCCTCAAAGTTATTTCAATATGACTTAACATAAGAATATCACCTACATCCATATGTTTTTGAATCCTATTCAACATTTCTTTAGACGAAAAAGTCCTTTTAACCATTTACACACATCACGGCCAAAATAGGCCTGACGACTCTGGAAATATTTTACCTACAACGCATTCATGGAAAAGGTTTGAAAACCCACACAGCAACTCTCGTTGAAATGTTTTGCTTAATTCCCAAGTTATTTTCAAAAGTGTGAGAGTAGACGATACTTTCTAAAGGAACTCTGTGCTATGGCTAAATGATGCATAATTGGTAACATGCGTTAACAATTTAGTGGCTTATGATTTAAGGTATTTGTAGCTTAGGGTATTTCGGAGGGAAGGGTATCACATTTTTTTTTCAGATTTGACTTTGTTGAAAAGTTATGGAATTAGAAAGTTAGAACAAAAAAACTTTTTCTCATTTCCAACAAATATTTCGAAAAAAAATGACTACAGCATAGCTATAAACTGAATACGTCTAAGGCTAAAAACCTTTAAGCCTAGACTATAAACATTATCTATCTGGTCTCGTTCATGATCTCGCCCGGGGATCTCGCGAGATTTATTGGCCTTGGTTGCTGTTCTTTTTAACCCAGTAATGCTTACCGCGTCCAAGAGCAGACTGACAATTTTGATGAATTCTTGCAGGCAAAATCATAGGTAGAAAAATATTTGAAGGAGAAATGTTATTCAGAACATTACCAACAACCCTCCTTCAAATATTTTGTATAAGCATTCTAAAGTTTTTGCCAAAAGTATCAATGAACCAGAATTTCCAGAGGAACGTTTAAGTATTAATGGGTTTAGCATGAACAAAAGTTACTTTCACATCCAGTTCTGTATATTAAGTGTTAACCAAGCTCAATGTTTACATCTAACACTCTATTTAATTGGTAACTAATTGATCAAATATCGTTAATTGAATTAACGTATATTCCGTCACATTAACTGTTTATATTCATGCTCATGCATATCCTGGCTTGTCCCATGAAATTCTCCGCCCCAACTCTCTCTCTCTAAAATAGTTGTAGAGCTGATTTATTTGCTTTCTAAGCAAGGAGAATGTTTCACTTCTATTTGGACGTAAAACGCTGTATGCTGCGCGTGTGTTAAAAGCATACTCTGTCCATTCCCAGCCACGTATTCCTTCACTCACGCCACCTGGTGGCCATTCCTGAACATGAGCATGTGTTGCGTGGGAATGGTGGCTAAGAGCATTACCTTGGTCCTCCCTCCAAGGGGGTTGGCCCGGATCCCAATCGTCATCAAATTCGCTAAAGAATTATTTCATTGGAATACGTGAAAATCGCATTATTACAACTGACAGCCAAGCAAGCTTTTCAGATGAAAGGTTGTGTTGAGTTCAAGCGAGAATTTTGAGAGTTTGTGACGCATGTGCAGTATGTGTGAGATTATCCCCAATGTCAGCCAACCAAAATAGCTTCCTCGAGATCTTGCTCAGTGATATTTCCTAAGCCAAACGCAACAGCAGGTTGTTCCCAGGCTATGGACATACTCTCTAGATATTTAGTTGAGAACGAGAAAGAATTCATTTCACGGCCAAGAATAAGTATCATATCTCTTAGTTTATCATATATCCCTCTTTAGTCTCTCGTAGGTCAAAATTGACCGTCCAATGTTCTTGCTGTGCCATGTTTATACAATTCTATACTTGGATGACACTTTAACAAAATGTTCTTATCTATCATGTTATCTTATCTTATCTGTGCAGATATCCTCGTAAAGAGGCTGTCCTACACCGCGCTTCTCTAGTCTCGTTGGATCTCGCGAGACTTGAAGGGCACGATTGCCAGTTTCTTTCAGGCCCCAGAATAGAAATTGAATCCTGCTTAAGTCCAAATGGCAGTCAACTGTACCCAGGCTATAAACATCATCCATCACCAAAACAACTCAGTGGCAAATATTTACGAGCTGTTTATGAAAATAGACTGGCCAGAGAGAGCAAACAGCCGCATTGTTTATTCATTTACTCAATAGGAAAGGAAAGTTAACAGCGCCATCCATCAAAGAAAGAGGGAGAATGGAGCAGAACAGCCTGACTGTGTGATATGTGAAATGAACGCACGATGAAGGTCGTGTAGATTTCACCTTAACCTATTTACGCTTCAGAGGAGATGCGTGAGAGATGTCTCCTGGGCCGTGTAACGTCTTCTTGAAAATGACTTTGAAATTATTATAACTTTTAATATTTACATGGTCAGGCAATATCTGAGCGTTACAGGCAGGATGATATTGTTTATAATAACGAAAAATAAACAAACACACGGTCTGCTAGAATACCTGTGTCCATGCACCCTCTATGAATATTTTTCTCGATAACGAGATGAAAGAAATTTCACTCAATTATTTTTTCTTGAATACGTGTGCCAAGTCAATTAGCGTAAATAGTACAACATCGTTTTGGGCATCAATGGGTTAGTTTAGTTAAGTGTGTGTATTTGTTTTGAATTCAACTGTACTGAAGTCTTTCGGAAGAAAGAAAATAACATCACAAATAAGCACACATGGTAGTATAGGCAGACTAATGTCAATGTGTAATATTAGACTTCTATGAGTTATCTAACACAAGTAATAAAAATAATCACCCCTTTCGCACTTCACATCAATTACGTCCCTTCACATAACGGTTTAATACATAGCTAGTTCCTTAGTATTTAACTAAACACATTTTGAATATATCGAGGCATTTTTTTCATTAGAAATAATCAAGACTAATTATTAAAGATAATTTAAACGCCTGCAGCTGCGAAAAAGGACTAATTACTAATTAACACATTCTAACAATTGAAATAATCAGGGGAACAGCTAATCAACACTCATCAAATCCACTTCCCTTTATGTAATTTGTTAATTTGTGATTTTCTCCCAAGCTTATTAATCTGATAAAGGATCTTAGATTCTGACTACTCTTCTCGCGGGGATCCGTTCACCCATCGAAGTTCAGCAACCTTCGTTTCACATATACCATAGTTCAACGGCACAAAGTTATATATAGCTGAATAATAGAAAAAAACACGCGATGTTCTTACCTATCATACCACCTGCACTTGTATTTGATATGATTGGCTTTGTTATTATCTACCTATCTGTAACTATGGCGTCAGTCTTCAGCATGGCAATACGAGTAGTCCATGGAAAGAGTTATGACCAACTATCGGTAACTAGGACTCACTGCTCAGGTTTGTTTTCGGTCATTGCCAGTCATGTAACAGGCGGATTTGTAGTGTTTTGACATATGCATGTTACAATATGTCAAAACACTCAAGACAGAATGATGTTATTTACATCCTCAAAAGCCGCAAAATAGCACTTAGCATAGGTTGTTAATATAGAATGTCATATGTTTGAAGTTTTGAATCTATATCTCACTGATGACTTCTCTGGCACCGCAGACCAGCTTAGTCATGATTTCACATTCTCTCATATGACTGGAGAACATATCAGAAATGCTTGTCTTAACATTCTGCCCCTCAAATATGTTTTACATCTATAGAGATATTTTGTGACTCCTTTGCTTATAGCATATATCAGGAAAGTTGCGCAATTGACGTTAACCCCGCCTTCATTCACAATGTATGGGGTGGTCATAAGGAGGGTGCATTGCTTATATATGATATGATATTATTAGCTACGCCCTGTTGAGAAGTGCAATCCGGCATGCTATCCAACCGAAGTCATCCAGATCCCACGAGGCGGAGCTGAGTGGTATCTGGATGACTGAGGGCGGATAGCAGGCCGGATTGCTCTTTACAACAGGGCGTAACGAATTTATCACCTGCTCTTTCATGCAAAGAAAAATTAACAAATACATCTCATAAAATTTCAAATATGACTTTGGAGGTCAGAACGAGGCTGGTGGCCTCTAGGGGTCAGATTTCTGGCCAAGCGTTAATATTGAATTCTGCCGTTCGATATCGAATTCTGCTATTCGATATTGAATTTACAAAGTGTGAACGGCTCCGGATCTAACACCTATTGGCCAATCAGAAAATTACAGCAGAGCAGGTGATAAGCCTGCATACATACACATATCACCTGCTCTGCTGTAATTCTCTATGCTGGTTGGTCAATAGGTGTTATACCTGGAGACGTTCACACTTTGTAGATTCAATATCGAACGGCAGAATTCAATATTACCACTTGGGCACCAGCCTCGTTCTGACCTCGAAAGTTTTTTTTCGTTTTTTTTAAAATATGTATTTGTTATTTTTTCTTAGCATGAAAGAGCAGGTGATAAATTCGTTACGCCCTGTTGGCAAGTGAAATCCAGCCTGCTATCCGCCCTCAGTCATCCAGATCACACTCAAATTTCAAGATACACATGAAAACATTACTTTTTGAAAGGCGTTTATTTGACTTTTAATATACCATTAATATCAGTCCACTGACTATTCTTTATGAAGCGCCCTTAAACAACATTACACGTGGAAAGGGCGTTATATTAAATATCAATTATCGAATACATACATACAGCTGAGCTGGGGAACAGACATTTGTAATTCTGGGGCACTGACTCTACTACTTAGCAAACTCTACTCCGAAAGGAACATTTTCATTGGCTTGTGAGAAGGATTCTGGAATCATCAGTTCAGATGAAAACTATTTTTATGTTTTAAGGATATCGATATTCTTAATCTAATAGTTTCTGTCTTTCATGTTACTTTCATTTTATAACACTACCACCTGAGACCTCTGACCATGAGTCTAATATGAAATTCAATTTATTATCTCATGGATATGTACCAGCTAAAGTAGTGACTTGAATGACCATGGGAGATTTGGCCAAATCTAGTTATCTGCCCTGGTAGATTCTATTTAGGGTTGTTTTCCATAATGCCAATAGGGATTACTCTGCACTCTTCTAAAAGGCCTCGATATAAAGTGGCATTGAAGGCCTACCCAGCGATGAGAATCCGAGGAAATTGATCGAAAACTGTCAATCTGACACTGTTGCAGTATTATTAGTACATGTTCCAGTGAGGCAATTGGAAATAGTAGCATGAAAAGTAGATTATCTATTATTAACACTAGGTGACCTAATGCTAACTTTAAATTCGTACACCAACGTAGTTTCATTGCAGTTGACGGGAGGTCCCGTTAGGAATATTGAATGCTTGCGGCTCCCACGATTTCCAATGGCTCCAGTGGTTCAAATTGTGCTAGGTGCGTGTGGGAAAGTTTGACAGCAATGCTTACTTAGATCTAGTTTTCCTCCTCGTTTCGTCAGCCTTTTACAACTAGCTAGTCAGGAGAACGATATATCAGTGAAGATTGCAAGCCTTTTGGCCCTTTTAATAAAACTCATCTTTTTTGACTTGGGCAATCCAACGAATGGTGGAATTACCTGTAATACATGGTAATTACTTCAATGTTTACAGCGTATACTTGCCCAAAAGCTCTAGAATAAAAATTATGGATTATTTAGTTCATTTTTGCTTTGCTTGTAAGAATTCTTGAGATGTGCTAATAATTGAGTTGTATGCTATTGACTTGTTCTTAAAGATGGCATACTTACTAGGTATCACTTGTAAACTGATTCGAACAACCTAATAAGGAAAACCGAACTAAATTGTAAAAAGTAAAGTCTCATAAGTTTAGCAAGTTGCGAAATCATGTTTGTACGTGGGTAACAAGAAGAAAGGCAGCGCCCTACGTAGTCAAAGCTCTTCAGGCAGCTCATCATTGTGGAGTTTATCAAATAAATATGCTAATATGATCCAATTCTGTGAGATTGTGGCTAAAATCATTAGCCATGCTAGCCTCCTTAAGTGCGATGATGTGCGACTTAAGCATCTTCCATACGGTAATAGAGCTTGTTCCTTATGTGACCTATACTTACCTGAAGATGTGTTCCATATAACTGTGCAATGCCCAGGTACACAGCAGCTTCGATTTGAATTGTATGCAGAATTGGCGCTATATCCTGATATAGATCAGGTACTTAGAGAGCACGAACAAGACACTATGTCAATTTATCTGGGAAAATACCCTACAGACTGTAGCTACAACGTAATGGAAACACTCTGGTGCATCTCTTGGAAGCACATCAGTGGTTTGTATAAATTCGTTTTAAGTCAACGCCAAGGCGTAGGATAATTTCCTCCGTCTCTGATTTGGACGGCTTAAAAGGCTCTAGAACCTTTGGTTTGCACCTCGACCCAAATCACTGCATGACCTTATCATGTAGATAGTATCTGTATAGTATTTCCAGAAAAACTCTAATTTTCTTAATAATATATTTAAAGTTCTGTTCCATAATTTCTGTTCTCTTTCTTATGGCATTTTTCATTTTCTGTTTGACAATTTTTTATTCACCTTAGTTATTATAATAGTATATTCTTGTATTATTTATGTTCATATATGTCTTTTTCTGTGCATATATATTGCATACTTTGTAGTTCCTACAGTCAATAAAGCATATATATATACATATATTGACACCTTTCTCAAGGGAGAGCTCTTGTGTCTCTGGCTTGGTGTATTTAAGAAATATGATATCAAAAAAACAAGACGAGGCATTGTTAGGAAGGATGCTTAAGGCTTCAGGTAATATATACACCTGTGATAAAGAGGGATTGCAGCAGCATTTGGCGAGGGAAATTGCCATTATGCCACTAAGACACTCGATACCGATGTGTATACCCTAATCTTGTTTCAGTTATGCAAGTACAAAGTCATGTGAGTCCAAAAGGCTCATTGTTCAAGGGGCAAAGGGGGACAATTCTCGGTGAGCAGTTTAAGAAAACAATAAGACAATAGAGAAACATATTCACTAGATTCATATTCAAATGTTCCTTTTCTGTAATATATATATATATATATATATATATATATATATATATATATATATATATATATATATATATATATATATATTTATAATATATATATATATATATATATATATATATATATATATATATATATATATATATATATATATATATATATAAATATATATTTATATATGTGCGTGTATATATATATATATATATGTATATATATATATATATATATATATATATATATATATATATATATATATATATATATATATATATATATATATATATGTGTGTGTGTGTGTACTTGCATTTCTGAGTTGTGAGATCACCAATTAGCGGTCACTGAAGCATGGGTGCTTTGTGAAATCGATCTCACTATGTTTTTACAATTATCTTTCTTGTTTCTGGTCTTATTTGGAGTTATGGTTAGGTTAGGGTAATATCAGCCCAAAACACGCCCACACAAAAAGTCGCTTTATAATGAGAAAGATAGGGAACGATCTCATAAATCAGAATTACAGAGTGTGTGTGTGTAAATCATTTCTAGAAGACTAGTTAAACCTCTAGCCCAGCATACTTATCTT
>OZ012699.1:10497547-10505047 GCA_963942565.1 Maea johnstoni
ATATATATATATATATTGTATCAAAGGTCTTAGAGAGGGTGGTTGCTCAGCGACTGACAAGTTACATGACAGATAACAATCTACATGAATGCCTTTAATCTGCATATACACCCGGTCACAGCACAGAGACCGCACTGGTGAAGGTACAGAATGACATTCTTACAAGCATTGACCAGCATGGAATTGTTATACTGATCCTTCTTGACCTAAGTGCAGCATTTGATACCATCGACCATGACGTGCTGTTTTCTAGACTGGAAAGCACTCTGGGTATAACAGGGCCAGCCCTTGAATGGTTCCGTTCATATCGTGGTGACCGTACTCTTCAAGTTCAGATAGATGATTCATTCTCTGCATCACAGGAAATCCTATGGTCTGTACCACAAGGATCAGTGTTGGGCCCTCTGCTCTTCCTCATTTACCTCTTACACAGAACCCTTAGGAATACTGATAAGAAAGCATGGTCTAGAACTCCATGCTTATGCGGATGATACACAACTCTATATCTCTATCAAACCTATCAATCAGCGTGTAGTGGACTAAGGTGTAGCTAAGTTGGAAAACTACCTCACCGACATCTATAGATGGATGTCTCAAAATAAACTGAAATTGAATGCCGACAAGCCAGAGGTGCTGGTCATGGGTACCCCACAGATGCGGGCGAAAATCTCCATTCCTAGTATTACCGTAAATGGTGTAATAGTACCAGCTCTTAATGAACCGGTCGGTAATCTGGGTGCTGTTTTTGATCCGAACATGAATATGTCTGCACATGTATCAAGTCTGCAAATTACCACCTTAGGAACATTGGGAAAATAAGAAAATTTCTCAATACTGATACAACCAAGAGTGCCATCGTCCCACTGGTGACATCACGCCTTGACTAGTGTAATGGACTTCTCTGTGGAATCACTGATGAGCTGCTATGCAGGCTCCAGAAAGTCCAAAACAATGCTGCTATAGAGTGGTTAGTGGCTCCAAAAAGTATGATCACATTACACCAGTTCTAAAAGATCTTCACTGGCTGCCCATCAGGAAAAGGATTGAGTTCAAGATTCTGCTTTTGACTTTCAAATGCATGCACGGATGTGCCCCTCTATACTTAAGAGAACTGTTAGTTACACAAGCCAATTCAAGGACTCTAAGATCAAACACCAAGAACTTATTACAGATACCACTCACTAATCTGAAAAGGTATGGTGACAGAGCATTCTGTGCCTATGCACCACGCCTTTGGAATGAGCTCCCTGACAACATCAAGGCTGCTGATAGTGTGCAAAACTTCAAGAAACAGCTGAAAACATTGCTATTTCGAAAGGAGTTTTAATTGACTATATGGACCATGACAACTGTCCAATGACTCTAAAGCGCTTTTGAACATTAGAGGTGGAAAGGGCGCTATATCAAATATCAATTATTATTATATATATATATATATATATATATATACTAGTATATATATATATATATATATATATATATATATATATATATATATATATATATTCATATAGATTTACATGTATGTATATATACATTTATGTATATATATATATACATGTATATATATATATACATGTATGTATATATATATATATATATATATATATATATATATATATATATATATATATATATATATATATATATATATATATATATATATATATATATATATAAATATGCACAGGTTGCAACGCCTTGAATTAGAAGGCTTTCAGGGTAGGTCGCTATCTGTGTGAGCATTAGTGTTGAAAAAGTATGCATGCATATGAAGACGCAAAATAAGTAATGATGTTTAGATTCAATTTCAATTGCGAACGGGTTTTCTTTAAGTTACCCCTAAGCGTGTACTGTTAGGTTAAATATAAAGAGCCCGTTTGCATCTACCTCGCGTGGAGCATTTGGGAGGTCTGCAACTGGTGAAATAAAGTCGGTGTACAAAGTAAAGGAGTGGCCACTGAAGATGCGTGCACAACTCATAATTAACGAAATCATTCTCTACAAGAATAAAAACGCATGTTAGCCGTCAGGCTGGGCTGCAGTGCCGGAACATACGCCATGTTGGCCCCGCTGCTGTCATGGCGCACCTCGCCTGTCACCAATATATCATCATACACAACAGTCAGCATTCGCTCATTCTCGCCCTCATTGAACTCTCACTAACAAACAAGAACTAATATTTAACCCATTTAGGTGTGCGCTATTATATTTTACAGGTGTTGGCAAATTGATAACCATACAAGTATGATTATGAAATAACTTTAATTTTATGTAGTAGATCACACTTGCAGCATGATGACAAATTCTCAGTAATGAGAAACACACAGATATTGCTTTTGAACTGAATACATCGTAACAGTCCATGACCCAGAGGGTTAGTCACTATCATATTGGGGGGGGGGGGGGGGGGCAAATTCTGATTAATGTTTTTGAATTCCCCATATTCTCAGCTTCATGGTATTTCAGTAACAAATATTTTCCAAATCAGACCTTTTTTTCTTTTCCCAGGTGAACTTAGCTTTATATATTTACACGATCACTAATTTGCTTTTACTCACTACCCATATTCCTCATATTTCATAACTGTTACATCTCTATCCATTTCCCTTGAGACATGGACCCGTGCGCCGGCCTACATATTTTGGCGCACGGATCCATTCCTCCACCATACCTGCCTAACCTCTGCGCTGTGTTGCGCCCAGCGCCACTAGCTTCATACTACTTTCCATTCCTTTCATTTCCACTCCTATCACCTTGTATCGGACTTTCTCTGGATGAGGCTTGAACAGTTGGTGGAAGTTCAGAAGTTACTTTTTTTACGAGTATCCTACATGTAGCGCTGGATGATGGTAAAAGCACTAAAATAGTGTTTGTTGGAAGGTCAAATATTTTCTATGCTAACTCTGGTTATTGCAGGCGATTCGATGCACTAGTAAAGCCCTGTTAATGACCAACTTTCAACTTGATGTGATTTTGGACTCAGAGAGATCATCATTTCTTGTGTTTATATGTCAAAGGTGAGATGAAATAATCTTGTATAGAAGAGAGCTTGGAAGCTGGAATCTGTTTTCTGGAGGATACAGGCATTGTCTTATAACGATTTGTTTGTTGGATAGTGCCTGCTCCTCCCCCTAGACGTCTATGTTGGTGGCAGGTATCCGATCAACAGCCGGGTGTGGTGGGTGCTTGTGAGACAGTCATTAGGCTCTTGAGTAGAGCTAGTCTCCTGAAATGTGATGATGTCAGACTTAAAAGTACGACAAACTCTTCTATGTGGTGTGATAGATGTGATCTAGCAGAAGAAGAGAGTGGAAGTCATATCTCGACCCAATGTTCGGCATACCAGGATACAAGGTACTCCATGTCCAGCCGAATATTGCAAGTTGAGTCTGATTTAGTTGTTTTATGTGCGCAATCAGATGTGATGTCTGCCCTGATGGTGAGTTTTCATATGAGGATCTAGAGCCCTTGTGGTTGGTTGTGTGTATATAAAGGATGTCCTCAGGTCACGAAAAAGAGTTGGATGCGTATTCACACATTTAGTCCTGAAACGCCCAAAACATATGACGCACATGGATAAACAAAAGAAAAGTGCTCACACATCAAGTCGAAGGACAGCATACAAATCTGGGCAGGGATGGGTTAAACACAACTAATGACGACTATCACTTAATGGGTCTTTCTGAGAAGACGGCGTGGCAAATATTTGGAGGAATGCAGACACTTTTACACTGGGATCTCCTTACAACTAACAGCCAGTTGAACGACCTAACTAACATAGTTGGACCTATCCGGCACCACGTATAGGTTAGAGAACGGAAAGTGTTTCATGAATTTTAAAACCACTAGCAAATCGAGTTGGTTTGAAAGTCATAAAACACGAGTGAAGTGCTCTAACACATTTGCACTCAGTGTCCACGAGAATGCTGGATTCTGATTGGTGTAGCCTTACCAACTGTTTGTTTTAGCATTTACTAGTATGTGACTTCTCATAGTAATACAAAGGGACTTTGTGGAATCTTATAATCTACTGTTGCACTATTTTACCTTAGCACACAGCTAGGCGGTTTGGACCAATCAGAAGCCAGCATTGCTGTGCTCTATTTCTCATAAAATACTGCAAGAGTACTCTATGAGAATCCACAGAGACCCATTGTATTACTATGAGAATGCACAGTAATAAAATAGGGCAAAAACAAATAAAAGGCTAGACCAATCAGAAGCCAGCATTGTAGTGGACACTGAGTGCTAAATGTGTTAGAGTACTTCACTCATGTTTTATGTTCATTAAACCAACTCGCTGGCGCTCGTGGTTTAATTTCCATAAAACACTCTTTCCGTCCTCTAACCTATACAGAAACACTGCATGTCGAGCTTCTGATTGGTCCAAACTGTCCCACTGTGTGCTAACAGTTTTTGGGTTACTCTGCTTTAAGGAAATCATAATAAACACTACTTACTCCTACTACTGCTACTACTACTACTACTACTACTACTACTACTACTACTACTACTGCAGCTGCTACTACTACTACTACTACTACTACTACTACTACTACTACTACTACTACTACTACTGCAGCTGCTACTTCTACTACATGCAATACTACTACCGCTACCACTACTACAATAAATATACGAACTCCTACTACTTCTGCAGCAGCTACGCCTGCTGCTTCTGCTACTTATAACCATTCCCGAACAAACACGGTGATTTTCACAGCAGTAGCTGTCCACGCACGCCGAATAAAAAGGATGTTCTGTTAGGTTGGCAGAGATTCTCAGTTCTATTTGTTTGATACATCGGAAAGGGATGCCAGAGAGAAGCGGGTGTGTTTTCTAGCCAAATGAACATTTCTTGTTAAGCAGACCAAGTGTGGAATTGAATGTTGATTGTGCCAGTGAACCACGACGTAACGTGACCCTAGGCTGTCTAAGACTACAGTGTGATCTTGGCTTATCTGTGTGCAAGACATAGCCCTGATCGAGGCCCGGGGGTATTTGACTAGGTACCTGGGTCCTGCAAGGTCAATCCCCTCTTAGTTGACCGCCCAGTGTTGCACTTTCAATGGCCTACAAGCGGAGGTCCATCGCTGCCCAATAGATGGCGCTACATGGTCCTCCCATCTCTAGACGTTGCAGGTATACTCTGGCATGCCAATCCTTAACAGACATCTAACTACTTAAGTTATTTGCTAAGTTCAAGAAATCTGAAGTTGCTGTATTATCTTGGATCTTCTACCGCCAAATCAACAGCACTCTATATCACACAACTAGGACTTCTCTGCTTTAACCTTGTGTTTGACGTTTGTAAAACTTACAAAGGTGGCAATTGCAATTTCATATCTTGATGTCTGGAATTAAAATCGTAGGAGGGGTGTTATCATCGAATTTGGTCTTACTTTTCCACAATGTCTGGGGTTTTGAACTTCGAAGTGCAAGATTTTGATATCACCCATGTTTCTCAAGAGTCTTTATAAAGGCAGCTACTTGTGTGACCTCTCCCACCAAAGATTATCATTTTGGCAAATTTGTTGCATAAACTGTTTTCTACATTTAATTCCTGCACTAAATGCCTGGGAAGCCCGAGCATAATACACAACCGCACGCCCGGTTGCTGCCCAATTTGCTGGGTGTGGATGCATAGATGACGTTACAACTAAAAGTAGCTTTGATTTACAGGGTATGTGGGTCATTGATGTACTTGGCCTATTCTATGACATGTTGCCTATGGGTGTTTGTACAACCAGGCAGTAGCAGACGCCTGGTCGACTGGTGCAGGAATTAGATATCTGCTCTGTACCAACTATTATCAGTATAATTGTGCACGGCTATTTTGTTACATTTGCACACCAACTTGGACGTTCTATTTTATGTACAAGACTGTAGAAAAATATGCACCTCAGTAATTACGTTTACAATGTGCATACATACTAAACCCTAAATTGGAATCACCTCCTGTTATTCAGTGTCTCCACTGTTGCCAGGCAGTATAGCACACTTTGTGTGTACGTGCCTATACGAACTCCTCTAGACGCGAGGTTCCGGAACCCGCCGATAGGCGTCTTCAAACACGTCGAATGCCTTTGTGGAACGCTATGGATTCTTTCATTAGAGAAAACTTGGTTCTTCCAGTTATGTATGATAGCGTACACTCTGTTTTGGTCAAACAGCATGGATACATTCAATGGACCAATTTTACTAAGAATACACTTTTAGGAAATTAAATAACCTTTTTTAAATCAGTGAAATTAGCGATTTTATAGTTTTGATGACGTCACAAGTAATTGGAAGCTAATTATAATACGCGACGGTGGCGACGCGTAGCGGCGTTTATTTACACTACAGACCTGTAGTGTAAATGAACGCCGAACACGAACACGTTACAGTCAACCTCCCCCCCCCTCCCCTACTACACCCATTCTACTGCCGTCACATGGCATCCAACCCTAGTTCCGAAAAACTCTGGATTGCATTTTAAAAAGTGGTCTTATTGAAAAAAGTACTGATGATAAATTGTAATGAGGTCAACATAATACTTTCATTTTGCTTCGGATACTGTGAAACTCACTCAACACTAATAGAGTCGGGCAATCAAAATTTAACACACGTTTTGTCTAAGAGGGGTTAGTGTCTTCAGCTTGGACCTTCTGTGGCCTTAGAACCCGTGTGCTGCTTCTTGCTCGTAAAGCAACAAATGCCAAAGGGTTACACCCATCTACTTTATTGCAGCAAGGCGTGTAAATGTTTTCCTGCACTGCATTAAAGTGATGAGAAAATGGAAGCATATACGACCCCCCGCAGAGGACGCGCGACCCACGTGACCTTTGATAGAGCAACTCCTCCTTAACGTAGTGTTATGTCACATGGCGTCATAAATACATTCCCACGCACTTCCTCAAAATCACATCTTTAAGAGCCACGCAGCTTTATAGGCAGGTGGAAAAAAGGAGAAGATCGATGAAATCTGATAAATAACCATGTTTTCTATATGACAGCAAAACTTCGATTGTGTTAGATTATCATTTCATATTCCTCATATAAAACAAACGGGAATGCATGTTTTGGCGTAACATTGGGAGTGATTTGGTGATCCAATCTTCTGGGTAGATCTCCAGGCTACTAACAATACATCCACCCACCAGCTATACACTTATAGATACTAGGATTAGCCATATATAGCGACTCAACTAGTTAGGCCGGATCTAGGTAGGCTGTTAGTCATAAGTCCCTCCCACACACACACTAGACACCTCTAAAGGACAAGATAATTACCGCCAAGCGAATCGAGTATTGCACAAATATATCAACTGTGCCACCTGTTTTCTTCTAACACAAACTGGAAATAACATCAGATCAATTCATAAACTCATTTCAGTTAAATTTATTTCAGCCAGAATCTAAACGAAAATAATACACAGAAGTTTGACATCGCCCATCAGAGTTGTAATTAATATTTCTGTGTCAATAATGTTATTATACAAATATGACATCCCT
>OZ012699.1:10510047-10520299 GCA_963942565.1 Maea johnstoni
TATATATATATATATATATATATATATATATATATATATATATATATATATATATATGTGTGTGTGTGTGTGTGTGTGTGTGTGTGTGTGTGTGTGTACGTGTGTGTGTTGGGTTGTGATGTTGTCGTCATAAGATACTTATAAAGGAGCGATTATTAGCTATAGATTCCATCAACTCTAGAATTGAATATCTTATCCGTCAGCAGTACACCAAAGGCAATATTGAATGGGAATTGATTTTTGTTGATAGAACTCTAGATATTGCGTTCAATTAATTGATTTCTGCTGACATAATATAACTTTATCTATTCCCTTCGATATATTTTCATCCACAACCAAGAACTCACGCTATCATTGCGCCGGGGCAATTTCCTTGAGAGAAGTGATTTCGATGCGGCTCTAGTTTTTAGTTATACCGTTTTCATCACCTGATTAGATGTCATATGCAACGCCCGAATAGTGGATGTATTGGAAATTGTTCTGCGCACTCAGATTGATAAGATTCCCGCATCCATCCTTTACCAAGATTGATCACAGCTTCCTCTCGGTATTCACTGTAATAAAGGATCGTTGAGAATGTCAGATACTCGGCAATATTCGCAAATTTTAATGAGATTTCCCGAGAGAAAATTGAGCGCGAAAGACCAGGTTTAATACTGCTTGGAATCAATTGCCCTACAAATCACCTTGTGGATTTTACGTTCGTATGAGTTTGAAAATGGCAATAGCGAATATCAAATGGCAGGCCTGTAATATGCACTTTTTTGCCTTTAGTTGCGAGCGGAGTGCGTTGTCTGAATCTCTGACATTCTTTGAAATAACATTGCAATATGTTATGAGACAAAAGTATCAAGAAAACATAAATCAGCAGTTTATCAAAAATAACAATAAATATATAACAGCAAAGTAAATAGATGAATACAGACTGACGTTTTATAGTTTTTGCTTAGCCCAGTGGTTGCAGCCCGTGATGGATGACTGCTCCATAGTTCTGTTTACAGTTCATTTGAGAAAAAGTATACATCCTAATAGAATTCGTTATCGTCAGAGTCAACTTCAACTCAAATTACCAAGACTGGCGTGCATGTGACTGTCAGGTGGTTGATTAGTTCAGCAATGTTCACTCAAAGCTATCTTATATCCCTCGGCCTTTATGTAGTATGACAAAACAAAAGAAAATGTGTAATTTGTGTATGTCTGTTTGCAGTTCAAATAGTTCATGTTATGTTTTGCTTTATAGAAAATATTGCACTGTGTGTGATTGCGTACTATTGCAGTTACGTCAGTAAATATACAATACAATAAAATGAAATACAACATTAGATGAAAGAACACTGGAAATATCTCAAATGTTTCCTTATCCACATGACTCTTATAGAACGTTCCGGAATCTTCTTCAGGCACTACCAGTGGGCAGACACCTCAGAACCTACATCTAACTATTGACCAACTAAGAATAGCCAACAGCAACAACACATTCAGTGTTGAAAACAGTTAGCTGAGCCTTGGTGGCTAAACGGTCCATCAAAATGAATAGTCTAGTGGTCCACCAGAAAAATTAGCGGTCCATATCACTCGGATAACCAAAAATGGTAACTAACAGCCATTTCATAACTGGACATTTCTGGTTAATTGTGCTAAATTTATGAATTGTGACATTTGCAATCTTATGTAGAAGATATGTGAAACTGGGAGTGATGCTTACTCAATTCATGTGGTCATAATATTTAGTAGACTTTCTGGTCAAGTAAACATAGACTTTTAATAGCCCATTCACATTTTTGGTAGAAACGGACCGGAGGGCTACTGTCTATTTTCACCACTGCAAATTCGTTCACTCATTACGCAACACATGCATTTGAAAAAGTTTTTGTTTTTTGTCCTAGTGGTAAATCACGCAGATAAAGGTTTTGTGAGCCAATGTCATTTTGTGTGGAGTTTGCGAGTCCTGTGATTTTTACATTAAGTACAAGTTTTGATGAACGAAGATATGTTGTAGTAAATCGATATCTTCTCGTAAAACGTAATAAACAACTGACACTGTCAAGAGTAATGCTCCAATTTTCCGTTCACTCTATACCTATGTGTATAAGCCAATTCACTTAATTCCCTTATAATGATTATATATCCAGTAGTGTTGTTTCCGCTTCACATAATATCAAGTTTGTGTTTGCAATTTCATGTCTATGCAATATGGCCATTATAGAATACAAGTAAAATAAAGCATTCACTTTTAAAATATCTAAAGGAGAAATATAGACAAAATCTGATTGCTATTTCGCCATTGCCTTGAATTTTTCTTCCTAAAATGCTAAAAATGTAAACATTCTGTGGAACAAAATCAGCATTAATGATCACCTCACTGAATAAATGTATGTTTTGAAGATCATTGGCATTCACAGACTATTGAAATCGAATATCTGAAATGCAATTCAGAAACCTTCTGTTTTAAAGCCTCTCTTTGTGTTGCGCCAGAAATGTTCTCGTACATTTCCAATAAATAGTTTATATTCTATAAATGCTTTGATGTAAAGAAGATTGTTCAGTGCTTTGCGTTTTGTTAACATTTCTCTTGTTTCATTGCAGATGCGAGAAGACATTTGTGACGTCACTAGACACCATCACGTGAGCTTCGCGGACGACTCCGCCAAGTAGCCAGGATTACCGGCCGGATCTACTAGTTGAGGTATCAGCGTCGACGGTGCTACAACAGGATCACGTCAGTAATGTCACACAAGCTAATCGGATATTGTCAGCACTGGGATTCGCCCCTTCGGTTGAACTCACGTGACAGCCTCACCAGACTACCTGTCGTAGTGACGCGAACCGTGACGTAGTGCTG
Source organism: Maea johnstoni (assembly GCA_963942565.1). NCBI lineage: Eukaryota > Metazoa > Annelida > Polychaeta > Spionida > Magelonidae > Maea > Maea johnstoni. The sequence goes on from OZ012699.1 coordinate 10,512,890, forward strand.
ACGAAAGGGACGCGCGCGCACACTGATCCAGGCAGTAACCTACGTACACGGTTGTCACGTGCGGAATCCTTAAAGATATACTTCCGGTGTTGAGTGAATGCCACTGGACTTGTGCAAACCACAGCGTAACTTAGCAGGGATGCATACATTTGGAATACATTGATTATCTTTGGTGGACTTTCTGATATGAGAACGTCGTCATATCTTTTCTTGGAAAATCCGAACAGAAAAGAAAAGGAATAATGAAGGATGTAATAATGACCATGATGACGACGATGATGATAGTGATATTATAGTTGCGAGTCTGTTATAACTGATAAGCATACTAGGTAGTCAACGGAACACCGCTCATGGGATAACTAGATATTCCATAATTATGAATACAATATGAGTGCTATATTCACAGCCCAGGATATTGCGAACAATATGTAGTTAGCAGGATTACGTTCTTTAACAAGCTTAATCAAATACTGAAAACCTCGCATTATATCGAGTTAAATTAATATCCTAATTGGAAATCAAACCATTTATTTCTCACAAGCAGTCTAATTACGAGGTGAGGTTGTTTGTGTTTCAAAGGATGTACATCACAAAACATTGGAAACGTGCACTACGGTTCGTAAGCCGAATTAGTTGCTTTTGTTAGAATTGAATGCAGGAGGAAAGTGTGCAGTTCTTGGTGGCAATTAAAGGTATGCGTTGTCTATGACGCAACTACAATACTTTCCTGTGTTACTTAGCGAGACGCACCTGATTCCTGGTTTGGCAAACATTATCCTGTTGTTCGTTATCAATACATTGTCGAGTTTGCCGCGGACGATAGTCCTCGGTACGGTCTTCCCCAGGATAAACGTCTTCCAGTGACTCGTTGCGAACCCTGCGCATCCGTGGATAAAACAACAGTGTACTGAAAATGCCCATTGAGATTCGACTGGAGATGCTCGGGAATGGCAGCGTGGGGAATTGGTCGGCCGACTGGGCGCCCAAAATGGTCGCCAATACGACTACAACTCTTGGGCGGGACGAGAATTTGGCTACTGTGGAGGTCGCAGTGATGGCGACCATATTTTCACTAGCAGTGTTTGGAAATTGTACAGTTTTATTCATCTTAAGTCGAAAGAAAAAACTTAGTCGGATGAACCTTCTTATCGTTCATCTAAGCCTAGCTGATCTGTTTGTTGCTTTTTTCGAATGTCTGTCCCAGATGATATGGGACATAACATACAGATTCCAGGGCGATGATTTCCTGTGTCGCGGAGTGAAGTTTTTCCAGCTTGTGGCGATCTACGCCTCTAGTTATGTTTTACTGACGACTGCTATTGATCGCTACTATGCCATCTGCTTCCCGCTCAGCAGCCCTAAGTTCACCCCGCGGAGGATTAATCTGATGGTGCTGGCAGCGTGGCTACTCTCCCTGCTCTGCGCCACTCCACAGATCTTCATCTTTGCCATGCGCGAGGTCGCCCCGGGCACGGGTGTCTATGACTGCTGGGGTGTTTTTGAACCCCTTTGGAGCCTACCCGTTTACGTCACTTGGTTCGCTTCGTCGGTGTTCATCGTACCATTTTTCATTCTGACGTTCACTTACGGGAGGATATGCTTCGTTGTTTGGAAAAGCGTCAAGTTCAAGGAAGCCAACCTAATACGCAACACCGGAAGCATGGCGGCTTCATCTAAAAGCCCCAACCTGATCCGGGACACTGGAAGCCTGATTTCTTGTAAAAGTCAGAACTCTGTCATCATTAACGGAAAACTGCAGCATAGGATTTCCAGTAATGATGTTGTCAAAGGAAGTGCGGGACGTTCACCCATGACGTCATCAAGCCCCTTGAAGGGAAGGGCCAACCATAAGGCATTATCCAAAGCCAAAATAAAAACTGTGAAGCTGACGTTGACGGTGATCATCTGTTACGTCATCTGTTGGTCGCCGTTCTTTATTTCTCAGATGTGGGCGGCTTGGGACGAGGGCGCCCCCTTTACAAGTAAGTGGAACTACGATTTTCCTATGAGGAGTCTTTATTGACCGTACCATATTAACACGGACGGTACATCCCACAAATCAGAAAATGATTATGATCAATAGCGCAAGAAGCAACACATTTTCACTTAATACAGAGCAGCGACTTAGTCGGTTAGAGTAGATATAGTCCAGTCATTTTAGCTGATTTAGGGGCTTGACCCAAAACAAATTGCAACAGAAAGTTTCTCATTTGCATTCAGTGCAGGAGAGCCCCAGTGATAACACATTAAAAGTCCCGGTCTCTAAAGTTAGCGGAAAGGGTCAAAATATGGTAATTTATGCTAATTAGGTGGTGGAATCATGAAAATCGCGATACCCAGGAAGTTCTTAGTAATAAGTAAATAAATAAATGTAATAATTACATCTACATAAATGTTTAAACAGTTAAGGTGTACAACAAACCTATCATCACTATTATTTGGCTATAAGTGATCTGCAATATGCAAATTAGCATCCTCCATTACTGAAAGTCACACTTTTCCTCATATCTTTTGAAGCCATTACACAAATGCAACATATGTTGGTTGCAAATATAGGTTTTCATGGTCAAGGAATAAGATAAGAATAATAGCAATGTCAATAAGTCAATACTTTACCCATGATTGGTACATGAACACCAAATCTCTATTCTTCAAATGGAGCTACCAATTGCACATTTGGATTTTCCACGTAAGCATCCTTTTTCGGTTCAACTTTTCTTATGCTCTATGTTGTTTTTCTAAAATAAATATCTGTTTCTATTGTTTAATTGTCTTGTGATATTTGTGTGATAAAGACTTGTCTGATGGACAGTAGGCAGTAGTTTTTAGGGAAAAGGGGAGCAGTAGTGAAAATCAAGCAAGAAACGTGGCAGTGCTATCAGTGCTACCTTTGCAATCTCCACATATACATAAACAGTCTATGCCATGCTTCCTGCAATTGCACCTGAGGGTGTTGCATCCTGTTTCACTATTGCAGTGGACCACTTCTGTAAGATAGTCAGGTGCTGGCAGTTGGCCTGTTGGTATTGGAAGGAGTTGTCCATCCTTCTCCTTCGATCCCCACTCTTTAGGATCTAGGTCCAGGGGATTTCCTTTCCACTCATTTACCTGGAAATACACGTACCCTCAGGCTGTGGAATTTTGCAGCCGCGGGTGTCGGAGGGAGGGTTTGTCGCTCAACTACTTTCAAACTCTTGAGAACCTTCTCTGTAAATCTTTGACAGCGTAGATTGTCAAGTCTATCCTGGTCTTTAGTACTCTTAAATACCAGTGTAAAGGCTCACAAGAGCATTTTCTTCAGCTTTGATGATGTCTTCCTGTGAAATCTTGTACCTCCACAAAAGCACCCTCTTGTAGAAAGAAATGGGGACTCTTCATTAACCTTTTACAGTTAAACAGCCTTTCCTATGCCAAACGCCGGACATTTTGTCACATCCAATTAAGTATGGCATGCATAAAAAATTGTTCTGCAAACTTCATCCGCAAGTTCTTCCCTTATTTTCCTTATATACCACACACAACACCTTTTTGAATATTGTGAATTTGTTTTAGGCTCTGGTTGGAAGTACATGTATATATTTCTGGATACATTTGTGTCATTTGTGTCTTTTGCTAAGGACATGAAAAATTTGACCAGTCCTGAGGAGCAAGCAACCTCCACTTTATGTTCTGCACATCCAGCTTTCAGTATCAAAGATCACTGCCTCCTTTGTGGTAAAGGAGCAAAATATGATGGTCGAAAATGAGGATTTGATGTCATTCCATTGAGGTCACCATGCTGAAAATGTATCCAAGATCATTTATGTCCGACCAGAGCCCAAAACAAATTCACAAAAGTGCTGCATGTGGGATATAAGGAAAACAAGGGAAGAACTTGAGGATGAAGTTTGCAGAACAATTATAATTGTGCATGCCATACTTGAATGTGTCACAACGTCCACAGTGTTTGGCAGAGGAAAGGCTGTATACCTGAAAAAGGTAATGAAGAGTCCCCACTTTTTTCAACTTTTCAAAAAGAGGGTGCCTTTGTGGAGATACAAACTTTCAGAGGAAGACATCATCAAAGCAGGAGGAAATGCTCTTGTGAGCCTCTACAATGGTAAAGACCAGGATAACCTTGACAATCTTTGATGTCAAAGATTTACAGAGAAGGTTCTCTCAAGAGTTTGAAAGTAGTTGAGCCACTAACCCTCCCTCCCACACCCGCGGCTGCAAAATTTCACAGCCTGAGGGTGTACTACCAGGTAAACGAGTGGAAAGGAAATTCCCTGGACCTAGATCCTTAACAGTTGGGATGGAAGGAGAAGGATGGACAACTCCTTCCAATACCAACAGACAAACTGCCAGCACCTGACTATCTTACAGAAGTGATCCGCTGCAACTGTAAAACAGGATGCAACACCCTCAGGTGCAATTGCAGGAGGTATGGAATGGACTGTTCATCCATATGTGGAGATTGAAAAAGTATATATGCTGTGCCAATTCCACTCTAATTTAGATTGAAAGTGATGAGGATTAGAGGTACAAGTGTAGGCATAACAAAAAAGGTATTGTTAACTGAATCAGAGAAATATCATGTGTTGCATATACATGATAGAGATCAAATGTATAAATGTGTTGAAATTGGGATCATCTATAAGGTTAATGACTATGCTTATCTGTTTCCTCAACCTTGAGAACCCAGGTATAGATGCCTTGTTCATTTAAATCAAATCAATACTTCTAAAGTTATAGTGAAAAATGTGTTTTTGCATAATGGCGACAGCTCATTTGCATATTTTACACTACTAAATTGCACAATGACCATATGGATAGCTTGCTTATCTGCATTACACTTGATTGAATGTCTATATAAACCATTCCATACAACATTTTGAGGTTAGATATCCCAAAGATGTGATTTTCATAATTTCGCCACCTAATCAGCATAAATTAGCATATCTAGTGCGATTGCAGGAAGCATGGAATGGACTGTTTATCCATATGTGGAGATTACAAAGGTATATGCTGTGCCAATTCCACTCCAATTTAGATTGAAAGTGATGAGGATTAGAGGTGCAAGTGTAGGTATAACAAAAAAGGTATTGTCAACTGAATCAGAGAAATATCATAATGTGTTGCATGTACATGATAGAGATCAAATGTATAAATATGTTGACATTGGGATCATCTATAAGGTTTATGACTATGCTTATCTGCTTCCTTGACCTTGAGAACCCAGGTATAGATGCCTTGTTCATTTAAATCAAATCAATACTTCTAAAGTGATAGTGAAAAATGTGTTTTTGCATAATGGCGGCAGCTCATTTGCATATTTAACACTACTCAATTGCACAATGACCATATGGATAGCTTGCTTATCTGCATTACACTTGATTGAATGTCTATATAAACCATTCCATACAACATTTTGAGGTTAGATATCCCAAAGATATGATTTTCATAATTTCGCCACCTAATTAGCATAAATTAGCATATTTTGACCCTTTCCGCTAACTTTAGAGACCGGGACTTTTAGTATGTTATTCGTGGGCCTTAAGTGTAATGAATGCAAATGAGAAACTTTCTGTTGCAATTTGTTTTGGGTCAAGCCCTAAGTTGACTGGACTAATAACGACTATGGAACTTATGCAAATGCAATCAGAAACGTAGGAAAGGTCACACAAGGCATTACACCAGACATAGGTTGTAATACACATATCATATGATTGAGACATCCCAACGAGTTTACATTCAATGAAGGCGGTCCGCTTAACGTAGTAGTAGAAGTAGTAGTAGTAGTAGTAGTAGTAGTAGTAGTAGTAGTAGTAGTAGTAGTAGAAGTAGTAGTAAGAGTAAATAGTGGCAATTGCTAATACACACAAACTCTCTCACACACACACATATATGTGTGTATATATATATATATATATATATATATATATATATATATATATATATATATATATATATATATATATATAAATATATACACATACATATATATATATGTATATATATATATATATATATATATATATATATATATATATATATATATATATATGTATATATATATATATATATGTATATGTAAATGTATATGTAAAACATATGTATTTATATATATATATACTAGTTCTTTACATTTATATACTTTACATTTATATATATACTAGAAAAGTACCCGTCCTGCGGACGGAAACCATGAAATATCTTATAACGACAGACATATCAGAGCACCCAGATATCTCTGACACCACACATTTAGGGTCACCTAACCTATGTATCAATAATTCAAGAAGAAACAGATATACCATCGACAAATAAGATCAAGGTTTATCATACCAGCTGTAATAAAGAATATAGTGCTATGTATGTTCATGATATCACTGATATATCTAACTATAATCATTTCCACTCAAAACTATTTTCAAAGTGAAAGTATGGCGTAACATATGTCATTTGTACATCTATCTGTCTGTCTGTCTGTCTGTCTGTCCGAATGTCTCTTTCCCCCCTCTCGCTCTCATTGTATCTCTCTCTCTCTCTCTCTCTCTCTCTCTCTCTCTCTCTCTCTCTCTCTCTCTCTCTCTGTATCTCTCCCTCCCCCCCCGTATCTCTCTCGCTGTATCTCTCTCTCATTGTATCTCTCTGCCCCCCTCTCTCGCTCGTAGCTCTCTCTCGTTGTATCTCTCTCTCTGTATCGATCTCCCTGCCCCTCACTCTCGCTCGTATCTCTCTCTCGTTGTATCTCTCTCTCGCTCTCATTGTATCTCTCTCTCTGTATCTCTCTCCCTTCTCCGCTCTCTCTTTGTATCTCTCTCTCCCTCCCTTCTCTCTCGTTCCCTGTCTCGCTCTCTGTCTCTCCCTCCCCTCTCTCTCGTTCTCTGTATCGCTATCTGTCTCTCCCTCGTCACACCTGAACACACGTTCCTTAGTCCTTCTACAGTATATGCACTGAGCGCTTGCTATTTTGAGTCTCAGGTGCCACCACCCGGAGTGGCACACATCGTCTTTACAGCAGAAGGGCTGAGAGATGGTTACAAATTATCATCTATTTCACATTGATACTTGTTTTCGATCTATCGAGTTTGCTTTTTTTATTGAAATACCTACATAAAAAGTTTTTTTTAACTTTTTAACAGCTGCAATTTAAAATGTTTATATCAAACTGACCTTTCATTTTCTTTAAACTGGCAAAGTGCAATGGTTAATACATAATACTCTTTTAAATTACATGTAAACCCACCATATATTGAGGCAATATCACCTTATCATTTCACCATCTTCAATGAAATCCAAGTTATCCATCTGTCCCCGAATATCCTGTTTTTATCTCATTCTCCTAAGATTCTCCTCTTCATTTGCAATGGCGAAGAGAACAGTCGAAGTAGTTAAACTGGCGTCTGTATGTCCTAGACGTCATTC
>OZ012699.1:10520499-10525499 GCA_963942565.1 Maea johnstoni
AAACGTGAGATACAACTCACCTTTATAAAGGCCAGCTACCTAAATCAATTCGTAGGCAATCAAAAACTAATTTCGATTAAACAGCCAATCACCTTCCACATAAATCCGCCAGATCTGGACAATAAAAAGCTCAGAGATGACTAGCCGTAATAAAGAACTAAGCTGCACTCCCATATCTCTAGTCCTAATGCTACATTTAACTCATGTATTCATTGCCAGAGTTGCAGGCTGAATCTCGATATGTTTGAGTGTCATTATACGGGTGCCACTATAAATTAACTTTCAATTCTTAGCAGAATATCCCTATGTGAAAAATGTTTTGACATAATAAACAACGCAGGGGAGGGATGTTTTAGATCAAGCTGTTAACCTGACTCTTCGTACGAAAAATTTAAAATTGTTTGGTATTTGTATGTATCTTTATTGACCATAATATTTTATGAAAGGTACATATAGAAACAGCACAATATCAATTTACAAAACTCCTACAATGAGAAATACAACAAAAACAAATGAAGAAAAATAGGCATTAAATGAGCAGTGACTAACTGCACCCTTTTCAAGAAATGAATAAGAATAAGTATTCCCAAAATGATTGTCCGTTCACGTTTGGCTAGATTCATTATCCAGTTCTAACCTATATCCTTCACTCTTTCTAGCCGAGCAGGACAATGTTGTACATACTGGCTATACGTCAGCTCGTAATTTTCCAGAATCCAGTCAACTCAGCTTCCATAGCACCATCTATTGTTCTCAACATCAACCAAAAATAAATATTATGCGGTTCATCTAAATATTATACTAGTAACTATTGAGGTTTTAAAAAGTTTACACGCCGAGGAAAGCAGCCCTGTGATACTATAAAGGGGAGAAGTACAACTGTTTGTGCCTCTTATCTTACGATAAGCTGTACAGGTGACAATTTAGAGATGTATGACTCGCACTTAGGGAAACACACAGACTCTTATACGGCACTAGGACACTGTGGCAACGCTTCCTTAACCCTTCCAATGCTGAGGCTACTTTCGACCAAATTTGAAAGATGCAAAATTCTTTGAAAACCATCTGAATCTTGTCATGTTGGTATTCATTGGATAGCTCTCACTGAGTTCTCTCAGATTAGTACCATGTGCCAGGGTTTCAGTCATTTTCCCAGGTATTTTTTATCATTTTGTAATAACCAAATTAGCTAGCAGCATCATAAGGGTTAAGCAATTGCAGATCTGGAATGTTCGTCACTAATATCCGTGTGTTTCTTTATTTGCCTGATCTCTGTGACAACTTGACCCGGCACAGAATTGAACTGTATCACCTGCTCCAACGTAATTAATCGCACTTTCCCATCATTCTAGCTGCTTTCGTATAATGTATTAACTACATAGAGCTACATTTAGTGCTTGTATACCTTTACAGAGGCATTATGGTAATTACTTTTCTTGTTGTTATTACCATTATTATCTTAACTATTGTTCGCGGTGTACTCCGGTTTCCTCCACCACTTACCATTATTAGTATTATCATTACATATATTATTATTATTATTATCAATATTATTATCAATATTATTATTATCATTATTATTATTATTACTATTATTATTATTATTATTATTATTATTATTATTATCATCATCATAATGATAATAATAATACTTATTCCTCTCCTTTCCGTGTTTGCAGGTGCTGCTATGACCATCATCCTACTGCTAGCGAGCCTGAACAGCTGTACTAACCCGTGGATCTACCTGGCGTTCAGCGAGAACCTGCAGCAGCAGGTGTGCCGCTGCTTCAGCAGCGTGGGCAGCATCCAGCGCGCCTCCACCGCCCGCGCCACCAAACTCACCTCCGTCAAGATGACCTCCCTAAAACACATGGCTACATTACGCTCACTGGGAAACAGTATGACAGACTCCTAGTGTGGGCAGCATCCAGCGCGCCTCCACCGCCCGCGCCACCAAACTCACCTCCGTCAAGATGACCTCCCTAAAACACATGGCTACATTACGCTCACTGGGAAACAGTATGACAGACTCCTAGTGTCGCAAGGGTCGTCCTGGATGATTCAGACGGCTAAAAAACCATAAGGATGGAATTATCTAAGGATGCGGTGTAAGGCAAGACGAAATGGACAGTGTGTAAGGCAAGACCAATTGGACAATATCAATCTTTGAAATTCCAAAATGAATCTTAATCTTTATGATTCACTTTCAAATACTTGGAATTATTTATTTCATTTTAAAAAGTGTTTTCAGTATACAACATTGATTTGGCAACTGTTTGTAGATTAGCATTTTAGCATTAATATACTTTATATGTCTGGTATGGCTTCCGTTGGTCTGTTTCTGCTCATGAGAGAAAGCCCTGTGCTAATACGAATCTGTCATTCTTGATTGTAAATATTTCTAAGTGCGTCGCTCATGCATCGTAATCTTTATGCAAAGGTTCCACTCGTCAGCGGTGCTTGCCATTTTTCATGTACTTTTATAAATTATTCCTCGAAATAGTGCGGTTGTAGTGACGTAGCTATGGTTCGATGTTTGCAGAGTAATGCCTATTGTTAAGCAATGGCGCCACTAAGCGGACACATTTTAAACTAAGACAAGTTTTAATATGAACAATGAGGAGGCAGTTTAGGTCAGCACAAGATTGTCCCCGCTAGAACATTCAGCAGGCCAATACCAAATGCTGATTATCTAATGGAGTAGAGCCTCCGCAAGGTGAGAATTATATAAATACTTGTAGTTGCTTTCGTTGATGATCGATTTTTAAAACAAACTTACACAGCTCAAAATTAGATGACATGTCGAATGTTGAAAGTTAGATAACATGTCGAATGTTGAAAGTGTACATTTTCATTAAAAAAACACAAAAAAACTAGATGATTTCATCCATTCAACAATCCAACGTTGACTACCATGAAACGAGCGCCCTACACAATTAGATGATCATGTATCCATCAATGAGATAATCCCAGCGATCACCATTGGCGGTGACAACCGTTATTGAAATGGTTCAAAGAATGGAGGTCAAATGGATGTCTGCTAGGAAACCATTGTAACAATTCCTGAAAGGTGGAGGTGTATGGAAGGAGCTGTATCAAATGTCAAGTAGCGAACAAACAGATAATAAAATCAACAACAATATTTCAATGCCACAATGGGTGCAAAACGGTTCCATGGTAGAAACTGAAATAATATTATAAGAGTGAACGAGTGTTTAAAGGCATATCGGCACACGGAGGTCATTTAGTGCCATGAAGTATTTCCAGAAAAGTGGTATAAGTAAGAGAAGCGCCTTCAGATCCAAAGAGCACCAAGGGATCTTCTAGAAATATGGTATCATGATAGACAGATCTACACACCCCTTCTTTTCTAAGGCGAGCTGGGTTCCACGCCTGCTTTATCATGAGGGTTCCTCGCCAACTCTTATTACATGCCATTGAACAAGGCAATGTGGTCAGTCCAATGCAGGGTTGAACGTATAGGTATTTATCCGAACAATGCACACAGCTGCCAAAAGGAGCCGTGTACTGTAGATTCACAAACGATTGTGTAGAGTAAATTATGCTAATTTACAGAAAATAATTTTTTGCGTTTTTTTAACTTTGCAAATTGGCCGCAACATGGAGTGTCAGCTATACACTTAAAGTGGCAGCACTAATAATTGCAAATTTTAATTTTGCGTCCGAGGCTTAACGCTAAAAAAGCAAAAATTAAACTAACGCAATCTTTCTCGAGTATTTTGATGAAATCTTGTAGGCAGCAGCATAAACAGGAACATATTTGATGGGGAAATGTTAATCAGAACATCGCCAACATCTCCCCTTCAAATATTTTGTATAATAATTGTCAATTCTCAAGTAATTGTCCAAAGTATCATAGAACCAGATACAATATCTGAAGGAACTCGAAAGGCAATTATTGGTTGAACGGCTTGTCAAATTGTACGGTTGATGATTAAAATGAGTTTCACTTTGAAGATTCAAGTGCATGATGTTATGAATTGTACTTTTAGGTCTGTAATTAAATATGATTGAGTATAAAATGAAATGCGCATTTGTTTTGCCTGAAAAGGTTATATAACAGTTTCACTAAGCACCAGGATAATGGTGAAAGATATTTTTTGTAAAATATTGAAATTGTATACAGTACCGTTTGCATGCATTGTACACTATTGCATTGCATGCATTCTCAGGCCTGAACCGATAGGTAATTGGTATACAGAGCTACATAAGTGATGATACCCCGAAAGCAACCCCTAACTGATGTGTTGATATATGACATATCCTATTTAAATCCATATTTTTTCAAACTTAGGTTCAATGGCAGTGAAGCAATAAATTGAGAGAATATTCAAAGGGAGACAATAGGTTCAATGTAAAGTATATCAATTCTAGAGTAGTTGAAAATTAGTATAAGTAATAATCTCATTTTTTGACTAAGGCAAACTACGGTCTGTGGGGAAAATTCCTGTTTCTAGTATTTACAAGATCTACACACTCAATTAAGATATGCTTGATTTGTGCTTTAAAAGATCATTAATGTATACTTTAAACTTGCCCTAAGAAGTATTTGTCACTCTAGCCATAGTTCCTGATCTTGATGCAGCAATAGCGTTGGCGTTACCCCTGATGTCAATGTAATCCAGTAAAGCAGCCTTCTCTTGGTACTCTACATGCCATTGAAGTCTTTCCAGCACCCCAAGAACAAGAGCATGTATCACATTCATGCCCTGAGTATGCTGTGTATTGCTTTTAGATACGCGCATTTTTCAAAGGGTAATTGCTCTGGTGATGTTTCAATAATTACAAAATCTGTACTCAAGAGAGAGATCACTTCCCTAATATGATGCTACCTTTTAGCCCTTTCGCACCTGGGATACAGTCAGGGTCTCATAATTTATGAATAATGGAAAAAAGAAATTGAACAGCATCTGTAAAACCGAACTGTGACAATAACTCTCATTCAAATTCTTCTGAAAACTTGGTTATCCAGATACATC
>OZ012699.1:10527999-10535499 GCA_963942565.1 Maea johnstoni
TACTACTACTACTACTACTACTACTACTACTACTACTACTATAACTACTACTACTACTACTACTACTACTACTACTACTACTACTACTACTACTACTACTACTACTACTACTACTGCTACTACTAATATTGCTACTACTACTACTACTACTACCACTACTAATATTGCTACTACTACTACTACTACTACTACTACTACTACTACTACTACTACTACTACTACTACTACTATTAATATTGCTACTACTACTACTACTACTACTACTACTACTACTACTACTACTACTACTACTACTACTACTACTACTACTAATATTGCTAATACTACTACTACTACTACTACTAATATTGCTACTACTACTACTACTACTACTACTACTACTACTACTACTACTACTACTACTACTACTACTACTACTACTACTACTAATATTGCTTATACTACTACTACTACTACTACTACTACTACTACTACTACTACTAATATTGCTACTACTACTACTACTACTACTACTACTACTACTACTACTACTACTACTACTACTACTACTACTACTACTACTACTACTAATATTGCTACTACTATTGTATTTTATTGACTCGCTCGAAGAGCGCAAAATCATACATATACAGAGATTATACGTCAAACAATAAACTTTGTGAAATAAAGAAACGAACTAAACATACTAACACATAAACACACAAGAAAATGAATAAGTTACTTATGAACTATAGTAACTGAACTTTATAATTATCAATACTTAATAAGAAAATTGGAGGCATTTGAAAATCTAAACTAAACATTGTGGAAAAATTGCGTCCAGTGCAGTTTGTCTTCCCTTAAGGGGATGGACATTTAATTAATCACTGGAAGCGGCTACAGAAGGCCTGTACTGCGCACGCATTACGGATCTCATTTATCGTTATGTCGTTGGCCCTTAGGTGCAGTTATGATTATCCGATACCCTCCTTCTGTTTTAGTCTCAAGTGGTACATATAGACAATATACCTCCCTGAGACTGCCCATATTTTGCACATGCTGTCAATCTCAATGTCCGGTATATGCTTGCCCTTTAACCAGTAACTACTATTGCTACTACTACTATTGCTACTACTACTACTACTACTACTACTACTACTACTACTACTACTACTACTACTACTACTACTACTACTATTACTACTACTACTACTACTACTACTAATAATAATAATAATACTATTAGTGTTGCACATATTAGACGTATCGTGCTACTGCCGCCAGCCACTGCCACTGTTGCTGTCACATATTTCATTTGGGTAATACTGCCATTAGATTGATATCCCCATTTCAATCTAGTACATCCTGTTCCACGGTGAATCATCATATTAACTCTGTTTGGATAATTAACCCACATCGAAAATCCTAATATGATAAAAACTATTGAGTCTACGTCATGGTGAGTTGGAAATCAATCAATGGCGGCTGGAAGGTTCAAACTGTGGCCTAAGTTTTTTGGGGGGGTAGCTGAGGCAAAATAATCAGTGTACAATCCGACAGTGGCCAAGCGGGCTAAAGCATAAATTATTCCATTTGGATGCTACAGTGCAGAACATTTTATTTTATCATTTATTGTTGATAGATTTTTCTGCCGGACGTGTGAATGGCTTTTTAAGTGTTGATCTACAGCAAGCGATGGACCCGTAATTTCCAGAAATGCTCGGTACTAAACCTGGACACATGTGCTTCCATCAATCAATCCATTTTCTTGCATCTCCTATCCTGGTAAATAATGGATATTTAGCATAACAATGTCTGTGGCTTCCTAAGTCACATACAGAGGAAAACGGTCATTCTGTGCTAATGGCCAGTGTATATACAACAATACAATTCTTGAAACCTATACATTTAGGATGGAACATGGGCTTTAATGACAGCTTTTTTATTCTTATGTCTAAATATGACTTATCTGTGCCATTATTTCCAGCAGAAAATGTAATCTTTTGAGGAAAATATATATCAAATGAGAATGTGTTGGATATAACAAGCAAGCTTTTATATCAATTGAGTCTATGATACAGTATATTTCCGAGTATTAAATATTGTGTACTATTGGACATTGTGTATTATTTATTATTATGTATATACATATAAATTACCTCTGAGCCAAAGACTCAAATACCTTATACACTATGATGATGAGGATAAATTTGAAACATTGCTATGATACTATATTATTTATGAAAATACCTATGGAGAATAAAAACCCTGTTGCATATGTGTGCAATCTGAAATTAAAAAACAACAAGCAAGTGACGCAAGAATGTACACTTGAAACAATACCGGAATACTAGTATCTGCTCTGCTGATAGGAGTTCCACTACGTGACATGCTTAGTTGTCATCTCAAATGTGTTATTGACCATAATAGCTTTTTGAAGAAGAAAATGAAGGAAGACCTGAAAGAGGATATGTACAAAATATGTATTGCAGAGAATGCTGTATTTGTACAGAAACTTATATCACTCTAAAGTAGATTGATTTGCATGTTAAGATTAAATTGCAAAAAATAAGTTGATGGCTATGCAGCTATCTGATTTAAGATATTGATAATATTCAACAATAATATGTTTCAGGGTATATCTATCTTTAGGGCCTTATCACAGTAGTTTCTATTTGGACTCACTATGTAAAAACACATTACGTGAATAGAGAAATAAGGATATAATGAAGCACTAAGCTTACATATATATATAATATATATATATATATATATATATATATATATATATATATATATATATATATATATATATATATATATATATATATATATATATATATATATATATATATATATATATATATATATATATATATGTATATATATATATATATATATGAATATATGAATTAATAACATTTGTACATTTAATTTATTACCATGGTATATTTACCACAGAATGACCCAAAAACAAAGATTAGAGTTGGCACAAGGACTACATTCACTGAAAATTTACACACGGTCCTTGACATCATCTAATCCAGCTTACCAGTCTGTCTCATGTATACAGATCTATAACATTGTTATGCCCTTTTTCAAATCTTCTTTTTAATAAAAAAAAAAGTAGGGATTTAAATATAATCAGAAACAAAAAGAATGTAACACTCTATGGAGGCAGCCATGTTGGGATAAACACATTTGTTACTTATTCTCAGAGTGGCTGAGAATAAGCAACCTTCAAAAGAACCATCTTGTATATAACTACAGAACAAGAACTATAGCGAGATTAGGACAAGAATGCCAAGTACTATTCCAATCAAATGATTGAACTGCAGCTGGTTTTATACCGTAACACATATAATATTCATGAAATCAGACATCAAATCAAGATATCAAATCAAGGTGAGTTGTCGAAATTGCACAACTCGCGACCTTCCCCTATGATATGATATGCCATTTGTCTTTCAAACATATTTATCAGAATTTGATTGTACATTGCAGGGTTTAGGGTAGACACAATGATTAGACCAAGAAAGAAAAGTGATGCGAAGAAGGAGAATATCAATGTTATACCAGAACTAATCAGAGCGGTGGATACTGGGAGTTTGGTGAAAGTTAGACGCTTGATATTAGAAGGGGCAGATCTTAAGGAGAGAGATGCAGCCGGAAGAACACCAATACATGCAGCAGCGGAAGGAAAGGGGAATACAACTGACAGAGCCTATGTACTTCTGGTACGAGCTTTGATAAAAGCCGGATATGACGTCAATGCTAGAGATGACCAACTACGTACGCCGTTGCACTATGCCGCCAAATCAAAACGAAAGTTGGTGACTGATGAGCTGTTAGCGCAACATGCTGATCCCGAGGTATGGAAAATAGACATGTGTCATTTGTTAAAAATCAAGATAATCTAAACAACAAATTACAGAAATAAATTACCTTAATAATTTATATAAGAATTATTTTGAAAATTGGGGTATACTAGTAGATGTTTATGAGAGAACATGTTTAAGAAAAATCATAGGCACACTTTTTATTATTCTTTCTAGTATATCTCAGGATTTCAGTTCTACCGAGTATTAAAGTACGAGTGACTTAGGATTGGTTGTTGTTTTCCCATGGCACACTCGTTCCCTTAAGCATGTATGCATGTATGAATAAACACACACACACACATATATATTTATATATATATTTGTATATATATATATATATATATATATATATATATATATATATATATATATATATATATATATATATATATATATATGTATAAATATATATATATATGTGGGTGTATGTGTGCGTGTGTACATATATATACATATATATATATATACATATATATATATATATATATATATATATATATATATATATATATATATATATATATATATATATATATGTATATATATATGTATATATATATATATATATATATATATATATATATATATATATATATATATATATATATATATATATATATATATATATATATATATATATAAATACATGTATATTTATATGTACATTATAGATCATCTACCTATTCATTTGTGTTTGTGTATTTGTTTCCATTTCCGTAATAGGCGAAAGACAGTGATGGCTGGAGTCCCTTACACCTGGCTGTCCATTTTGACCAGCCCCTGGCTATAGATATCTTACTTAACAAAGGTGCTGACGTGAACTTCCGTGCGTCCGAAACTTCCTTTCTGCTCCACAGCGCAGGCGCATCAGCACTCCACCTGGCGGCGGAGAAGGGAAACCAGGCCAGCGTAGCCTCTCTCCTGGCACATGGTGCGCACCCGAACATCCCGGACAGGTACGCGCGCACTCCATTGCACCACGCAGCCAAAAGCTGCTGTGAGACTGCGGTGCGGCAGTTGCTGTTAGCAGGGGCGTTACCCAACAAGAGTGACGAAAACGGGCACACACCTTTACACATTGCAATTCAACAGGGAGCTATTCAAATCATGCTGCGACTCATCATGGCCGGAGCCAGTGTTAATGCCAGGAACAAATTTGGATTCACGTCTCTCTACTTTGCGGCAATTGCAAACCGAAACCTTGCGAGTTTTGATATTTTACTGTCGGCGGGTGCCAATGTTAATATTAGAGATAAAGATGGTGTTTCTCTGCTTAAAGCAGCCATTATGACCCAAGCTACAAAACCCGAGGCTAGCACTGTCGTCCAGCTTTTGCTGGCTTCCGGTGCAGAACCAGAAGTATATCCTGGTCACATGTTCTCAGATATTCTCGCACTCGGCAAGAATCTCATACATATAATGCTGGATCTAGGATTCGGTTTGCAGTGCAATGGTGAGATGATGAAAATAAGGCATAAAGAGAATCCAACAAAAGATACTCTGCATTTGCTTGACCTTATTAAAAGCTACGCAGGAAAACTTCCGACTCTTCAACAGGGAGCAAGACAAGTTATCCGAAGCTGTTTGGTCAAGTCAAATCAAAGAGGAAATCTGATGGACAAAGTTGACCGTCTTCCGATTTCAAAGTTCCTGAGAGGATATGTTTCACTAGAAACTTGTGAGTGGATGCAGGAAATGTGATTCAATAACTTTATGAAACTTTCACATAGAACTCCATCAAACCTCTATAATTAAGGTACTTAAAAGATACTCGGGTTCTCACCCGCTCAAGCCAACATACTCTGTCTACATCATTTAGTAGTTATATTTGACAAAATCTTCCCCTGAATTTACTTTTATATGAGCCCGGAATGAAATATAACTGTAATAAGATGATTTTGAACTTAGTACTAATACACACATCATTCGTACAAGTACTGGCCTTCAAGACCTGCCTTATTTATCAAAGTACTGGTGTAGAATACATACTGTAATCGCCCCTGCACTGGTGTAAAATAAATACTGTAATGGCCAAAATACTGGTCTCAAATATCTAACGCAATCACCGAAGTATTTGTGTAAGAGTCATGGACGTTTACAATCACAAAGCGAAAGCTGCCTTACTACCACTAAGTGTTGTATTCAAATTGTTATAGTATTGGTATTTAATTGCAGCCATAGTAATGATATTTTTTATCACTCACCGTGTACATAGATTAAGCAGAGCCTTTTTCGTTTGGTACATAGAAAGGAGTTTTGGTGTTTGAAATAACAGAGCATGTTGGCAATTTTCCAGTTATTACAATAGTACCAATTACCAGTACTGAGCATGTATGATACAATTCCTACTGACTAATTTAAGTGGTACCTTCTAATCACATGTAAGCTTATCAGAAAATAATTTAGATTAGATTCAGAATGATTCAAATAAAGAAAAATGTAATCTAAAATTCCAACAATTCAGGGGGGAAACAAGAAGAGTTATGGGGATCAGGTTTCCGTAGTCTGTTCTCATGGTGAAAGTGGTAGCGTGTTTGTCAGCCAGTGGGATGTTGACTTACAAGGGGTGGGGTTATTCAAATTGACAAGCCTAGAGACGGTCTAGATTGAACCTCTGAGAATTGGAGAGGAGGGGAGGTATGTGTGATATTGGTCTTAACTCATACGTGTAAGAACTAAGCAGCTGAAGATACGTACATAACTGAAAATATAAATCCTTACGTTAATGTTCTGCATAACATGTCGGTAATGTGGCGCCTCCTGGCTTAAAAACAAGACGGTTGACCCCTATTTGTTATGTGTTTTATGAAAAAATAGTCCAAAGAACAACTTCAACAAGTTTAAAGAAAGTATGAATGTGGAGATTTTGTATAGCCTCACCAATTTCTTGCATTATTGAAGTGTTCTGTATGAAATGTCGGTAATGTGGCGCCCCCTAGCTTGAAATCAAGAAGATTGACCCCCAGTTTTAATTTTTTTTAAAACGTGTATGGTCCCAAGAACAATTTCAATAAGTTTAAGAGAAATCTGAATATGTAGCGCCCCCTAGAATGACAACAAAACAATAGAACCACATTTTCTGAATTGATAATCAAAATATATACATACTAAAGAATATTTTTCATTATCAACAATCCGTACTATGCGCAGTGCGCATGCTCATATGACGTAGCAGACTCGGTAGCTGCCGTCCAATTTACTAAACTAAAATGGTAGTAGAATTTTACTGGAAACGTATTTCTGAAGATTCGGTTTATAAAAGTAGACAGTTTCACCTTGATATTGTATCTTTGAATACTTATAAATGTTTACAAATAAAAAAAAGTTAAATAAAAAACGATTCATTCACTTCCTTTTTCACTTTTAAAAGAACTGTTTTTGGTAACATTTCCCTTCTTTAAGTCATTTAAAGGATAGGAAAATGCCTTGAAACACTGATTTCAACCCCTTTTTTGACGAATATTTAAAGGTGGCACCAAGCGATTTCACCCGGAACGTGAACGTAGATATCTTTGGCTGTATGATTCAATAGAAATTAAGGTGATTACTGAAAGTCGGCCCGCTTCCATTTTTCACTTGAAAATATATTGTTTTAGTGTTTTGCTAGATTACCAAAGACGATTGTTTCATCGTGTTTGTG
>OZ012699.1:10540499-10550499 GCA_963942565.1 Maea johnstoni
ACTTCTATTATTACTACTACTACTACTTCTACTACTACTACTACTACTACTACTAATAATAATAATAATGATAAAAATTATAATACTACTACTGCTAATAATAATGATAATAATAATAGTGTTACACATAATAGACATAACATGTTTCTGCAAAAGTCTGATACTGCCGCTAGCAACTGCCACTGTTGCTGTCACATATTTCATTTGGGTAATACTGCCATTTGATTGATATCCCCATTTCCATCTAGTATATCCTGTTCCTCAGAGAATTATCATGTTAAATGTGTGTGGTAAGTTGACCCACTACAAAAGCCCTACTATGATAAAGCATCATGGATTCTACGTCATGGTGAGTTAAAAACCACTCAATGGTGGCTGGAAGGTAAAACGTTGGCCTGAGGTAAAATAATCAGTGTAAAAATATGATGGTGGCCCAGTATTAATCAACCAGTATTACATGTATATGTGGATGCCACGTTGGAGAACAGATATTTCATCATTTGAGGATGATAGATTTTTTTCACAGCAATAACGGTAGCTCTGTCATACAGTATCTGCCTGACATGAAGAAATTGGGGTAAAGGGAGAGGCATCCGATTTTTTGCGATGTTGTCTTGTAGGTTTCCTTACCGCTACTGACAAACAATTGTCAGTCAACTGATCTGCGTCCCACCACAATAATATAAATGAACGTGCATTGCCCAGTGCTAACAGTCGTTGCATAGCGCTATTTTGCATGCGGGGGTTCCCCGATCGGGGCTCCCCCTGGATCCTTGTAGGTATACTAGATCCAGCGGTTTCATACTAGTATTAATCATCAGAGGATATGGATGGATGGAAAAAGAAAAAGAATAAACAGAATTTGATCAAGATTATGCTGTTTTGAGTTAAATGAAATAAACACACCGTCATATGTTTGTTATATTGGAAATTTAGAAAAATCTTTTGAAGGTAGGAAGAGACAAGGGTTTGGTCAGGTCTCAAGTGTGTGGATGGGGTCCCCTTGGGGACAATAGCTGATCAGGAAAAAAGTAAGCCATTGTTCCAGGTCTGGAATGGCCAAGCTCAGTGGTACATTCACTGTGGAAAGATAAAAATATTAGAACTGGGGCTAACAGATCTTGTACCTCTGGTGGGTATGTATCTAGACGACATTTGACTGGTCAGTCAAATACGAATTGCTATGATAAGTTCAATAGTAAAGGTTAGTCAGATGGACAATGAAATATTTAAATTAGTTTATACATTGAACTAAAAAGCTAGTGGAAACTTTTAATGTTACCATATTTGGATATAGATTTTGTATGATTATATACTAGTATATAGTTGTACGTGGTATACGCGTGATGCTATAAAGTTCAAGTATATTAAACAAACCATATCTTGAGTACCTTGTTAAAGTCCAGTCAAATCGAACAATGACATATTCAAATTAGTATATACATAAAACAAAAGAAGCTCCATACCCCTTATAAAGTTATCTATCTATTTATCTAACTCTCTCTCTCTCCTCTCTCTCTCTCTCTCTCTCTCTCTCTCTCTCTCTATATATATATATATATATATATATATATATATATATATATATATGTATATATGTAATGTATACATGCAGTATAGTATAAATTAACCCCTAATAACAATCGGGATGGATTTTATTTTGTATTTGTATTTGTATATTTATTGGCTGTAGTGGTGAACTACAAAGACATACAAAACAAGGTTTTATATATAATAACAAATAAAGAAAATAATAGAAATATAAAGATGATTTTGTATGATTATATACTAGTATATAGTTGTACGTGGTATACGCGTGATGCTATAAAGTTCAAGTATATTAAACAAACCATATCTTGAGTACCTTGTTAAAGTCCAGTCAAATCGAACAATGACATATTCAAATTAGTATATACATTAAACAAAAGAAGCTCCATACCCCTTATAAAGTTATCTATCTATTTATCTAACTCTCTCTCTCTCTTTCTCTCTCTCTCTCTCTCTCTCTCTCTCTCTCTCTCTCTCTCTCTCTCTCTCTCTCTCTCTATATATATATATATATATATATATGTATATATGTATGTATACATGGAGTATAGTATAAATAAACCCCTAATAACAATCGGGATGGATTTTATTTTGATGAGAAAAAAATACAGGTTAAAACCGGATTGAACAATAGAAAGATATATCTCAAATCATACTAAAGTTCAGATTCCATCAGATAATAAAAAACATATAAATATAGCTAAGAATGATTTAACCATCCGTTCCATCTGTAATCTCCAACTCAGCATGACGACTAGAAGTGGAAAAGTACAGAAGAGAAAGCAGACTCCATTTAAGAGAACTTCCTCAAGTAGCAGCAGCAGCAGCACTGACGTGATCATTGTCGACGAGGTCATGGATCTTCAATTCATGAGACCAATAGGAGCGGTGGAAGGAGATGTTGATATTTCAAAGACTGAGGTAGGAGAACAATTAACAATCGAACTTAAGCAAGATCGTTTTTTTGAGGACTTTTATATAAAAGTTATCAAAACTCCAAAGAAAGAGCATGGGAACAGGAGTCCAATGCATATCAGCTTAAACTTTGAGAAAATTCGTTGCCTGATTGAAAATGGAAAAAACCTAGTGGAGGCAATCATGCGTCGTGGAGGGAACGTACCTGAAGTCAGACGCATCAACATAGGAGGTAATTACTTCCTCTCCGTTCAGGAATTCATGGGCTCGGCAGCTGTGGATGTTCGCCGCTTCGTTCAAATAAGTGGGGATTATTAACCTACCAAGATCGGGATTTGTTTGAGGGTCTCAAACTTTTCCAAAGTTATAGCTGAGATGGAGAAAATGATGCCAAAAGCTGAACAAATGCATGCAGATTGTAGACAAATTCTACTATATATCTGCGAGGTGGAATTCAGGAAGTTGATTGTTCAAAAGGCTATTGAGGGATGCGAGGGATGCCAGGATGACATAGACGACCAGACGGCTCATATCGGAGGTTGTCTCACTGATTGGGATGAGTTGGTAGATATCCACTACAAATTTTCAATGGTTGATAGGATCCGCACCGCAGTTGGTAAAGACTTTACTGAAGCTGTTAGAAGAGGGAATCTTCCCAATCTATACTTTGCCAACTTTTTTAATGAATATACATTTAACAATGATGATGGTATTAAAAATGACTTGAAGACTTCTCTAACCAAATCCGGTAAAAGAGAGGTGGAAATCAGCGAAATGGTTTATGATATCGCAAACTTGTCTCTTGAGCAACGAGAGATATGTAATAACTCCATGTAAGTTATATATATATATATATATATATATATATATATATATATATATATATATATATATACATATACATATATATATATATATATATATATATATATATATATATTTATATATATATATATATAAATATATATATATATATATATATATATATATATATATATATATATATATAGAGAGAGAGAGAGAGAGAGAGAGAGAGAGAGAGAGAGAGAGAGAGAGAGAGAGAGAGAGAGAGAGATTAAATTATTAGGAATATATTATTTGATACTATATTATAAATACTACACATTACTCTAGTAATGATAATTATCACAAAATATGCAATATTGCATTTGATGAAATATTATAAACATAATAAAGATCAAAGCATGTAAAATAATCTATTTGATAAAGTATAATAAATGTAGCGAGTCTAGAGGTGGTTAAATATGTGTCGGTTATATAGTTGTATGTAAATTTTCATAGCATTAGAGAATTATCAGAAATGTATATTTCTATGAATTAATATAAAAGATTTTCACAATAGTCTAGTGACGGTAATTGTCGCAATATATTGCATTTGCTTACGAAGTATAAATATTATAATATATTTGATGAAATATGTGTAGCAGGTCTAGAGTTGGTAAAGTATGTTGGTTATATACTTGTCTACAGATTTATATAGCATTAGAAAATTGTCGGAAATATATGCGTCGCAATATATCGCATTTGGTGAAGAAGTATACATATTATAATATATTTGATGAAATATGGGTAACGGTGGGTAATTTCCAAACTAAGTATTTTCTTTCTTCAATTATCACCTCTGTTTATATATATATATATATATATATATATATATATATATATGTATATATATATATATATATATATATATATATATATATATATATATATATATATATATACCTAGCGGCTAGGTTTGCCCCGACTTTCCACCTTTGATATAGACAGACCAATGGTTCTTTAACCCTTTCATATCCGCAAAGATATATATATATATATATATATATATATATATATATATATATATATATATATATATATATATATATATATATATATACCTAGTGGCTAGGTTTGCTCCGACTGCTCCGCTGCTCCGCCAGTTTTTGAATTATCATTTATGGGGGTCTCTCATACCGCAACATATTACTACTAAAAAGTACTTTCTCGATCATAATGAAGGTGGTGAATTCAATCCACCTGAGACCAAAATAGCTTGTGATATTTGGTGACCTTTGCGGGAATCTCTGAACTCGTCTTCTGGAGTATCTCCGAAAATTTTGAATAATTTCATGATCCTTGTCACTTAAAATCCAAATTTCACTAACCAAAGTGAGGATGGGCATTACGACGGACCAAAAGATTAGGTTACAGGACATCATGTTTAGGCCATTTTTTTCTTATTCCTAGTCCAGAAGACGCTTTCAGAGCTCTCCTGCCTTTGGCAATTTAATCATAAACTCTGTTTTCATTGTCTGGGTCAATGGTGGCTTTCATACCCTCATGGTCACATTCCTGTTATTCAGGGATCTTCTCACTTCCTAATATGAACACTCTATACATCAAGTTTCTGTCATTTTCAGTACTCGTTTCACCATAAGTTAAAACTGCAGATTTTTTAGCATTAAAAGTAAAATGCCATTTCCTACTAAACTTATAGACCAAATTGTTTACTCCATCTGTTTTGAATTTTGAGGTTGTGGCAGTGGCCAAGTCATCCGCATAACTAACTGGTGAGCTTTTGATGCCTCCAATGTCACAGCAAAGACCAAATTGTTCTAATTCTTCAAGTAAGGGATTGATTAAAGCAGTGTATTTCATCAGGGAGAGATAACCTCGCTGATGAATCCCACATTATACAAATATGACATCCCTGTGGGGTTTCCACCAGGAATAACTTCCCCAAGAGAGGATTGTCGGTCAAGGGCTTAGCCCGAGGGCGACAATCCTCTCAAGGAAAAGCTATTCCTGGTGGAGACCCCACAGGGATGTCATATCTGTTTTATTATACCGAACAAATACAAAACACAAAAGGGGAAAAAATAAAAAACACCAGAGAATTTGGTTAAATACTCGTCATCTGCCTTGTTGAACTTGTTTCACTGGTAGGTCACTCGGCAACCTCCATAGGTGTTCGGGCTAGCGGTAATTATTCAACTATTTCATGGCTATTGCCGTGAATTGTTCAACTATTTCATAAGCTGTTAAGGACAACAGCCTGTCACTAAAGAGTGAGGAAATCATGACGATTAATCCATGGCCCTTGACCAACCAGAATCAAGAATCTTCACGTGAGGTATAATAAAACATAATATACCATTCCGAGCTTCATCATCAGTTCTGACCTGACATTTAAAGTCAAGGTAGGCAAAATACATGTCTACATATGGAGTTGCCAGAATAAAACATCTGTCCAGACTGTGTCGAAAGCTTGGATACATTGTAATATGTAACAAAGACATTACGATTTGTCTCCAGTGCAACCTGTCTATACTGAACACTCACGGGAAATGAAAAAGTGTTCAATGTACACAGGTGTTCAATGTATCCAGGTTCTGAGTATTTGGAGGTCAGGTGAAATAGAAACAAAGTCAAAGGTAAAAAATAAACATGATCATCTTATTGCAAAATTTACTATGTCTTTACCTCACTTTCATCATATAGTTAAAACCTTCACATATTCAGCATTTGAAAAATATCGCTTAAAAAACCATTTAATTTTATATTTCTCATTTGACCACATTTACAGTGAAAAGTTTCAAATCAGTGCAGAATGCTCAATGTAGACAGGTTAAATGTGGACTACGGGAACACATTTGGTGTTCAATGTTCAAGGTAGACAGGTGTTCAATGTATCCAGGTAGCCTCCTATATATATATATATATATATATATATATATATATATATATATATATATATATATAATATATATATATATATACATATATATATATATATATATATATATATATATATATATATATATATATATATATATATGTGCATATATATGTATATTTATATATATATATATATATATATATATATATATATATATATATATATATATATATATATATATATATATATGTATATGTATATATAAATATATATATATATATATACATATATATGTATATATATATATATATGTTATGACATAGCCTACTTATAGTGCAACTCATGAAAAAATTGCCCCACATTTTTTCATGGGCTCTCAGCAGGGGGAGAATCTAGACAACTGAGCCTGGTCAGCAGTTTAACTCTTACCCACTGCAGCATTCGGTAAAATGAAAATTTCGCCCCCAAAATATTCATGGGTTCACAGCGGGGGCCTGATTACAGATAAAACACCAGCTGTTTCCTGTTTCAACCAACAGCGCCGCCTAGGATTTATGTCGGAACTAAAATAGCTAAGAAATAATGCCATTTTTCATGGGCGAAATTTTCATTTCATCACTGAAATTTTCATGGGTGAACCCAGAAATCTTTAGGGATGAAAATAAAATTTTCATGCATGAAAATGAAAATTTCGCCCATGAAATGAAAATTTCAGGGATGAAATTTTTCGTACGGGCGGAGACTTCGGTACACCAATTGCTGTTAGCAGGGGCGTTACCCAATAAGGAAGACGAAAACGGGCACACACCTTTACACATTGCAACTCAACAGGGAGCTATTCAAATCATGCTGCGACTCATCATCGCTGGAGCCAGTGTGAATGCCAGGAATGAATCCGGATTTACGCCACTCTACTTTGCGGCATTCGCAAATAGAACTGTTGCGAGTTTGGATATTTTACTGTCGGCGGGTGCGAATGTTAATATTCGAGATAAAGATGGTGTTTCTCTGCTGAAAGCGGCCATTATGACCCGAGCTACGAAACCCGAGATCAGCTCTCTCGTCCTGTTTCTGCTAGCTTCCGGAGCAGAACCGGAAGTATATCCTGGTCACATGTTCTCAGATATGCTCTCGCTCGGGGAGAATATTATACATATAATGCTGGATCTAGGGGTTCGGTTTGTACTGCAATGATGAGATGAAGAAAATGAGGCAAAATGGGAATCTGCCAAAAGATACATTGCGTTTGCTTGACCTTATTAAAAGCTACGCAGGAAAACTTCCGACTCTTAAGCATGGAGCCAGAAAAGTTATCCGAAGCTGCTTGGTCAAGTCAAATCAAAGAGGAAATTTGATGGACAAAGTTGACCGCCTGCCTATTTCAAAGATTCTGAGAGGCTATGTTTCACAACAGGTGAGTGCAGCAAATGTGATTCAAAAACATTTAGAAACTTGCGCACAAAAGACCTAATAAAATATT
The DNA here is from genome assembly GCA_963942565.1 of Maea johnstoni. Taxonomy (NCBI): domain Eukaryota; kingdom Metazoa; phylum Annelida; class Polychaeta; order Spionida; family Magelonidae; genus Maea; species Maea johnstoni. Next base: position 10,548,128 of record OZ012699.1, read on the forward strand.
CTTAGTAAGGCACGATTGCTCTTTATGAGATTATTCTAAGTGGAAAAAAGTAAAAAATTCTTATCACAGCGACCATTGCCAGGGTTTAACGTAGCTCAGCGTTTGTGAGATATTTGGTAGTGACTGCTGCTGTCTTTATTTTTACTGTTGCTGCTGTCAATACTGCTACTACTATTACAACTACAACTACTACTACTACTGCTACTACTACTACTACTACTACTACTACTACTCAAACTATTACTACTACTACTACTGCTACTACTACTACTACTACTACTACTACTACTACTACTACTACTACTTACAACTACAACTACTACTACTACTCAAACTATTGCTACTACTATTACTACTACTACTACTACTCAAACTATTACTACTACTATTACTACTACTACTACTACTACTACTACTACTCAAACTATTGCTACTACTATTACTACTACTACTACTACTCAAACTATTACTACTACTACTACTACTACTACTACTACTACTACTACTACTACTCAAACTATTACTACTACTATAACTACTACCTATACAAGTCGGTTTTATTTGCATTTAATCCCTTCATTTGTTATAAAATGTTCCTCATTTATTTAAAGTGCACACGGTTTGAGAATGCACCGTTATGAAACATAATGAACGCAGTAATTGGAAGGATCTGTGATACATACATCCATTTATTAACATTCATCTAGAATAAATACAGAGTGCTACTTACAGAAAAGCATTTATTTCGGAATGAACAATACAGAATACAAAGAGACTGGAGAAAGAAAGCACAATAATATTGCAGCTTTTTGAAAATCTACTACAATTATTACTACTACTAATACTACTACTAATACTACTACTTAATACTTTACAACCTATAAAAGTTGCTTCTTATTTGTATTTCAACCCCTTCATTTATCAAAAGATGTTCTTCGAGCTTTAATTATTTAAAGTGCAAAAATGCCCAGTGAATAAACAATAATGCACGCACTAATTCGAAAGAGCTGTTAAACGAACATCCATTCTTTTACATTTTTCTGTAATAACTACAGAATGTTACTTTCATAAGAACATTTATTTCGTTATGTACAATACAGACTAGAAGATTACAATAGGAAATCACAATGCAATATTATTGCAGATTTTCGAAAGTACTACACACTGATTAATGCAAGGAAATTTGCATTTGAAAAGCTGAATGATTCTGCAAATGTTAAGTATGTACTGCTCTTTTCAGGTCACCTCTAGAATATGTTAAGTTCTAAATAGCAATATATTTCCTATGTTTCCGTTAAAAATGGGGGCTGGGAAAGTGTGTGTATATATCTCTGTATATATATATATATATATATATATATATATATATATATATATATATATATATATATATATATATATATATATGTATATGTATATGTATATGTATATATATATATATATATATATATATATATATATATATATATATATATATATATGTATATGTATATGTATATATATATATATGTATATATATATATATGTATATATGTATATATGTATATATGTATATATATATATATATATATATATATATATATATATATATATATATATATATATATATATATATATATATATATATATATATATACATTTGTATTCATGATGCGTTATAATTTCTATTCGCAGGAATGCATTGTTCAAATTCGATGTTCGTACTTGGTATTCAATTCACGATTCATGAAACAGAATGAAAGATGTGAAGCATTGTACACATTTCTATCTTGATGTATGTTGATGTGTATAATGTTATGAAATGAATGAATGGAACATGCAACATTATTGAAATAGATTCATTGCAGATATTATCAATAGTTTCACAATGCATGGTTTTCTTAAAAACCGTGAAAACTTTTATGTAAAACAAATATACTATTTTGTTTTTGGATTTTCTTTTCATAAATCATTTTGCACTTGTTTCAAATTGCAATGAAATGAAAGTACTTTGTCGTTTAGAATCCTATTTCACATTTCAATTTTATATAATAGTTCTGAAATGAATTTAAAGGAAAGCATGAAAACCTATTTCCTATGATATACTTATGTTCTTGTATTTAATTAAATTTACCTCGTACAAAATATTCAAATATAAACATCACAATAAGGATATCAAGAATAATATAATATGTCTTTGTTGTTATTTATCACATTTCCTACTTCCGTCAAATAACTCACATGGGAAATTAAAGTATCTGAACAATGGTGTTCGTCGAGATTTGCTTCTTTTATGTGATTTTGATATAAGTTGAAAGAACCTGAATTTATTTTTCATGAATTCGTCATAAAATGCCATTTCCTGTCTCCAGTAGTTGGTCTAGAAATGCACA
>OZ012699.1:10555499-10557999 GCA_963942565.1 Maea johnstoni
GAGGCTCCCCTCCTGTGTGGAGGCAGACATGTGATCTAGTCTCGTGTTGACGCCGTCAATGCTGTCCAGTAGCGCCGCGTACTTCTCGCCATCTTTACTCTCCTTCTTCTGGGGGCAGCAGATACACCTGGAAAACAAACACGCACATTCACGCCAAACGTTCATACAGAGCACCAGTGGAAAGACGTAGGGGTCCAGTTTGAAGCATTATGCACGCCTTTTAGATGTTCACCTCAGTTACCTTGCACCCTGCTGACAGGGTGCTTTTGTGATGCTTAGAATAGTCCTAATCAGAAGATCTTTATAGGCTGTATTGGTCAAATGGAAGCAACATATAGGAATACTGAGTCAAGGATGATAAGGTACCGTAAATACAAAGAATTACGGTATTATTCCTATATATGATTAAATCTATTATCAGCTGGTGCCTACACAGATGTGAAAACGATTCTGCTGAACCGAAATGAAAATCAACTTTCGAAAGAGGAATCATAAAAACATAACAGGAACAACACTTCTCCCACTCTGAGGTGTGTTTTACAGTTAAGGATTTGTCGTCCTCAATGGGTGTTCTTCAATGGGGTTAAAGGTCAAACTGGTGTAATTGTCCAATCAGATCCCTCAATTTCAATCAATGGGGTCACTGCTGCTGGGTCAAAGGTAGACCCAACAATAGCGCGCGTGGATTTGAACAAGCGTCACGTACGTGATCTGGCGCCATTTTCTGGGGAAACAAACGGTGCACGTCACAACAAACGCGTATTACCATTGTTGAACTAGTGCGCGGGTGACCTTTGGCTGACCTAGTTTAGCTAGCTAACTTCACGGTAAAACGTGTAAATTTCTCATTTTTATCGTGGGAGAAACAGGTTCTATCACTCGTAGATGGAAAGAGGAGGAATCTTGCACTCGTGAGTGATTTTGTGTCTTGGGACTCGGCAAGCCTCGTCCCAAGACACAAAATCACTCACTCGTGCAAGATTCTCCTCTTTCCATCCACTCGTGATGGAACCTCTATTTCTCATTTGATTCAGAAGGCATGGAGAGATGGGCTGTTAACAACAAAATCCTTATTTGACAGAAGCGGGTAAGAAAGGGCGTTCCCATTAAAATAGATAGACAAATGGTGACTCGTTCAGAAAGTTTACCTGAATGCATCGCCTATAGATAACGTCCAGCCTTCAACGTTCTGCTCGTCATTCTTCTGGAGCATGCGCAGAAGTCCCGCCTTGCCCGTCTTTTTCACCTCCTTCTTGAGTTCCATTTCCTTTTCCTTGTCTTTCTGCGCCTGCGTGGGCGCCACCTCTCGCGTGCCCCACGAGACCACGTGCAGGTTGCACAGGCTGTAGATGCTTAGCAACATGTACATACAGGGGATGAGCAAGTAGTAGAGTGGACCGCTAAGTACGCACGAGAATTCCATCGGGTGTAAAATGGCGGCGACGATGAAAATGCCGGCGGTGAATAAAGGAAACATGGCGCTGGGTGAGCACCAGCCTTCTTGGCGTATAGAGAGAGCGATGCCTATTAAGACTAGCGCCATCACTAACGCGTACACGGCGGACAGAACAGCGGCGAAAAAAGCTGAATAAAGGAAAGGAAAACGCATGTTTGATATTGACGATGATAGCGATGATCATGACAATGATAATGATAATGACGATAACAATAATATGACGAGAAAGTAAAAGCTTTACAGCAAATAAAAGTACTACTACTTTAAATGCTCGTGCAGCTCGATGATATTTCTGCATTCCCCTTCAAATGCAGTCACAAAGTTAAAAAATTATTATCATATAACAATGGCCAAAAAAAATACGATTTTCAACCTGTTGCAAAATTGTCATTTCGCAACAGATTTCAACAAGAATTTCAAAAAAAAAGTAGCGGTTCTAACGATTCAAACCAAACGACATCAAGGTATGGTCAAAATTCGCCATTGTTATGTTTAATAAATCCTCCATATCATGTAGACAGTACCAATACACTCATGACATACACTGGAACTTGGAGCTGCACGTTATCGCTACGATGATAGTAGAGCAGGACCGGTGCGAAGTTGAGGAAGAAGGACTGCCACATGTTGATGGCCGAATTGGCCGAAGGCGGCCTGCAGCGCGCCCGATGATCATGAGGAATCTGGGTGCCGGGGCCCAGCACGGAGAGGAAGAAGACGACGGGCCTGGGTAGAAGATGTAGATGAAGGAGATGTTCTCGTTCTGTCTGATGGTGAACCTCCAGCTTCCTAGCAGGTCCACTATGTTGGCCATTGTGGACGGGCGCCCCATCTACGACGCTGGTTGAAGAATTCATTGAAACCTGCAAAAGTCAAAGTATTGGTATATTACTACATAAACTGCACACGTCAAGGTATTTCTTACAAATAATCCTGCAATCGTCAATGTACATACTGCAATCGTCAAGTATTCGTATGGAATACACACTGCTATCGTAAAAGATACTGGGATAAATACATACTGCGGTCGTCCAAGTACTGATA
>OZ012699.1:10559388-10564388 GCA_963942565.1 Maea johnstoni
GTTCAGGGAGATCTGCCTGTTGTGTATCTAGTGGATCGACATTCGTGTGCTAATGTAGAGCCAGATTTGTTACCCCCCCCCCCCCCCCACCCACCCCCGAGTATCAAATGACCAGCCCCTTATTAAACTGTATTTCTTTTAGTGTCGAAAGTGTTGAGGTTTGCGTCTGTCGAGCGGCTGTGTGGAAGGGGTCTATCATTTTTAATTCGTCTGCTTTCCTCTGCACTGTATTCTCATTCTGGAATACATACATCCGTACATACATACATACATACATACATACATACATACATAATACACATATACAAACATTCATACACACATGCACATATACTTACGAACACATAAATGACCGCCTATACAGACATTCATGCACACACATACTAGTACCCATATACATACGAACACATAAATGACCCCGCCAACCACATTGTACGCATTGTTTTGATATTAGCGAAGGTTTATCATACCAGTATGATAAACCTTTGATATTAGGGAAAACATGGCGCCTCAAGTCTCGTGCTGGACTTTGGTCTCGTGACCTCGTCCCCTCGTACGTGGCGCGTGGCGTGATCTTCGGTGCGCTTGACACACTTCTTACCGAGTGGCCTTGGAACTCTGAGAAACCAGTATCCATTTCTACAAAAAAGACCTTATCAATAAGAACTATTGCAAAGGCAATATGCCTATCGGAACACAAAGAAAAGGGTTCGCTCTCAATTTCACTATCAAATAGAAAAACGAGAATTATATTTTTCTGCTGAAATTTCCGAATAATATGATGACAGAGCAGAGCTTTAAAAGCTCGCGCAGCTCGATGATATTTCTGCATTCCTCTTCAATACAGTCACAAAGTTATGAATTTGTTATACGTGACGTCATTCTTTACTTATGCTTCGCGGAAACATATTGGAAGACCCTTTATACGAGCGTTATGTTTGTGCAGTGGCCACACAGTATGAGTAGCGATTGACCGAAAATATGGCATAAAAGTTACTACGATTTCAACCTGTGGCCACATCGTCATTTTTTTTGACTTTCCTATATTCAAGACTTATACAGGGAGAGGATGGGGTTTCAATCATAATAGCAAACTATTTTTAGTCATAATACCCCTCTATCTTCAACTGAACTACTCAATGCACATTTTCACCAATCTCTAAAGATATATTCTGTGTATTGAATTAATATTGTGCAAATAATCATGGGATGATAAATAATGCATCTTAGGGGTTTAAATTCAAAATTCATTTATTTTACTTTCAATAAATGCAATTAAATCAAAGTCAACGAGTTGAACTATATACAATGCATTTGACAAACACAAAACAAAAAAAAAAAGTTTTTTATAGATGTGTTAACTTTTAAAATCAGTTATCTGTGAAACATGTTTGATACGGTCCACTGATTTGATTGCCACTTTCACAATCGACTTTTGGTACAGATAGAGTTTTGGTACATGGCCCTCATAGAAAAATAGTTTTCCCAATCGTCGTTTAGACCGCTATTGCTGTACCAGAATTCGATCTAGTTTTGGTACAGCCAAAGACTGTCCCGAAAGTCGATCGACTTCTGATACAGCTTAATGCTGTCCCAAAAGTCGATCGGGTTTTGGTATACAGCTAATTTCAATAGCTGTCCCAGAAGTCGATCGACATCACATCTGGTGCAGCACAGCTGCACCAATCGTCGATTGGTAGAGATCGACTTCTGGTACACGACATATACGGAGAGACTTTCGTAACAAGATGCGCAGAACGTGATTTTTTGGCTATTCGTCGCAGCCAGCTGGTTCAGGTCGATCGGCTAGTTTCATATCCACTTGCTTTTATTCATCCAAACGTACATACATGTACACTACCAGTGGAACTGTTAGGAAAGAAAACTAGGAAATCCAACGCAAGCGCACATGCAACATACATACATACATTCGAGGTTAGACACACATATAAAAAGGCATACATATATAGAGAGAAACATACACACACATATGATTATATATATATATATATATATATATATATATATATATATATATTATATATATATATATATATATATATATATATATATATATATATGTGTGTGTATATATATATATATATATATATATATATATATATATATATATATATATATATATATATATATATATATATATAGAGAGAGAGAGAGAGAGAGAGAGAGAGAGAGAGAGAGAGAGAGAGAGAGAGAGAGAGAGAGAGAGAGAGAGAGAGAGAGAGAGCAGTCTCAGTGCACCTAAGTCCGACATCATTAAGTAGTTATGATTCCAGGTCAGACCGTCATTACCATTACGGTATATTAGTGTCAGCACGAGTGTGGACTCTGGAACTCTAAATATAGCAAGTGCAGTTCCACCACCCCTTCGTTGTTGTCCTTGGGCGTTCCCCAAACCAAACATCGTCCATCACCCGTGGAACCCGGGTATCGGGTAGCATTACGCTACCATGTTGGCTCCTTAGACCCTACCAACGTGGTGTGCCTAGAATTGTATGTTAATCCTATTAGATCACTATTGAAATTGCAAAATCTTCAGCAGATATTTAGAAAAATATGATCTTGTTTTATTATGTATATTTAGAGAGTGACAGTCATGTCAAGATATTAGACATGCCTAACCTTATATTGTGAATTTGCTATGAAATATGGATGTCTGCCTGTGCCAATTGTGTACAAAGGAAATAAACCTCTAAAATAATCTCTTTTTCAAAATAAGCCATGAAGAATCATTACTTTAGGATATGACTACCGGTAAGTGGTAGATGGCTTCAGACGGTTATATCAGCAACTACTTTCTTTCAAACCTCAGAGGTACGATCACTGACATCACTGAAGATGCTATCTATGTATGTATTCACGTACGTAGGATGTATGTACGTATTATCATTGTCATTGTTCCATTCTTTTTCTTTTATTTTTCATTATTTTTTCGACTCAAAGGAAGGGCTATGTATTGTTTCATTAACTCTTCACCATGGTGTGTACATAATGGGTTTGATGGACACAGTTGTAATAGGGCCCATACATCCTTTCCCCATTAGATTAAAGGGCCTTCCTATGTGTTATCTTCTTCCATGCCTTATCTTCTTCCATGAAGGGGGTTACTGTGTGAACATCTGATTGGGACTGATTGCAGGGCTTTCATGATTCCCCTAAGGATTAACTGCATAATCCCTCTTTGACTGATATACCTATATCTATATCAGACTGCTGCAGATGTGCGCTGTTGTTACGGATTGACCTCTGACCTCTGGTTTCTGCGCATGCGCATTGGGCGGACGTAAAAACGTGTGTACCCTCGGTATCCAGCTAATACCAGGGGTTCACAGGCCAGCAGCACCCGTTAGGGATACCCGATCTGCCGTGTCATCGGATACCACACTGCAGACCGCGTGTTCCGCGCAGTGCTGGCTTCTTGCCGCGCAGAACAAAGACCCGCACAGAGCTGTGGAAGGACTCGCAGCAGAAGGACCAACATGTGGACAGTCCTGGTAGTAGTGCTTGTTGCGGCGGCGGCAGGACTTGCAGAGTCCTCCAACTTCCAACACCCTAAAAGGGTGCGCCGGTACACTCAGCTGGAGTGGGAGGACTGCGGTAGGTGCATCTTGCTTATATTGCTTAGATTTCACTGTCCATTCTCGTCTGGAGTGTACACGTGTTCTGAGAAAACCCTCGAAAACAAAGCAATATCTTGAAACTAATTTAACCAAATTTGTTGTACAATTTGCATTGTACAATTCTCCATCAAAAAGCATCCAAATACTACCGTATTTACTGAGTTATATACAGAATTGTCTGACCGTGTGTACAGCGCACATGATATATCCATCCAGGCACCCTGCAACAGCCGTTCATGCTATGTATGTGTGTTAAATTTGTGTATGTATGTTGGGGGGGGGGGGGGGGAAAGATATCGAGAGTTGGTTGAAACGGAATCATAAATTTGAACGTAAAAGCGTCCATTAAAACTTCAATAATCTATTCTTATATGAATGCAGCGTCGTGTATCCAAGAAGAATGTGGTACAACAATATGCCTTCCCATCAAAGGTACATTTTACGAAACGTTCACCCCCCCCCCCCCCCCCCCCCCCCCACACAGTCTTGCCTTGTCTATCTGTGGGATGTAAAGAGTAGTGGGCGAAATGTAAACAGTGGCTCGATGATGTTATCTTATAAAGCAGAATGTTTTGTTATGCAATGAACTTTATTGTCTGTACTCCAAGAATACAAAAATAGCACTATACTAAATATGAAAACAATGTGCAAAAGAAAAACTATCATATGTGTACAAGGTATTAACTTAACAAACTGAATAGTAACGTAAGCGCTTAACTAAGCGAGGTGAATAAAGTGCGAACTAAAGCTAACATAAACGAACATAGATTTATCCACATTTTCAAAAACTTTTAAGGACAATACACTATCGGGTTAATATGCACCGGAAATAAAAGTCTTATTGTGGATCAAAATACCCTGGTATCATGTTTCTTCGTTACAAAGTCTTAGTTGATAAAGACTTGCTCGCGGGCAAAATCAAACTCACAATACAATTATATGACGTCGACTGAAATGCATATCTCTAATACCCCTGATAGCCCTAGAAACAAAGGCCTATAGAAATGACTATTATCAAAATCTCGCCGTTTCTCGTCGTTTCACGTCCCTCGTTATCCAACAATGGTGCCAACCACATCAAATTAAGGGAAATGGATAGCGGCAGAGAACCATTCGGTTCATATTTAACCAATTCATACCGGAATCTCTAAAACGGTAACATACAGTATGAACATGTTCCTTGAGAAAAACATGTATTATTGAATCAGAAAGGGAAAGTTCATAAGAATTTAACCAAAAGTATGATTTGAATTTGATGTAATCAAACTGTATATTCCCGTTGTTTCCTATTGTATGTAAGAGTCAGGCGACAGCACTGGGGCCTCCGGGCGAGAACGGGTTAATTGGAATCACGCCAGATCT
>OZ012699.1:10569388-10584388 GCA_963942565.1 Maea johnstoni
GCGACAGTAACTAAAGACTAGATTACCTCCGTACTAGGATGAGACTCCTGGATCCATTTCCTAGCGAAGTTGTCATTGGAAAAAAATGTCACACGGAAACCCGTTCTAATTTGGCCCTTCAGCCCTTGGAGGTTCAAGCTGGTAAAGGTCTAACCGGTGAAATATTTCAGTATTCATAATTCAATGTTTTCATTATTTTCTTAATTACTTGGAATTATGGCTTAGTAACATTAATCATAAAATTTATATTATCTACCTTCGCACTGGTAAGTGAAATTTAAATGCATTAAACACTCCCGGCGGTGATTTACAGATGTTCAATATTCGAGGTATGCCATAAACAATATGCGAAGTAATCGAAAGTCTATTCCTCTTCCCACGGTAATAATTGTTTTAGTCACGTTCTTGAAATCACGAAGAATCTCTGGAACCAGATCTTCAGTTTGGTATTATAGAAGACACGTCCGCAACCCCGCGGACCACTGCTGGATCCTACATATTGGTTATATATTGCATTTTGTACTCTCTACCTTTCTTTTGGAATAAAGTTTGGTCCTCGAATTGAAATTCTCTTTCCTTCTCCTTGAATTGTATCATCCTGCCAGTCCACTTATTATGCTTCGCACTAATTTTCAGTATTTCTGTTATTTCATTGTTATTATTATTATTATTATTATTATTATTATTATTATTATTATTATTATTATTAATATTATCAATATTATTATATCATTACTATTATTATATCATTACTATTATTATGATTACTACTGTTATATTATTATTATTAGTTTTATTATTATTATTATTATTATTATTATTATTATTATTATAATTATTATTATTATTATTATTGTTATTGTTATAATTACTAGCAGTAGTAGTTCTGTCATCATCAAGATAATCATTATCACTATCATCATCAACATCGTTATACAGTTCGATGTGAAAGCGGGGCTTTTCCATTTCCCATGTTTATGGTTTTAGAAGAGTCACTAGATTTGATTGACTATGAAAAGTGCCGCCATCTATTGGCAATATCAAATACTAACGAACGGCATGAATATTGAACCTTTAACATAGAAGTAGTAGGATAGTAGTATGTTAATTTCTGTGTGTCATATGGTACGAAATATACAATCAGAAAAATAGGAAACATATTGTACATGCAAAAACATTCACTCCATAAAATTTGAGACAACCTAATCACACGTTAGTAAAAGCTTGCGTCACTTTGTATTGCAACTTCTAACACCATAAGAAAACCGTTACTCTTAATAAAATAATAGAACACTTTTTTTCAATAAATAAACTGATTCATCGACTAGTGGACATCGGAAGAAGAAAGATTACCATCCGTCAGTACTTTCACTTTCGAACAAATAAAGTATACGCCGATCTTATAAAGAGCCCTTTTCTATAAACTAAAGCTCTTGCGTCGCTAGTATTTATCCAACATTACGATATACCTTGTTAAACCTCCACCTGCTCTTCTGCATGGTATTCTAAAGTGACATTTACGTACTGTTCTTCCGGTTATACAGATTACTTAATACATCTCCTCCTCACTAACGCCCTCTCTAGGGCGCCTATTTAGTCATCAATAGTATTCATTATAAGGGCAGTCTGCCGAAATATCACCCCTAAAAAATACGATCACTTACATTCAATACAGTCTCTCTCTCTCTCTCTCTCTCTCTCTCTCTCTCTCTCTCTCTCTCTCTCTCTCTGCTAGGTCACTGCATCACGATGTTGAGCATACTCTCTGGGATATGCAAATGCATCAATACATAAGCAAATAAAATGAATATTGCGCCTTTAATGTAGATGAGTTTCACAATGGGGATGATTTCACCTGGTAAGGGAGCCACCGGCATGACAAGAGAATCGTACATGTTGATGACTGTTACGAAAAAGAAGCAATAAGGACAGAAACTAGCAGGTTAACAATAGCAGCGATGTGATTCAATATCTTCAAAATAAAAGGATACAGTCCCCGGTGACAAACAGTATTGTATTGTATTGTATGTTTTATTGACTGCACTGGGATGTACAAGATCACACATATACAGTTTACAAATAATAACGCAAAATATCTTGAATCAAATCAAAGCAGGATTATATAGTGTTATAGAAAGATATCCTGATTATACAGGTAATATAGCATTGCTCCTGAACAAGGGAGATTACATTTTAAATCTAAATACAAATTATAACAGATAAATCATTTACCAGAAAAATACGAAAGATACACATTGTAGACATAGAAAAGGTATTTACAAAAATAATAATACGTGTATAACATAATGTCGTTATTGTCATGACATAGTACACGCAAAGATATATACTATATATTAGGTATTACATCTTAGAAATAAATATATTGCTGACATTCATCTTTTATGTCGCATAATAGACAGTACAAAAATAACCTGTAGCTCTAGTATATGCATAGGACCTGAGGTACTGGGAACTATTACATAGTCGGGTAGAGCATTATACGGAACTGATAAGAAAAAATTTTACAGATTGCCTCATTTATTCTGTGAGGAGATAGACAGAGTTTTTACATGTACCTACTAGTATAGGGGTGCCCCTAGCGGGCTTAGGAGTAACTAAAAAAGTTTACTCTGATATCAGTAGGATGAACATATTATTTCCGTCCTGTGATGACGGATTCGTAGATATCTACTATATACCCGCCTGCGATAATCCATATGTTTAGCATTTCATCAAACGGAAAACCTTCTGGTTGCTTCCCCAATAAAATGTGCAACAGATCGTGACCATTGTTGATTATTTCGTTTGCCCAGAGGTTGCTACTTCGCTCGAGTGCTTCGAAAAGATTCCTTCTCTCATCACTAAAGTATGGGCATTGTAGAATAATATGTCTGGCATCTTCAGGACTTCCTAGGTCGCATCTGTGGCACATTTTATAACCATAAGTTTTACCTTTTAACCTATAATCTGTTGTTTTCAACAGACTTGAGTCACATAAGATAGATGCTATAGTTTCGCACATACGCATTTTCTCTGGCATTGCGTCAGAGATTGCCCACCATATTAGGTAATATGAGTTCCCAATTACGTTAAACAAAAGATTATCTGGCTTTGGCTGTTTGTACAACAACATACAGTCCTCATCTTCTCTCTGCCAAATAGTTTGCCATACGATTTTTCTCCAAGCATCTTTAGCATACGAGTGCCCATTAACGATCATATTCATACATGTATCGCCTAGTCCGACATCGTTAGCAATGTTAAGAATGTCAAAAATAGGGCTATTTGACTCATTTATTCTGCTGCGGTCTCTATCATTCACGTAATGCTGTGCTCTTATAGTTAAAATACTTCTGCATACTGCATCTTCGTCCAAAATTGTAATTGTTCTCAAAAACATGAGCTTCTTAATTTGCACATATCTATCTATGCTGAGCCAGCCTAAAGGGACATACGCACTGTAATTCGGTGACCTGTCGGGGAGGCGTTGACATCTCCTCCCTAGCTGCCTTTGGAATTTCCTTAAATTTTCTATTTCCTGGCCTTTCAAGGGCCACAATTCGCATCCAAAAGTAGCGACAGGTATTACAATGGACCAAAATAAGGTAGCGCAGGTTTTCATAGATATCCCTCTTTTCTTGACCCCTAAACTACATAGTGCGTTGAAACATCGTCTCCCTTTGCTGACACGATCTTCCAACCTTTCTGAGAAATCACCAAAAAGACAATTTTTAACTCCTACATGGTCGTAGACGTGTTTTTCTGGGACTTTTTGTGGACCAAGTTTGAAAGTTCTGTATTTTTTACCCTTTTCATGTTCCCTTTTTGATTCGCCGTATATCATTATTGCACTTTTTGAAGCGTTATATTTGTATCTCCATTTCTTGGAGTGTGCATATACCATTGATAGGATACGATCTGTTCTCGCTTTAGACACACTAGCGGCGGCCATGTCGTCCGCGTACCCAAGTGGACATGTAGGGATACCATCAATGCAACAGCCGATTTTTGAGTTTTCTATTGATCTCAGCAGGGGGTCTATGAATGCAGTATACTTCAGGAGGGACAGATATCCCCCCTGATGTATACCGCACTCCATCCGGTACCATTCAGAGTATTGTCCATTAATTCGAGCTTTGCACCAAAAATTTTGGTATGAATGATAAAGGAGGCGCCACACTCTACCTACTATACCCATATTTCGTAATTGGAAGAACAGACCGTCGATCCAGACTCCATCAAAGGCCTTCGAGACGTCAAAGTACGCCACGAAGACCTTCTGACCGGAGTCCAGACCGACGGCAATGGTCTCCTGTAAGGAGAGAGCTGTATGAAGGCACGACATGCCTGGTCTACATGCACCTTGTAAGGGAGAGATTACATGTTCCTCGAACCACCAACTCTTGATACGTTTCCATATCAGCATCTCAAAGACTTTATTTAGGCTGGTGAGGAGAGTGATGCCCCGATAATTGTTAGGGTCCAAGGGACATGTATTCTTTCCCTTATAAAGAGGAATCTGTGTTCCTATCCTGAAATTTGTCGGAATAAATTCTAACTCAACAATTCTATTAAATATTTTTGTCATTAGGACAAAGAAATTTTCACCTGCGTTCTGGAGGTGCTCTGCAGTCACTGAATCGTACCCGGCTGCTTTCCCTTTATTGAGCCCCCGAATCCCGTTTCTGATTTCATCTACCGTAAAGGGAATATTTAAGAATTCATCTTGGTCATTATCTAGGGTCCATTCTTTGACCTTTCGATCAACGTATTCAAAATGATTTTGATCGAACTCAGGGTCTGGGGTTGGAGAACAGAGTTTGCTAAAGTGTTTTTCCCATACCTTTACCACTTCACCAGTCTCATGTACTACTTTATTGGTAGAGTCGCGTATAGAAAAGGATTTAGAGTGATCTGAATTCCGATATCTCTTGATGATACGCCAGAAGTTGTTCCTGTCATATTCTGCCGACTTGAGAACTCGATTGATTTCATCTCTTTCGTATTTCCTCTGTACCTTTTTTATCTCTCTTCTGAACACCTTCTTAGCTTCCTTATGAGCTACCCAAGTAGGAGCATCATTAACTCTAGGGCACCCGTCATCTTTCCATTCTTTATAACAGGCAACTTTCTTCCTTTTTAATTCGGAGAGATGTGCATTCCAGAAAGGTCTGCAGTGCTGTGAGTATTTAGTTCTAGGAAGGTTTTGACCTGCACTTGTGAGGATATTCGTTAAAATATCCACTAGCGCATCCAATTCACAAGTCGGAAGAATACTGACATTATTATCCAGAAGGAGCCTTTGACATTCACGGTTAACTGGTGTAGTATAATTCTGCAACAGTGTATCCCTCGAGATTTTTGACCACTTAATGTTTCTTACAGAAATATCACAATGGCTGGTATGGACAATTTTCCCCAATTTAATATCAACACGCACGGCGTTGTGGTCTGACAAATTCAAAATTTTATCTTCAATCACTTCACATGATACCACTTGATGTTTAATACCGACTGGGAGAGCTAGATAATCTAGGGTAGAGGAACCCATGCCACCGTTAAAAGTATTTACAGGACCTTTTGACTCTTTCAACATGTTTGCGGCGAACAAAGAGAATTCTTTAAAAAACTTTGCAGTTTTCTTTCCAAGATTAGTTGGCGCTCTGTTTGATTTCGGTCCTCCTAGAAACCCTAGATCGGAATTCCAATCACCACACAACAGAGCAAGCGAATTATCCTCATCGTCTGATATAAAACCAGCGATGTCATCTAAAGTAGACTGATAATCGTCACTAGAACCTGGAGAAGGCATATATACCGAAAAGATCCTAAAAATATCACCCGAAGGACTCTGGTATCGTACGCCGCATACTCTGTCGTGTACTAGATTTGTTATCGGAGATACGCCTTGGATAGATTTCTTCCAGAATAATGCCACACCACCCTGGCCTCTGCTGTATCCGTAGACACTAGCATCAGCATGTTTACTTGCTCGGGCAATTACATGGAAATCATTTGATATGTTATTCAGGACATTTAGCCGATTAGAGTGCAGCCAATGTTCTGAAAGGCATACAAAATCGTTATTCTCTAAAAGAGTATGAAGATATGGAAGAGAACTGCTAAGGCCTCTTGAGTTCCAACAGGCGATTGAGATATTGGTCTCGCTTTTTCCCATATTTCTAGCGTCAGACATATTACATATAAAAAAGCTACACACAATTAGGAGTATCCTAGCTAGGATTGTATTAATTACAGTTTTTTGTACTAGCATCGATGATTTTTAGGAATACTACACACGAATTCAGTTACATATTTTACATAGAAAATATCATATATGCATACAAGACTACATACCACGCACCTTGCGCGCTCACAGAAGCACCCTACATACACGTCGGCATGTCTCGTGTAAAGTAGCTGGGTTAAGTTAAATAAATAATTCATCAACTTGATTAGTATTAACTTATGATAACATTTCATATAAGTCATAACTTGTATAGAGGGGGCTTCAGTGTAGCACAAGATGGTATCAGACGATCTCGGAGGTGAGGCGATGCAAAGCTGTTCGCACTCATGGCAAAAGTTTTTTGTTTCTTGCCACGTCACTGTGTGTCGCCACCAGTCGGCTTTGTGAAGATGCGGCACATAAAGGATGCTGGACAAGGCGTGTATTTTGCGCACGTCGCTGCTTGACACATATGCATCCGAGCGTGACCCTCCGGAGATGTCATGGCACTGCATGGATTGCATCCATTGTATGTAGTCTGTATCCGCAACCAATTCATGACTATTTTTTCTGTAAGATATAAAAATATACATATTATATATACATTCTCCATTTCTCATCAGAAAGAGCACACATACATACCATTTATCAAAACGATTGTGTTCACACATTTTCTTATCAAAGTCCTTGATAGATAACTACTCCAGAATCCTGTTCTCAGTCTGGTTGAAACGACCTCTTAAAAAAACACAATGAATTTCCGAGGCCTGTTTCACAATTGAGAGATGTGCATGCTCACTCTATGCTACCAACTTTTCCTCTACCTAACTCAGCATAGTGTTTTATTTGTATAAGTTAGGAGAATATTCGGGAACTGTCTCAGAGTTATCCACCTGTTAACGTGGCTCGAATGGGATATCCCAGAATAATCTCATGTTTTACCGTGTACACATACGAAGGGGAACCTTTTAGAAATTATCAAACCGTCATAGGACCTTCTATACATTTACGCCCAACTGAAATAGTCAATGTAAAACAAGCACATTGAACTCATATTCAGATCTGGCATAAGTCATGTAATACTACTAGTATTCCTCAAAGTAACTCAAAACGAGCTTTGGCAGTAAGCGCTCACACCACAATAGATAAGTTACCCTGGACATTTAGCTAATTTTAAAATGGGCGACTTGATAATTCTAGATGCCCATGTATGTATGTATCTTTATTGATTATATCATGGGGTTTAAAGTGACACAGAACAAAAAGTAAACGTTACTTACAGCATAATTACATGAACATAGAAAACATTAACACAAATGTTGAACAAAAAGAGGAGACAGAATATTTACTGCGGCATACTAGTTATTGCAGGTAGCTAGCCAAACACGACTGTTGGACTCGGCAATTCTACATAAAGCAGAAAAGGAAAGAAAAGAAACAGTACCAAAACTTAAATTATAGATAAAACAAAACAAAATAGTACAGGTAAATAAGGATAAAATGAAACAAAAAAGTGGAGAGTCCGAAAGTTAGTATCGTCCAAAGGCTGACCGGGTTAAGATCTACCGGGTACTAGTTATCCTAGCCCAGTTCTGCTTTGGCGTACCTGCCTATACATATTGCTTATTTGCAGAGCCTGGTATGCGCCAGAAATTAAACATATATTCGTCCTCTGCACCATCTATTTACCGGTACTTACCTATCAACCACGAAAAAATCTTTGCTGAGGTTGCCAGTGAAATAGTGTCTCAAACGTGTGCTATAGACATATAACTCATCATACATTTTACGTTGGTCACTTTCTAGGGCGGAACACTGCATAATGAGGTGATGCATGTTCTCTGTATCAAGTAAACTAGTATATCACAGGATGTGCACACTCGGTGGCTTGGAATTTTAACCTGATATCATCACATTTTAATCCACTTGTTCGACAAATAATTTCAGACGTATTTTCACACATCTTGATTAACTTCGGGTACTTTATATAATACACTTGGGTTTGGAGAGGATATAAAGATATTTATTGGCGAGGAAGTTCTAGTAGCAGATGGGAATTCTGACCTCAAAAGATTTTAACAAAAATATAGATATCACTCTTGTGTCTGGTTAGTAAGGCCATATACATCCAGGTAGCCAGTCATCCCTAGAAAGACACTGAGAGCATGACTTGGCCGCCTGCAGCATACCTTAGTGTTGATTTTATGATATCTATACAGACCACCACTTTCATACATATTTGTTCACCAAATTAGATTCCATATGGCGAGAAAAGTGACGTTAAACGCAATTCTTTGCCTTGAATTTTCTAAAACCTAGAAAAATGATACTAGTGCTTCATAGTTGGTTCCCTTCTTGTTCGCTACATTTACCACTAATATAATCCAGCATTACTTTACGTGAGACGAGCATTTCATTTAAGGACACTCGTGGGCCACTTCAGATCACATTCACTTTTAATCAATGCCAGAGCAATAATTACATCGCTCATTCACTGTGCTGCAGGATTTGCGCGAATCTACGGACAAGAATATAAAAAACAGATTTACGGAACAAGAAAATCTTATAAGATATATCTACAACTCAAACCGGCAAATCCATCTACATGTAGTACGTAAACATCTTATGAGCTACAAAAGCGGTAAAAATATGTAATTCGAAAGTCTCCCATCAGCAAAATAGCAAAAAAGTGTTCAAGTCTCCTGTAGGCAGCAACGGTTTTCATTAGGGTGCTTCACTAGGGGCTCAACGAGTAATATCTGACATCCCTGTATGCTCATTATACCAGGGTGAGAGGTGCAGAGCACGTAGACACCCAACCTGCATAAAAACCATAACATTAAACTTCCTGATAGTGCTAAACAAATATAAATGTTGATGAAAATAAAGGGAAAACAACAGCATCTATAGGTTTTTATTTGACGACCAAATTATGCAACAGTAAATTTTTTGAAGTTCAATATGGATTTATGCGTTGCCATACTCGGGGGCATACGGCAAAATAAACTCATATTATGGCGCCAACTCTATACAGTTTATGCCAGAAGTGACCAATAATATGTACACTTAAATCACTTACTCGGCCGCCATTTGCATATACTATCCTGTCACTGGACGGTCTAATCATGGCCCCACACTCGAGTTAAAATGTGTCTCCTTACTTACGATTGTGGTATGCCTGTGCACGGTAATTTGTATTACATGATACATCAAGAAAACTAGAATTTCGAGTTGCTGTTTATCTTATAATTGCAAAGCATCACAAGTGTGAATGTGACCATTGCTGCCATCTATTGTTGATACTGCCAGGCACTGGCTTGTATTCTTTCTGCAGTAAACCAAATGTTGGTTCATGTAAAGCGACCTCTATGGGCGGAGAATGGTTGTTATAGTTTGTGAATGGCCAGTCTGCATGGGATGCGCACATCACAGTCTGCAGTAGAAGCAGCTTCTGACGTCTGCGGCTGAT
Source organism: Maea johnstoni (assembly GCA_963942565.1). Taxonomy (NCBI): domain Eukaryota; kingdom Metazoa; phylum Annelida; class Polychaeta; order Spionida; family Magelonidae; genus Maea; species Maea johnstoni. The sequence goes on from OZ012699.1 coordinate 10,579,087, forward strand.
TTAAAGAGGACCAGTGGCGCCACGTAATACTGAAGTTCCTTAAAGAGTCAACTCGTGGAAATTCAGCTGTGAAACAATGGGAACTTTCTACATTTATGCCATTTAACTCTTCCCTACATACCCTCACCCTGCCTAAGCCTGTATGGTTTGAGATTTATTTTCTAGATTTTTCAGTAGTTTTATATGGCTTTGACTACATTCGTATATGTTTTTACATCTTAGAATTCTAACGGATATTTCTTTATTCAATTTATTTATATCAATAAACATATTTCTGTAACTGGCAGTTATCTTCTCCATTGGTATATCCATTATCGTAAAGAATTCAACCTTCCAGCGGTTATTACAGAAAGGTACATATACATGTAGTTATATTCCATCTATGCCCCTTCACATACATAAAAAATCCATCTGTTATTTCGTTAGCACAGGGAGGGGCAGAATGAAACAAGAGTTCAAGAATGCCGCGAACTAATTCTGGTACAACACTGCAATAGCAGATTCAGAGATACCACCAAGTCGTCTTTGAATTATTATGAGACGTCAGCATCTCAATAGGTCAAAAGCAAACAGTTGGTCCGGCTAGACGAAGCAGAAGAGAGCACTGCTCTAGGATAGAGTACTAAACGTTTTGGGGCACTAATTACTCGTGATTTGTGACTTTCTCACCAACTCGCTAGCTTTTAGTTTTAATAACATGCATAAACCACCCTGTCCGCGTGCTTTAACGTATACATAGCCGTGCACACAGTGCAACCAGGCCTGTCCGATTATCTACATACTTGACGTCACCCGGGCTTCCTTTTCATGCTGATCCTCTGCTAGCCTAGATGACTAGGCTGTCATATGTATTTTTCTGTTACCAAGCACCAAATATTCTAGGTGGCCATAGTGGTCAATGTAGTTTACACTTGTCGCATCAGGATTCAGTTTGAAAAAGACCCTAACATCTCTAGAGGTAGGAGGATCAGGTGGTGCCATCTATCTACATACCTGGTACTACGACACACAGCTTGGTCAGCACAGAATGGGATGTCAACTTTTTAGGGACTATGAGCCGAGTCTACTCGAGCCCCTCTTTTGGTGCTCGAGAGAAGTGTGTGATATCTTTACACACTTTATCAAGCACATCAATATGACGGAATGTTTATATGACCTTTACGCTAGGTTAGATCTAAATGGAATTTGGCACTCTAAGGAATGTCAAACTGGCCTATATACTGCTCCAAAATGTAAAATTTGTCCTTTGACAAAACCCATATGTTTTCAACTGCAGGAAAACGTTTTCCTTATGGTGGCTGACTCGCGTAAACTTTATATTAAACCTGCAGCTCTAAATATCCAGGGGCGCTGAGAAAGCAAATATTATTAAGCTTCATCACACTGAGAGATATGTATCTTGCAAAAGATTCTTGCAGATGTCATATGCTTGATAGTATGTGTATTTGTATGCATGTACGGTATGTATGTATGTATGTATGTATGTATGTATGTATGTATATATGTGTGTATTATGATTGCTTATATGGATGTATTATGTCTGTATGTATGTATGTATGTATGTATGTATGTATATATGTGTGTATTATGATTGCTTATATGGATGTATTATGTCTGTATGTATGTATGTATGTATACAAGCATGTATGTATTATGATTGCTTGTATGGATATATGTATGTGTGTGAGTATAAATATGTGTGTGCACGTTATGATAAAATACCAAAGGCTTATGATACGCTTTTGACTGAATTATTTTTTCAAGAGGTTAAGAATGTGTTTCATAGGTTGAGTTAGAATATTCAAGGTCGCTGAGCAGCATACTTCACACCATTGCTGCCCTCATCAGGGGGACCTCTGACCTCTCAGGGTAGTGATATCCATCTCAGTCAGGGCCGTGAGTGACAGGTCGGTCTCTGTGCAGCGAGAGAGGGGAAACTGATTATGTCGATTTCACCATACCAAACATAACAGTGTGAGAAGACAGATGTCTACAGGGCGAGCCTCTTCCGGTTACCATCTCCCTGATCGTGTTGATGATACTACGACTATGGTAACGAGGGGAGCAGAAGGGGGAGTTAGAGAATTTGATTTGTATAAAGAGAGTGCTTCAATCAATGAGATATTATTATTATTATTATTATTATTATTATTATTATTATTATTATTAATATGATGAGAAAGCAAAGCTTTAAATGCTCGCGCAGCTCGATGATATTTCTGCATTCCCCATTCAAATGCAGTCACAAAGTGTTTGTTTTTGTTATCCGTGACGTCATTCTTTACTTAAACTTCGCTGAAACATATTGGAAGCCCCTTCATATGAGCTTCATATTTGTGCAATAACCACACACAGTATGCGTAGCGATTGACCGAAAATATGGCATAAAAATTACTACGACTTCAACCTGTTGCAACATCGTCATTTCACGACAGATTTCCTCTAGAATTAAGAGACATGTAGAATTATTTGTGGCGGTTGTAGCAATTTAAACTGCATTGAAATCGATTCACGGAAAGATGAGTAAAGTCAGTTTTACCGTGAACATCGAAGTTACGACTTTGGAATGCGCGGAATTTCATCGTAACATGACGTCATTTCAAGACGTCAGCATTTGTCGCACGTGAGCATGTATGTTTCAGTTGTTGCATAGTTCGGCGTGTGTTGCACGATAGTCGGCGACCAAAACGCTATTTTGACACAATTTAAAGGAAACAATCCAAATTTATTATTTGATTAAGATATATTTAAAACATGAAACGATCTGGCGGCAAAATGTGCTCTTAAAGCAAAAAGTTGTGCTCATTTCCCGCGAGGTTATCGAGCGAGCGAGACAAAGGGACGAACAGACAGAAGTGTTGACGGAAGTGCGGACACGGTTTCAAGGGCCTCAGTATGTACTTCCATTGACAATGGCATTGTTGACATCCTATACCGTAAATGCTCGCTACGCTGAGCCGGCCTCCGGCCGACTCACTACGCGAGCTATTATTATTATCATCATCATTATTATTATCATTATTATTATTATTATTATTATTATTATTATTATTATCTATTTTTTCATTATCATTATTATTATTATTATTATTATTATTTTTATTATGATTATTATTATTATTATTATTATTATTGTAACGGTGAAATTTTGTAACGGTGAAAGTGAGACAATGGAACATACATATTCATATTGTGCTGATGTTATCTCATTATGGTGAGAAGCTGAACAGTGGTTAAAACAATTATTCACCCTTATTTCAAACGAACTTAATATGTAGGAAGTATGTTTGATTCTATTGATAACAACCCAGCTGTTTAGTTAGTCACTATTAGTGTGAAGGAGCTAATATCCCAGAAAATATTAGACATGAAAACAGTTCTCTCTAAAAAGGATAATAGGTACGAAACTCTTTTTTAACATGCATTTTCAGCAACTTTGGAGGTTTTTTCTCATTAATCTAACAGCGATCTGAATATCAGATGGATATCTTGGTAGCAGAAGGTTTTTTTTACATGTACCCTTTCTAAAACCTGATTTGTAAGTGAGCCAGGAGATGATGTATTTATCGCACTTATTGCCTTTCCACTGGCACAAAGACATGAAGCAAATAAAATCCTACTACACATGTGTGTAGCTTGAAATTTTGAAGTCACTCCAACTATGACGACAATGGTATAAACAACAACGACAAAAACAAAATTAACAACAATAACAACCATTAAAACGACAACAACAATGGAAGCAACAACAGCAACAAATCTGAAACGACGGCAACAACAAAACATAAACAGAAACAACTAGAGTCATACTGAGAGAAACAAGAGCAACATCAACAGAAACGATTGAATGTGACAAAAATAATAATATAATGCATACAACGACGTCATTAACAGACAATACAATTTTACATCACCACTTTAAGCAGACAACACCACTATCATTGGCTATTAATGTATCAATAGTAAGGCATTAACCCTATGCTCATAGAAGTTAACTGTTTCCCTCTAGTATCATTACCCTGTGGGCAATATGGACGTATTTGTTGAGAGAGACTGTTTTGGTGTATGTTTTCACTAGTGCAGTCTCGGCTGGCACTAAACAAAATTGCTATTGGCAATAAATGTATCAATAGAAAGGCAAACCTATACTCATAGACGTTAACGGTTTTCCTCTAGCCTTATTATTCTGTGGGCAATAAGAACGTATTTCTTGAGGGAGGCTCGTTTGGTGTATGTTTTCACTAGTGCTGTCCCCATTAGATAGTCTTATCACTTGTAGCATCCCTCCTCGCGATGACTTCTCTACAGTAACACTACTAACACCACTACCACCACTACGTGACGGCATTCTTATCGCCAAAAACAAAAAACTGCCAGAAGCCTGAGGTCTGACACGCTAGTTGTTCATCTCTACACCACAGTGCTGCGGAATGTTTAAAGCAAACGGAAAACCTAGTTTGAGGAATAATGTAAAATGAATTAAAGAAGTCCTCCTACCACTCTCAAAAGTTTCATATTCGATACAAATCTGTGAATGATATTGAGATAGAACATATAGAACCTATACAGTTGAACACATTTATAAACAGATACACATTGAAATAGTTAACTCAGACAAAGAGGAGCCCCTAATGACAGTTTACCGTTTGCATCATTGCCTTGTAGAGGTCAAATCATGACACAGGCTAGTTGTAAAAGGCGGATGGAATTGATGTTCATTGGGTAAACTGCCGACTAACCCCTAGCCCAGTTGTTTTGTATATCATTTGTATGGTTTTGCTCTACTTTGTATCATACAGGCAATGGACATGAATTGATTCGCCGCGGCTACGATGCCTGGGTCCCAAGCGTGAATTAGCAGGTTCGAGTCTCCGCTGGATCCCCTGTGAAGCGGGTTGGCCTGTGGTCGCTATATGAATGTGCGGCGTTGTGCGCGGAGTTCAGTCTATGACCCACCCGCAACTGAAAGACCCCTCGTAACTATTCATACATAGAAGGGAATTCTTCGCGGTTCTGCCTCGTCGCGATATGACCTAAGCTGTCGAAAGTGACGTGAAACCCCAATCCTTCCTTCCTTCCTGCAATGAACATGCACCACAATACAGAGCTTGCACCTTAGTGGACAGTCACACATAGACACATAGGGTATCAATGAATGTAGTATACGTACCAGGTTTTCTTATCTCTCATTTCTGAGTCGAAATGCGTTGACTGATTTTTGATGGCTACTTGTTTAAAGACAATCAGGACATTGACGAAAATTGTGTATTATTAATTACGCCCTCTTTGAAAGTGCGGCCCG
>OZ012699.1:10589388-10614831 GCA_963942565.1 Maea johnstoni
TCATATCACACAGGTTTTACCAGTAAGCCGATTATCACGGCCAATTTTCCCTGAAAAGCTCCACCCAATACAACTTTTTGACTTTCAGGTACCCTGCAAATAGTTTACAGCCTCTTTGAATGGTACAGGTGAACTTGGATATGACGGACTCAATGGGACCAGGAAAATTGGTCCGTCATATGCAAAATCCGTCGTATACATATGACTAATACTTGATATGCATCGGACTGGGACCAAGCATAGTGTCCATCATATGCAAAAATCCGTCGTTCAGTGGTCCGTCATATCCAAGTTCACCTGTATCACTATTTTTACCTGCATTGTCATTGGGAGAGTAAGTGAATCCTTATTTACATTTTCCCGTGTTGTAATATTTACTAGCCACCAAAACATTGTATATATATGTAATAATATTACTGGATACTTTCACAGAGGAACACTAGGGGCCACTCCCAAAACGTGCCTAAAGTTTGACAAGGAGTCAGATTCTTTCACAAAACTATAGGGTTCTACCTGAAATGATAAATAGTCATACGTTATGAAAAACTGGGGTATGATGGAAAATTATAAAAAGATTCCATACTTTCCTTTAGAAGGTTACCTTAAGGGGGTGTCTGCCCATCGTATGTAAAGCGGGTACAAATAGGTAAAGTCAGTACACACCCTGCGCCTGACGCCTGACGCCTGACGCCACTCATACCATTAGTGAAAGATACCATTTTAATGCCCACACATAATGACCACTTCATCCAAGAGCTCTCTGTGATAAGATGGATTTTATTGCCTCTGCTCTTCATTGCACACATTCTTCCTGCATACCGTAAAATAAAATGTATCCCATACTTTATTTTACGATTCACTAAAATTGCATTTAAGTAGTAGTAGTAGTAGTAGTAGTAGTAGTAGTAGTAGTAGTAGTAGTAGTAGTAGTAGTAGTAGTAGTAGTAGTAATTGCATTTACCGTATCATGCGACATGAATATAGACATACATTTTAACACAAATGCATAACACAAAACAAAAATAAAGAAAGAGAAACTGAACGTTTGAACTGAAAACGAACATTTACCAGTAAATGGAAATAGGATTTCGACGCAAAACGCGCGAGAAGACCACCTAAGGATAGTAACACCTAGGCAGACATTAATCTCAGTCCTAATAATTCGTAAGCAGTAATGTGGCCACATATGATGTGGTATGGCTTGACCACATTTATCCAATACCGCTCCTGTTGTCTGTTACCTTATGATATATAACATAGATCCATTTCCCAACAGTGCACTGTAATAGAGTCATCTCACTTTCGCTCATACCCTCATGGCAACACGACTGGTCTAACATTCAGAATAGAGTATTCGCTGGTTCTTCCGAAATGATTTCGACCAAAAGCGGAAAGTGGTTAGGAGAATTGTTTGTAAAGTGCCGACATTTAATTCCTGCACTAAATACGTAGTCATAATACACGACCGCACGCATGATTGCTAACAGTTTCCTGGGCATGGATGCATGGATGATCTCGCAACTGAACCTATGACTCGAATGCTACGTTAGTTGTTAATGTTCTTGATTTTTTGGCGTGCTATCCATGATCGTTGGTACAACCAGGCACTGTCAGACGTCCGGTAGACAGGTGCAGGAATTACATGTCTGAACTGTACATACAGCTTCTTTCAAATTGAGCCCTGGACACTGCATGCGTAAGTGATGCATTTCTCTACAGGATAATGACCATACATCTCACATATCCTATCACTTGGAGATTTTATCGTCCGTATTTACACCATATTGGCAGATGGAAATGAGCAAGAAGTTTTTTTCAGCCCCTAAACATATTCAAGTGGGTCCGTATTCAATAGTAACCGCCATCTTGTATTCCCGTTGTTGCCATGGTATGACCAACAATGGTTGCCAACATTGATGAGATAGGATAGATATTGGGCTTATAACACTGACAGTTGTGAGAAACATTGAAAGGATCCCAGTCTAGTATACTACAACAGGCACATCGAAAAATTAGCCAATTTAGTTAGACTGACGCAAAAACATATACATATAAATGTACGTAAGTACGTACGTACGTACGTATGTGTGTGTCAGAAAGGCCCATACCAGTAATCAAGTACCCCCCCCCCCCCCCCCCCCCATCCTACAGCTACAGATACTACTGTATACCAATACACAGACACAGGACTAGCAGAAGACGCCAGTCTTTAAGATAAGAACATCTCTTGGTGGCCCCCGGGTCATGTCCTCATGTGGAGCACAACAATCAACGCCCCAAAGAGTGTACAAAGTCTCACAGCTATTACTGACACCACAGTATGTCACGCTAATCCTTCAGTGTGACTAAACAAACACTCTCCGCTAGAATCATCTTCTCTCATAGGACTAACTACAGCATGTTCCTTTCGTAAACGTAAAGCATATTCAGGACAGCTTTATGGCAATTATATAAAAAGCAATAGGTCACACATATGTAATATATATATATATATATATATATATATATATATATATATATATATATATATATATATATATATATATATATATATATATATATATATAATATATATATATATATATATATATATATATATATATATATATATATATATATATATATATATATATATATATATATGTATGTGTGTGTGTGTATATATATATATATATATATATATATATATATATATATATATATATATATATATATATATATATATATATATATATATATATATATATATAATCATATATCAAGGTATAGCAGATGTACTGGAGGTTTCTATACTTACTTTCAATGAAGAAGCATATTTCTGATGAGGTATGCATCCACACTTTTTGCACTCGCATATTGTTTGACGTCATGGGAATTTTATTCGCAGAAATGATTTAGGTCCATCAATTAACAATAGGCATCCATTCTCCTATGCTAAACACCAGAAATGAACAATAGAATGTGCAATTTCCTCACATAATACATTGGCTTGGTTCCCTAAAGCCTGCATGTGGACGCGGACTTTTAGTGTTAATTATTTAGACCAATAATTCTTTCTTCCTGTCGTCGGAGGCTAATTATCGAGATTAATAGCGTTGACATCGAAACAGTTCGTCAATAAATATTTGCAGGAGAATTGATTAAAGTTGGTAATAGGTTCTAAAAAATTATGAGTATGATATACATTTCCAACTGTAAAGGCTTAATTGAAGTGTTCAAAAGAAGTATTGTCAGTTCTTTACTTTCTATGATTACTCTTTCTTAATGTAACATTCATACACTAAAGATATTTTGCTTATGTATTACATATAGTAGTACGATTATATACTTGGAGGAATATGACCACCATTCCATGTTTAAATACACATTGAATATTGGGGTAGTTATGGCAGAATAAGGGATATTTCTAATGTGTATAATTTCAATGTTATTCAAAAGACAAATAGTTTACTTGCAAACACGAAAAAACCTCAAATTGAAGAGTATCAACCTACCTGCATTCTGAAGAACTGTAAAACTCGTGCTTAATTTCAGTTTGTATGCATCTAGGTAATGATATGCTAATCATGTCAATGACAGACACAACCTGCATGATTTTATGGTCCATTGTATAAAATTTGATAAAAATCAAATCCGGAGTAAAGGGATGCTCGTGGTGGCAAATTACATTATTAATGTTATAGGCACCCTGCTTGAATTTCAAAAATCTAAATTGAAGTAAAACTGAAAAAGGTTATCCTTTAATCAATTTTTGATTAGAAGGGAGTTTCAGTGTAAAATCTGACCTACATCCTCCACAAAGGCCATACCCAGAGTTATGTAACAGATATCTCTAATAAATACGGTGTTTGAGATATCGCCATTATCGATACATGATAACGCCTTCAGATAATGCAGCTTGCTATCGTATGTCTCTACATATGTCAATCCATCAAAATATCAATAAAAATGCAGAATTGAAAGCTATCGAAGAGACAGTGAGCGCTGATTCTTGTGGCAATGTTATTTACGGTTATATCCATCTATTTTATCAATATAATTATAATCGGAAAACATAAATCAATTAATAAAATCGAAATAAAATCTAAACAAAGACATCCCTACTTATATTCATAGCAATCTGAATACGATTGTATGCAGTTTGTAGGTGCCATGCCCGAGTGGCCGTCTGTTATACGCGCCTCCCACTCGCTCTGTCTCAAGGGCTGAGGGAGTTTTCTGACATGTCAATTGATGCAAAAGTATCATCGTAAACCCGGCTGTTGGCAGTCAGACTCCGCCACCCTGGGGGAACCAATGCATAACCCTACAGTCACTGGAAACTCTCTCACATCCTTGCACCAGCAGGATTTGGGCATGGGCCGTGGTAGGAGAAGACAGAAGACAAGTATAAGCAGGCCACTCGGCTATGGAGGCAGGCCCTATGACACGACTAACACGCAGGCAGTCTAATTTCATAATGCTCCTTAATGCGTGCTCAATTCTAAATCCAAAATGTAAAATAGATTAACGTTAATAAAGTAGATATCTTCCACGAATCGTTTCTAAGATAGCACTTTGTGATATTAACCCAGTGGCATAATATCGTCAATTGAATTCTCAATAAAAGTAATCAAATATGCACATTCAAGTTAAATGGCGTGCTAAGCTCCTTAATTGAATAACCCAGAAACGCAATATAGATAATTGAATTTGTGATATAAACTGATTGCCGTAGTAAATCTCTGACAAACTCTGAAAAAACTTTTATCATATTACATGACATGAAAAGCCATGCAATCTATTTTTTTCAAAATGTGTATTGCAAACCTTGTTATTGTTATGTGTTCTACGTGAAATGCTATGTGTTTTGAGTTTAAACCGACATATCGTCTTTGTCTCTGTCATCTCTGTCATGATGGATAAATACTGTACGCTTCCAAGCAATTGGCTCTTTATAAGCACGTGACCCAAATGGGCGAGATTGATTGGATAATCCTGTCAAGAGGTACTATTATACGGTGAAAACGGTTTTTCATCTTTGAATTTTCGAGTCTTATTTGTTGGTTTATTCTACAAGTGGTATATTAAGATGACTGAATTTTGAAGTATACTTTCCGGTAGGTGAGGTTGTGGCTCTACGTAATAACTGCACCACTGAAAGGTACTTGACGATGAATTCCAAAGAATACGAATAGGTCAGTGGTACAATCCAGCGCACGCTGAGTACTAATTGCACTATTGCCAGTGCAGTTATGTAATGGTATGATTGATAGAATAGAGAAAAAGTCACCTCGTCGATAATATTCCTGGCGATATTGTCATTTGATTAATACGCATTTCGGAATTAAGTGTTGGTGACAATAATAACGTTAAATTACAGGATTAATTGCGAGCTATACATTTATCTATCGATATGTCTTTGTATGAAAATGTAGAGAGTTTCTCAGATATGAGACAGAATAGGGCAGAAACTGTCCTCTTTGAACATTCGACACACGGCGTTATGTAGCTCTGATAGCACAAATAATGTCTCAAGTCAGGAAAATACGAACCGCACAAACACGTATTTGTAACACGTATTCATAAGTGCGAATCCTTGTACAATATCAACCCGTAGATCCAATACACTATCACAGTCAGAATAGGAAACCCAGCTCTACACATGCGGAAAATGGAATTTTGTTTATCATCAAATTCTTCGCTATTGAAAGTCAAGTCGTGACCATAGGTTGATGAAGGCAAAAACCAAACTGTACAGGTCTGGAGAAAGGAGAGAAGCCAATATACAATACGTTAGAACGCTTGGTCGTTGGGGCAACATCCTTTGTTAAACTTTGTAAAAGAGTTCTAGTTTAAAAGATAAGTTGAAATGCGGTTATCGCCACTTTTTCGACCATATTCAGAATAAATCGTGACTAGCCAGTCGTACGTGGTGGATGAAATTGGAAATCATTTGCAACTTTCCAATATACCCCGAGCAAGATAAAGCAGGGCAGTAAACAATAATGAAGTAAAACTCAAACAAGCGTGTATTAAACATGAACTTGATAAAAACAATGAAATATATAGCAAAATATGTTGTTGAAATATTCAACGATGAACGAGTTTGTTGAATAGGTAGTCTGTATCAAACAGTTGCAGGATGACATCATGAGGAAATTCTGTGTGGTGTGATTTACGATTTTATTTTTTAGCGGCATCACTCTATCAAACTCCTATTAACCAACTGAGCTCGTGCCGTATATCAGGTATGATTTAAACATTTCGCACGTGTATCTGAGGTCCAATCAGTCCATCATTAGACCATGTCTCTTTATGTTAAGCGAGACAGCTCACAGTGCCATTATTCATTTATTCATTACCTGAGGTACTCGGCAATCTAGCGTGTAGTCTTTAGCAAACACTTGGCAGTAATTGGGGAGAGTGCAGGCTTGGTAGACTTTTTCAAGTAAGATACTTTAAGTCTTTTTTGAACTGAAGAAGCGAATATGCAGACAACTTCCAACGTATCTGATCAAACCAAACAATATTTTGCAACACGTGAAGGTTTTTACTTCAAAGACACCATGAAACACGTTTCTCTTTTGAACGCATATGGACCTATCGCTTTGTAAGAGGAAACGTCTACAAGCGTTGAATTATGAATACGCTCTAAATCATACTTGTTAGACAATTTAGTTTGGATATCAAAAAACAATATCCTTTGATTCGTTAACAAACCGTTGTATTGGTTTGACTACGTACTCTTCCAATAATGATAACATTGGTAAATCAGATCTTACCGTAATGTGCTCTTTCTTAAAAACAATTCAGATACCCTTGAGTTTTTAATTTAATGTATTCATTAGATGAATTCAATAAAATCAAATTTGAAATTTCCTTAGAATTCAAAAAGGTCCATTAATCTTGGGGCACCATTTGGAAAATAACGTTTTCTGGAATCAAGAAGAATTGTCATTGTAACAGTGTCGCTAAATTCTTTAAATACAATATATTGATGGATGACTTATATACATATTTTGGATATATTTAACACAAGATCTGAGATATGAGACTTTTGGCATGTCTCAGCGCCCTTAGTCTTTCCGTGTTAATCTTGCTCAGTACCATATATATACCATGAGACTTATCCCTGATGGTACTCTACATTTGGTGCTTGATTTAATACATAGACAGAACCCCCTTTGCTCCCGAGCTATACTTCAACACGCTATACGTGGCGGAGGGCAGAGGCTTTCAGGAAGTGTGCGTTAAGCTACTTTATCCTGTGCATAGATCCTACTTTATGCTGCGTGACACTACACGTGATAATTACCTGGTCATTCGCACCTGACTACTGTTAGGTCGAGGGAACAGCGGGGTTATCATAATTTGTTTATGGTGGCAGTAAATGACACAGGTTCAATCAGACATAAAGTACGGGCTTTTTTGTTTTGTTCTTTACAGTAATAACCATTAACATAATACAAAAAGAATGTTTTACGCATTCGGGGATAGTGGCACTATGCATGATTACAGTTCCGTTTATGTAACCTTTTCAGATATTTTGAACATTGTTTTTTTGTCTATCATGTTTGTATCTTCATTGCGATACAGCTTGCGACATAATACGATTTAACGGTGTTATTAGTCTGTAATTAACTTATTTAGTAGTGTATTTTAGTATGATTTCTACGAATTATTCTGTTTCATTTTGCTTTACTATATTTCCATGCAGCAAACACTCACTTCATTCCAAGGTACCTGTTTTCGGTATGGCGAATAAACTATACTATACAATACAATATAATACAATACAATTGCTCGTTTCTCTAAAAATGCAAACATGCAAACATACTAGGTTCACATCAGACGTCCAGAATATGAATACGTCACGACGGTAGCTTCTCCAATAGTTGGGTGGAGTAAGGTTTTCCTCATTAACAGCTAACACCAGAATTTATAATTAGAAAATGCCAATGTTTTTCAACTTTTTGAATGCCCTGTCGAAAAGGTAGTTCATGGACGAAATGTCACGTTTGACGTCTTCATCGAAACTTGCGATGTTTTCTACAAAATGAGGCATATTTAGTAGTGATTATTTAAACTTTAAGTGAACACAAGCACCAGGAACATAGCTCATGAAAGAAATATTTTTCTCCACTTCCAACTTACAGTCCTGTTACTCCTCATGCCAATCTCTGTCAATCATTTGGCTATTTTTTCGAACAAATTGCTCTATACCAATGTAGAGGTGTCATTGTATACTGAGCTATTCGGTGGGGATACCAGAACTCATTAGAGCGAAAGTGCCGCTTATCAAGAGACACGGGAGTTGCGAGTAGCTAGAGTATCGTGGCTATGTAGAACAAGCCTCTCACATATTTACAGCAACATGTGCGCATCAACGACCACGTCTACTAGTTGATGTTGATATTCTATTTATTTCAGCGAAATCAGGTCAACCCGTACCAGAAACAACTTCCCCGCATGCACATTTGTATCCAAACCAAGTCGATATCAAAATGTTGAGATTAAAGATAAGATTTGCATTAGTAGTGTCTATCCGGGAGAAAAATCTAATGATTACCTTTGGTGGCGTTACGACCTTTTCCCACCAGGAACGATTTATAAGCCCAAATATATAACCCATCTCTCGGTTCAAACCATGATGGGTAGCAATATATCCAAGTAGAACCTGTGACGTTAGATAGATGCATACAATTATTAAAAGATAGGTATTCATTTTTCAGCATCAAATAATGTGTCGACTTTCACAAATTTATTCCCGCTTTATCCCAACAAAAGTGATAGAACTATATGATATAAAGATTAGGAATTCGTGATAACTTTTTGCTGCTTTTGCAAAAAATGGTCCAGATATCCTCCTAAAACATTTGATCGAGATATAGATTACCAACCCTCAATCAAAAAGTTTGTTATCATTTGCTTTAAGTATATGCTAATTGATAACTAGCATATGTTTTTCATACATATACAGTTTCATATAGAATTATATCGAATCTAGACATGTATTCCAAGCATGTACCCCTCTTTCTTTGGAACAAGCTTTTAATCAATATGATTTAGACGAAAAATGATTTATTTAGTAGTACTCTTTTTCACTGTTATATTCTCTAACAGCCGTTGTGCTATCTTTAAATTGATGAAATGGCCCATCAATGTGTCCAAGTAATACGGTTCCAAACATTAGTGCAACTCTCTATTAAGTCTTTTGTCTCATGTAGCATACCTAAACATTCATTACCTGTCAGAGTGTTTTTTCCAGATTTACTTAAAAACGAGTCCCATTGTTCATTGTATTTGGAAAGGCAGCCATTTCAACACATCAGTTTGATGAATTACTCTTTTATCAACTCAATGGAAATTGAGTTTGAGGAGGATGTTCACTTAAAAGGCCTCAAACCTGTTTACTGTGTGCATTTGTATTCTCGGCATCTGTTTCAATTGCACTACAACTTAATGGTTGTATCTTAGTTAGTTCCAGGACATAACAATACCTTTGCAGGTGTCCCATGCTTTTTTACGTAAGGCAACAATAGCATTTGAATACTAGTATGCATATTTCTAATTCTCAAAGAGATGATTTGTATTGCATATATGAGTACATATGTGTCATCACATTGTATTTCAATCATAGGTAATGACATAATCTTCAAAGAAGACAATACATAAGGGAATATAAGTATTGATAACTTGTGGCAGCAAATAAAAAGGGGGAAATATTGTGATATCCATTTTCAAAGTGCCTCAATAAATCATATATTATATTCCACCTCTCATCAAATTGTTTTTGCTTTGTGTTCATTAGCCTTAAGTTGTTTATAAACATGGTATTTAACTAGGTAAACATGCATTTCCTTACCAATTTGCCTATTGATGTATATTACCTTTTGTGTTAATAATAAACGCATTTATTAGGAAGCATTTGAATATCAAAACTTGCTTATTGCATTTCAACTGCCTGTCACAATAGGTATCATTCATGTAATAAAGAATGCCACAATTGGAACGAGCTTTCTTATTACAA
Organism: Maea johnstoni; assembly: GCA_963942565.1. NCBI lineage: Eukaryota > Metazoa > Annelida > Polychaeta > Spionida > Magelonidae > Maea > Maea johnstoni. The sequence goes on from OZ012699.1 coordinate 10,599,401, forward strand.
TGATAATTGCAGCAAACTATAACGCCATTATATTCAATCCCTAAGATTCAAATTACTCAAATTGCTAAACCTTACCTAATTATGAGGCAAATTGGATTTCTCACGCAATGGCGTGAAGTTGCATGCCGAGCTTTGACAGTCCGTCAAAGGATAGTGCAAAATCATTTGAGCTGAAATAGGTCTTAGGCATTAAAAAGCCTCCCTTAGCCGTCCATGTCAAAACACATTCTATGGCATTATTCCTCGCCTTCTTTCACTCCAATATTCTTATTGTACAACAAATTGTTATGAACAATCATAATTGTTGCCAATATTGGCATACTCATGTTTAAGTCATGCTATACATATTTTGCGCATCATCTAGATTTAAGGTAACAAGTTTAAATCGTTACCTCATCAATTAAAAACACTCGCGCAATGACGTTTTCACCCGAAATGCATATTCCTTCACAATGCCCTCAGTTTTGCAGGAAAAGGGACGCTTACCAAAGTTCTATATCCGAATCCTTATTTTTTCTTAACGTTTGGAACCCGACAAAGTGTAGTTGCGCACGCACCACGTGGCATTGCGCACGCGCTGGTACTTGATCGACTGTTAATACCCGCACGTTAAGAATGCGGCGACAGTGCTTATACAAACTCACTCACTAGATCGCAAAACAAGCATGTGCTGCCTAGCAAGAAGCTCGGAGGAGGACCAACTGTATGTATGTTACTTGAACATCAAGCGAACGTCGTAGCAAGTAGTCGTCTAATAAGTGCGTTTCGATATTCTCTACAATACATTGGAGAATCACAGCTTATCAACAACCGAGCTTGGGACCAACTTTTTTGTTGTTTTCTAACGTTTTTCTAAATTCCTTATAAAGAATAAAGCAACAAGTGTGATCGACACCAATATCGACACCAAGCCTCACATAGTCAGGCCCTATGCAAACTTCGCGGCACGGGATTGCGGCTGGGAGCATAGTATTTCGTTATACAGCACTTTCACAATCAGTGCCATATCCCAGAAAACATACAAGGAAACACATATCTAAAGCACAAACAGTGCATAGTGAAAGTACTTGATATATTTGCGGGCATTAGACAATGAGTTGTTACGTTGGAATATGAACATGGAAACGTGCAAATATAAGTGAATGATTTTCGGTATCAAGTCCCGACCGAGATCCAAGCCTGGCTATATAGTATAGGTAAGTACACACATCTTGGTCAGAATCATTTCTAACCACGTTTTACATTCAGTAATGCAAAGTATGGAAGTATGCTTTAATTTGGCGTAAATTGCATATTTTGTTAGATATTAGATGTTAAGGAAAAGAGCGGATACCTATACTACAAAAATGATATCAGGAGAAAAAACAACAATGGTCTGTTCGAAACTTTGTGTTTGGCTCGTGCTAATCAAACTGTTGGATGATTTATCCATGTTTGGAAGCAAAAAGCAACATGTCTCAACATCCCCAACACCCATGGAAATGGTCGTTGAGAACCATGTTCATTGGTGGGTATTTCAGCCCCGAAGTGATTGAAAATGATATTCCAAATAGAACGGAACTTAGAGAGGAACACATGGTTTTGATGAAGGCAGTGGGAAAAGAAGGCTGCCTAGCAGATGTGCGCAAGAGAAGTCTTGAAGTTAATCAGATGTTCGCGCCATGGCGAAATAAAAAGTTTTATTAATCTGAACTAATAGTAGAGGTAAAGCACATGAATACAGTGACTTAACCCATTTATAACCGAAGCTCATCAACATGCCCAGATTCCTTCCTATGTACTTTTACGACGGGGGATTTTGATAAGAACCCAACCCCAGCGATCCCTCAATTATTTATGAATTTATTCTTAATTCTAGATAAACGGTTTTAAAATCAAGACTTTGGCTGTCAAGTATAGCTCAGGGCATGACTGGGTTAAACAGAAAAAATATGTTATTGACGATGGTAAATTTATCCAAATGCTTGATATGATCATTCCATTGATTTAGCAATCCCAAAAATCAGAGGTGGATATGGCATACTTATTTCCTCTCATGTATCAACAGTAGATAAGGCTTAAGACAACTTTTCTGGAAGAGCCCTTAATACATGCTCCTATCACCGAAATAGCCTACACGAGTCTGTACCAACTGCTTGTTGCCACGTATCATGTCTTCTGTTCGAATTTGCTCTGGGGTATTTACGTCAGTTGTCAGTGACTTTTGAAGTCGACGGTTTTAATAAAACACCATGATTTCAACAACTGTTAACACGTTTTTGTTCGCGATTTTTATCCTCTGAATGGTAGAAAGAGCACCAATAGGCAAAATTCCAAAACAAACCCGTATGATTTATTTCAAGGTAGTTATCACCATTTTAGCCTTTCGCGAAGGAAAAGCAGCCGTTAGCTTTTCGCGAAGGAAAAGCAGCCGACTATATGAGTTATCGTAAGGAACCAAATTTTACAATCATGTTTGGTCAGCGTTATGTGAGATGTATACTTTGACTAGAACACAATCTACTGGATATATCATTAAAAGAATAGAACAGTTTGCAATGGTGCTGGGGAATTGTTCCCTAAATGACAATAGCGAAACTATCACGCATCTAAATTAGAATGTTGTCATGTTGTCTGTTATTGTAAGTCTAAATGTTGATGAGCCAACAGTCAGGGGCTGAGGACACCCGAGTAATCATCACTATTAGCCATTAACTTCAACTGCCCTGAGCAGCTTTCGCTCATATTTCTGGTCAGATCCACATCCTGGGCGCTGTGAGACAGCAATCACTCAGTGGCAACTCCTTACACTACTACACTATCTGCACATACACGAACTTTTCTAAATATAGTACGGGTGATACACTCCTTTTAAACTGATGAGGATTACAAATTGTCCTGTGACGATTTAACTTTAGTATGGCACTACTATAAGCGAAATGCCCATTCCGAAAGTTTAGTGTACTAGGAATGTATACACTCACGTGGCAATGAGCGTGTGTAGATCCTTCATGGTGAACTTTATTTGACGCAGACCAATATAATAGCCATTATGAAACAATAAGATGTAACACATGTAAAAGCAAGAACTCAAAGTCAATATGCACAGTATACAAACAGCAACATCGGTTCACGTCCATAAAGTATAAAGCAACGGAACCAAATTGATTGCACCACTGCAATATCCTGTTCTAGCAATATACATCAGGTTAAAGACCTTGGGAAATGACTTGGAACCTGTTTGCACTTTCTTTCACATAAAAAGTACTATTATTCAATATTTACTTTAGAAAATCTGTCTGTTTCTGCACGTTGAGCATCTGTTAACAACACTTATGCTATGCTATTGACTCACTATGTGCTAAATAAGAAACTCGAAAATGGTGAAACTATACAGTTATAGTAATGATACACATACACACACACACACACACATATATATATATATATATATATATATATATATATATATATATATATATATATATATATATATATATATATATATATATATAATTATATATATATATATAATATATATATATATATATATATATATATATATATATATATATATATATATATATATTCATACATATATATATATATATATATATATATATATATATATATATATATATATATATATATATATATATATATATATATATATATATATACTGTAAATCTGGAAATTAGTGCGTCATAAAATCTTGCGTTTTTTTCATTTTCAGATTTTTGTTGCATCTTATTTTTGCGTTTTCTACCATTTGAGAAGCGCCATCTACTGTGCAGCATTGAAACTAAACTACCCAGGATATTCAATGCAATGCTTGTTACTAAACTTCCCAGGATATTCAATGCAATGCTTGTTATGATGCTATTCAATAGGTGGCGCTTCTACTACTGTTATGATATCATTTACAGTATATTGAAGATATCCTGAGATTCTCAACAATCAATTAAAACACAGAGTGTAGATGGTGTTAAACTTAACCACTTAATCATTGTGAATGACATGACATGACATGGTACATTGTGGCCGCCTTGCTAAGTACCAGTTTCAAAATGCTTTTTACATTGTAAATAGAGTATATTTTGCAACCTGAGTGTAAACAAATGATAATTTCTATACATTCTAGTATCTAAAATACTACCCCCCTCCCACCCCTGAACACTGTTGAATGTATAAGATTGCCTTCGTTTCAATTTAATGTACATGGCGATATATAGTGGATAAAAACTGAACTAAACTTATGGATTTTTGGCGTCAGGAAATAAGTGCGTATCTTGTGTGACGCAAAAAACGCACTAATTACCTACACGCACTTATTTCCAGATTTACAGTATATATATATATATATATATATATATATATATATATATATATATATATATATATATATATATATATATATATATATATATATATATATATATATATATATATATATATATGATACACGTGTGTGTGTTCATACATATTTAAACTATGCTTTACTGTTATTTGCTTATCAACTCCAAACAGCAAGCTATATTGTAAGACGCTATATAGGTTATGCATGTATTTTAGAATGTTACGCTTCATGGAGTGAATTCCAATGGAATGCAGACGTTTATCTTTGTGACATAGTTTGTTTTTATTTCATCTAGGTCGGCTGATTGTCGTAATCTACAGGACAACCGGAATGTAAGAAAACACACACAAGGGAGAAACGGTTAGCTGTGTAGAAGGATTGACACATCCCTTGTGGATTATACGGGATAATTTGCACAATTCGGAAATCGACAATCTGCCTTCACGCATTTGATGTGGTTGGTACCTGATAACATAGTATATCACTCGGCGGAATTACATCACAATCAAAAGATCGATATCCTCGTCTCCCACGGTAATGGAATTTGAATAAGGTAACGATGCTACCCCTAGGATCGATTACTAGGCGTTTGTCCTTAGGGTGTGTATAGCCACACGTATCTTGTCACAGCCAGCAGCGCAAAGACAACTTTCCTCTTTTGGTGACGGGATGCTTTGTGCATAGCTCTGCGTGCCCAAAGCCAGGTAGCGCACGAGAAAAAAGAACAATCACAATACATATGTTTAATACTGCAAACATGCTGACAGAACTCGCAGGAAATGTCTCGAATGGTGGTCTAGGCTACACGATGGTCAATATGACGCAATCCACTCTCAGAAACGGGCAGTTGGACAGAAACAATGAGTCATGTCTAAATTGCACAGCGGAAGAAACTCTAAACTATATGGTAAGTGTATATCTTTCCTTAAAGTTATATATGTAATACTAGATATATATATATATATATATATGCATATATATATATGTATATATATATATATATATATATATATATATATATATATATATATATATATATATATATATATATATATATATATATATATATATATATATATATATATATGTATGTATATGAACATTTTCTGGTGTATCTATAGTGATTCTTCTTTCAATGAATGGTCAGACGAAGCCCTTTAAAGTTTAATACACTTCAGATTTAGGAATCTCACCTTAGTTTTCCTGAAACCTCTGCATGAGTAAGAACAAATCAGAGCGAACATTTATTGTGAAAACAACATTTATTGATCGGGTCATCGTCATAGTTATTTTCAGATCTTTTGAATAAATAATGCACTGTATGTCATGAGCATCTCATTCTCCGAATTGGTGTCTTTTTATGCTGAATTTATCCTTTCATGAATATGTATGTCGGTTATTGACTATGCCACAGAATGCATCTCATATATAAAAAAATAATAAATCTATGCATGTAGATGAGATTATCTATATAGCACAAACAGGTGCGTAAATTATAACAGGCGTAATTAAGCTGTATAATTAGAAACAAGAGGCCGTCCAGTAGGAAAGTAAACACTTATTATCCGAGACACTGTCTTATGTGCTTATTGTACATCATGTATACATTATTATTTGGATTTCAAAATTTTAAAATATGTACATATCTGGCAGCAATCACCCGAATGCACTTCATGGCTCTGTCAAGGAGAGAAGGTCCAGATTTACCTAGAAGGTCCGTTTAGATATTGTATGGCGTCTCTAAAAACCCAAGTCATGCTCCGTTTGGGATCTCACCGATATTATCAACGTAGGCCATCTCTCATGTGATATGTGTCGTCCTAAGTCGCAGGCAGTACAGAAACGTGCTTTGAACAACAGCTGATAAACGTCTAAAACTCACATCGTCAAGGAGATACCGTCACTGCTTGAGATACTTTTCTGCATTACTGATTTTCTTTGCTGTTATATAGGAATTAAAATCAAAGTTTTTAACCAAAATTGGGTTGAATCAGAATTCACACTGGGCCAGAATGCCTCCAAAATGGACACGTATCAATATATCTAAGATGCCATAACGCCTTCTTTCGATATTTGGGTTATGCAGTCTATGAGAGAAAACAATTTATTTGATAAAAAATCTGACCTCAAAATGACCTTGAACCTAGCAGGCCTGTACACATGGAAACCATTTCAATCCCCCGAAGGACATTCCAGAACAGCTGGCAGCATATAGCGCACAAGCTCTAAGCACTGCCTTAGTAATGCAAGGTACCCATTTTTCAGCTGGATGGACAGAGATATTATTTAAGAAAAAGTTAAGGGCAATATCTTCTTTCTTGACAAAGTTATGGCTTATTTTCTGAATTCAAAATGGCTTCTTACCTTCAAATCCAAAATAGCCGCAAAGTCAGTGGTCATTTTGAATTCCTAAAATTGACCGTAACTTTGTTCAGAAAGGAGATAATGTCTTGCTCTTTTTTAAAAATCCTATCAACTTGAAAAGATCTTTGCAATGGGCATGGTTATACCTTACTGTCAATATTGGTAGTCTTGTTATTTTAAATAAAGTGTTGTTTTTTTCATGCTCCATTTAACTTTTTCAAGAATGCCTTTTTCCAAAAATTATTTTGGAAAATATTAACTTGAGTATTGATAAGGCAATGCTATAATTTTAGAATTTTGATTTTCTCTTCCAAAATGCTTTAAAAAAGGTCAAAATATTATGTTGTGTTTTTTTCATAGTTCAAGGTCATTTGAAGGTCAATTCTCTTATCAGAAAAATTGTTTTCTCTCAAAGACTGCATATCCCCAGTATCGAAAGGAATCATTATGGCATTTTAGACATATTGATAAGTGTCAATTTTTGAGGCATTCTGGCCCAGTGTGAATTGCTATGCTTGATTTTCACTAAAAAATTGTCTTAAATATCTACACAATGCTCTTACAAGAAGCCATACAGAAAACGGCAAGTCACCTGGCTAGTTCACTAAGTACGGATGGTTACATTTTGTTGAATAAGACTTTTTGATTGATTTTCATAAAGTGTTATAAAGGAGCTGTCGCTCTATTCGTCCATTTTTACATGAGATTACATAGATGAATTGTAGTATTGTATTGTATATTTATTTATTTATATGGTCATACATAGTTTCAAAAAATGTGTCTGGTTATCAAATTCAATCAATATGGAACTCACTCTAACCAAATCATTTAGTGTTGAAAATTCTCCTTGGATACTATTTAAGATATACAGGAACATGTTTGATGGAAATCTGTTTTGTACTAAAACTGAGTTTAAGAAATTTACCACAAAGGCTAAACTGTTTGGGCATATAAATTAACACGTCTTCACTATCAGTTGGCCTCGGCAGGAAAAAAGAGCAGGTTTTTTGTCAGCCATATATGCACCGTTTTATGTGAATTTGAGAAACTTGGTAGTGTCAAACCTTTTAGTAGCATACATAATGAAGAGAATATGAAAAACATAATGTTATTTATGATTCACTGATTGTTTTGCTGAGTAATATCTTCATACCTATGCAGTTTCTGAGCTATATCATGAGCGTGAAATGCGATAAGAAAAGTAAAAAGGAATATGTTTCGACCGTTCGTTTTTTATCCTATCAATGTCTAGGCATGTTCTCCAGACATAAAAAGACACACCTCTAGGTAACGAAGATGCCAGTCGTAGCTATGGGAGTGTCACTACGGTTAGACAACACGGTATATCACCATCGATTTTTTTGCATAAACTTGATGCTTGCTTCTTCGTTACTATGGTGATAATTGATATTACTTCTATACCCATATTGATGACGTGCCGATAGCTTCAAAGAGTTCTTTTCAGGTGTGACAAATAGTTATGCCGACGAATACACATGGTAAACAAAATTATCAAATTGAAGTACAATTAAGGAGTGAAAACGTCGTGATGAAAAATAACATATGCCATAATGAAGTGTAAGTCTCGGGTATAATCAACTCATATTTCACGGTATAGCACAAATTAAAGGTATCACTAAAACAGATTTGAAAATACAGTGTAAAGCTCAGATGTTAAAATATCTTATTTCAAATTATCGTTAATATATCAGGTATCCTTCAAACCTATTTCAAATAGGGTGTAAATATCGGGTATAAATTTATTGCAAATTGCAGGTATCAGTAAATCATACTTTAAAATAAATGTCCGGTATCACTACAACATATATTAAAATAGTGTAGAACCCAGGTACCCTATAAACATATTTCAAGATAGGGTATAGATCACAGGTATTAAAAATCATCTTTCAATATAGAGTGCGGATCTAAGGTGTTGCTCGAACATATTGCAAAATGCAGTGAACATCTTTGGTATCACTTAAATGTATTTCAAAATAGAGGGAATATCTCAGATATCGTGTAATTGTACAACAAAAAGGTGTAAATCCACGGTATCACGAAAGCGAATTTCGAAATATGATTGCTGTTCTTATGAATCTCTCTAAACATATTTCAAAATGCAGTGCAAATACCAGGGTATAAGTAAATCATATTCCTTAAAAATATTTCAAAATAAAGTGCAGGCATCCCTAAATCGTATTTCAAACTAGAGGGTAAACCATAGGTATCATTAAAAACATTTCAGAATGAGAAATTTCAAAATAAATTGTAACTATCAGGTATCCCTCAAATATATTTTTACATGGAATGTTTAGCTCAGGTAGCACAAAATCATACCTCAAAACGGTTTAAATCATGAATGAAATACATTTACTTCGTCTTTTTTGTTGCTACAGAGCGGAGAACAGGCAATTGCAATCCAGCAGAGGGGAGTGCTTCCACTTCCTGGGTTGAACAACTCCCCGCGGACGTTAAGTGGCGGCCGCCAGGAAATGGTCACGCTGCCACCATTATGTTTATTGCTATTGGCTGTGGGAAGTGAGGTTGATGACCGCCCATCCTGTCCTATTAGTGTGTAGCCATCCTGCAGTCTTGAAGGACAATTACACCATGAATAAAACATTGGCCTAAAAAGCTTCTTAAAATATTCTCTACATAAACCAAATACAAGTTCTCACCACTGCCAACATTCATACAAGAAGTTTGTTGTTGTTTAAAGACATCCTAACACACAAGAAATGCAGATACTGGGAGCGGCCATTTTAGTGTATTAGATCGCTTACCTGAGGGTGTTCGGTACTCGCTTGTCATTAGCAGTAAGGTAACTGCTAATGACAGGTGTGTGCCAAACACCCTAAGATAATCTATTAACCCTTCATGACAGGAAATGGTCACATAGAACTTTTGAAAGTCACTAAATACAACTTTCAACCCTCAAGCGCACACTAAAACTCCTATATTATCTGCAACCCTGTGTACCATATACTTCCTTACCTAGATATCCTACTATCTTTAGTCATTTCCATTAACACTGCTTTTACACTCAGTTTTTTCTACCAGGGGAAATCTGTGAGGCTGTCTCTTTTTGTGTAACAGCCCCTCGGATAGCTTATTTGATTTGACCTTTATAGATGCGGATGCATTGGATTTTCAGCGGAGCAGCTAAGCAGGAAGCACAGCCCACCCCAGCTACTTACAGTCCACTTTTGGGGACCTCGCTACTGTAGGCTCTGTGCACATTTCCTGTAATGTTGTAGTGCTAAGGCTTCTTTAATCCTTAGTACACGGATGCAAGGATTTTTGAAAAACATCTAGAGCCTGTCATGGATAGCTCTCACTTAGTACTAGCACTTTCAGATGAGTAGCCATTTGCCAAGAGTTTCAGTCGTTTTTCAACTTTCTTGCATCATTTTGTTTTGGAAAAAAATTAACCACCAGCAGCATTTCTTGTATTAGGATGTGATTAAACAGCAATATACTTCTTGTATGAGGGTTGGCAGTGGTGGGAGTTTGGGTTTAAGTAGAAAATACTCTAATATTTCAAAAATATCTCGGCACCCGACGATAGTCTCAAAGGCACTCCCGGTCCTGTGCTGTACTGACTAGTTTGTTTATTGATCAGTGCCAGTGGTATGGCCTGTTTGGGTTTAGCCGCCAAGCCAAGGTCAGAGCATTGTAACCTGTGAATAGACACGAGGCGTATGTTCTGGCAGGAATAGTACCTTCATGACTGCAGCAACAAAACAGGCATTGGTTTTCCGGCAAAAGCATTTTTTCTCAAGACATTTTCAGAGAATACTGTTCATCATAATACTTCTTACCCTTTCAATATTCTGCAATATACAGCTGCATTGCATGTACATGTGTATTTTGAATTATCATAGCATCCAGGTAACACGTTTAAGATGACCTTTTAGGTAAATTAGTGAATAAAAGGTCATTTCATTATGTTTAGTTATGTTAACACTTACACCCATTTCCTCGGAATCTGAGCAGCTGTAAATGTGCAGGCCACTGACATTCTCACTGAGCAGAGTAACACACCAGCCTTAACAAAACCTCCCATAGGCGTGCACATAAAAAGGGACATGTTTTCAGCTCTTTTTCTCTGCATCAAATTTCACCAACCTATGGTCGCTTTAAAAGAGCATCTCGGGTAGCAAATGTTATCGGATTTGCTCGAGGTTTAGATAGTAAAAGCTATGAGCATTTCAGAGAGAAGAGTATCATATCTTTTTTTTTCAATATTGACTTTGTTCAAAAATGATTCAATCTAGAAACTGAATACTAGTATTGCATTTTACTTTTTTCCACAAAAAAGCCTAAAGGAAATAAAATTGAATGGAGCATACATCTGATAAACTATGAGTCTCTCTGTAGTGATCATTTCTCCACATATATGGAACTCGATGGTTTACGGTCTATGACTGAGGACAAAAGCTTCGTTTGAAAAAACACTATGCAAGTATTTGCAATGTTTTATCCCACAAATCTTTCATAATCATGGTTTACAAGGTATTTTTGCGATGCTTAATGTTTTTCTTTCATCAGAAAAACTCTCTGGCAATACATACCTGGTACAGGCGGAACTGTCAAATAAGAGCAAGATGGAAAACTGAGTCGAAGAAAGAAACTCCATAAAAACCTTTAGGAAAACTCTCAGTACGCTGTCCTTAAAGTTGGTTTTATTGTTAGCATTGCTGATATCTAATGGCCGAGTGGTCGCTCTCCTTCATCCTTGACGGCGTGCCCTGATGGCGGTGTGGTCTAAGGCGCTGCCACTGCCTGCTTGCTGTTACTTGCCACTGGTGGCCTGCCCTGATAGCCGAATGATCTAGAACATTGCCACCGACTGCTCGCCGTTTCTCACCGTGGAGGGCCTCCCCAAATAGTGGTCTGGGCATTGCCATTTACCGCACGATGTCTCTCACCTCTGAGGGCCTGCCCTAATAACTCTGTGGTCTAAGACGATGCCACTGATTGCTCGGCGTATCTCACCACTGAGGACAGGTTTTAAGGAACGAGTGGTCTAAGGCATTACCACTGACTGCTCCCCGTCTCTCGCCCCTGAGGAAGGCCCTAATGGCCAAGTGGTATCCCGGATAGAGTATTCGAAGGTTTTGCCACAGTCTGATTACTATCTCTGCCACAGCCTGAAACCTGGCAGGGGCATGTTAGAATGTAGTCAATGGTTTGAGGGTAAGGCGGTGTGTTCCGCCGGTAACTCCAGCTTCACACCCCCCCCCCCCCCCCTAAATCAGGTTAGTTACGCCCAAGGCCACAATATGGTAGAAAAAGTGACAGAAAACGAAATTCCTACCCACAGTTAGCGGACCTTCCTACACTTTCTCTTCTAACAGCGCTTGCACGTTTAAGACCTTTGAAACATTAGTGCGTGTGTTAGATGAGTATTGTATGGCTCCAACGTGCCCTGGACAGCCCACTCATTAGTGTGTCCATACGCACAATAAAGGATTGAGGGCATGTTCTGTGAACAAATCTCCATACGCTGTCGTCTTTTCATCTCTGAGTGTAGTGCAATCATATCACGCTAGACCACTCACACATCTTGTGTGCACTTGCGTGTACAAGAGAATAACAAGGTTTTTCTAGGGTAGCGTATGGGCATTATTATCTTTGTTCACTCTGAAGAAGCAAATCACATTTTTTTATATATTTTAGCTCCGTTTAGATTATAGGGCTTTCAGAAATTTATTGTAACTGAGAACAAAGTCAAAATTGCAAAAGCCATGATACCCTGTCCTCAATGTCAATGTTGAATGTAAAACGGAATAAGAATAACAAGAAAACAACATAGAAGATAAAACATAAAAATGATGTGATGACACTTAAATAAAAGGACACAGTCTTACGTGAAAGACACTTTTTACCCATTCCTGATCGCAGTCCTCGATACTGATTTTTCCAGAATCCTGTTCACATTCCGATTGAAAACGAACTCATTGAATAAAATGTTTCGCGTCTTGTACATCTGTAGTCTAAATTCCAATTGGTTGTCTTGTGAACGTAATCGTAATCTAGAACCTTTTATCCCTTTCTTCGAAATTGTCTTCTAGGTATTTTAATTAGCAACATCGGTCAAGCATCCCATAATTGATCGTCTTATTCAGTTTTTTTATTTATGATAACGAATCTACATCAAACACTAACCTTGTCTTCCTGTAGCCTCAGAGGTATTGTAGCAGTGTCACATTATACATATGATACATCCCAGTGGGGGTGACATGATGGAATGGATCCCCGAGGGAGGATGGTTTGCCCAACTGCGAGGACCGAGGGAAACCATCCTCCCTCGGGCATCCATTCCATCAGGTTACCCCCACTGGGATGTCATATTTATTTTATTTTATCGAACAAGCCACACAATGGTAAGATTTCAAAGTTCTCGCTGGCCGTATCAAACGACTGCCGGCTGCTGATACGGGGATGATGACCGTCTACTGTTTTGTATGATGTCAGAATAACATATGACTGATAACTCGCAATTTATACGCTAGGCGTCACCAGCAGCTTTAAGGAACTTTATATGAGAAGTCAGAGAATGTTCAACGAGGAGGGGGGCCTGTCACATTATCTCGCGATTACAACAGCAACAGTATGAAATGGTGAACCTCAGTTAGCCAACCACGGCTTACGATCTCTACGTGAGGTATGCTAAAATGTGATAGAGCATTGTACCATATGCTTTGCACCCTGAAGCACTTAGGCATTAGAAAAATGAATTTAAAGAAAGCCCTTTTCCGTGTCCTTACCTTCTGGTTTGTGGGCATAGCGTTGACAAAGCTAGCTGTGCTTGCCTACTGAGCCAAGGGGGCTGCACCTATGGGTACTGGTGTAACACAAATGTACTCACAGAGGACCAGCCCTCTCACTCTTTCCACGCTCCCATAAAGCCCCTCGCGCCATGACTAAAGTACTAACTAAATTCGCTAGTTCACTCACCTATTGGGGCAGAACATAATTGTATGAAAATCGAAGCGTGAGGCACATGCACAAAAACGAACCTGCTTATATCATCTATGTTTTGAAAATCTGCGCGTTTGGTTTAAGCTTACCACACAAGAGTGAAAAGCTCTAAAACAGTTATCTATCAGTCTAAACCTATGACTACGAGAGGCAAAGAGCATGTTCTAAATAAATCCCCTCTTGCTTTTACTTTTTTCTTTGATGGTTCAACGTTTGATAAATATCCTTTTAGCGCAATAGAGAAATTCCTCCGAGCATCAAGCCCTAGGGTCTGCACATGCCTTTTCCGCTAGGTACACGTGACTTGAGGTCTGTAGGTATGCGTTTGCTGAGAAGATAATGTAGCACAACTGGTTGAGCGAGATGGCACTATAACAATAAATGTCCTCATCAAAACAGATGACTTCTCAATCGACTCAGCCATGGGGAGGCACAATTAGGCACTTCAGGCTAGAAGACATGCAACCAGAACAAATACATATATATATATATATATATATATATATATATATATATATATATATATATATATATATATATATATATATATATATATATATATATATATATATATATGTGTGTGTGTGTGTGTGTGTGTGGCTTTTTATCCTTTCATAAAGCTTACATTTGATGTTTCCGACAGCTATTTTTTCTAATGAGAACACAAGAATTGAACGATTCAACCAGGTACAGCAGTCATTCATGCGTATTACTGCAATCACTTGCTCTAGTCGGTAGGCGTTTCCCATGATACATGTTAAGTGCATTTCTGCAATGGGACAGAGTGCTTATTCTCCCCAGGCCATAGATGACTAACTAGTTATTCATTTCATGTTTTACAAAACGTACAGAAGTTGACCATCAACTCATTTGATGATGTGCGACAGCTAATACCGGTATGCCTTTTTTGACGGGAAGACTCGAACTAGAACGTCAACCAAGTGCAGGATATAATTCCCATTCCTCTGTCTTACCACAATGAATTATTTGGGATGTATTTACTTCTATGTGACGCGGTGTTCCTTAATCTAACAAGGACCTCACCCCATGGGAAATTATCATCTGATCCTGACCATCACCTTTATCTCCTATAGTATTACCTCCTATAGTATTGCCTCCTATAGTATTGCCTTATTCAAAATGTACTTTCAAAAGAACCACAGCGTGCAGCCGACAATTTTAAGGGAAATTTAAAGCATAGTATAGGCTCTGGTGAGTCCCAATAGAATTAAGAATTATTCAAAACAATTTCTCAAAGACTTCGGCCTTTCTATTTAACTCTAATCGATCTCATGCACTTTTTTCTTAGTCTGTCCCTTGAAAAGGCATTATTCAAGAAACCTTCTTGCAAAGTTTGATAAAATCTAATGTCATGAAATAGATACATTCTTAGAAGTGTTATATTACTTTGAAAGATATTGGAAACTAGTTGCGTTTGATCTTAAATCGTGGTCGTCTTACCGTGAAAGCTTTTGATAGCTAGGTAATCGTGCTTTGTTTGTTCCTGCAAACTCTGGCGGCGAGCTGAGTGAAAGCAAACTATTTACATTACCGGAAATCTTTATTCTCGCAATTCGCGTTAATTCACCGTAAAACAGACAGCAGCACAACAAAGAAGTCTGGCGTGCCGCCTGGCGTGTGTGTGAATGATCTGTGTGTGACATGAACTGGAAGGCGTGGGTCCTTATACAGATCAGAGGTAGATAATCACAATCAAAGGATTAAAAAAACATGTACAAATTG
>OZ012699.1:10617531-10677531 GCA_963942565.1 Maea johnstoni
TCCAGACAGGTCAAGAAATACGTATAAACTACAATTATATATAACTTACCTATCATTGATGAAACTTACCCATATCACCTGTCTATACTCCTGTATAGTCGCCATCCCTAATTACAGAATAATTACTATGTATAGTCTGAGAGAAGTAGACATGTATTTCTCTGGTATAATTGGTCAAGAAGTCACTTGTGAAAGAGACCCCCAGCCATGATTTGATTTCCCCTTAGGTGCTGTAATTCAAGGTGTGCATGTGTATGTGTTTTACAGAAAGCTGAGTTGTTGGGGGAGAACAGGGATGATGGTAGCGATGGAGTGGAAGAAAGGCTCTCAGCATCTGGTAGTGATGAGGAGGATGACAAGGAGACTAATTAAAAGTCTACTTTATTTAGAGATCGAGAGGAATCTCTAAACAGTAAAAAAGTAATTATTGTATTTGTATAAGTCAAACTGTTTAGGCTTCTACAGCCTACGAGGATGAATGGGCTTGTAGTGGGCTGTATGTTGAAAAGTTTTACATCCATACGGCTATGAACTGCCAAAAATGTTGTTTCCATCTGTAGATTAACATTCATTAAGATTTATGTCAAAAGTACCAGGAATTGATGGCAGTGTTGTCAAAGGGGTCTTGTTTTGATAAATGTTTCCTTTTTCTTCAGGAACGAAAGAACACTATTAAGCATGCACAGAGGGAGATGTAGGAAGGAGAAAATACATAAATACATTAAGAAAAAAAGAAAATATAGGATAACTAAAAAAGTAGTATTTTGGTTAGAATTATTGCTAATTGAAGAATATTCTAATGTTAAATCCATCATTAGAAAGGAGGTTGATTTGATTTTATCCACAAAAAGACATAAATTTCTTTGGTAGGCATAAACTTAATAAAGGTTAACATTAGTACTTTTAAATTCCATTGAATGTTATGAAGGATAAGATTAGTTAAAAGTTTTTGAGTCAGATAAGTTCTAATTCCAGTTTTTCCTGTCATTTGATTGCAGTTAGGGAGATGTTTCATTCTCTTCCCTGGTATTGATGACGCTAACCTGCATATTATACTTTATGCATTGAAAGAGCGCTAATGTATATACATAAATAGCTTTATATGTAAATAAGCAGACTGAATGAAGGCAAATAGCATGTGTGCAAGGCAGCGTGTTACTGCAAATGGATGAATTTAATTCATGTACAGCGAATAATAATAATGATAATAATAATAATATATATATATATATATATATATATATATATATATATATATATATATATATATATATACATATATATATATATATATATATATAAAAATTATATATATATATATATATATATATATATATATATATATATATATATATATATATATATATATATATATATATATATACTAGTATATCATCAATTTCTTGTTTTTCTTTTATGTTTCAAGTTCCTGTTCTTGATGATAAAACGCTCAGTTATCGGTGAAACTGACTGTCTGTGTAACATATATCTTAATTGATAAAACCTACGCAAATAGTTTTATAAACATTGATTTAAATGTGTATGGGTTGATATCTATAAGAACTCATGAGAGTACAAAGCTCCACTTATCTTACAAATTATAGTCAACATTTATTGTAAAAAGATAATCTTTATTCGCAATTCTAAAGCAATATTTACAAACTAAAAACTAACTTTACGATATCGTCTTGTTCTTTTTCTTGTTTTGAATTGCATTATCTGCATTTTGACACAATAATTTTGTAAACCTATCCCAATCATGCATAGCACCCTTTGATAAGGTTTTGCCCCTATCTGTATAATACATTTTCAATATTTTAGGAATAAAGGAATGAAAATTGGCAACATATTTATAAAGTTGTAAGATGGGCTTTAATTTACAGATCCTAAAATTCCAATGTAAAAGATACCACCAAAATAGTTGGTCCTCATGAAGCTGATCAGCTAATTTGAATTAACTCTCCAATGCGGAGGCTACTTTCGCCAAAGCACAAGAACACAAAGATTTTTGAAAACTACCAAAACCCTGTCATGTTGATATTCATTGGATAGCTCTCGCTAAGTACTCTCAGTTTTTTTGCATCATTTTGTGTTGGCCAAATAGGCCACTAGCAGCTCATGGCCTAGTGGTTACGATGCCTGGCTCCCAAGCGTGAATTCAGAGGTTCGAGTCTCTGCTGGCTTCCAATAAGGGATTTGGCCTGGTGGCTATATAACTGTGCGGCGTTGTGGACGGCTGGCTATGGTCCTTCTGCAGCTGAAAGACCACCTGACACTATTTGTGAAGAGAAGGGCTTCAGATTTGGGGTTTCTGTTTAGTCGCCATATGACCTTTGAACTCTTTACACAATGGAATTACTTTAGTGTATATGATTACTTAACAACAGCCCGAGGACCTACAGGCCAAATGAGGTAACATGTTGGACCAATTTAGGAGAACTATTTTGACATGCTATGGATAGTGAAACATTGCAGAAAAGGGAAAACTACGGATTTATGAATTCTGAAATCATATATGCAGATTTTCAGAGTGAAGTGCCTTATGAATACAGGAGGAGCTCGTTCAGTCGTTGGTAGCAAAACGTGTGCTATTAAGATTCAACCTGCATCTGTTCATTCATTCATGTCATCCATGTTGATTCATTGATGTTCAAACATTTTTAAAGGTTCGCATTTAACATTTCCTGCATCCCATCAGGCTAATCTCATTGTTAAACATGTATACCGGCAACAAATATTTCTTATGTGAAAAGTGAAGTATTGTCAAGGTGTTTTACTTTACCCTTACTTGTATGCAACATCACAAATATTCATCGTACCGATCGTCTGTAAAGTAAATCCTAGCCTCCTTCCCCTCAACATCCCCAGTGACAGCTCAAAATGGTAGGATCCTTCGATTCATTAGGTGTTGGAAAGTGAATAGGGGTTGCACAGGCCGCTATCAGGGCTTACCAGTGCGTGAAAGGATTTGTTTTCACTGCAAGTCGCTTAATAGAGAAACTGTTGAAGATGAAAAACATGTCATTCTTACCTGCCCTCTTTATAATGCACAGCGAGCAACTCTATTTACAAGACTAGAGGAGTCAATCCAAGGGTTTTCTTACATATCAGAGGAGCAGAAATTCAAAACAATACTAAGTGATGGTAATAATGTCAAGCAATGTGCCAGCTTTCTTAAAACCATCCTCGAGATTAGAAGATCTGAATTGATGAAACCACAGGGACACTAAATGTGTCTTATAAACTTTTAAAAGATTTTAAAATGCATCTATGTTTTAACATCTCTGTGTGATATGTACTATTAACTTGCTTTAATGTCTCTCATAACTCTTTTAAGAGTGGTCAGTATATTGAACGTGCATGTTTTTATCTGTCTGTAATATGTTTATCCATACTGAGTGAGACTTTAATAAAGATTTTATTATTATTATTATTATTATTATTATTATAGGAGCACTTATGAACAGCAGCTTGATCTACAGATTGATTTTATTTATGTGTGGCCAAATCATGAAATGGCCAAAAGGGTATGAATGAATCTCAGTAATAATTTTAGCAGGTGTAACAATAGAAAAGTACGTCTATTGAAATGTTTTCCAAACAAGTCTGAAGTGTAGAAATCCCCAGTATAGAATTACAGTGTAATGTGAATATGAAAATTTAAAGAAGTTAACTTTGAAATTCTTCTCTGTTAACTAAATCCTTTTTGTGAACCAAACTGCCCTTACAATTTATAGAAACTCTTCCATCTAAATTCTGAGGATTTTTTTCTGATTAAAAAAATCCTTAGTTTAATTCCCATCAGTCCAGATAATAGAAAAAATAGAATCATGAAGACATTTGGTTCTGCTTGTTTTAAAACCCCTGGTGGCATTTAGACCAACTAAATATCCTTGTCAAGAACCGTGGTTTTCCACACTACGCGAGGGAAATAACAATGTTAGTCTCAAAGGCTACTATACCAGAGAGCCATCCATTTCTTTGTTCAGGCCTACACTGTTTGAAAATATAATCACCTGACAACCACTTTTAGGTCCTTACCTACCTGATTCACCTTCCTTACCTGCCATTTCTTAACCCATTCAGATCTGGAGCGTAAACAAAACTCACTTATTCTATTAAAATTTGAAAAAAAAAGAAGAGGGATCATTAAACCCAACAAGAACAGTAACTTTCAATGAAATATTTATCAAACTATTACTTTGTTATCAAAATCTTTACATATATGTCAGACTATGAGCATGCTTCAATAAACCGGTTAATATTGAGGGATAAATGTCTCTGATAGATCTATCATTTTAAACTATTATATTTTGAGTGTTCAGGGATTTTTCATTTTTGGATGTTTTTAGTAACATCACACCTCAAGTCATCTTTCCAAAAATATCTCACATGGCTACATGTTAATGTGCATTAATTAAAATTATTTTCTTCAAAAAATCATATTAAATTGCGTTTTATTTCAAAGATTTCTTCTCGAGTATAAAATTTCAACATGACACTTGATAGGAACCATAGCCATGAATAGGTCAAATTAGATTTAAAACTGTAAAACTAAGATAGTATTATTTATCATGTTTAGGATGGCGATATGGTTATCAATGACCTTGGTATACTGATAAGTTAGGATCTACTTTCATTTATCATGATTATTTATAACTTTCTGACTTTGATATCATTGACATACTTCATATTATGTTGAGGCAAGATCTGCCGGCATATGATATTCTCTGGTATTATGAGTACATGGTATATGGAGCATAAATAAGAAATCAACATTGTCCACTTCTTTTCTTTTATTATTGTACAAATATACCATACATACAATATCAAAATACTATACACATCCTGTACAAAACATCACTCAAAACACTCCCTTCACACCCCACTATGTTCACCTAGCCTCTCAACAATGCCAATATATATACATGTATATATTTACAACAATCTTCTACCTTTCTGTTTACACAGAAAAGCCTATTACTCCAATACCTAAACCAGCAGGGTGACTGGGCATTGGTTGAGCATCCTAACCTTTATAAAATGCCCATAATCAGGGCCTATGCCATCAGGGCGTCTGGGCACTAGTTTGACACCCATGCCTTAGCTAGCAGGGCGTTTGGGCATCAGTTGAACACAAACACCCTAAAAGCACACATAATCTGAGCCTTAGCCTTCAAGGTGTCTGGACATCATCGGATACCCCAACACGCATTTACACTCATAGACAAAGCTAGTCAAGGCTTTCCCTAGGCTAGTAGGGTGTTAGGCTTCAGTTAGACACCCACACCCTTATCATAAAACACCCAAAGATTAGGGCCTTAGCCAACCAGCTATCTAGACCTTCTCAAAGCAAATACTCAATTCTACTTTAATTAACCCATCCAGACCACGCACCAGCGGACACAGGATCTGATACATATACCAAAATCTTGATTACAAAGGATAATAGTGAATGAACGTTGAATTGAAGCCATGATTTGTTTTTCAAATAATACTGTTTATAGATTAGAAAAGAAACATGATGAATAATTTCTCAGGGTATGTCAGCGTGTCCTCCTCCAATATAGCCTCCTGTCCCCATATGATAATGCACGCCATGACCAAATTTTGCATACAAATGTTTGATGCCAAATTGTAATGGGATGAATGGGGATCAAGAATAAGTGTCCAACCTACCTTAAATCTGAGTTACATGTAACTCGCTGAAGTAGAGAGGGATGATTTGGGACTGAGGCTTTTGTCCAGTCTACGAAAAAACCTGAGATAGAGGAGTTCAAGAAAAGCTTATTTATTTAATATACCAACACCATTATTATAATACCATTCCTCTCCTTCTTAATTGTTACAATCCTTATTATTATCATTGTAATTATTATTAGTTATTATTATTATTATTATTATTATTGTTGCATATTGTCTACCAAAGAGATGGCACTTCCAAAATGAGAATCACTCTTCTTAGAATAACCTATCAGTTGATATCCAACACCAAGGGTACGTTTACATATTTCTGAAAATGCATAATATCTTGGGAGTACATATATTACAGTACAAAATGTAAATTAGTAGCTTCAGGAAATGGGCATGAAATGCTTACCAAAATACTTGGGTGCCCTTTGGTGTGATTGTCATAGTTTCAGGTGTCTTAATAACACCAAGAAACCCAGCTGAATATAATATGGCTATGGCCTCATCAATAATACTTTTGAAAGTGATTTTGGAATCAGGCATAAATTCAAATTAGAATTTCCAACAAGAGTTGCTCTGAATAAAATTTCTCCTTCAACTTTTTGAATTACTATATTAGAGAGCTATCAAATCAGGAACTTAGCCAGGACTTGTCAAGCCTGTCTTTAGGACCGTCAGTTTCCTGGTGAACTTCTTGTCAGACAGGCGATATTATCTACAATGAATTTCCAATTATGAATTTATAGGTAATAACAATATCTTTTCTTAACAAATCATCTTCAAAGACATAGTCGAAGTGTAAATTTCCCTTTTTGAAACAATAGGCTAAATACTATTGTTGGAACAAGGATTTGAAGTAGCTGAGGGGCTAAATCAGCAGAAACTTTGTGATTGCTGTTTTAAACAGGCATTTCGAAATCCTGGCAAAGACCCTGAATATCAGCACTATTGAGAGTATTTTGAGCACTAGAGACATGAATGGCTTAGTTAGCAATCACTGGTTAGGTGAAGTAACATGTGACTGGTTGAGAAAATGATGTACCTTTCACCGTAGGTGAGAATTGCGCAAGTTATTGCAAGTGTAATTCTTTTTGTAAATAACATTTGATTGAAATCAATTCTTCATATTCTGTTAAAATTATTCATACAATATAAACAAGTAAGTTTCTGACTTAAAAGTAGCAATGTTATCTCTCAAGTAATAACATATGCTTACTTCTGTGATAAATCAGTAAATAAAATAAGTAAATACACCATTTATTATAAAAGAACACTTGAGATATAGGATTATATACCAGCTGCAGATACACAGTCATATTTCATTTAGTCCTGCTGTATACAAAACCTGTGTGTTCACAGTAAAAACTTTCCTTAGATTTTGACGGAATACAAATACTATTCCTTCCAATAGAATATTACCCTGGTATTGTCTACCAAGCTCTGAGTATATACACTTTTGTTCCATGGGAGCGTCAACAATATCTACACCTTCATAACGAAAAGGACTTTTATGCATGTATAGCAATATACAAATGATGAGAACACCTACAACCATAGTATGTACTTATGTGTGTATGTATGTAGGTATGTGTGTGTGTATGTGTATATATATATATATATATATATATATATATATATATATATATATATATATATATATATATATATATACATATATATATATATATATAGATATACTAGTATATATATATATATATATATATATATATATATATATATATATATATATAATATATATATATATATATATATATATATATATATATATATATATATATATATATATATATATATATATATATATATATATATACTAGTATATATATATGCATATAAACATATAGTTATACATATACCATTATGTCAGTTTATCATTGCTGTCCTTGAAAACTACTGATTAAGGTAGAATCCTACTCAATACCCGGGTCATGTTTTAAGAACTTGAATATCTGAAAGCTGAGTCAAAATGATCTACCTCAAAGGAATCTGCATGGTCAAAGCAGACAACCAGGTCGTTCGGGACCATTTTACGAGGAAGACCCATATGCCCCCCCCCCCCCCCCCCCCAGCCCCGAGGATCTGAGCCGGTATGTGATACAGATGTGCAATAGCTTTTACTCCAAAGACTTCTGTTGGATTGCAACACGTTCCTAATTTAGGATGAAATAGTAAATGGACACAATCTCTAAAAATTGATGTTTCTGACAGTTCAACCCCTTTTAGGCAAAAAGGGTGATTGTGTTTCACGCCGACTCTGGGTTGAGTTGATCAAGAAACAGATATCATCCATGACCGTCCAGCCTTTTCTTTTCTAAACCGCACGCCAATAGAAAGTCCCTTGGACGAGATTCGTGGCCAGTGATAACAACTTTTGTTTTGATATCCATACTTCAGGGCCAACCGAGGACAGCAAACAGTGCCCCCAACTGGATTTCCCCCTTAACAGATCTAGGAATACAATAACCTATGGACACGAGTGCTGAATCAAATTAAGACAGCTGGAAGCTACTTATCACTGGTGACACCTATTGAGGGAAATAGAAAGCACGCACCATGTACACAAACACATTCAATACAATGATCCCAGAATCTTCAAAGCATCATAATACACAATAAAACTCAGCAATAAGTGGACACAGATTAATGTTCATAAAATATTTGCAGTTGAATAATGGGCCATGTATAAAAATAGAAAGTGAATCAACTCAAGCCTTGACAGACTCGAGCCTATGTTTGACAGATCAAAAGCAATCATAATGATAATATTATTCAAATAGAAAATATACATCATTAGTCCTTACAGAGGTAGGTCAAAGAATATAACCCATGGGACAACATGCCTGCTTGCCATGGCAAGTAAAAATGACTGCTGGGCATGCAGAAATTTTCCCTGACTTGCCCAACATGGCTAATTGAACCTTCAACACTTTAACCCATTCATGCCTGGAGATCTAATAGTCATATGGAACTGCAATATTCTGAAAATATTTTGGGAATGAAGCTGAAATTCACAGACTAATTGAAGAGTTCTAGATAGAGGTCTGATGAATGATTGAAATATTTAGCAAATATTCCTTTTGTTAGAGAGATATTACCAAAAATGTCAGGCGGAGTTGGCTGCTACACGCATGAATGGGTTAAAATATATATATCTTTTAAATGTATATTGGGTTAAAATACTTAAGTATGTTCCAGTTCTTACTGGCTTAAACTTACCATAAATAGTAAGTCAACCCTTTTATGCCAAAATAGCCTAATGATTTAGGTGATGACCATCTGACAAAAGGAAATTTTGGAAAAAAATTGAAGGTGAAATGTTCATTATTACTCAACCTACAATTCTTTTTCAAATATTTTGTGAATTATAGCTTACATCTCAAGTCAAACTCGATGACACTGTCAAGAGAGAACTCCAGGAATGAATAGCTCAAAAGATATATTTGGTTTTGGAATTTTGTTTTGCATCACTTTTTCAGCCTTGTTGCGGCCAAGTTTTGTTTAGCCAGTTGTAAGTGGTGAAGGGAACCGGAGTGACCAGCAAATACCATTGCCTAACCCCAAGTCACAGACGAAATTTGGCATCCCATTCCACCTAATTCAGACTGCCCAGTGCCCATCCCCAATTCTGAAGACCCTCCCTCTAACTGTTGTCTGTCCAACCCCACTGGTAGTAACCCTTAACCCTTCCAATGCTGGGGCTACTTTTGTCCAAAGCACAAGCATGCAAAGATTTTTTGAAAACCATCTAAACCCTGTCATGTTGGTATTCATTGACAGCTCTCGCTTAGTATTCTCATATGAGTACACATATGCCAGGGTTTCAAAAGTTTTCAGAATTTTTGCATATTTCTGTATTGGACAAATTAGCCAAGGCTTAAGCAGGAAGGGGTTAAAAGCTAGCAAAGGTCATGTAGGGTCAAGACGGGGAGGACGGCCCGTGCTCACCTCTCGCGATGTGGGAAGAGAACTCGTACTTATCCCGGCAAACAAAGCCACAGATATTACACTCCAGCGGGTTGCGGAAACCGTGGCAGCCCATGTGTATTGTGTACATGACGTGGTCGAGGAAGATGATCTCACACGTGTTGCAGATGTAGGAGCGGTTGTCGTGCTCGCAGTTGGATCCAGCAGAGAGGTTGATATGGATGTCGTTTCCGGGTGACGTGAGGGGGGACGTTGAGGGGAGGGAGATCTCGGATCCCGTGCTCATCTCGCTGTAGCGCCGCCTGTGGGCGCGGCGGATGTGGGGGCTCAGCGGGGACGTGCTGCTACAGCTGTCAAAGCGCCTGCTGTTGAGGTGTGACATGGGGGCCAGCGGGGGCAGGCTGCGGATGGTGGTCTGGCGGCGCACGTGACCATCTCCCGGCGACTTCATCAGCGTCATCTCCGAGCCAGACTTGCACCCCTCGTCCCCGTCCTTTGGGGTGCTGTCGCTGGGCACCACCGAGGGGTGTTCCTCGGCAGGGTGCTGGGGGTTGGTGGTGGACACGTGGGGGTTGGACTCCGTGGGGGGTAGCCCCTCCGCCGAGTCCTGGACGAGGGGCGGCTCTACACGCGCAGGCGACAGATCTTCAACTATCTGGCTCTCCGTAAAACCTGAAAAAAAAATGAAAAAGAAAAAAATGGATAAACAAAATATTATACCACTATCAGGGAGAAATAACGATGTAGGAAAAACATTCCCAAAAGCCATATCCAATGGTTGTTGAGAATTTTTTGTTCCATGTGTAAAATAACCATATTTGGACGGCCCAAATATTTGGTAATCATGCACGAGGTCCACAATGCTAAATGCACATCGGTGTTTTTCTACTGACATACCAGAAAATACCAACTGCACTTTGTAGCATATTCTATTTCATAATTATTTTTATCTGACTTGGCCGAAGTAGGTTCCCCATTTCACAAGCTATAGGAAGAAACATCTAACATTAGGTGTATGATTTTCAGCCTTCCCGAGGCTTGATTTCATTGGCAAAAATAACACGCCCACCTCAGTTTCACAACTCACAAGATAATGGAACAAAAATGCCAACATTTGGTGTAAGAGCCGAAAATAATATGCCTCATGTCAGAATAAAAAAAAGGAATTAGACGTAATTCATCTCCTCCTGTCGCTAGACCTGAATACTAGATCTGAATACTTTACAATGCATGCCTGTGGAGTCAGTTGCAACTTTTCTTCTCATTTGTTATGGAGTTTTATGCAGCAGTGCTTACCTTCTGAGTCTGTTTCTGCTATTTCTCCAGGCTCGTCCTTGACCTGTGCGCTGTGTTCGTCATGGCTGTAGCTCCTCCTCCTCCTCAGCGCCTCCAGACCATGTGACGACTGCTCCGGGCTCACTTCATACGCCGCTGAGTCCTGGGCCCGCCCTTCCTCAACCTGCACAGAAAAACACACATAGAGAGGAACCTGTCAAACACCTCCTTGACCCATCCATGCCAGGATATATCTTAACCCATTTATGCCTGTTGCATAATGGCTAAGACACTGTGTGAATACCTCGACCCCATCTAGGGTTGGATACTGTTAAGAGGTGCCGTAACTGGTACTGGTATCTTTTTAAGAAATAGTGTATCATTCCATTTCATTCCTTATACTCTTAATAACAATGCTAACCATTGTGGAGTATTCATTTTCTAGGGATTAACAAGGATCCTAAACATGACTATTCACAACGCAATGTATATGGTAATAATGCAATGAAGTACCGTTAAGATACTGTACCATTTCATTGGTACTAATACTGTACCGTTTGGTTGTTAGAGGTATCTATCCCAAACCCCATCCTGCAGTGTTTGCATTCGCTATTAAACCATACCTGTTTGTGAGATAGGGAGTGCTCTGGTTCTCTGTATCCATCGTCCGGCGATGCCAGTGCGGTTGCTGTGCTCTCTTCTTCGAGCCCCCCTCTCCATGCCTGACTCCTAGTTGTATTATCCGCAGACCAGTCAGGACTGATACCTAAAAGAAATAAGGCATAAATGTTATTTATTCAACAATTTTTCCCACTAATTTAATCATTAGAAATTGTGAGTGATTATTTCAAGTAGGGGTATAAATAGCAAATCACTGTGTGATTTATGATAAGAGGGTAACTAATAAATCATTTCCATAATACTGACATATTTCCAAGGTAATCTTTTATTATGCACTTTTCATGCACTTTCATCTTTTCAAAGGTGACACAATGAACCCTGCTAGCTAAGGCTATTTTTAATATAAAATAAATCCTGCATAAATAGGTTATATCTTTTGCCCAGTCAAGCTTTGTTTACCATCCTACATATGTCTGATACTTGTCTGATACTTGACCCCTTGAAGGCTTCATGTCTGAAGATCTCCTTGCAAGTGTGTTATGGACAGACTTATCCAGCTGGGAGTCAGGAAGTCATTTTGACTCCCAAACACCAGATATTTGGCAAAATGACACCCGGTTGTGTTTTGTGAGTCCAAGGAAATATTTAAAAAGTTTCACTCATACATAGTTACATTTAATGATGTAAATATGCACACTTGGGTGTCGCTATGTAAGATTTTTGGTGGCTACAGGCATGGAGGTGTTTAAGAGCGGAGGGCTTACTTGAGGTCTGGTAATGAGCGTGGTAGGCACTCTCGCCCCAGCTGGATGACTTAGTGGCCTCAGTGAGAGTCAGCGTGCTCGTCCTGTCTGTGACAGAACTTGGCGAGGTTGTCACTCCACCATAATAACTCGTATGCACCACCCTCTCACTGCTGCCGCCAGATGAAGCCGAATAACGACTGCCCCCTGTTTGGACATAACTATCTGAGCCCGAATCGTAGACCAGGAACTCTGTTCGATGTAGTGGAAGTGCAGGTTTTCGTCTCCCTGACCCGCCATTTTCTGACGAGGACACCTGCGTGAGGTTCTCTGTGTTCACGCTCGACGCCGCAGGGCTCTCCGTCACGGCGTAGGAGTTTGATATGGACGACGAGCTTGTTGTAGAGGGCGCCTGGGCATCAGACTGCGAGGATATCCCGCTGAAGGGAACAGGCGTGGTCTGTGGGAAAACTGTGGGATAAACGTAAGCGCCATGGGCGTAGGAACTGACCGAAGTTCCGTACGGCATTTGTCTCTTCTCCTCTTGCTGGGCCTTCTCCAGCGCCGTCTGTGCGGCGTAGCTGGCTGACCAGTAGCGGCGAGGGCTGGCGTTGTGGCTTGAGCCATTGCTGCCATACTTCATCGTCTTCCCATAGCGCATCAGCTTCTTGCGCTCATTCTTGTCGAGCTCTGGGTGTTTGCGCTCGAGGTGGGCGCGTAGTTCTTGGGGAAGCTTGTACATGAGGGAGCAGAGCTTGCACATGTACTGGACAGTCATATTACCATGCTTCAGCATGTGCACCTGGAAAATAGCAGAAACATACCTAACTGACTACCTGAACCGACCACCATCAGCACAAAACAAAATAAGATTGGAAATTCAACTCATACTACTACTTCTACCTCTACTACTTCTACCTCTACCTCTTAACTATTATTGCTACTATTACTACTTCTACTACTACTACTATTCTCACTACCATTAATGCTACTATTACTATGACTACTACTCAGGGACTTAGCCAGGACCCATCTTTCTTGTCATCTGGACAAGCAGTTTCCTGAAAATCTCCTTTTTTGACAGGCAAATTTTCAATTTTGACTATTTGGGTGTAATTACCAAATATCTTCTAAACAAACCATCTTCTAGGACATAGCTGAAGTGTAAAATGCCCTTTTTGACACAATGGGCTATTAGATGTAGCTCCTGCTGCTGCCACTTCTACTATCATGCAGTTTAAATGATTTAGGAGGGATTTTGTAAACCCTAGTCAAGTTGAAAATTCTGACATATACCTGGATTTTTTGCTACAGAATATTATAAAACCTTTCTTGGGTTATCTTTGATGTCTTTACCTTAAGAGATTCCTTCCTCTTGGTAGAAAAGCTACAGAAAGCACACTGGAAGTTCCTGTTGCTGTTGTGGATCTGCATATGACGGGTGAGGTTATTATTCTGGGTAAATGCCATGCCACATTGCTGGCACTTGTATGGACGTTCCCCTGGTGGCAGAAAAAGAAACTAATTAAATGAAACCTGTATTTATATATATATGTGGTAAAATCAAGCCTGTTAAGGAAGACAAGTTTATTAAGTACATATATTTTCTGTAGAGTTAGGCTTTTAAGGAAGACCACTAGTGTAATGTATATAATGCTCAACACCGCCTTTATACATTGGGGATTGTAAACAAAACATGACAGTGATAAGCAGTAATAAGAAAGTTTGTGTTAGATGTTCTGCATTACGTTTGTGTTCCAAACATAGATGAGTTCGCGAGTTGATGACTTCAGCTCGGGCTCGGCTCGCCTGCCCTAGTGCTCGAGCCACTCGAGTTCGTGAGTGGTGAGTGCAGCTCTAAAAAATCATACAATTTATGTCACAAACACCTTATTCTCCAAAATTGGTTTCTTTCTTAGCTAAATTTAACCCTTCAGAGATACTGGTACTGCATTAACTATTGTTTTGCCATGTCAAAATTACTTTTCTGCTGTTATATAGGGACTATGGGGCACAATGAAGGAATTCGAGAATGTTTTATCCCAAAATTGGTATGTCAGAATTGTTGAGTTTAATTTTCACCAAATGTTGTCTAAACTTTCTACACAATGCTCTTAACAAGAAGACAAAGAAAATAATTGATCATCAGGTTAGTTTTTGGCTGATTTTCGAAGAGGTGGTACAAAAGAGATACCAAATTGGTACTGTTTTCACCCTTTCTTATATAAGACATGTTTTGGCAAGGGAATCCCATTTTATACATAAATGAAAGAGCATACGTATTTTCTTAATGTGTTAAATCATCAAATTCAATAAATATGATAACCACTATAGCCAAAACATTCAGCGTTAAAAACTCGCTTTTAGTATAGGCAGGTATAGTCATAATGGCACATATTTAATATTCATAACTAATTTCCATATTTAAGTCAAGTCTAGTCAAGATTATTATGAGATACTATTGATGCTATGATTTAAGTTAGACTACAGTTTTTGTTTGATAACAGGTGGTCTCTACTAATATGTGTTCTCCTGGTGACAGAAAAAGGCACTAGGCAAATGACACTATGTGGGCACAGGCTGTGGAATGACCTTTACTCTAAATGTAGAGAGAAAAGCACTACAGATGAAAGACAACACTAATATAAATGCGTTATTGATATAATCATTACTTTATCCTGTTGCTTGTTCAAGGGAAGTCAGCAAAACAGTGGGTCACCTAGCCAAGTACAAACTGACCACTGGCTGGCTAGCTATCATTGGTTTCACGAAAGACGTGTAGGCTTTTCTAGTCATGTTACCATGGAAACGAAGGTCTGGATAAGTTCAAAGTTAGGAACAGGCTTGACTAGCTGTAAGTTACTTAAATATTGCTTTTCTCTGTTCTGGTCTATCTTTTGCTCAATATTTAGGTGTTAAGTTGCTGTTGATAGATGGCGCCAATGGTGGTGACCCTGGTCAGTCAGAATCCAATTGAACCCATGCTGGCCGCCTGGTGAGCCAATATAGAACTAAATATCAAGGGTGGACATCTTAGAATGGTATAAAAACATTAGGTAAGTTATCAAAGAAGTGAAATAAATTTCTTGACCTAGGACTAGGCTAGGAACAGGCTAGCTGTTCAGATTTATGCGTAGACCACAATAAAACCTTCAACAGCCATAAATCCAATTAGTGTAACATGAAGCTGTTATCTGGAATTCAACTTTTATTTGTCATGTCACTTTTTTTCATCATGGCTAAGTTGTTAGTTTGCCAATCACAAAGAGTGGAGGAAACAAGAGAAAAGGCATGTGTGAACCAGATATAATATTAGACGTAATCCAAGTCATAAACAACTTTTTTACAAACCCTGAGCGAAATGAGACAGTTCCCAGTGACTTAACCCATCAATATATTTCAATGCTTGCAGTGGCAAAAAGCCGCCTGGCAATTTTCAGGCAAAAGCATAGTTGTTAAAATATTTGAAGGAGAAATGGTTATGAGGATGCTATCAAAAACTTTTCCTCAAATATTCTGTAACATGATTATTCATTCCAAAGTTAATGTCAAATGTATCAAAGATTAAGGAAGGTTAAGGCTGACTAGAGCTTTTAAGGGAACTTTAAAGCATGAACGAGTTAAGGTTTTGCCTGTTACTACAGTTTCCACCACCATTTAAGGTCTTAAGATACTCTATACTGGTGACACCTATTGGGTATAGGACAAACTATAATAATTTATTACAATTTTCCTGAAATCACTGGAGAAATTGAAAAGAAATTGATTTTTATTGAATATGTACCAATTCTGATTATACCTGCCTATCATGAATAGTATCCTACAAGTTTTTTGTTTTTGGCTACAGTGATTTCCATATTCATTAAATTTGATATCTTGACATGTTTTCAGAAAAAAAGTGTGATAATTCATGTGTATAAAATGGGGTTCCCTTGCTCAACAATATCTTATATAAGGATGGGCATATACAATAACAATTGAGTAACACTTCTCTAACATTTTCATGAAAATTTGCCCCAAAAAAGTCCTATTTCACAAACTTGGACCATCTGTGGTTCAAAAACGAACACGGTGACCTGACTTTTTCTTAATGTCTTCTTATTAAGAGCATTGTGTAGATAGTGTAGACAAAGATTGGTGAAAATTAAACTAGGCAATTCTGACATATCATTTTTGGGTTAAAAACTTGTTTCTCAAATTCCTTGATTTTGCCCAATAATTCGTATATAACAGCAGAAAAATAATTTCAATAAGGCAGAACAGTATTTCATGCAGTGTTAGTATCTCTGAAGGGATAAATCTAGCAGAGAAAGACACAAATTTTGAAAAAAAATGTTTGTGACATAAATTGCATCAATTTTTCAAAAATCTGTGAAAAAAAACTAAGTTGATTACCCCATGACTTTAATTTGTTTTGAAGATCACTTTGCTATGTTCTTTCCTTATGCAAAAATTCAGGAAAATTAAACTGAGATTTCTAAAAGTGTCATAAGACCTTAAGTCTGGCTAGCCATGATTTAGCCTAAATATGGCAGAAATTCAAATGTTTTCCAAATTAAACATTTCCTGAGTCAGATATGTGCAATACAGTCAAACTTACCCTAGCGACTACCGCTATTAAGAGACCACCTCTATTAAGAGACCACATTTTCAATTCCCCTGGTCTAATATTCTATTTTAAAAAAACCTCTATTCAGCGATCACCTGTCTTAAGATACCCTATTTTGGTCTTCCCTTGGGTGGTTTGACTGTAGATTAACCTGAGTTGTATTATGGTGACTTACCGGTATGCACCCTGATGTGAACTGTGAGATAGGTGGATGAAGGCGCTAGGTAGTTACAGTAAGGACACTTGCGATCCGCCAATCCCCCCTTGCTCCTGTCGCCATAGTGATCATCTCTTCCTTCTCCTCCTCCTCCATCTTCCTTACTTTCCTCCTCATCCTCACCTTTTGTCATTTCCCATGTAAAAATGTGCCACCTGTCAATAGATATTAAATAAATGAATAAAAATAAATACAAAAGCCTTGATTTGAAAATGCTTGATCAGTTTGACTTTGAGTCACTCCATATCACCATATTTTGCATGATGGGAATATCAGGAATATTTTGGTTTGTTGTTCTTTGACCCTTGTGGACTTCAATTGCAGTAAAATAATTTGTTGCATCGAGTGCTTTGAAAAATTCAATTAGATGTCTGTGCCATGCCAAGACATCCTGCAGGTCAAAGCAATCTGTGAACATGACTTCAAGGAGGATTTTACAATAAATCAGTTGGGACCTTTAAATGACTACTGCAGACTACATATAAAATAATCCAATTACTTAGGGTAACAATTGGCCCTACAATTCCTCTAGTCTGTATGACTAGAGAGAACAAATAGGAGAAAGGGATGTGACATCATACTATATAGTGTTACCCTGGTTCCCACAAGTTCAAAAGGATAATGGAAAACAAAATATTTTGAGGTTGATGATCAAAGATCCAAATTACTTGTTTTACCAGAGACTACCATAACTAACGGGATACGCAACGTTCTGGCGCCCCGTATGGCTTACTATAGAGAGGCGAGCGGTCACGCCAGATCTCCAACCTCCGCGAGATTTCGCGCGAGATTTGAGACTGCCATGATACTGCTGTGAGTGTGATGGTGGTCTGTGATTATAGCAGCAGTGCAATCACTGCATAATCAATGGATTTACCCTTTCCTGACATTTGTCACTTGCGGACATGAAGGTGAGTACCGTTTGAATACCTTAATCAATTCAATACAAGTAAATATAATTGCAATTAACGAATGTTTGATGTAAGTGGACAGCTCGGAAGATCGCCTGCTCTACATGTGACGGGTTGTAGAATGAACTTCTGATTCTCCAAATTCGCTCCTCATTTGTACTTATTAAGCTCAGAAACCAACAACTCTTTGTTGGTATAAACCAGCAGATATGATAAAAAAGGAATCAATCCAACCCGAGAGCGTATTTTAAGGTACTGTTTAAAAACATAAATTCATGTTTTGAACATTTTTCTGAGCCCATTCTGGTAACAATGCAATGGTATTGTTTGTTCAGCCATTTTGTTTTCTGAATGGTGTATTGATGGATAAAAGTATATATTTTTTTATTTCAAGTTCTCATTACCCTAAGGAATATAGCTCCAGAGAGAGACCTATGTTTCTTCTATTCATTAATTGTTGTATCTTTGTCCGACTTGACTAATTTGCTACTTTTAATAGGCCAAAAGATCTGACACTTGAAGGTGACATGTGCTATTGAGGGCTATTCAAAAGCCCTACCCCAAAAGGTAACTTACAGCAGTATAATCATATGACAAGGTGTATCTCCAGATTCTTGAGTGTAATTAGGTACAGATTCTGCATGTGTAAATACTATAAACACAACTCTAAGGGTGCTTTATTAATACTGCATACAGTTAATGTCTAAGGTTGAAAACCCTCTAAACCCTGTGATGTTGCCATTCATTGGATGGCTCTAGCTCAGTACTCTGAGATGAGTTTCAATATGCCAGGGTTACAGTTAATCTGTTATGGTTTTTGCATCATTTCCTTTAAAAATAATCCTCCTCAAAAGGTAAAAGCACTTAGTAATGTTTGTATGTGGTTATTCATATCTTTGTATTGAAATAGGTAAATTAGCATTCTAGCCCTTTAATTCAAATAATTTGAATAAACATTAAACTCAACAGAGATGAAACATTTTTTTTAAAACTGAACAATAGATGTGGTATATTCCCTCTTTTGCCATAGAATTTCTTTCAGTCTTGAGTGGGTAACATTGCCAGAGGGTGAGAGGTTTATTATCTACTCATAGCCCCTTTAAATCTTCCGACTTCCTTTATAGACATTAATGAGAAACAAAAGAAGTGTGGCATGTGTTTATTGGGTTGATATCCTGTACTCATAGCTCGGGCTTCAGACAGGGATGTTCCTATTGATCAGAAGCCAGACCTAGGGATTGCAATCAGACGTGTATCCTGTATTGCCCCTGAGAGGCGCGGCTCTGACAGTAAAGGCAATCCACAGCAGTAGATTAAGAAAATACAATGAGGCAGGAAAGTACATGTATCAGGTTTTGTCACTGCATCCTGTCTGATGTTATGGACCTGTTTAACCATGGAATATACTTAAAGAGCTCTTCTACATTCCCCATACATACCAGAGAAAGTAATTAAACAACCCTGTGGTATACACAGGAAGTGGTGATAAGTAGAGCAGTGCCCATGCCCAGCTGAGCCAGGTTGAGCCCCTGGGAATGAGTGGGGTACAGATAAGAGCTCATTTGCATAACAATAGTGCTTGACTGGTGTAGGAGCTATTATTATCTGTCTCCTATCTCCTTAACCTATATATATCTCTGGTTTTACTATATATTTTTTCCAGTTGTGGTCGCAACCCCTTTACACCAACTGGCAAGTCCGGCATCAAGCAACGATTCTAGTTTCTTATTCCTAAATAAATGAAATGTTAGCTGGTTAGAGACACCTTGGTTCTTAAGCCTTCACTTCATGCTTATTTCATTAACCCGACTACATTTTTTGAGATTTTGACTAAAATTTCAAGAATATTTTTCATCTACTATCATGATCTAAAATTGCATACGTATTTTAAGGAATTCCCTCACTTATTTTCTAGTATTATCTGAAATGATAAACTATCGTATAAGATTGTTTGAGATCCGTAACCGCATTGTTCCAGATAACAACTTAACTAGATGCATGAATTAACAACAACCACCCCCACGTCAACCCATGTGTTATTAAAGTGGTTGTGATTGTTTTGATTTCAATTTCTACTCCATGCGGTTTCCTTGTATTTTTTCATTATCGCTCGCATGAAACACGACTCGTTTGCAGGAACCTCGAAAGGATCCGTTCCAAAACTTACATAAAGATTTAAAACGAAACATTTCCTCTAAAATGCACTACTCATTTCTGATGAAATGCAAGCAAATAATGCATTTTTAACTTGTTTTTTACGATGACGACACCCACCTGGTCTAATGTTTTGATTTTCGTTCTCGTTTGTTCTCGCGAGAGTTTACGTTAATTTCTTTGACGTCAAAACTAAATTCAGTCACATGATGATGTTCCAACCTGCGGATTCACCCCTCAATCTGTCATTTACTTTTCCCTTCAAACATCCTAAAATAGTAATTATCTCTATTCAATTCCAATATGTATTATGAAATAATATAAGTCATATTTTCTAAACACTGTCGATGGGTGTCATTCAATAGTAAGTGGGAATTTCGGGCATAACCTATTTTCTGAGGGGGCGTGGCAACATTTGTAATTCAGCTTCATACCATAGCACTGTTGCAATGGCGAACGAAATCGGAAATTGGAGTACTTGAAAATAATAATACTAGGATATCATTCACGTGTGCGAGGTAGGTTTTCGTATTTTATATTATGATCCCTGTACTGTTACATGATAGATCCCCGATCTCTAGATTTCCCGGCTTGGGCGAGTCCTCCCATTGACTCGTGTTTCCCGCTATCCCCGACCAAAATATATTTCACAACACGCTCTGGCCGAACACGTCATGAGCGACCTGAGTATCTCTCAGAATCAACCACAAAATTGTCAACACACATTCCAATGCCACCAGGCCGGTGGCAAATGATACAAACTGCTATGAATTAGGATTTTGCTGATTCTAGGGTGTTTAGTTAGAGGGTTGTACGAGCCGGCTTTTCAATGCCATAGCTTCCTATCCTAAGCTTATATATTTTTTTCCAAACAAAGCTTGCCGAGTACAGAGTACGCCACCTTTGGCCTTTCCAATACTGGGTCGATTCCTGAGATATCAGATGTCTCACTGTTCGCCTAAAATCATGACTCCACCCTGGTTGATCAGCTTATCAGTATTAGACCCAACAGTGAAAATGTACGCTTTATGTCTTTGCAAATGACAAAGGGGTTTTTGACAGGCCACCAAGTGACAGGTCCCACCTGTCCGCTCTCACGTACATAAACAAAAACACACGCACACACACATATGTATGTACATATATATATATATATAATATATATATATATATATATATATATATATATATATATATATATATATATATATATATATATATATATATATATATATTTATATATATTTATATATATTAATGTATAAATAAATTAGTTATTCCCATTGTGAAATTGTAATACATGTATAACCAAAAATCTATGAGAAGCCATGCATATAACACCAAGCTGAAAGTAGTAACATATTACATAATAATGAAACATTGTTGCAGTTTGATACACTGTACCGTTTCTTATTGTACATTGTATCAAATGGTATTAACCATGTATCTCATAGCTAAAATTGTAAACAAATTGTATCAAGAATAGATTAAGCCACCAGAGAGGATTGATTGCTAATCACATCACCAGTCTTGACATTCACATTTTTGGGGCAGAAACAGTTTAAAGTTGCTTCCCTTGGCGTACCTTTAGCTGAGTGGTCTAAGAAGTTGCCACTGAAATAGAAGAGAAACGTGGTGATACATAATTTGCCTTTAAGATCAGATCAGCCCCCCATGGCTGTGAGGTCTAACACGTCGCTTTTCAACAGAGTTTCATTGATGGCACATCTGATACACTGCGGGTTGAGTTCTATACTATATACTAGTAGGGGTTACTCAGTTTTTTCTGTGAAATTTTTTATTTTTAATTCTGTCTTAAATGGCAATTCATTTAAATGACTATATCATAAAGTTACTAGCTGGCCCCCACGCACCAAATCATTTTCTTTCCCACATATTCATATTGCCATGCTAACCAATGTTGCAGACTTCTTTAAGTAGATGGCACCACCAGGCACTTGACACTATTTTTCAAAAACACACTGCGAATGCACCAATTAAAAAAAAGAAACTCTTCTGGTCCAACTTTAGACCTGAGGCACCCAGATATCTGGAATCAGTGCTAAAGGTCTGAAAATCTCAATGCAACTGTGTAGTTTCTATGCTTATCAGTATATGGAGCTTCAGTCCAACTTTCCTATTTTTTCAAAAATAAAGACATTTAATGCCCAAAATTAATAAAAACATAAGTGTTAGGCACAATCACACACCCAAGCGTAGAGACCAACACCAGCGATGCAACCGGTCCTTGCACAGCCGCTAGAAAGTTGAGTTAAACTAGCAGAAAAAACGGGGTATTCATGTAGAAAGATGCAAATATTCATTCTTATTGTAAGACCATGCTGCATTAAGGGAAATTGTACACTAAAGTGATAAATTCAAGAACAGAAGTTTTTGTCTTCATCGGTCTTACTAGATTTGGTTTCTAATAAATGGGGTTTTAGTGGAAGGTTTAGTGGTGTTGGTGGATAAGAGTGGGCAAGTGAAAACTTATTAACTTGTACAAAATATTACAAAAAAAGTAATATTGATCCCACGGTTTTGGGGTCCATGGCAAGCGATTAAGTGCTCAGTACCCTGTCAGCAATACCTAGAAGATCTTAATTGGACCATGCATTCGTGTAATTGGTAGCAAGCCATTAATTGCTGTTTCTTGTTTATGGTTATTGATCTATCATGTGTGCCATGTCCATTAGACAGTTAACCCTTTCATGATCAGAGCTACTGCCATCTGACCAGATATGTACATGCTTGGACAATCTCAACATGATAAACACCTGGATGAGATATTAAAATGTTCGTTCTTTTGT
This sequence comes from Maea johnstoni, assembly GCA_963942565.1. NCBI lineage: Eukaryota > Metazoa > Annelida > Polychaeta > Spionida > Magelonidae > Maea > Maea johnstoni. Next base: position 10,640,508 of record OZ012699.1, read on the forward strand.
TACGCACAGAAACACTCAATATGCTTTTTTTTCCCAAACATTGATTTGTTTTTGTGAATTGCACCAGATCAGCTGTATTGGCGTGTGGGCTTGAAGAGGTTATGTTTGTTTCTGGCCCGTGGCGGTGAAGGCAGCCATTGATCTGGCCAGTGGCCGACTCCTCTTGATCCGCTCTGTGCACACTGAATATTTCATGCAACAAGAAGATGTACTCAGTGGGTTGTCTGTTTGGCTTGCCATCTCTCCTGGCCATTAGCTGAAATTCATCCACAGTATTATCCGTAACATATAAAGCATTATTTGTGGTCATGGAGTCAGGGATTGAGGCACGCTGTCCAAGCTAGGGGGTCTCTGGGCTTGATCTTAAATGAGACTTAGAACAATATATGCTCTAATATGCATTTAAGAACACTGCAGTAGGCAAAATAATGGAAGATGAAAAAAAAATCTCAAAGTGCTCCAGTTGTGTGATAAGTCCCTTTGCAAACTGGGCACCTATACTTTTTTCATCTGGTCGCAAAATCACATGCTCCAAAGGTAAATGCCCCTAAATGACTATTTAGGTCAACCTCTGGGAGTTCCAATATCTTCCCCATCCTTATCCTCCTCTGTAATATTCCTTATAGCCTAGGTACAGTAGGTAGTAGTTGTTATTGTCACGATCATTGTTGTAAACATTGTTATCATTATTGTGATCATCGTCATTGTTATCATCACCATCATCATCGTCATCATTGTAATCATGTGTCATTAGATGGCCCTTCATGGCCTAGGTGTACATAACACATTTGTGAGTGAATGACATATGCACAAGTTTCCCCATGACAAATACAAACAAAACCCTGTTGAAATATTTCTTTGAATCTGGTTTCATTCTATGTTTAGACCATAAGTTGTACAGATACCCCTTTTCTGATACCAATTTCCTTTGAAGATTCACTCTGAAAACAATTTTTCTTTGCATCTTATTTATAATGGGACTAAGACTTAAAGTTCTCTGAAACACTATTTAGTATTAAAATATAAAACTTTATAGAATAAATCTGTACAACCATTTTGTTATATTTCAAGCTACTCTAAATCTTCATCTCTGTGACTTTACATTTCTCTGCTGGTGAAAACATTCATGCCCGTGCCTGCTTATACCATCCTCACAATTGTAGATACAATTTTCCCTAATACCTTTTTTAGAAAACAATTTAAGGACAAATGTTGTTTAGGAATCTTCTCTTTCAAGTGATATCAAAGTAAATATTTTAAAGTATTTTTTCCAAAAGCATCAACACTTGAGACAGCACTGTAACATTAGCTCAAGGCATGATTGGGTTAAACATGTACTGTTACTGTGCTACACACATGTATGTTTTGAATCATCAACTAATTCATTGAAAATCATTGAAACATTAATTTTTGAGATATTTTTTCTTTATTTCCATTATGCATATTCACAAACATTAACCACAAGTATTCAAACAAAGTTACTTCTTATATAGCTTTAGACATGTCTATATACTTTGGTCTTGCTTTCAAATAGATCCCACAACTTCTCTCAGGCAGATGCCACCTGCTGTGCTGTATTTCCTGGCCTGGCATATCTGAACTCCTTCATTCTCACAGCTGTAGGAGAGGTGGTGTGTGCTATCCAGGCCATAGTCTTAGCCAGCAGGGCGTCTGGGTCTCATTTGGATACCCAAACACTCAGAAATCACCCCTCAGGACAACCAAATATTTTAGTGGTTAATATCTTGAAATGTCAATTTCTAGCATTTAATTGAATGTTTCTATCTCTACAATTCCTATAAAGTTGCATGAGGATATTATGCTTTATTTCAACAAGTTAGCACATGTTTATGTAATCTGAGTGTATTGTGGCCTCCCTAGAAAAATAGGACGCCTTAAGTTTTGATAATTGCCAATGTTGGGCACCCAGTTTCTAAGATCTTGCTAAGACCTTGATCTAGAGCACTTTTTTTAAAAACAAGGGAATAACAATTTAAACTTAGTCTAAACATAATTTAATGAAACCAGATTCAAAGAAAATATTTTGTACCATTTTTTGTTTGCAGTAATTCCAAACCATAGGAAAAAGTGTGATTGTCATTCACTCAAAAAGAGATCTTACAAATGTGCTATACAGCTTATACCTAAGCCATGGAGGGCCCTCTTTTATGACAAATAAGCTGAAAATGATGATTACAATGACGATGATGATCTGTGGGCTTAGACATAGGCACTGACTGCTAGCTGTCTCTCACCCTTGCCCGGGTTTGAATTCTGGTTTCAGGGCAGGTGAGAAAGTTGCCAGTGACTTGGGGTAAGGCAGTGATGTGGTTGTAGTTGGTTACTGTGTTTTCCTCTACCACTTACAACTGGCAAGAATTTACCATCAGAATATTCATTCACATGATAAAGTATACGTTCACAGATTGCATACATTCACAGACTGCATGCAGGAAGAAGGAGGCTAAGGCTGTCTGAGCTAGGCATGGCCGGCTGGCTACTGGAGAGCTATTTCACTAACTTGCTGGGGCACAACGGCTTAATTGACCATTCATGTTGAAAGACCTTTTCTGAATCTGTGATGCTTTCTTCAATAACTTTGTAGTCAAGTATGAATTTGCAAAATATTTTAAAAAGGGCTTGTGGTTAAACAGGTTCTGTTCACCATTCCTCCCTTATGAAATATGATCCAGAAAAAGCTGTGATCTCACAGATATTGCAAGAATTGTCAGGGCATTTTGGGCCTGAATGGATTAAATGAATGCATCCAATTCAAGGGTTAGTATTGGTGCAATAATTCCACAAACCAGAGGCCCAAAGCAATATTATTGGCCCTGGAATATTTTATAACAAGCAGCTATTTAAGTCAATCCCTACTTTCATCCCTCTCTGAAAGCCTGATCTACTTATGGATTTGACAAAGATGCTGCTTAAGGGGTTATACTAGCCTAGCTTACTAGAGCTGGCTTATTCTTCACCAACTAGTCATTATTTTGTTACTAGTCAAGTCATTATAGTACCTTTCAGATTTGCCAGATGGCAGCACTGCTTAATTCTTTTGTGGTTGTTAAGCCAGACATCTGGTGTGGAAATTAAGAACTAAACTGGACTCAGCAAGCACAGTGGAGTTATTAAGACAGCAAGCGGGCAATATACAGAAATACAAATGTATTCAGCCTGGTATCGAGGCTAGGGTTATGCTAGTACTAGAAATTGCTCTTGGCCTCACATTCCGTTTCTCTATGTAAGAGAGCCAATGAGATAGCCATGATGCCTCATGTTTATCAACAACAATCATTCTCAGGCTTTCATCCACTCTACAATGAAATAAAAGTGTTTGTAGTAATATTTTAGGAAAACTGAAAATGGATCATTCCTGGGCACAAGAATATTTCTTTGGGCTTCTTATTTCCCTTACTTAATTAACCTGTGTGATTCTAAATTGTAATTTTTCGCCTAAATGTCTGGTGCCGAGTTGTAAAGGAGATTTAGTGGCCAAAATCCAGTACCAGGATGTTTCTGTCTGATGATCTTCTGATGGCCAATTTCCTAATCTTCCAGCTACGTAGAGGGTGTTTTTGTTTGGCGAGGCAATAATTGGATTATCTCACACGTATAAATGTGTGCATGGTTCTCAAGGTTTTGTTAACACAAAAACATATATGCGTGTGTATCACAGGAAGAGTTAAATAAATTACTGTTAACCCCAGCTGATTTGGTGATATATATATATATACATATAATACACACGCATATTGATCTTTCTGTTTGTGTCCATACTCCAGGCCATGATCAGGTGATGTGTCATTTTCGGTTGTTGGATTTGATCCAATTTCCAGGTAGATTAGAATGGAAATAGATGTTCCCAGGGCCATTACTTCTCCAATACCTACACTGCATACTCGGCATCGCACATTTTCCTCCTGTGTTCTATATTAAGCCGGCGCATGCAGAGCAGCTTGTGCTTTCCCGCTGTTTTCGCTGCTTTTTTTCCGAGGGACACAGGTGCACTGAGCAATGACCTGAAACAATGTGCGCTGGAAAACAAAATTGGAAACCTCTTAGTACTCTTACATCTCATTAACCTTTTCACCTTTATATATTTATAATATATAATATATATATATATATATATATATATATATATATATATATATATATATATATATATATATATATATATATATATATATATATATATGTATATATATATATATATGTATATATATATATATAATATATATATATATATATATATATATATATATATATATATATATATATATATATATATATATATATATGTATATATTCATTTATGTGTATTTTATCATTTAAATCCAAAAGTTCTATATACCTGAGCAGGCATTGTTGGTAATAGTATGTAACTTCTCCACATATTTAGGTAGCCTAAAGAAACACTCTGTGGTAGAGATTTTCCTGTTGACATCTGGATAGCCAAGTTACAAGATTATCTAAAGAAAAAAGAGTAGCATCGACCCCACAACCATACTTCACAAATGTTTTAGCTGAGGGTGTTGGATGAGCCAAGGGACCTTATAATTGCAATCAAAGCAGGGCAGTCAGCAATGCATTTCCCCAGTTCATCAGAGCTGTGGACAGTCTAAGGGCCATTTTCATGATAGTTGGTGCTTAGTAAGCCCATACATTGGCTTATGGTCACGAGCAAGGAGGCCCACCAATGGTTCAAAGCTTTTTGTTTATAACCAGGTCCCACAATTATGGCTCATCTTGATTTAGAGCAGGAGTCACTATGACCTATTGCCAAGTAAAACTATCTTAAACACTGCTTCAACCCTTTCGTGCCTAGCTAGTGTGTGTGGCCCTTATATATGTGTGTGTATATTTATATCAGGGTACGACGCTAAGGCTTGCCCTATTGCCCGGGGCAAGTTCAACAGTAAAAAACAGAGTTTCGGGCAAGTTCATGGCCTTATCTAAAAGCCCGAACAGGCAAGTCAATATTCCAACTTTAATACCCCATACAAAAGCTAGACCGAGATTATCGTTGTTATTTCTGCAAAACACTGCCCTTTACAGTGAGATTGTCATTCTAAATTGTATGCCTCTATAGAGTTTATTCTCGTAAAAATGCTGAAGAGGCATACAAAATAGGATGTCACTGTGTTAATAATGAACAAAGTGCAAAATAACATTTTGGGGGGCAAGAAGAATTTTTTTTCGGGCAAGTAAATCTTGGGGTCGCTCTGCCCGAATGGGCAAGTGCCTTCAAAAGTTAACGTCGGTCCCTGTATATATATATGTATATTAGGGCTGTCATTGATATGGGGCATATCGATATATCGATAACTCTCCTTAAACAATACAGCCTGCTTTCACTTGTCAATACGTATCGCAATATAACGAAATATCAAAAACATGAAAATGGACACTTAGAGAAGAAATTTAGAGCTGAATATTGCTGGTGTTGCTAGTCACATACTTTCTAAAAGCATTTCTCTACATGGTCACCCTCACTTTTCTTGTTGCATTCCAAGAAGAAGCAGTAAAAAGAGGCAGGACCCTCATAAAATGGTGAAAAACCAGCATAAATGCTTCATGATTTTTCTTCATGCTTCATGATGGCATAGATAGCATTTCTATGGATATATCAATGCATCGTATCGAAATAATCGAAATTGAAAACAATTTATCAATATATCGAATCAAGAAAAAATTCTAAACAATGACAGCCCTTATGTATATATATATATATATATATATATATATATATATATATATATATATATATATATATATATATATATATATATATATATATATATATATATATATATATATATACATAGATAGATAGATAGATAGATATGTATATATATATATATATATATATATATATATATATATATATATATATATATATATATATATATATATATATATATACATATATATGTATATATATATATATGATGCCTGTAGATGTCAATGGATGCACTTTCAATTACCAACAGCATTTATTGACCATTGGCATTACATACATAGACTCACTTATTGTCTGTGGTTTTGACTGGGATTTCCCCAAGTTGTATGCAACGTCACAAACCATATAATCCAGCCGTCTGATTGGCTGACACCACATGAGCTCCCAGGACCAGGAAGAGTGTTTGTCGCTGGCACCTGTCTCCCCGGTGGTTCTCGGCATAGTAATTGTACAAATCTGTGAGTCATAAGTAAATATGGAGTACCATAGAGGATCACGCCTTTCATGTCCATTGTGATGCTTCCTTAAACCTTTTTATGTACCACCTCAGGGCTGGCACCTTTGTTCACATTCATTCATTCAGTGTAACTTGATTTCTCGGGATTAGCTGAAGAGGAATGTTTAATGACATCATCGTTCACGTCTGCATCCCTGTACAGGTGGTTCAGTACCGGGCAGGATAGAGTAGGGTGTGTGCCTCTCGGGTGCAGCTGTTGATGCAGGGTGGAGTCTAACAGTATAGTCAGTAGTATTACACCAGTAGTGGCATGTATGGATGGATGCAGGTTATGTACTCATGGTATGTATAATACTGGTGTTTCTACATCTCTGCTCAAATATCTGCCCCTGCTGAAAGTATTCTCTTGGGGGAGTAGGGGGGTGGGGGATGTAAATTTTCCGAGTAGATATTTTTCTAGTGGTAAATTTTTAATTAGGGACCAGATTCTATGGTACACTGGTCGCCTAGGATATCCTAACATGTTTTAGGGTTAGGAATCCCTTAAGGTTCTGAATGGTTTCTCTTAATTTCTACCTTAAGAGCCATTCACATCGCAAGCATACACCTGGTAGAAACATGTAGGAATATCTTGACAACTAAGTAATAATCTGAGAAATATTTGATTTTGAAAATTTTTCAGGTTAAGTTCAACAATCCATTATATTTTTATTGACTCTACCTCTGAACGTTATCCAATCCTACTCGCCTGGGCGACGAAACCTTTAAAACTACTCTAATACACTGTTGACATACAAGGCAACCACAAAAAGTCTGCCTCATTTGCAGCCAGCCTCGGCAAATGGTGAATATTGCAGTAGGTTTCTGAGCGATGTTTGAAATTAGGCATGAAGGAGAAATGTACGGCAGAGCCTAACCCTATAATGCTTGAGAGCTCCTCTACAAGTTCTCGCCTGCATCTCAAATACTTTTGACAATAACTTTGAAATTAAAAATAATTTTACAAAATATTTGAAGGAGAGTTGTTTGTAATATACTATTTAACATTTCTCACTCAGACATTTTCCCAATTGTCCTATTGTTTGAAAGATTTCATTGAATATGTTTGACTGCTTTTAGCGGCTGTGAGCATTACTGGGTTAATTAGCCTGGCAGCAACTGATTAGAGGAATAAGAGGCATGTGTAGGTTCCCTGGCTGAGTGAAAGTGTTTGCGGCCGCTGCTGCTCTCAGGATGAGGAGTCTGTTTGCTCACTGGCAATATCTGCCTCCTCCTCGCTGCTGCTGCCACGGAGAGCTGCTGAACAGTTAATTATTATATGACCTAGTTCGCTGACCTAGGTTGACCTTCCAGAGTTACTTTAACCTTTTCTAAATTTCTACCATATTTAAGCTAATCAGGTGTAAGTAGTCAAGGATATTGGGATTCCCAGCCAAAATACTGTCACTGGCAACTTTCTCACATGCCCCAGCCATGATTCTAATCTGGTTATTTGTGAGAGTCAGCAAGTAGTCAGTGGCAGCAATAATATAGCGATGGATTAGTTGATTTCTGAGTCAAACAGTAATTATTCAGTTCACCACTAGAGGGTGTCCTACAGTTTGACCCCACAGATGTAGTGAAATCCTTTAAAACATTTGTATTGTTTTATCCAGCCAGATGCATGGATTAAGGTGAACTCAGTGGCCTATGAAACTGCAGGCCTCAACGCTAACTCAAAATGCTACTAGCCCTGTAGGACCAGTAAGGCAGTAACACCTATGGTCTACTGGTCCTGCAAAATATTTACTGGTCATACAATTTCTTTTTTAACATAACAAGAAAAAACATCGCATAAAATACACAGACAACATTTATCTTATCCTCATTTATTTCAAAAACATTTGGGAATATTCTCGAGGGGGAAACTTGTTAGAATGTCCCCCCAAATGTTAACTGGCCCTATAGGACCAGTTGAGTTTTTTTTTTCTTGCCCGAGGCCGTTTTGGGCTCACTGTTAGCCTCAAGCCCTGCTGTGAATATTTATTTCTATATGAGACGTGATTTGTATATTAGCTTAGAAGTAAAATGATAGCTTACTTCCTTATATAGCAGATTTGGATGTAACGCAAACTGATTTCAACACTGCACATGATTTATATATGAGTAGTAACACATGTCATTTCTCTAGTAGAGATTTGGATAACCAACTGATGTCTACACTGGGCATGATTTCTGTGTTAGTCATATTTTATCACCATATTTTACTTCCTTACTACAGATTTGGATAACCATTTGATTTCAATGCTGACCTTGATTTGTTTATGAAAAGTAATACATATCTCTTCTGTATTGCAGATTTGGATGCTGTACTTAAATCGCCCACTTATAGAATGCCTTCAACGACTCTTTATTATATTTAGGATTTGGATTAGGATTAAGCATATAGGATGGCTACCACTAGTATAATAAGAGGACGGATATAATACGATTTGTCTGGCTGGAAAAAGGTAGGGTTACTTTTAAAGTCATATTCTGTATGAGCATGTTTATTTTCTAAGTGCAGGGAAGATAATTAACATAGGGTCCTACTACCTCAGATTAAGAGATTGATGAGAAGTTTCTATACCTGTCCCCCCCCCCCCCCCCCCCCCTGTCACTCCTTGTGGTGCTTGTTTGGCCCTGGATTATGGACAGTTAAGGCACAGATATCAAATACTGAGTCTGCAATTATACATGACAAAAAAACAGCATATTGCATAAAATTTCCCCTTAAAGGATAACTCTGCCTTCGAAATTAGAAGAAGATATGTGTTAGAGCTCAATGTCACCTTTCTTGGCACACCTTGATGAAAATTGTACCCCACAAATTAACTGAGATAATACTGTCAGGAGGTAACTTATTGCCAGCGCCATGTGTGCCTCTTGAGAGCCTAATTAGTTATTTTAATTCAATGCAATGCAAGTGACATAACATAAGAGCAAGTGCATCCAATGTTACTAGACAGCAAGTACTGAGGCTTAGTGAATAGTTCACACCTCTAGAAAATAAAGTTTACAAAACAACACTGAAAGCTTTCATTTAGTAGTAATTGGCACATCAAAAATCTATATTTAAAAAGATTAAAGATTAGCAAAAAAATCTGGGCTAGTAAAAGTTTGAGCAGCTAGCTCTGCTTCGCTTTTAAAGTTGAAATTTTGCTTAATGCCAAGCCCTTACAATATATAGGTATACACTGAGACACAGTGCAATTGTTTCAGGGCTCGACATTGGTGCTTGCCCCATTGCCCCGGGTAAGTAGAATTTGTAAATTATAGCTGTAGGGCAAGTGAAAACTGTATCTTGCTTGCCCTACTGGGCAAGTACGCTGTGTATATTTCAGGTTTACTTTTGAGAATGTCTGCAAGTTTTGTGGTCTGGAATCCAAGCTTGTCCTAGAAAATATGCTTTCACATGCCAGCACCATGTTCTACTTGGTTTTAAATGAAACTATAAAATATAAAGGTTTTCAATGGCAGGTGAAGGTTTTAGTGGGGCAAGTGAAAGTTGAATCTCACTTGCCTTACTGGGCAAGTCGCTGCAAAAGTTAACGTCGGGCCCTGTGTTTGTTTAGTCTGATACATTTACTTACAAGAGCATTTATGAGTGTGTTCAGTACTGACTAGGCATCAGCCTGCAGGCAGTTGTGTATCAATGGCATCACAGCCTCCTCTTTCACATAAGCCCAAAGGTGGCCTGTTTAAGACCTCTGCTGAGCCAGTGAATTTGCTGTATTTTGCAAGATACAAATTCAAATATTTCAGTCAATTTTTTGAGTACAACTGTTAGATTTACTCAAAGTGCATACCCGTCAAGTCTCCTGTTTTTAACAGGAGTCTCCTGTTTTTTGGACTTCATTTTACCTGCCTCCTGTTTTTCTCCTGTTTTTTTCTTGTCTACTGTTTTTCTCCTGTTTTTCTAGAAAACCAGTCTAAAGCGACTATAATCTCCTGTTTTTCCTCAAGTTCAGCCCAGATATACTTAGACTCCTACAGCTTAGCGTGCAACTCAGCTCTTCTAGCCTGCCTAAACAATACTCAGTTGACCTAATTGAACCCAGCTTGCCCAAAAGTTGCACTTAGCCTAGATAACCATTCCTATTTTTAGCAGTAGATATGTTTTAATTGATTTTAAGCTGAATTTTATGAAGTAGAAAGAGGTGCATGCTGGTCTAGCATCATAACATTAAGAAAAAAAATGGCTGATAAGGAAAATTCACCTCCACGTAAAAGAGCAAAATACATGTGCAAATTTAGTGATAAAATTGCACAAGAGTATCCAGATACCACAATAAGTAAACTGGGAGATGTTCACGCCTTCTGCAAAGTGTGTAAAGTGGACATATCTATAGGAAATGGTGGGAAAAGTGATGTAAAACAACATGTTGGAAAAGCTAAGCACAAAAAACAAAAGCAAGCAGCACAGGATTCCAACAAAATCACCAGTTCTATCCAGCATATGCGGACAAAGAGGTCATAAGAGCAGAGACTCTGTTCACCAAATTCATTGCCCAGAATAACATCTCTTTCTCGGCATCAGATGAGTTCAACAAACTATATAGTGAAAAGAATGTTTCCTTACTCTAAAATAGCAGCTAAATATGGGGCAGGCAGGACTTGATTTGTTTTTTTTGTCCATCTGTTTACTGCAGAGAGTTGAGAGTATTGGCACTACATTAGGTAGGAGCCACCTGGTGGGACGTTGGTAAATTATATATACAGGTGCGGCACCTGGTGGGAAGTTGGTAAACTAACGTATATGGTGAGAAAATCTCCTGTTTTTTTTTGTCTGGGGTTGACAGGTATGAAAGTGACTCTTACATACTCGTAGATTTCTCATGCAGTGGCAGGGAAGTGCACTCGGTGACCTATTCAGAGAGTAGAATAGTTGATTACTTGTCGATATTAATTACCGCTCCCCTGCTATTACTGCAGTCAGCTGAAACTGACATGCCAAACTGGACTTGCATACCTGAAGGCCTTTCACTATGTTAACCCTAGTCTGCCTTCTGCGCAGTAGTGGTGCTGGTATTACCCTTTTATTGTCCGCGTTAGAAAGCCTTCACCTAGAAGTATTCCAGTTGACCCATTCATGCCTGGTAGTAATCTTCATGTCAAGTGTCATGCGGATCTACCATACTTTTAAAAAGTCAGGGTTGAAACCAACTTTAGAGTAAAGCATTATTTAAAAAATTACCAAACACTTTGAGTTTATTGCTGGGATCTGATCTCCTTCTTATATTCTATCTCAAAAAGCCCTGGTTAGGAAACATAAATGTATCACTAAAATAATACAGACATTTTTGGAAATAACTGGTATGGATTGTTTAAGCCAGAAATGCTCATAGTGACCAGCCTGAGAATTTCGATGAAATCCTTCCGGCAAAAGCAAAATTTGGGAAATGTATATTATTTAGAACATTATCAAAAGATCTATATCAAATATTTTTGTGAAATAATTCTTAATTTGAAAGTTATAATCATAAGTATTATAGATCCAAACAGCAAAGTCTATAGGAACTCTTAATTAAGCCTGACTGGGCCTGCTGTCCGTGGATGACAGGGTAAAATCATTAACCTGGCATTAGTACCGGCTGCAGACAGGAGTTTCTGGAGGAAATCCCGCAGGATTAACCAAGCACACTCTCATTGCACGGTAAACAGAGGACAAACACACTGCACTGCCAACACCCAGTAACAAATTCACGCCCGCAACAGCACAAAACAGCCTGGAAATTTTAACGATTAAAACTTTCTCCTGAAATCAGTTTTAGGAAAATTTTGAAGGGGAAATATTAATCAGAACTGAATATACATTTCTAATTTTCTACATCAAAAAGAATTGAAGTCAATGCATCACAATTATGTTGAATCCAAAGGAAGCAGCGGTCCGGAGATATTTTCTAAGGAGTCTTTTAGGAAGCAGCCATAAACAGTCTGACAATTGTGGTGAAATCTTCCTGGAGAAAGCATAGTTAGGAAAATATTTAAACACAGAATGTTAATCAGAACACTACCAACACTTCTTCAAATATTTTGTGAAATCATTCTTCAGTACAAATTTATTCTCGAAAGTATCATATATCCAGATGCCAATTTCTAGAGTAACTGTCTAACATGAATGGAAGAACACAAAACACCTGACTATGAAGGCGATATTGTCTTGAAAAATGTATCATCTAAAAACTCTTTGGAGCAGAAATGATGAATAGAAGACAACCAAGCACTGATCTTCTAAATATTCTGTAAGTGAAGGTATTCTCAAATAATTAACCTCACTTCCAAGATGTTCACTGAGTATAAATTCTGAAGTTATTCTCAAATGTATCACAGGACCAGAAGGCACTTGTCATGGAGATCTCCGGGCGTGAATAGGTTAAGTCTTTCATGCCTGCTACTGCCTGACTATTTTCAGAAAAAAATTGGAGGAGAAATATTAATCAGACATTAACTAGCAACTCCCCTTCAAATATTTTCCCAATTCATGCTTAATTGCAAATTTATTTAGAAAAGTATAATAGATCCAGACAATACTCATCAAGATCTGGAGGCATGAATGGGTTAAGCTGGAATTCTCTCCTCGCTATCTAGAAAAATCCATATGTTTGATTATTCCATGCAGCCATTCCATAGAGCTTCTCATTGATCCACACTGTGTTTGCTCATGTGAACCAAGTCGCCATGGCAACACCCACGTCAGACGACCATATATGGGCGTCGCGTGTTGCAAGGGTCTTACGCAGTACGATTCCGTGGGAGAAGGCGGACGGAAGCTAATTTCCAGAACTCTTCTTCATTGAGGGGAGAAAACCTGCTAAGCTGACTCGAGCGCACTAGAGAAGCTGTGGTCGCTGAGATATCCAGCCTAGGCTTCATTCACAACCTGAATGAGGTGAATCTGTTGCCATGGCAACCTGAATGAAGAGTGATTAGGGGGACTGCGTGAACTTGAAGGTTAGCGCTGGGATCGTGAAGAAAGGCCTGTGGTTTGCCAAGGTCAAGGGCGGCCGCAGAATTCCTCAAAAATAAAGGCCCAACAGGCAACTTCCTGAAAAACATGATAGAAAAATGGGAATTAGTAAATGATGTACAAGTAAATATGTTATTGGTGTTTTGCATGAAAATGCATTGCCAATCTCCATTTTTAGCTGTTCATGTTATTATTATCAATATTATCATTATTACTATTATTATAATTATTATTATTATTATTATTATTATTATTATTATTATTATTATTATTATTATTATTATTGTTGTGTTATTATTATTATTCTCAGTATTATTATTATTATCATTATTATTATCATTATTATTATTTTTATCATCATATTACTATTATCTTTAGTATTATTATTATTTTTTGTATTATTATTAGTAGGAGTGTTATAAATATTATCTTTATTATAATTATTGTTTAAAACAAGAAAAAAGACTGAATGACTACCTCATTTTTCGCCACATTCAATACAAAGAAGCATTTTATCAGACAGTTGATTAAGTATTATCATACTTAATTAATCAGTAAGAATATCAATATTCATTATTCTATGCAATAAACTGGAATCTGTCCAAGTCAGTCCTTTGCTGGTGGAGAAATCGTTGCGCTCACAGTGCTGGAAGCTAACGGCAATATTGATGGCAACCGCAGCGATTACAGATACTCGTGGGTGGACGAGAAAGATGTGTGACGTAAATGGCCGAGCAATGGCTTGAGCATGATGCCTGTCAGGCTCGTCCTGCTGCCTGCAAGGAAATTACAGCCTGGAGATATGACAAACTCCTGCCATTGCTGATGAGGCGGGTAGTAGAGGAGATCAAAGCCTTGCGTCATTGAATTATAGGACAATAGCTTTGTTTTTCTATTGATCTGGAACTGTATCATTAAGGCCTAACCTCCCCCATTAAAGGCTAGCCTTGTCAGTATTTCAGGCACATCATTGACCAACTCTGTGTGTGTGTTAGTGTGTGTGTATGTATATACACATATATATATATATATATATATATATATATATATATATATATATATATATATATATATATATATATATATATATATATATACATATATATATATATATATATATATATATATATATATACGTATATATATATATATATATATATATATATATATATATATATATATATATATATATATATATATATATATATATATATATATATATATATACACACACACATATATATATATATATATATATATATATATATATATATATATATATATATATATATATATATATATATATGTATATATATATATATATATATATATATATATATATATATATATATATATATATATATATATGTATATATATATATATATAAATTGTATATATATATATATATATATACATATATATATATATATATATATGTATATATATATATATATATATATATATATATATATATATATATATATATATATATATATATATATATATATATATGTATATATATATATATATATATTTATCAAACCTATGGTTAAGCTTCTTTATAGATATTTGTTCTCTATTTGAGAATATTCATGAGTATATTTAGAATTGCATTCAGTTCATTATAAGCTTTAATGGCTGGCCAGATTTTTAACACTTGTGTGTTTTAAGTAATGAATGTCATTATCTGGACTTAACAATCAAGAAATCAAACTAATCATGGTTAAGCATGTTTTAATGGTTCTATTATCAATTCAAATCATGGTTTAAGAGCATGTTTGTGATTGTTGTCCTAGGTGGCTGTAATCCCATCACTGGATGGTGAGTATTAAGCCCTAGTTATATTTATCTTATGATTGATCTATAGGAAACTTCTACTGCAACCAGAATTCCTCATGATTAATGGTTCCCGCCCAGATTACAGGGGTGGCCTTGAGTTTTCTAACCAGCGCCAATTTCTCCTGTCGCCCTCCAGATAGATTGATCACCTGTGGCGCCCTCTATTGCATTTAAATCATGCCTCTTGGTTCTATAAATAGCCCTCGCATTCTGCCATTGCGATCAATATTAGACTGTTAGGGGAGAGTAGATATAAGGATCACCTCAGTAGGCTCCACATGTGACGAGTTCTAGCAATGGCAGAAATTTTCAAGCTTTTGTTGGCCCAGGCTATTTATCAATAGCTTCAGCAATAGGAAAATCTTCACTGGAACTGCCTGGTGTTTGTATACACTCATTCAATCTCGCTTTGAAGTGAAGGCAGTCTACAAAGAATTATTATATTTCATGATTAACCCTTCCATACAAAAAGGCTTGACTATTTGATAGATTTTTCTATAACAGAGTTTAAAAATGTGACTTCGAGGGACATTGGCTATGAAGATCGCTGAAGCCGCCTTATTTATTGATGTTGAAAGGGCTTTGCTGGCTATCAGATAAAGCCTTGACATGGTTTATTATTAAGTGCTTAGATTTATTGATTTTGATAATTTGTTTTCCATATTTCATTGTGAAATATAAGCCTATTTTAGTAATATCTTTATGAAAATATATTATGAATAATGAATGGTTTAATGAAATAAATACCTGGCATTATGCCAGTATATTTAAAAGATTATATTTTGCTAGATCTTTTGAGAAATCTGGTGTAGACAGCTATATAGATATAAACATGCACAATATTCAAAACATTTCAAGAAAAGTCTCAAAGGATCAGGAGATGATCAGCAACTTTAATTGAAAAGACTGAGGATATTTGCGCGAACGTGGTAAAGGGATTTATTCTGGTCGTGTTTGTGGAGCTCTCCTGAGAATGAAGGGAATAATGGAGTGATGTGCGTGGGCGGCGTTCAATCACACAATGTATACTTACAGGTTCAGCCGCCTGGAGGAATAATGGCCGCCGCCTGCGTTTGTATTATTTTCACATTCCTCAGTGTGGTTGTTGTGACATTACATAATTGATGAGATTTCTGAAATATTTTTAACGGCAGGTGGTATTTATAACAAGTGCTTGTGATTGTAACCGAAGCCTGTGTTATTCATACTTTCCACGAGGAAAACCAAGAATTCATACTCGTCAAATCCATGCCTCGAGATTTCCTTGACTAGATCGGCTTAGATTATTAGACTTTTCAAAATAATTAGAAATAAGGTGTCAATATACTGGAAGGAGAGTTTTGATTTGGTTCTGAATCTATGTTTCTGCTTTGAATATTTCTATAAAAAAGGCTCTGGTCAAAATATATCACTGTTATTGTCAGGACTCATTGTGGTACTTCAGGGGAAAATGTGTTTATTTGCTTCTTTGAAAGATCTTTATGGGCAGGTGGTACAGATACTACCAAGATATGAGATGTCACACAAAGCCAATTTTATACACAATTTTCATAAGGAAAACTAAGGATTATATAGGAGTAGAGCTGCACTCACGGAGGGAGATCAACTCATGAGCTCACCACCCATTTGACTCGTGAGCTCATGAGCTCACGGACGTTCTGATTTTCTAAAAAAATACTTATTTTCCAGCCCAGCTATTAAGAAATAAATATTCATTGGCGGACATTTATTAACATGCTATGTTTATTTAATTTCAAAACGTGCTGACGAGGTACAAAGGTCAGTTTAACATTCAACACCGCTTGAATGTATACATTGGAGATTGTAAAGAAGACATGACAGCGATAAGCAGTTATGTATGTTGATAATGTGTGTTAGGTGCTCTGTGTTACATTTGTGTTCCCAACATCAACGAGCTCACGATTTGAACATTTCAGCTCGAGCTCGGCCAGTTTACTCTAGGGCTCGAGCCACTCGAGTTTGTGAGTAGTGAGTGCAGCTCTATATAGGAGTATGTATCATATTATATGAGGAGTATGTATTATATCATTAATTTAATATCATATTTCCAGGATTATATATTATGTGTTTGTATACTATATGTCAGAACAATTGGGGAAGAAAAATAGCAGAAATTATCTACACAGCATTTTGCTATCAGTGGTGTGTAAGGTGTCTGCAGATAAGAGAGAACAAAGTTAACAGATGTTTGCGATAACTGTAGGGCTAAGCATAGCACTTCCTTGTACAGGTCCAATAGTCCTAACTGCCTGGGACCAGAGATATACATAACCTACTTCTATACCGGGAATGTTAATATTGAAATGAACTTGCCCTGCCTGCAGGCTACTTGATTCTGAGGCTGTTTGGTGCCACACACCCTAGTTAGGCCTATTGGAGCAAGTGCTATATGTCTAGCCCTACAGTTATGGCACACACCCTCCATGCATGCAAACATATCTTCATCATCAAACACACAATAACAACAGGAATGTTAAGTGTGTGCTCTTGACCCTTTTTGGGTACTTTCCCAATGTTGTTTAAATATTTGTAAGCTATTGGTAACTATTTTTCTTTGATCTTCTTACTTGGAAAGGAACATTTCTAGGGTCTCTGATCTGTGAGGGGATTTATGATAGGGATACTCATTATCATCATAAGGAAATCCATTAACTTAGAGAATAACAGGGGTTCTGATTTAACCTTTTTTTGTACTATAGAAATGAATGTGAATTTACTGTCAGCATGCATGTATTCATAATTCCATTCCAACTCAATTTATGGCAATATGTCTGAAATTTAGGTTCTCAAATCCCCACCCAAAATCCCATAGCCATTGCTTGTCTTAATCCTGCAGTACCACTGGCATCCATTTCCAAAAACAATGTCTAAGTTGTAAGCTACCTTTACGATGTTATGCTTCATTTCAGAATTGTACTAAAGCACAATACTGATGTGCCAAATGGTTATATCTTCAACTGATCAAATAATTCTTGATATTCCACTGAGCATAAGCTTGAAATGTCACTTTTTCTATAGCCAGTTGGGCCAGGCAAATATTTCTATGGCCACACACAATTTCCTGTAGCCTCGGGATAGCAGTGTTATGCTGAACCCCTGATATTCTCTAAGGAAATGCTGCATGTTGAAAATATTGTGTTAACATAAAACACTCAAAGAAAAATGCAGATGCCTGCCTGCACAACTACACCATAACATTTAACACAAGATCGAAACATGATTAATGGGCATAAAATTATTGAAGCCAGTGAAGTCAAAAATCAATGCTAAGATTCAGAATCATCTGATTACATATGTCAAACACTAACCCACAAATCCCTAGATCATGTTTGCATTGCAATTGTCAGAGATAGTTATTTTCAACGTATCCTAGTTCCAGATGCCAATGGGATCTCCAGGGGTGAAGGGGTTAACCATGGCTCTAGTGTGAGGGTATTATATGGCACTATGGCTCTTTGTTAGTGTGAGATGTTATCTGGGATATTTATGCCTGCAGTGTGGCACTGGAGCTGACTAGAATAAGTTATTGTCTTGTGGGCTGATCTGCTTTCCCAACTTCCAGCATCGGAGAGTTCAGTTTTCAGTATTGTCAGTAGATGGCAGCACAAGCCAATGGACTTCATGTAGGCACTGATCAGGCTTGATGTACAGCTATACAGTATCCCTGATTGCAGTGTACAGTGCTTTATATATAGAGCTGATTTGCGTTGTGTATATGTGTATACATACATATATATTATATATATATATATATATATATATATATATATATATATATATATATATATATATATATATATATATATATATATATATATAATATATATATATATATATATATATATATATATATATATATATATATATATATATATATATATATATATATATATATATATACACACACCTCAATCTTCAGGGTGCAATATCTAACTTATTTATAGTCTCTATTTGGAAATTGAATTTGAACAATTCCTATAAAGCACAGACTACATGTACATAACCTAGGTTATGTATATTTCTGATATAGGTAGACCAAACTTCTGTTCTGAAAAAATATCCATCTTATTTGAATTTGGGTAATTTTAACTACTAACACAGACTAAATTGTATTTCAATTACTAACTCAGACTAAATTGTAGTTAATCTATTTGGAATATTATATCATTATATGAATCTTTTTAGAAAAAAAAACATGAAGGAAACTAAACAAAAATGTTGACATTACTACTACTACTACTACTACTACTACTACTACTACTACTACTACTACTACTACTACTACTACTACTACTACTACTACTGCTGCTGCTGCTGCTGCTGCTGCTACTGCTGCTACTGGTACTACTACTACTACTACTACTACTACTACTACTACTACTACTACTACTACTACTACTACTACTACTACTATTACTACTACTACCACTACTACTTCTAGCCTCCATATGTTATGCCAAGCACTTAATTTGTTCCTTGATGGTTGCAAACAAAGTCATGATAAAATTATTAAGCTTAACGTTTAATATAAACAGTAATGGAAAATGATCTTTTGTTATGGTATTGAGTATTACCATGATATATCCTTATACTATTTATCAGCTTTATAAGGTAAACGATCTACTAACAGAGTGATCTTCATGGAAGATAGGAAGACTAACCTTGATACAACCTGTATCTCAAACACGGGTCTGTGCCACCCACGATGGACCACCCTGAATCAGTAACCGTGACTACAGACCACCCAGGTTGTTATGGCAACCTGTTCCACACATCACTATGGAGATACTGCCATGACAACCATAACCACATTAGCCTAAGTGACTGTGGTCATGCAAATATTGACTTTGGCTAAACTATATAATCAAATTAAATGCCGATGAACTTGGCCAATGAACTTGGAGGGTATATGATCACTTGGCCTATCATGATTACAGTGATGCAACTGACAACTTAGACATCCAATGGGCTACTAAGATGTTAGGTTTCATGGCCCTAGAATTGAGTCATTTTTACACACTGAATAAGTAAGCTAGTCTTTTGCGTGCAGTATTTCATATATTGCAAGGTATTTTATGCAACCTACATTGATATTAAATAAGTTAATTATGATCACATTGACCCTCTTCTTCACTAACTCACAATGCTCTCACCAGAGGGCCTGCTTTATCCTAGCTTAACCCATTCATGCCTTCAGGAGCATGCCTGTTGAATCTGTAGGGTTTAAAAGCCTGATTTCTTAGGTATGATACTTTGATTAACAAAAAGCTGAGGAAAATTGTACCATGAGTTTAGCTTAACCTTTCTCTACAAATGTTTTCCAAAATATGCTTTTGTAGGAGAGTTATCTCAAGTATAGACAGGCCGCTTTTGACCAGTGTTAGTCTGGTCCTCTGCCTGAGTTGGGTATTAATGCCACCATTACTATATATACTGGGTGTTATGTAGGTTTGATGTCTCTCTCAGGCTATAGATGGCATCATGGCAGCACAGTTTTCATGGCTTGCAGTTTGAAACTGTCACACACAGCTCATGTGGATCCCCCTTGAGGATTAGTATGGAACTAAATCTGGTCTGAAATCAACTCAAGGTAGGTCAGTGAGAATAAGAAAAGTGCCAGTTTACATGGCGTTGTAGCAAGCTTAGACCAATGTGAGCATGAATGGGTTCATGCTCACAGCGGCCAAAAGCAGCCTGATGATATTGGTGAAATCCTACAGACCAGAGCGTTGTTAGAAAAATGTTTGAAGAAGAAATGTTCATCAGATCACCTACAACAACTCTCCTTGAAATATTTTATAAAATCTGTCTTAACATTAATGTTATTTTCAAAATTATCATAGGTCCAGACAGCAGTTTCTAGAGGAACTCTTTAAGCCTTCCAGTGCCGCACAGGCATGTATGCATTTGTTTTAATACTAACCTACTAGAGAACCATGTGTGCATAAATGCATGTGAGATGATCAAATTCATTTAAAGTAATTACTGGCTCACCAACATAAAAGACCCCATACATAGCTCAAATATAAGCCAATTTGTTGTCATTATGTTGGGCTGGATTCAAGGTTCATTTTGATATATCACATGACTATAGTGGATCAAAGACATATAAGATCGTCAAACTTGAAGAGCTTGGTATTGGACTTTGGCCAATAAACCCCATTACAATTACGAATCCGACATTTGTAGGGGAAATTGCAATTTGGACTCACAAGGGTTAGGCCGGAATAGGTCAAATTTTGTCAAATTTTGTCCTAAGTTGCTGTCATTGTTTATTAGTTGGGGTCCTATGTTTATAGAGGCCAATGCAGAGACCTGTGTAGTCAGGGGTTTGTTTGTAAATATCTGGTGATGTATTGTGTCGGCCCTGATATGGTGCAGGGAGGTCTCAGTATTTAGGGGTGGTCGATCATCTCAAGGGAGACAGTATTTACCAAGTCCAGATGTTCCTGCCAGTTGCTAGAACTGACCCTATCTTAGCAGAGATGTGTACCAGGGAGATGTAAGAGTGGAAACGCAATGGGCTCTTTAACCCATTAATGACTTAAACAGCCAGATAGGGGCCTGACTATCTTTTTACTCAAAGCATTTTCGTATGATATAAATATGAAGGGAGGAATTGTGGAGTACACACTTAACACCTGGGAGATAATACCATGATACCATAATGGTGCATTTCGCTCACACTTGGGGTGTTTTAGTGTAAGCCCCTCTCACCAGGGGTTACTGTATGTAGTCTGCACCTGCTCTGCTGTGTTATCTTTAACTTGAGCTAACTTTGACAAATGGACAGGCCCCCTTTCATTGAGAGTGACTCATTTTCTTATCTAAAGGGATTTATTCCTTGCTTCCCATTGACACACTCCTGACAGTGACAGGTACTCTTTCACCTTATATCCATGTTGCCTGGCACTGCTTCACAGCACCATGTTGTAACATGAAGAGTATTCAGCTGGGTCAATGGTACACACTTGGTTAGCTATCCTTAGAGGTTGTGGATCCTAAATCTGTATTTGGTCAGCGAGGGTTGTAAATCTAAGGCTGGTGCCAGACTGTCTACCGCAACCCCAGTGATGACTTCAGTATACATGTTACCAGGTTGTACTAGTAATCTAATGGCTCTGGTCATGTATAACAATGTGCCATTGGTCAGTGTCTGAGAGGACTCACCTTGTGGGTTGAGTAGCCATGTTTTGGGAGAAGGGGATGATATCGTGGCCCAGGCCTTAACTCCTGGTTAGGGAATGACGTATGCTATTCCAAGGGGCGCCTGCATGTCTGGGAGAGCGGGTATTTAACCAAGGCCATGTGCCTGAGGGGGGGACGCTGTGAAATCAGCAGGGTGTGTGCCACCTGGTGGTGGTGTAATTAGTTAGGGGATTGCCCCTTCCTCTATCTGCTCATCTGCAGCTGATTGGGAGTTATTGGCCTGGAAAGATGTCAAAACACATTAGCACTACCTAGAATAGTCCTGATGGGAGTCTTGATGATGGAGGGGGGTGGGGGCCACTTGGGGATTCCTGTACCTACTTGAACCAAAGGCCGATGAACTAGCTTGAATCCATCAATGCTTGAGTGTTCCTTGAGAAAGCGTCATCTGGATGTGTGATACTTATGATATTAACTTTGGAACTAAGATGGATTTTACAAAATATTTGAAATAGAGTTGTTGGTAATTCTCCATAAAATATTTTCTAAACATTATTTTTGCATGGGCGGGTATTCACCAAAACTGTTGGACTACAGGCTGCTCTTGGCTGGGGTGAGAATTGATGGGCTAAAACTTGTTATGCTCAAATAACATAACTTTTCTCTTAAAGACTCCGTCTATGATACATTTGAGAATAACTTGCAAATTTAAAGCATGGTTTGAAAGAAAGAACAGTTCTTGACAGTTGAAAATGTCAGTTTACCTCCTCTATCTCGTCCTTTATCAGCCCCCCCCCCTCCCCACAAAAAAGAAAGCAAATTTCCAAAAGCAAAAGAAGAAAATACCAGCATGGGCAATGTCATACCTGACAAGAGCAGTGCTTTTTCTGTGTGTGGTGAATGTTTGACCTGCGTTCCTTCAATATCAGTCAAAGGGATTAGGTTTTGCGCCTGTAACTGAATTTCTATGTTTTGTGTTCCTCCCCAGTTAACCAATTCATTTCCGGAGATCTACTTGACGGATGTTGTCGAAACCTGATATACTTTTGAAAATAACTTTGCAAGGAAGCATTTAAAGTCCCAAACAATGTGAATGTTGTAATGTTTACCACAATCCAATCCACAACTTTCATTCAAACTTGTATTGAACTCATGATTAATTCTTGAAAATACCATGTATCACAGATCCAGATGACAGAAAGTGGAGGAAATCTGGGTATCAATTTGTTAATAGGGTACCCCCTATCCTACCCCCCTTAAGTGATACAAGTGGCATGATAAGGGGGCGGGGGGGGGGGGGGGGGGGTGAGCTGGGGGCTGCTGTCAGTGGAGTTCCCCCACCCTAGCCTCTGGGTTGCATCAGCCCATCCCACACGCTGCTTGAATCCACTAAATCCACGTGAACCCAGATAAAATCAGCCAACTTGAGATAATGTGGCCAGGTTTTGACATTCGGGAATCCCCTCTGATAAGCGGGTGCCGAATTGTCTGCTAGGACTTGAGGGAAAACAGATGCGAAACACCAAAACAATGTTTTTATACATGTTTGTGGGTTAATTGATCGGGGTTGTGGCCTGGGAATGTGTATTTGAATATCCCCTTGAGCTGGTGCCACTCTGTCTGGCTTGCCTTATCGCTGGCCTGCACCTGGGGTGGGGAACCCGAGAGGGGTAGCCCGATAGAAGTGTCTTATCGGATTATAAACAGTGGCAAATGAAGCGCTGTATGTTTGTGCAGCTGGGGAGAGGCCAAGGACTGCTGGATACAGATATTATCTCTGGAGTAGCAGGCCTGCCTTTTACCCCTCGTTTACTCTGATGTACTTGTTCTAGAATTCTCCCCCTCCCCCTTTTCAAAAACCCTTCGGCCTTAACACTGGGCCATGAACTATGAAATGGATAATACAGATGTTATCTCTTAAATAATAGACCTGTCTTTTATCCCTCATTTACCGTGATGTACATGTATTTGTTCTAGAAGTTCCCCATTTACAAACCCCTTTGCCCCATACGCTGAACCATGAAACTATGAAATGGATCATACTAATATTATCTCTGGAATAATAGACCCCTCGGTGACTGTTATGCATACACATTAAGTGTTCTAGAAACCTACCCCCCAGACACACACACACACACACACACACATTTCAGAACTAAGGGGTTAAAGTAGTAACTCTCTAGAAACAGATATTTTCCCTAAGATAACTAGAACCCTTCAAGCCTTCCGCCCCTTAGCAATGGACCATGACCTGTGAAATGGATAGTAAAGATATCACTGGAATGATAAGATATTCCTGAATGTATTAAAGAAACAGACAGTTTTAACTTGTCAGGAACTACAATTTTCAGTCAAACAATCTCACAAGTGTGGCATTGTTACTAAGATATATCGCTATGAGACTTATACCTAACAGGAGCAACAACTTTTAGTCAAATATATTTGAAAATATCACTCTAATCACAAGATATTTCCATAGGTGAGATAGCTTGTCTCCCGCCCAGGTATGAGTGTATTAATTGGATGTGCTGAGCAGTGTATTACCTAGGAGAGGAATGTCCACTGTTGTCCCATAACAGTGGAATCGCCATGGACCCAGCGCATACCAGAGCCAGCAGTACAAACACCACCAGTCACTGGAGGAGGGGGGGGGGGGGGGGGTTAACCTATAAATGTTTGCACATGGCAAACGCAACCTGACATTGTTTGTGAAATATCTCAGGTAAAGCAAAATTGGGTGAAAAGATTTTGAACAAATAATGTTTGTCAGAGCACCACAAACATTTCTCGACATGTTCATATCTTTAAAGTCATTGGCAAAAGTATCAAAGATCCAAAAGACAATGGATTGAATGAAGCAAAACTATTACGTAATACCCCCAATTCAGTGGCAACTTTTGTAGAAGCTGTATTTGAACCTGGTCTGTTGTGAGTGAAGATCAGTTTTAGACCACTGTGCTGTTGGGGCAGGCTCAGGTGAGTGGATATTGTCCTCTAATCTCCTGAGCAGTATTATGGCATCCTCACATCTAGGGAGCAAATCGCTCCGTAAGTTGCGGGGGTCTACCCTGATGGCCGTGTGGTCTAAGGCATTGCAACTGACTGCTAGCTGTCTCTCACCACTGCCTGTGTTTGGATACCAGCCGGTGCATGTGAAAAAGTGGTCAGTGACTTAAGGTTTAGGTACTGGTTTCTGTCAGGTACTCCGGTTTCCTCCGCCACCTACAACTAGGTAGTCATGACTTACATGTAATATTGCAGAAAGAGGAACGAAAATGGAAATTCTGTGATTTGTGTCAAGGCTAAATGCTGGAATGCTCCGGCCATAAACGTGTTAAATGATACTCTTGTGGTTGGTCTGTGGGGAAATTTCCTTGGTGAAAAATGCCTTTGTTTTCCATAACAAGTTGGTCACTAAGAAGTGGGCTTGATTTATAAGCACTGGCTGTCGACCTGGCTGATGCCACAGTGGAGTAGCAAATCGTGCATGCATACGCTTATACATGTGTTCCTATTATCTGGTTTGAGCCACCATTTAACAGTGAAACACATGTTTATACGCAAGTGCTCATCCAATGAAATTATTTGCTAGTAAAGGGAGATGTCTGCTTTTGGAGGTAAGTTATGTGGTCACTCGACAGAATCAACAAGTAGGTGGAATATGATCCATTTCGCATCTGGGGGATTTTTTAAGACCTGCCTTTTTAAACAGAACTGCAGATAGGTTGCAAAACATTATTCGCTGAACGGGGCAAGCTGACTTGCCCTGCCGGCACTTCCACTTGCCCCGCCACTCTGTTAAACACAGGTGATATTGGACTTTGCCCAAAACATCACTTGCCGAGTGGGGCAAGTCAGGGTCTAATTCAGCTTGCCCCATTGACATTTTTTCGCCGAATTCACTTGCAACTTGCAATGGGGCAAGTGGTTATGTTGCGCGCTGTGTTGCTACTAATGCCTCAGATTGACACACAATAGGGCATTGAATATTGTAAAATATGTTTCTGTTAATGCCTCCAATTGACAGTGGCCCCTGGACTTAAAGAACTGGCCGGTAGGTTCATATCTCTGTTGCCTTTCCCCCGGGCCAGTGATACCTAGATTTCAGGACTGAAACACAAGTTCTTAAAAAAATATCACTTTTTTTCTGTCAATAAATTAACACACCGCATTGCTGGATTTGATAGCTTGAATACAAGTTTATATGGCTCTCTTTTCTCTGTTTTTCAGACATTGGGCCACTGAACCCTGGTTATGACTTTAGAACGGGCCAAGCCGGTGCAGTCGGAGCCGACTCCCAGTACCGTCGTGGCCAGCAGCTTCCTCGAAATACCCGTCAAAAAAGATGAACCAATCAACAGCCGCAACAGCCCTACGACCCTCAACATCCTCACCTACAGCACCGACAGGGAGGACTTCGCCAACAGGTAGGTGTCACGTGACTTCAGGTTTATTGCATTTTCTTTCAGCTGGGAGTGTGATGAGGGAAAAGGAAACCGAATCAGCTATACCCTGTGTCTTGTTCAATTCTCAGCTGGCAGTATGATTAGAGAAAAGGAAACAATCAGCTCTAGCTTATGAGAATCGACACTAGCTGGTCAGGAGAGGAGCAGTATGTCATGTTCAGTTCTCAGCTGGGAGTAGGATTCAAGGGATAGGAAACAAAATTGGCAATAGGTTATTAAAATTTTCATTGACCAATTAGTACAACTGGCAGGAGATAGTGTGATTCGTTCATTTTTGTTGCAACTGTGATTAGGATGAGAAGAAGGGCAAATGTTAGAAAGTTACCAGTCACTTGTGGTTTTTGCTTATTGACCACAATAAGCAAAATATTCAAATCCAATACCTAGTGGTATTGTCAGTTTAGTAATACTAAGTTCTCTCTAGAAGTAAGATGAGTGCAAAGTTTGGGTGTCAAAATGATGCCCATATTCCCTGCTGGCTAGGACCTTGATGAGGGGAATTTTAACCATTGGAAATACTGTAACTCATAAGAACACCATTGACTGACCAGTGGTGCCCAGTGGCAAGAGCTACTGAGGGACCATGCGTCTAGGTCAATTCTTGTTCATCTCTGAAGCCAAATGGGTAATATCCTTTATAAAAATACCCACTGAATGACCAGCAGCAGCCAATGGCAGTAGCTAGGAATCACATGTGCAGGCCTGTGTGTGTGTATTTACATCTCAGTTAACCCATTCATGACTATTTTGGTAATATCTCTAAACAAAAGCAAAATTTAGAAAATATTTGAAGTAGAATTGTTCATCACATCTTTATCTACTACTCTCCTTCAACTTTTTTGCAGATTTATGCTTTAAATTCCAAATTCCAAATTTCTGGACTTAAGATACTTTTGGAAGTAATTTCCAAATGAAGCAAAAAATAGCTAAATATTCGAAGGAAAGTTGTTGTGTTCATTCTCATGAACATTAATCTATGAAATATTTTCCAAAGAATGCTCTATTCAAAAATAAATGACAAAATACTCAGGTGAGTTCTCTCTTCAATGAACATTTAATAGGAAAGGCATACCTCTCATGTCCTGCAGAAACAAATGATGAATATTTGAAAACTGACACTAGGGGATGTACAAAACATGTTCCAGGGCCAGGTATGTTGACACCTGGGCAAAAGATGCATTTCGACAGAACAGTGGATCACATATTTATATTTTCAATCACATTGCTATGGCAACAGAATGATATTTTGAAGTAGGTTTTGCATTTCTGGCGCCATGAAAAGAGACACACCCATGAGATAACCCATTGACGCAGGTAATCCCCTAAAAAGCTGATATCTATATGACAAAAGTTTATTTCTATAATTATTTTGAAGGGAAATATTCTTAAGAGCTTAAGCTAGGCATCTACTTCCATTGATTTGGTATTTGATTTATCATTCTGAGGTTATCAGAAGTATCAAAGGACCAGATGATACCTTTAATTAAAGGAGAACTCCAGACATGCAACAGTTAATGAAAATATGCATATATTTTGCTGCCTCAAGAGGACATACTTTTGCCAACCTGAATGTAGGTTCTTCTCCATCTGATTGGCAACTAGGTAACAGCCATTTAGTAGGAATCTTCACAACCAGAAACAAACTACTGATTTGTTTGTCACGATTCACATCGCCGTCTTGATAGCAACGAGATAGAAAATTGCGACAGAAAATGATCCTAGATCTTTATGAATCGTCCGAGGCATATCTGTTTTACAAGGGCAGAGACAGCCATACGCTATTTCTGACATGTGGAAAGCATCTAAGCCAACCTGCTATTAAGGATCCAGTGGAGACTTGAACTCGAGAGGGGACTCAAACCTGACATCATGCTTGGGAGCCAGTAATCTCACCACAGGGTCTCAATAGATCTCCTACAGTACTTAGAGTACAAGAACTGAAGAGTATTTTATGGGGAATTGCAAGGAAAGATAATCAAGACAAGAGATTCTTACCTGGAGAAAAACAATTGAAAAATGATGGGAGGTTGAAACAGATACCTTTAAGTACATGTGTATAGCAAAGATGTCTAATAGACCAAGGTGAAATATCATGGGAGAACTTTGACCTATAATTACCATATCATGGAATGACATTGATTCAATACCAACATATGGCATTGGTTCTTACAATGTGTAAGAGAGATGATGTGGCAGAAGTTTTGTGAATATTTTTCTCTTGAGACTTCTTGCTCGTAGCGCCATCTATATTCTAAGCATGGCCCGAGGAAGCCGAGGCCTGAGGGGTCAGCCTGTCAACAAACGCAAGATCAAGAAGATCAGCAAGAAGATCTCTAAAGGGTAAGTCCTGATTGGGCTCATTTTATGCATGCTAATCCCCTTGTGGGCAGAGGAGACCGAACGAGAGAGAGAGAGAGAGAGAGAGAGAGAGAGAGAGAGAGAGAGAGAGAGAGAGAGAGAGAGAGAGAGAGAGAGAGAGAGAGAGAGGAGGGGGGGGGGAAGAAAGACAGTCAGAGACAGAGAGGAAGAAGCGAGAGAGGGGTAGTCAGAGACAACCAGAGACAGAGACAGACAAAGATAAGGAGAGACAGAATAGAGACAGACAGACAAATATCTATATAAACTGGTCTTTTGGAGCAGGTAAATAAAATTTGAATGGTCTTTAGAGACAGGTGGCCCATCATTACAGGTAATCTCCTGACTCCTGAGTAGACTGTCAAACAACCTTAGCATGAAAGGCATGCCTTCCAGTGTCTCTATAACAATC
This sequence comes from Maea johnstoni, assembly GCA_963942565.1. Lineage (NCBI taxonomy): Eukaryota > Metazoa > Annelida > Polychaeta > Spionida > Magelonidae > Maea > Maea johnstoni. Next base: position 10,669,942 of record OZ012699.1, read on the forward strand.
ACACTTTAACCCTAGAGGATGACTTACCTACCCAGGGTTATTGAGCTTTTACCTGGCCAGGCGGTGCATAAACTCTTTCAGTAGAAATGCAGGCACCAGGGAATGAGTTGATTCCAATGACGTCTTTCTGCCTAAAAAGCTAGTAGCTCATGTCTATGACTAAGCTTGAGGTATTGTGCCGTTTAATCAATTAATCCGGGAGGCGGACACTCAGCTCCAGGGCCAGGTGTAGGGGAAACCGGCGAGAGGCACTTCCTTATTTGGCAAAGGTGAATTTTCACGAAAATAGTGACTAGAATCATGCTGTCTTCTTATATGGCTTAGGGTAGCCTAGCCCTAGGCCAAGCCAAGCAAGTGGTAACCTCACCAACTAAGTACTGAGTCAACTTAATTTAGTTCCGGATTTGCTCACCAGGTGGCCCACAGTGAGATCTGTATAGTTTCAGACTGACCAGTGGGACCGCTCTTGGCGCCATCTATCATCTGCCCACTCATAGCATCTCCCTGTTGCAGAGGGCCTACCCTGATGGCAGAGTGGTCTAAGGTGATGCCACTGATTAGATTTGAATCCCAGTCTGTGTCTGTGAGAAAGTTGCCTGAGACTTGGAGTTAGATGGTGGTTTTCCTCTTTCAATTACAACTGGCTAGACAAGACTCCGGGATATGGCTTAAAAAAGATATGATAAACAGAATTTCAATTCCAATTCCTTACTACAGCAGAATATTATAGGTTTGGGTTTACAGGAAAGTTGCCAATGACTTGGGGTTAGTCAATGATTATCCTTTTTAACTTTTGTTTTCTCCACCATTCTCTTTTGTTCAGTCATGATACAGGCTCAACTGGTAGAATATTGACAATAAACAATATGAATTGTTTGAAAAAACTTTCCTTCGTAAGTTCATGCTGGATGTCTGACCAGTACACTATGGGGGCTGTGAGTGACACAAGGGAAATGGTTAGTACAGCATGTAAGTACCATGATAGAAATAGGATATGTTGTAAGGTAGATGGAAATCATTGTTAGGTCCACTGGCTCTCTGCCGAGTCCAGCCTTTGTAGCAGTGTGTCCAGAGTAGAGTGGAGATGATCTGGCAGCATGCCAGAGCCTTAATCCTGATCCCACGCTGCTGGTTCTAGAACATATAATGCCCAAAGGATTTGCACAGCCCACATATCTTGTACGATATGTATTGACCTACCTTCTTGAATTCATATTCTCTTTTCATGTGTAAAAGGGCTCTATGATTTTGGATGTAACTGCGTTTATTGGTAATGTTCTTGTTCTTGTTATTGTTGCTGTTATAATGATAATAATGATAATAATGATAATGATAATAGTAACAATAACAATAAAGTAACAATAATAATGATAATAATAATGATAATGATAATAGTAATAGTGATAATAAAATAATATTAATAATCATGATAATGATGATGATGATGATAATTATGATGATTATGATAATTTATTTATTTACTTATTATATTCAAGTTCTGCCATCAATTCTATTGTCGTGCCAGGTGTTGTGTTTTGAGGGCAGGTAGCTCCCAGCAGCAGGAGTACAATAGACATGTGTCTGCTGCTGCTTAGTCTCCACAGTACACTTATATATTCTACCTCATGGCGCCAGCACTGATAGCATCGTGCACAACCCTTTCCCACCCAACAGGGCACCCTGGTCCTAATGCATAAAATAGTATCATTATTATAAATATTGCTATTATTTATTATCATTATTATTTTTTTTTTATTTCTCTGTCATTATTATTATTTTATTATTATTATTATTATTATTATTATTATTATTATTATTATTATTATTATTATTATTATTATTATTATTATTATTATTATCATCATCATCATCATCATTATTATTATTATTATTATTATTATTATTATTATTATTATTACTATTATTATTATATGATGAGTGAAACTGTATCAAGTAGTATCGTAGAATGTTTTTGAAGTGCTCTACATGCCTTAGTCTTTGAAGGTTAGGTGAATGTATTGATCAGTGCTAAATGAATTTGTTTTGAAGCCAATATGTGCATTGAGTTGATGCTGACTGGTGCCTATTTATCGTGCCAATAAAGTACCCTAGAAGAGATGCTTTAATTGTAAGAGTATTCGAGGAGAGCTGCTGGGTGGGTCCTAACGACTTACCAATTATTGGGGAAAGTGACGTACATCCTTCTCAGACTAGACCATGCAGGGGAAGTCTGTAATCGTATGTTAAATATCATTATTCAGGAAGGAACCAAATAGAGTACACATAGGAATGCATGAGTATTGTTTCTAAAGGTTTGACAAAAATATTTCGCAAATATGAAAATTCTATTAGGCAACAAAAATAGGGCAACTGTGCCCTACCAGGCGAGTGGATTTGAGAAGTTACATGGGTTCCTGATATGTTTTTGTTGTAACATGGTTCTAGATTATCATAAATATTGCCAGGCTTGTTCTGCCACCTGTTCTTTCCGACCAGTAATGGTAGAATGATTCATTAATCACGTATTATCCAGAGAACCGAACTAAATATAACGGCATGACATTGCTCAGAGAACAATCCACTCAAAATAGCAGAACCCAGAAATAAATCAAAATTTGACATATCCAGTTTAGATATACATTAAGCCGACTTGGAACGAGGCTTAGTAAGCAGACTTGGCTTGGTGCCAACTCATGCTCGTAGAAAACCCAATCAGAATTGAGTCATCAACCCCACTGCTGGTCGGCCATTTTGTGCGGAATCCCGTTCTGCGTTAGGCAGCCATTTTCTTAGTGGGTGGATGAGGATCACTGGGATGAGTCATCCATGGTATGAGAATACTGTTTAAAGACAGGTGCCCTGGACTCTGTATATGATAGAGGAGATTACCAACATTGGTGTTGCAACATCGAGTAGGCGGTGGGATGAGTGTACCATCAGAGGACCGCTGTAAAGGTACATGCTCCTAGATCTATTGTCGCAGATAATAACAATAACATTCTACCCACCATGCGCGCCGACCAGTGATGCTCAGTGCACGTGTAGGTGCTGGGCTGATAACATATCGTGTGCTTGTGGTCGCTGATTCCAGAAGTGCATAACTGTCTTCTACCACAGCAGCCAATCCAAGGAGCCACACCATTATCACTGGACCAGTGGACACACATATATTATCTAAAAGGGTGCCACTACTAGCAATACTGCGCATGTTGTGCAAGAAGCAATGACTTATGACAGTAGCTACAAGATTCAACTCCATTTGTACAGGACCAGTGGAGAGGCATACAATACCTGTAAGGGTGCTACTACTACCAGAAAAGTGTGCCTTGTACAGGAACCAATATTATGATTAGGCAGTAGTCACGCGATTCCACTCCAATTGAAGAGGATCTGTTGACAGACACATTATTTGACAAGGTGCTACTACTAACAGTACTGCAAGAACCAGCATTGTGAAGAGACAGTAGCCTCAAGATTCTACACCCTTTTAAGGGGGATCAACTGAGAAAAAAACGCTACTAGCTAAAAAAGCACAACTACTTACAATATAGAGTGTGCATTGTGCAAGAACCAATATTATGATAAGAGGGTAGCTTCAGGATCAGCGGAGAAGCAGCATTATCATTCTCGCATGTGATTCGATACGTTGGACACTTTCTGCAGTTGCGATGAGACTTCCCCGTCATACTGCGTGCCAACCACAGCATCTGTAGAAGCCTGAAAGACCACTTCTGTACACTGCCAACATACGTCAGTAATATGTGAACATTGAAATGCATTACAGTAACAGAGAGAAACCATTTTCTCTGGATCATTAAGGTTTTCGCCATACAGATAATTTTCCGGAAAGGATGATATTGTGAATCATTGATAGTGTGTAGAGGACATATGATTACCACCAAGACATTGCTTTTAAAAGTTACCTGTTTGTCGCAATCGTTTTTCATCCTACCAACCAATCAAATAGTGCACTCGATGCAGCAGGTTGCTGTGGTCAGTGCAAAGGTCAAGGTCACATCAAAATATATCAAGGTCAAAGGTCAACGTCATCTGTAGATATCTGAACAATGTGTTCATTCCACATGGATGATAAAAGTATGGTCCCTCTATACATATGTAAGATTTTCATCAAATGCTTATTTTATTTTTCAAAATGCTAAACTCATATCCATTTGGGCATATATTATTTGTGTAATGACTGGCTATAGGCCACTATTCAATAATCTTTTTGAAGTAAATTGGGTTAAGTTAACAGCTTATATAAAGAAATGTAATTGTTAATTGTCATACCTAGGATATAGGATCAACACTTAATGGGCATGTAATTCCTTTAATCTTAGATAACTCAATGAAGGTCATCTTGACATTTTAACCCTTTCATGCCCAATGTTGATGCCAGCACTTTGATTAAAGATAGTATGCATCATCTCAATAGGTAAATAAATATCAATGTATGGTATATACCTGGAGACATAGGGCGACCAAATGTTTATGATTATGTTTACATTATCAGTGAACTCTACTTCAAAATTGTGGTTCAGGATCAGGTTTTCTTACCATCTTTTTATTTTTCAAAATTTTTCATTTAGATATGCATTCAAAAACAGTTCAGGAATGAATTTTCATCTCAAGTTTTTCAATATTAATTTTTGAGTATTCAGTGAAATCTCTTAAGTACCACTGAGAGGATGACGCGAAGGTTGTCTCTGAAGGCCACCAAGCAATTCAGTAACCTTGCCTTTCTGATAAAAAAATATTTCAGAAGTAATATCTACAAATCATTTATGCTATCAAAAAGGGTGTTTGATATGGAGCAAACGATGTAGTTTTGTTAAGTAATAAAGTCTAATAGCCCAGCATGCCATTTCCCCCACAACCTCAGAATCAGTTAACTCAGATAATAAATGCCGTACAATACATGGCTGACTTGCCTGGTGTAGGTCCTGGGCAGCTCAGACTATGAGGCAATGGGTCATGTTGAGCCCTGGACAGGTGGTACTATGGGTTCCTCACCTGGGAAAGCCAGGCTCAGTCATAATAGGCAGGTGGCCTCTCAGATGGACTTTGGGCACTCCATTATGATGTTATAGACAGGGTTGGGGCAGGTTTGAATGTTTGTTTTTTGTTTGGATTAGCACGCATGAAAAAAAGCATTGTAGCGGTAATATTTTATTCCTACATCACTCTTGTTGGTTTTCCAGGTAGATGTATATTGGAAAAGTGACATTTATAACAATAGGTCTATTGTTAGGCTAATCAAACAATACCGAGGCTGGCGCCGTAGACACATGGAGGGGGTCATAAAGAATTTATGAGAGGAAAATAAGATACCCAGAGAGCACGAGAGAGAGACAATAGTCTGTACAGGAACACCAATCAATTGATTGGTTGTGTATACAGTTATTAATAGTTTGCAGACCAGCAGACTGAGACTAATGGTAATGACTACAGCAGTGAAACACTTATTAGGAATGGAGACACCATTTGAAAAGTGACCTATATTTGGAATTCCTGAAAGGTGATATATACAGTTTTGGTGTGTTTCTTTGGAATATAATGAGAATGGATAAGTTTTGACAGTTTGATATCATAACATTCCTAATTGATGGAGATATGAGACACTATGGAGCAGGCAGAAGCTCAGGACAAGCCGTCATGATATTATTTCAAGTGAATTAGTTTTAGGTTCAAGATGATGTCTTTCAAATTATTGAGTGTCTGCTTCTCTTGATCTACTTATACGCATCATCGGTCAACGCATAAAAGCTGAGAAAGGATTTTCTGAAAAAGACAATAGCTGACACTTACAATGTACATTCTATGGTTGTTGAGCCAGGCTGCCCCACTTGGCCATGGCAGAGATTATCAGACTAGCCATCTGGTGGTGTTTCCCTAAACTATCTATATGAGTTACAAGAAGGAACGCGAATCTTGGAGCGACTCAGAATTGGAAAGCAGCAAGATGGTGAATGAAGGGTAAGTAACTTACTCATCCTTAAACTTTCCCTTTTATTACCCTCTTTCCTATTGCTGTTGCAGGTCCACCAGCGATGTTGGTGTGAACTGATAGTTCCAATAGGAAATGTTTGATCAAATCTTTTACGCTTGAAAATTGTCATCTTGAGGAATGCTCTTGTTGAAGAGAACAGCCTTAATTTCCTAAACCCATTCCCTCTCAAGAGTATCCAAAACATGCCTGATAATTTTGGAATTATTTTTTTGACAACTGCATTTTTTTTTGGAAAATACTTGAAGGAGAAATATTAATCAAAAGCCAAGCAACAACTCTTCTTCAAATAGTGTGGACTTACGCTCTATTCCAAAATTACTTTCAAAAGCATGAAAATAGTGTACTTTCTGGAGTACCTCTGAGTGTGAATGGGTTGTACGGACTAAAACACTAGCAAGTAGACTGAACACCTTAATGTACATAATAGGGTTAATCAGAGGATATTAAGCTTGGTAGCTAGGCTATCATGTATCTCCCATGTACATGAAGAGTACCAAATACCCCATGTACGGAAGCACATATTGCATTGCAGATTCCCAGAATCATCAGGTGTCCCCTGGGAGCCCCGACTCCCCCAGGGCTGCAGTCTGGTATGGAGCAGATCACCTCTGCTTTGGAGAGCAACAGCTTTGCTATAAGAGGGTTACTTTATTGGCTTAACAAAAAGTTGCAATTGGTTTGAAATTCCAACAAATTTGAAAATTGTTTATATTTGCTGTATTGTACATTGGATAAGCCATCATTGAGAGGGGGAGGGGGAATGTTGTAGTGTTAATGGTGGCTGTGGTAAATGATGGTCTTCTCACCGCCAGTGACTAATAACTAGTCATGTGGATAATCTCATTTGCTTTTCCTAATTGCTCTGACCGCTAAGATGATATAATCCTCACTCTACAATTGCTTTCAGGGCCATTTCACAACTTCCTCTCCCGATTTACAACTTAATGGCTTCTCAATTTAAGGACCCTGAAGCGGTTGTATTGGAACTGGTGAATAGAGGGTGCTTAATGCTAATGCTGAATTAAATATACCTACTTGATTTTATACATCAGAAATCACATGGATTAAGAAAGTATCTCTCGGTGAATAGCTATGTTATAGAGGATGCTAATGCTGAATTAAATTCTTATTGTAATATACTGAAACCTTGGCATTCATATACTGACTATAAACATGGCATATATGTATGCATACCTATCTATCATTTACATTCTATGTTCTCTTTGATGTGCTGGATTTATTATGCAGAGTGATATCAAATTATGTCCTTTACCTATAATTCAATTATACGTTAAATGGGGCATCTTTGCAAGTGGCATTTATCTGTTGCATGATTTAAATGCTAATTTCATTCCTTTCCTCACAACATGTGTTAATTATGGCAATCAAATGAATTAATTGTAATTAATCTTTAATAGGGAATTAATAAGGAATTAATTGCCCACAGATACTTTTCAGTGATTAGGTTGTCCACGTGTAAGTGTTGTGACAGATTTTAAGAGAGCCTCGTAAAATGACTTGCTTACTCATCCCCGCAGAGAGGGGGTAGGACTTCCATATAAGGCAAATAGCTTCAGAGA
>OZ012699.1:10680031-10760797 GCA_963942565.1 Maea johnstoni
CTGGGTAAAGGCCAGTGTTGATTGAATTAAGTCCCTTCACAAAACACTACAGTTTGCTATTCCAAGAGGGTTTCACCATGGCGCCAGCTACAAGTGAACAGTGTGCACTGCTCATTAATATTCAGAAACTGCTCTTGTAAGGCAAGGATTGTGCATTAGATGCACATGAATTATTCCGTAGAGGGAACTGGGGCATATGCTGTTTGAGGTTTTGCTGGCAGCACCGCTATTGTTATTATTGTTGTTGTTGTGATGTTCTGCATTAGCTAAAAGAGGTTATTTTATGCTTGATATCTATTTTGTATTCACCTTGTACATCTGGTTTAACCAAGGGTGGATCATAGTACTAGTTATCAGCCTTTGGTTTAACCCATTCACATTTAGGGGTTCCACCCCTCCCAACAATGTTTTTAGAAATAGCAAAATCCTTCAGGTTTAAGCATATTTGGAAAATATTTGAAAGAGAAATGTTAAAAAATAAAAACTCAAACCCTCTGTATCCAAAATAGTATTGAGACAGAGAACTGGAATGAGCAGTCTCTGTTTACTGGTTCCATGCCACTAGCCGATGGAGTCGTGCCGCTTTGTTTACTATTGGGCACCATGGCAATGTTGATGTTAGCCTCGCACTGATTCTCACAACACTTGAGAAGGAGGGCGCCTTTGAACCCAGCCACTTAGCCCAAAATCAGCTATTATTACCGCACTTTGATTGCGATATTCGATACACATTTTGTCACCAGGGGGTGTCTCAGTCAGACACTCTGTCGCGGACAGCTTTTGATGTCATTTCGCTTATAGAATCGCCTAGCAAATCTGTCTGTAAATATGATCGAGCAACACCATATTGTATTTAACACTTGGAATGTATGCTTTTTAGAGGTTGTTGTACAAACAACAACCTATATTCAGTTCGCTTTTGTTGTCTTGCATTCCCGGGGGGGGTCCTGGGAGCTGGTTGATGCATTTTCCCTATGTTGTCTTACATGGCATTTTTGGAAAATTCTAGGCGAATGATCTGGAGAGTGGGGTGTGGTGGGGTCGTTTTGTTTAATGTTTCTGTTAGAGTTGGGTGTGTAGTTTATAGAGTTTGTTTCATTGTTTCTGTGGGTTGCCTAGTTTTTTTTTGGTGGATTTTTACGTGTTTATACATTACGTTTTCTTCACTCCAATACGATTCTGTAGCGCGTCTGGTCTGGTGGGGCGGCCGTTGGATGCGCATGCGTGGGTGGATGCGCATGCGTGGGTTTTCTGCATATTTAATGTGATCGGCTAATCACGTGACAGCACCACGTGGTTTGTCTCTGGTGAATTATCCAATGAGCGGTCTCACTGCCTCACCGTCACACCACGTGGTACTCTTTCCCGCGGTTTATTAACCAATGAGCGGCTATTTGTATTTCTTTTTGTACTATTTTACTTACGTGTTCATTCACGTATTTCTTACATTGGCTAGGTTACCCTCCGCCATTTTGAATATCGGTTTTGCCGAAATTTGCACCCCGATTTCAAAGCTTTCGTTTGTGGCCATCTCTAACTCTAAAATTCTGAAACCAAAAGAATTAACAAGCCAAGTATCTATATTATTAAGATTAATTCTTTTGGTTTCGGAAAATCGAAAATATTTTGAGATATTTGTCAACACGCATCGATGGTGGCGTGAACATGGCGATGGGTCGGGTTTGACGAAATTTGCACCCCGATTTCAAAGCTTTCGTTTGTGGCCATCTCTAACTCTAAAATTCTGAAACCAAAAGAATTAACAAGCCAAGTATCTATATTATTAAGATTAATTCTTTTGGTTTCGGAAAATCGAAAATATTTTGAGATATTTGTCAACACGCATCGATGGTGGCGTGTTGACCACGGCGATTAGTACATTCTCAATGGTACCTCGCCGATTCCTGTCAATTTCATCAAGCTATCTCCCCCCGATCACAATATGACTACCTACCTGGATAGATGAGATCCTCATCTATCTGATTCAATCATTTTTTTAATTCAACTTCAGGTTGGAAGCGAAAAAATAGCTTTTCGCTACAACCGGAAGTTGATTTTTTTGATATAGCGAGATTAGGGCATTGATATGCATTGTGTGCATTTCACACAAAAAACATACTTTTCTGCGATCGGCTAATCACGTGACAGCACCACGTGGTTTGCTCTGGTGAATTATCCAATGAGCGGTCTCACTGCCTCACCGTCACACCACGTGGTACTCTTTCCCGCGGTTTATTAACCAATGAGCGGCTATTTGTATTTCTCTTTGTACTATTTTACTTACGTGTTCATTCACGTATTTTTTACATTGGCTAGGTTACCCTCCGCCATTTTGAATATCGGTTTTGCCGAAATTTGCACCCCGATTTCAAAGCTTTCGTTTGTGGCCATCTCTAACTCTAAAATTCTGAAACCAAAAGAATTAACAAGCCAAGTATCTATATTATTAAGATTAATTCTTTTGGTTTCGGAAAATCGAAAATATTTTGAGATATTTGTCAACACGCATCGATGGTGGCATGAACATGGCGATGGGTCGGGTTTGACGAAATTTGCACCCCGATTTCAAAGCTTTCGTTTGTGGCCATCTCTAACTCTAAAATTCTGAAACCAAAAGAATTAACAAGCCAAGTATCTATATTATTAAGATTAATTCTTTTGGTTTCGGAAAATCGAAAATATTTTGAGATATTTGTCAACACGCATCGATGGTGGCGTGTTGACCACGGCGATTAGTACATTCTCAATGGTACCTCGCCGATTCCTGTCAATTTCATCAAGCTATCTCCCCCCGATCACAATATGACTACCTACCTGGATAGATGAGATCCTCATCTATCTGATTCAATCATTTTTTTAATTCAACTTCAGGTTGGAAGCGAAAAAATAGCTTTTCGCTACAACCGGAAGTTGATTTTTTTGATATAGCGAGATTAGGGCATTGATATGCATTGTGTGCATTTCACACAAAAACATACTTTTTTCAATAAATTGTCACGTCGCCGTTTCTGGGTCAAAATTTACAAATGGCCCATCAAAGTGTTCGCAACAAATAGGGCTTTTACCCTATTATCATAACTTGTTGCTTATATTTGTAATTTTTGAAAAAAAATGGCGACTTCGGAAAAAAACGGCAAAAACGGCTTTTTGGAATGTTGATTTAGGAACCCTGGCGAAATTCTAAATTTACTTATTAATTTCGCCACTAAAACCGGAAAAAAAGTTTCAACTTCAAGAAAACAGACTCTAAATAATCCATCCTGCCCATTTGTGGATTTTCTTTGATCCCCACAATCGTAAGAAAACAACTTTGAAAAAAACGGAAGTAGTAAATATTTTTATCGCGATTTCAGCAGTCAGTATATATACCCTTCTCACCATGAGTGTAGTATGCAGTCCTGAAGTTAGCAGACCTTTAATCCTGCCATCCCTTCCGTTCTCACTGTTGTTGTATTTTAGATAAAGATATGATTTTAATTGTTTTGGGTGACAGGAAAAGTGTGTACTGTTATAATTTATTGGTCACAAACTTATAAGACCAAAGAGCATGTAATGCGAATGCATGGGATGGCAGGGTTAATGGTCTGCATACTTCAGGATTGCATTTTCACTCATGGTGAGAAGGGTGTCAAGGGACATAACTGCAGGCAGCACTCATAGAAACTGGCTTCGACATCATACTGCATCTACACCAAAGAGCATCATAGGAACTTGATTCACCTGACAACCCAAAATAGTAAGCATACATTAAATTGAAATAAATACAAAAGTATCAATACAAAACTATCACTCAATATACAATTTTATAAAAACACATCCACAAAATATAGAAACCATGCAAATCTTCACTGTCCCTCAAACAAAACAATTACTGTTTAAAGAAGATATTGTGTCGGTGTGATAATATAAGATTGCATTTGGTGAGATATGTTTTGTGTTGATATTTTTGTGTTGCTTTGATGGTATGTATGACTCTAAATAATCCATCCTGCCCATTTGTGGATTTTTTTTGTTCCCCACAATCGTAAAAAAACAACTTTGAAAAAAACGGAAGTAGTAAATATTTTTATCGCGATTTCAGCAGTCAGTATATATACCCTTCTCACCATGAGTGTAGTATGCAGTCCTGAAGTTAGCAGACCTTTAACCCTGCCATCCCTTCCGTTCTCACTGTTGTTGTATTTTAGATAAAGATATGATTTTAATTGTTTTGGGTGACAGGAAAAGTGTGTACTGTCATAGAAACTGGCTTCGACATCATACTGCATCTACACCAAAGAGCATCATAGGAACTTGATTTACCTGACAACCCAAAAAAGTAAGCATACATTAAATTGAAATAAATACAAAAGTATCAATACAAAACTATCACTCAATATACAATTTTATAAAAACACATACACAAAATATAGAAACCATGCAAATCTTCACTGTCCCTCAAACAAAACAATTACTGTTTAAAGAAGATATTGTGTCGGTGTGATAATATAAGATTGCATTTGGTGAGATATGTTTTGTGTTGATATTTTTGTGTTGCTTTGATGGTATGTATGATTATTTTTTCAGGTTGCATGGTGTAGGTGAAGTAGCAGACCTGAAGTATGCAGGCTTCTACCCTTTGATGCCGATGCCGGTCCCATACCCCTTCAACCCAGTGCTCGGGCCCAAGCAGCATCTCCCTGCATTTGTATCGCCCAAGATGCAAAACAAACGAAAATACTGATCAAAATAAAGGGAAAATTACAAAGTTTGTGTTTCTGATGTATTTTTTAACACTATTAGGTATGATAGAAAGATAAAGAAGTTCAAAGAATGGGAATTTTTTTTGAAATTGTTCTAGACTGATATTTAATGTACATTCACAAACTGGCTCTTATAGTTGTATTTCTTGGCACTATTAGGTGTGATAAAAAGATAAAGAAATTCAAAAATAGGGAAGTTTTTTTAAGTGCGGATTTAGATAGAAATCTTATGAAAAGTTTGGAAGATATGTGTTTCAGATGTATTTTTTGGCACTATTAGGTGTGATAAAAAGATAAAGAAGTTCAAATAAAAGGAAATTGTTTTAAATTGCTCCAAACTGATATTAATGTCTATTCACAAACTTGGTTTTTGATTAAAAAGTCTGTAAGTATCATCAGCAGCATTACAAGTGTGTATCAGTCTATTTTAGGTTTAAGTACAAAGTTATTGCATGCATATTGGGTTTCTGGTAGTGCTGGACCTGCTTTAGTGGCGGAAGATCATGGCCAGGGGCATATGTCCCTTAAGGGGCCATATGGTTGATATTTGTGCATGTTTGCATTCAGGCAGTGTTTGGCCATTTTCATGTAAAGGTAAGTCACGGACTAAAGTTCTTCAGGCAGCAGCATATTAGTTGTGGCAAGCATGCTGCTGGTGGGGTTTTGTTGGCTGTCATTTGCAGTGCTGGTTGTAGGCTTTTCCCATTCATGTTTGGTGATCTACTGGATTAGTGGTGGTGAGTTTGCCATAGTTTCTTGGATAGCTAGGAGTGGGTTATAGTTTTCGAAAATATTTGAGGGAGGGTTTTAGATAGAATTCTTTTGAAAAAATTGAGGGATATGTGTTTCAGTTGTATTTTTTGGCACTATTAGGTATGATAAAAAGATAAAGAATTTCAGTGGAAGGGAAATGTTTTAACTGTCCAGGTTTGGGGGTTTTGGAGCATTTTTCCAGGGAAAAAATTGAATAGTTTGTGTTTCTGATGTATTTATTGGCACTATTAGGTATGATAAAAAGATAAAGAAGTTCAAGAAAGTTGAATTTTTTTTAAAATGTTCTAAGCTGATATTTAATGTCCATTCACAAGCTTGGCTCTTATAGTTCATCATCAGGTAGCAAAATCACATAATCCAGGAACATATGCCCCTTAAGGGACCATAAGGTTGATCCTTGTGCATGTTTGCACTCAGGCAGTGTTTGGTCATTTTCATGTAAAGGTAAGTCACGGACTAATGTTCTTCAGGCAGCAGCAGGTAAGTTGTGGCAAGCATGCTATTGGTGGGGTTTTGTTGACTCTCATTTGCAGTGCAGGATGTGGGCTTTTCCCATTCATGTTTGGTGATCTACTGGATGAGTGATGGTGGGTTTGTCATAGTTTCTTGGATAGCTAGAAGTGGGTTATAATTTTGGGAAATATTTGGGGGAGGGTTTTAGATAGAATTCTTATGAAAAAATTGTAGGATATGTGTTTCAGATGTATTTTTTGGCACTATTAGGTATGATAGAAAGATAAAGAATTTAAGGAAAAAGGAAAATGTTTTAAAATGCTCCAAACATATATTTAATGTCCTTTCACAAAGTTGGCTCGTATATTTTTTCATCTGGTTGCAATATCACATGAACCAGGGGCATATGCCCCTAAAGGGTACATAAGGTTGATCCCTGTTCATGTTTGCTTTTAGGCAGTGTTTGGCCATCTTCATGTAAATGTTTTGTGTTACTTTGATGATATGTCAGATGTCAAATTTTTAACCCCGCCCCCCATCGCTCTCTTTTTCTGAAGTATGTGTGTTAAAATGTTCATGTTTATATTTGGCGGATAGGCTTAGTGATTAGTTTAGTTTGTCAAAAGTTGCATTTTATTTATGCGTGCTGAATTTTAGGTTATGATGAAATTTTTTATTCGCTGTTTAACTGTTGGTCTTTTTTAATATTTGAGAGCCGGCACTTATTTTAATGCATGGGCTTTGTTGTATATACTTAGCTTATGTGTTAACATTTTGTGTTGTGGGGGAGAGTCACAAGCCTCTGTTAAGGGGGAGTGGATTTTTGGCTGTTGGCAACATGTTTGATTTTGATGTGGTGTTATTTGCAGGCAGCCAGTCAGTTTGTTACATGCATCAGTGATTGACTTTAACATTTTCAGACAGGAGCAGATTTGGCTCCCAGGATTTTAAGTTTAGGGGCTATTAAATTCCTGTGCGGCCACCACGACGGTATGGTTTTGCCAGGGGTGCATTGTCCAGGTTTGGGGATCTTGGGGCATGCTCCCAGGGAAAAGTTTGAAAGGTTTGTGTTTCAGCTGTATTTTTTGGCACTATTAGGTATGATGAAAAGATAAAGAATTTCAAAAAAAGGAAAAGTTTTTAAAATGCTTTAAGCTGATATTTAATGTCCGTTCACAAACTTGGCTCCTATAATTCATCATCTGGTAGCAAAATCACATGGTTCAGGGGCATATGCCCTTTAAGGGACCATAAGGTTGATCCCTGTGCATGTTTGCATTCTGGCAGTGTTTGGCCATTTTCATGTAAGGGTAAGTCACGGACTAAAGTTCTTCAGGCAGCATTAAGTAAGTTGTGGCAAGCATGCTATTGGTGGGGTTTTGTTGACTGTCATTTGCAGTGCAGGATGTGGGCTTTTCCCGTTCATGTTTGGTGATCTACTGGATAGGTGATGGTGGGTGGTGAGTTTGTCAAAGTTTCTGGATAGCTAGAAGTGGGTTATAGTTTTGGAAAATATTTGAGGGAGGGTTTTAGATAGAAATCTTATGAAAAATTTGAAAGATATGTGTTTCAGATGTATTTTTTGGCACTATTAGGTATGATAAAAAGATAAAGAATTTCATAAAAAAGGAAAATGTTTTATAGTGCTCCAAACTGATATTAATGTCTATTCACAAACTTGGTTTTTGATTAAAAAGTCTGTAAGTATCATCAGCAGCATTACAAGTGTGTATCAGTCTGTAACCACTAACGAAAAAACACAAAAATCAGAAAAATTTCAAAATAGCAAAATATTAAAAAAACAAAAAATTGCAAATGATTAACTACAAAAAGACATACAAGGAATCAACCTCTTGACGCCACTGGCGTCTATCTTTTTTTTATTTGAAGTCCGTTGGCATTCAGGTTTGTAGTCTGTTTTGATCACAGGCCCCCTACAGAGGGGGCGAAGCTGAGGGTCCTAAAGGGGGGGGGGGGGGGGGGGGGCTGCTGGGGGCCTCAGAGATATGGAATATTCACAAGAACTGATGTTGCTATGTCTTGATGCTACTAAGGTCCCTGCTCGAGGCCTCATCGCTGTATGCTTTGATGTTAGGGAAGATCCTACATGAGAGCAGGCCGCTAGTTCTCAAAGTGAGAGTTTTGTTACATTTGATCCAATAGCTTGTGAGATAGGATGTCATTTCTTCGCCAATTTATCTGTTAACACATTTGCATCTAGAGTCCACAATCTGTATGCCAACTTTCAACAGGGTTTCAGTCATTTTTCAGGTTTTTGGCATCATTTTGTATCGGCCAAATCAGCCACCAGCAGCACAAAGGTTAAGCATTAATTGGGGAAGGGAACATTTTGTAAATTTATTCGTAATTGAGGGTTTAATAATGTTAGTAGGGCTGGTATAATTTTCAGAGCTGTTAATGATCGCTTGGGCCATTAACCCATTCATGCAAAACCGCCTGATCATTTTGGTGATATGTCTCAATCAAAAGTAACTTTCAGAAAATATTTGAGAGAGAAATGTAAATCATAAGCTAACTTCAAATATTTACCAATTTATGCTTAATTTCAAAGTTAATTTCAAAATTATCACGTCTAGAGATTAGGCCCAAAAAATGAAATTGTTTGTTTCCTGTAACGGCTTAAAAAAATAGGGTAAGTAGGTCGGTAATTTTTTTTTTTTGCATTATTCTTTTGGTCAAAAATGTGTGTTTTATGCATGTTTTACGTTGATTGGGAGTTGGGAGGGCTGACAAAACTTTAGGGTAGGGATTCTTTTGAATAAAAACTTGTTAGGGTAGGGTTACAGGAAACAAACAACTTTTTTAGGCCTTACAATGGTCAAGGAAATCTTGAAGCATGAGTGGGTTAAGGTAAAATATTGTATATCAACTCATAACTCAGTATTCGCATGTGATGGCGATGTAAATTGATCCCCCGGCAGCAGCGGGAGAAATCAATATCCCAGCAAGGTCAAGGATGGCCACCATTCACGCACAGCTTCCGGCAACTTCAAAGCCAAATGGGAAATATTGTGTCAGACTCCCCTCACAAAGAGATTTTGACAAATATAATCATTCAGTTTCTACCCCGGCATTACATGGTTTTAAGTGGTTTTGAATCACACAGATTTAACACTTGTGAGTCCAAATTATAATTTTCCTCACAAATGTCTGATGTCAAATTGTAATGGGCATTATCCATTACCAGGTCGTTCATGTTTGACAATCTTGTAGGCTAAAATAGCGATGTTCACTGAAACATTGTGGAGTTAAACAGAGATAAAAAGCTTTTGCCTGTCACACATCTTGAAGTCTGTCACAGGCTGGTGCGACGATGTGTCCGTTAGACACCCCTGAACACCACGTAACACCTTCCTACTTGAAACCCACTCACGTCAACACAACTCAATAAATAGTCCAGTTTCCACCATATTCCAATAACCTGAGGCTCCATAGCTCTCCCCAGTTCTACTCAATCATGTCCTGCTATTTATACAAACTCACTCTCGCTGCCCGTACCTTGGAGACCTGGCTTTCTAAGCATTACCTTGAACCAGCCTCTTTACACAGCAATCAATTAGTGAATGAGGTGATATTTCATTCTCATGTGCTTGCTTTTCCTCTCAGCTTTTCCCATACCAAGTGAGAAGCTCTGTAGGGTGGAAACAGTTTAATTTCCATAGAAACGGAAGCTGGTTATTTATGAGTAATAAAGAGATCCCAGTATCATTGTATATGATATTGAATATTCTGTTTCCTGTTCGTAATATCACATGATGGCATTATCATCATCAGCAGCAGCAGCAACAGCATCGACATCAGCATCATCTGCCTTATCATCATGGTCATTATTATCAAACTCACCATCATCATCTCCATCATTATCACCATCGTCATCATCATCATCATTATCATTGTCATTGTGGTTCTAAACATTCCAACCTTCCCCCGCCCTTGATGTTTAAAAGGGTTATAATACCCTTTTCTTAGAATGTGTCTCTATCGAATTTGTATGGATTAATAGTTATTGGACAAAGACACAAGTTGTACTACTATCATAAGTGGTTTAGAGCTAACAAGAACCTTGACTTTGGCTCATGTTAAATCTTTCCTGCCCTTAATGTTTGGTACTGCATGTTACCTAATCAAAATTCTCATGTCCCATTCCCCCTAATCTAGAAGAGAAAAACAAAACACAATAAGGTATATTTGCTGTGTTGTTAATTGCCATGCACAAGCTTCCTCTTCATGCCCCCGCCCTGCCTGCGAGGCTAATGCCTTATTTGGTAGTCACTCAGGGCTTGTAACTCCCCCCCCCCCCCCCCCCCCCCTCTCCTGTTTAGCTATTGATTTTTTTCCTCCATCACCTGATCAGGCCAACGCCATTAAAGCAACTCTCCCAGGCATCAGCCCTGAGCTTGGCTTCATGGAAGAATATTATGGGATGGAAGTAGGTCTCACTCAGTCATGGTGCATGCAGGATTAGTGGCTGTTTTTTTAGGGGAGGGGGGGGGGGGGGTTATATTTATCAAGGAAAAATGTTTTTGACCTCAGAACCTTTTTGCTGGGGGAAGTGGATTTGCTAGAACTCTCTAGCCCCTTCCCTCTATAGGAACGACTTACGGCAACGGTCGTTTGGAAATATGTTATAGGCATGAATAGGTTCATGGTCATCTAAAGATGAGGATTTTTCCCCCAAAAGAGGAATACAGGCTTGGATGGGTTAAAATCCCTTAGAGGTGATGGCTAGTAGTGATAGCCGTAAAGAAGGCCGTCACCGCTGTGCTTGTGTAATTAGCTGACATATTGCAGGTCCCATTTGCCATGTCTGTGAGACAGCATTGTGACATTTTTATCACTAATAGCTGTCCACTATCGTGTCAATTATAGCCACTGCAATCTGACCAATCAAAACAGTCCCTCAGAGTGTCCTCTGTGAGCTGATCCCTTTCTGATGACCATCTGGCCACAGAATTTGGAATTGTAGAATTACATTTATCGCCCCTTTTTCTGCCATATTGTGGCAAAGGTTGTCACTAGTAAGTTGTGGGCATTACCTCTGACTGCTAGTTGTCTCATACCACAGTTGGGTTAGAATCCTGGTTTGGACATATGAGAGAGTTGCCAGTGACTTAGGGTTCGGCAGTGGTTTTTACAGTTTTTCTGGTTTCTCCAACACTTACAACTGGCTAGGCATAAATTATCAACAATATGGCATAAAAAGTGATGACAATCAAAATTTGAAATTCCCAACTATTTTGGTTTCCTTTGTCTGTTCCGATTCTTCCTAGAACCTTGATCCGCAGTTACTCTCTGCAATGCAAATATATTTCAAGCATGTGAAAAAAGCAGGTGTTCTATTCCAAGTGTTACCTAAAGCAGAAATAAAAGCATCTCAAGGCAATTAATCCACTAGCCACTAGCTACCAAGGCAACCCATTAAGTTGATGAATATCGAAAAAACAGGAAGTAGGCTTTAGCGTGCACTCTCTCTCTCTCTCTCTCTCTCTCTCTCTCTCTCTCTCTCTCTCTCTCTCTCTCTCTCATTCTCTCTCTCTCTCTCTCTCTCTCTCTCTCTCTCTCTCTCTCTCTCCTTCTCTCTCTCCTCTCTCTCTCTCTCACACTCTTTACACCTTTATCTTTATCTTCTTTCCCTCCAGTGGCTGTGCATGAAATCTCAGCGTCAACTAGATTTAGTTTATCTAAGAGAATGTGAGGGTTAAAGGCGTGTAGTAAATACTGTGTGACATATGGTGGTGCTATATGGCTGTGAGGGAGATTGTTTGGCTCCAACTGCCACTGTGTGAGATATCTATCATCTCCTCTGGCTCCTACATCACCATATAGCACACTCCTTTACTATCACTCTAGGCATATAGTACACAGGCGCCATTGCCGCAACCTGCCATTCCCACACATCTACTATCAATCTACACTAGTTATGTCAGAAGTTAGTCATCTTCACACCAGCCAGTGATAGTGGGCAAATTAGTGTTTTGGATGAGGGAAGTATGAAGGATAATTATTATCATGGTTATTACTGATGATATATACATATTTCTGCTACTACTGCTGCTGCTGCTACTCTTCCTCCTCCTCCTTCCCCTACGACTACTACTACTACTACTACTACTACTACTACTACTACTACTACTACTTTACTACTACTACTACTACTACCTACTACTACTAAGTAACAACAGAGATATACCTTTCAGCAGTTCCGTGCTTAGGAAGGTCCACCAACTGCCCTCCTGAGATGCAGTTATTAATGTACTTCGCAAACTTTTCTTCAAATCTCATGCAAGAAGTTTTAAAGGACAAGCATAGAGCAGTGCTACCTCAAAGGTGTACCCCTCTCAATTTGCAGTCACTGGACGCACCAGTGCTTAATGACCTTACAGCAATATTTTCCATTATTCCAAAATTGTCTTAAGTATTGGGACTGGCATAAGGGTGTTAGGACATGCAGAGCTAGAATCAGCTATTAGGCGTTTTGCTGGCCCCTCCCCCTCTCCTCTTCTCTCTCATGCCTGTCAGGCGGTGGAGTAGTAACACAAGTGATGCCCGTTACTGAATGGACATGCTGCTGCTGATGATGATGATGATTATCTCTAAACTTATCACGCATCCTCTGCTGTCTAGACCCTGTGTCGTGTTTGAGGCCCGGATTAGTGCTCTATTTGCTGACATTATCGCCAGCCCGTGCAGGTCTAGACTCCGGGGCGTTGGGAGCGTTTGGATTTGGCTCTGGAGGAGCCAGGGTGGTGGTGAGCGAAACCACAACTATGTGACAAGTGTCCAGGGTAGTGGGGGGATAATTAGTTTCTGTCGCTGGACCCGGGATCTGAGGGGAAACATAACAGCTCCGCTGGTCATTATAAACAACATATGGTTTGACATTAAGTGACCACTGGTTAGCGGCTGTAGTGGACATGGCAATCTGGACAGTATTATTTATAGAGTATAAATATACAATATCACCATATCATTGTAGACCACTGATCTGATTGACCTTCAAAGATAAAGGATATCATATTTATTTTATCCATTTCATTTATTATTTTGTATGTCATTTTATTTTTAACTGTTATTATTATTATTATTATTATTATTATTATTATTATTATTATTATTATTATTGTTATTATCATTATTAATATTATTATCATCATCAACATCATTTACTGTTTTCCAACTAATCCACTAGATTTTTTATTGCGTTTGTTAAGTTTATATACTTATAGAGCTTTAGTGATTAATGGGTTCAGAACTACTTGGATTACTTTATATTAAAACATCATTAAATTGTGGTCAATTCTTTCTTTCCGGGCTATGGGTAGACATAATAGGTTTTCTAGGAATCTTACTATTTAAGGGGTAATGGATAACGCTTACCATCAATATTTGATTACTGCTCTGTGATATGTAAACAATTATGTTAGGTTCTTAGAACTAACGTGCAGTTAGAAACGATAGCCCTGTCTGTTTGTTTCCTTGTTTCCTTGTTTCTTAGAAAGCTAATGTTTGCAGACCAAAAGCCGGTTCCCAGACTCTATGCACACTGTGATGTGATAAGCTTTGAGCTTGCCAATTTCCTAGTCCATGAAATAAGGATACTGTGTGTATTGGTATATTAACCTGGTTCTGGCGTTTGTATTTACTGATATACCTCACAGATGGAGGTGTTTGAATTTTTAATTTCAATTATCATCAATTTTTCTGCCATATTCAGGCTAATTGGTGACTAGCCAATTAATTGTAATCAGTGGAGGGAACCAAACGACCCAGCAAAAACTACTGGCTTACCTAAAGTCACTGGTTACTTCTTTACATGCCCTGACCAGAATATGAACCTGGGCAGTGATGAGAGACAGTAAGCAGTCAGTGGCAAAGTCATGGATCACCAAGCTTTCAGGGTACAAATCTTAACTTGTATATTATTTCAGTCAAAGATATATTACAAGTTAATCTTAAGAGTATCAAAGTAATTGTTTCATAATCATAATTGCATGGTTAGACTAGCCCTGACTATGTGTGTGTGTAAGGAATCACAAAAGGAGGTGGAGGTAGGGGGGGGGGGGGAGTAGTGTGGGGGGTAGAGACTGGGGGGGTAGTATCATCTGCCCACCTGGTGCCTCAGATCCACCAATCCCTGACAGCCTTGACATATATTATGACCTTACTACAACCCAGAACAATTTTACCGATCATCTACCCCCTAGACGCGGTCCTCTGGCTCCCCGTTAATTAGAAGATGAAAGTTGCGGAGACAAGAAGCTCTCTAGGGGAGGAGGTAGGAAAGATTAGCGACTTTGAAGTGCCATAATCGTCTCGGCGGGAGACAGGGGTCGGAAGCAGAGGGAGGTGTTAGTATTTGGTTATCTCTGCCGCCGCCGAGACAAGATTCACTGCTTGAATGGGATTTCCTTCCGTAGTATGTGTGGAGTAGAGAAATACTTAACCCACAACTGCTGCCTTAAACGGTTCCACTATTCTTATGATTTCTTCCTGACATGAGTATATTTTGGAAGATATTTGAAAAAGAAAGATAGAAAATAGGACCAAAGTTTTCCTTAAATGTTTCACAAATTTATACTTAATTATGGACTTAATTTCATTTCTGATGAAAAAGAGCATCTTATGTAACATGTTTGAAGAAGGAATGCCTAACCAAACTATGATAAGAACTTTAGGTCCAATAACTTTCAAAAACATTGACATGTTAGGAAACTATGTCCATATGTGAATACCATGTGAATGCTTGAGATATACATGAGTAAAATGTCACATAGAATAAAACTTACATTCAAATGATTTTCTCAATAATCTTAAAGAATAAATTCATTTATGCAAGGGCCTAGGGACCATTTTATTCAAATATTTTTCTCATAATTCATAAAAAGAATAAATTCATTTCCCCTAGATATTCATTCAAATATTATATTTTTCTCAAAGATCTTTATTCAAAGAATATCTTCATTACCACCCTACAACTTTTCCATTCAAACATTTTTCTCAAAAATCCTATACTTCATGAATGATTTCATTTCCACCAGAGGACCATATCAGCCTGGGAGTGTGGAAGGGGAGATTGTGATTTGTCGCTGGTGAGAAGTGGCGTGCAGTGGTCGGCAGGTCGGCCGCGGTAATCTTCAGTGATTAGAGGTAGTGATAGGACGGGCGGAAGTGGAAACCACAAAAACCCGCTGAGGAGGATGATACATCTTCACGTAGAGGAGTCGTGGCGCTCGGCAAACCCTGAAACACGCGCCGCAGCTAGGATAAATTGTCTAGTAGTCTAGCCACCATGTAGTCTTCAAGCCATCCAAGGCCAGGGTAAAATAATAAAAGCAATATAATTTATATATATGTATACACACACATACATTTACCTGCATGTATTGATCTATTTGTGAATGTAGCTCAATTCCCTTAAAGGCTGTCTTTTTAGGTGATTTTTTTCTCACAAGAGCATCTTTTGAAAAAAAATGACGGAGAAATGTTAATCAAAACCCAATCAACAATTCTCCTTCAGATATTTTGTGAAATTGTGTTTCATTTGTGATTAAATATTATGGAAGATCCAGACATCATGTGGGTATGAATGGATTAACCCTTTTATGTCTAGAGTCACCTTGGGGACTGGGTTGTCTTTACTTATG
Organism: Maea johnstoni; assembly: GCA_963942565.1. Lineage (NCBI taxonomy): Eukaryota > Metazoa > Annelida > Polychaeta > Spionida > Magelonidae > Maea > Maea johnstoni. The sequence goes on from OZ012699.1 coordinate 10,695,666, forward strand.
GTACTTATGAAAATAATTTATCATATATTCACAAACCTAGCTGCACTGATACAGGGTTATCAAAACCAGCATTGTTAAAAAATAAATTACCGCAATAACCAGGGTGTTTTTGTTTGTGCCAGGCATGAATAGGTTAAGCTCACTTGTGAGACAGATACCCGACACCCCATGTTTTCACATACAGATATAATTCATCCAGGCATGTTTTGATAGTTGTAGCAGTATTGCCTGAGTGGCAGACCCTGCAGCCATCCGGGCACCCTAAGCTCAATCATGTGGGGTTCATCTGCACGTGGGTACCCTCAGGGGAGGGTTCTGGCACCCAACACCCCACCAATAGGCAGACCTTGCATGGGTAGCTCATCTTTGTCTGCATGTGATGCTCTCAGTGTAAGCTTTTGGCACCCAACCCACAAAACCAGACAGATCTGGGCTTCATTTTCAGGTGGATACCCAAAGAGTAGGGTCTTAGCACCCTTTAGTAGGCAAATCTGCATGTGGATACCCTTAGGGGTTTCACCACTCAGCACCCTATTAGTTGGCTGATCTGTGGTTCATGTTCATTTGTTTATCCTTAGAGGTAGGCATATGGGCAGGTGTACGTCCCTCAGTGCCTGGTTCTGGACCTGATCACCCCAGCTAGTACAGGACGATTCTGGGCTCATCTACTGAGGGGTATTCAGGCACCCTTCTCACAGTACGGTTCTGGGTCTGTCTTTTGAGGGATATTTTAAGACACCCTATTTGCCTTCACCAGAACTGCCTAATCTCTCTGTTTATTTTCATACCCTAATGTTTGTTAGAGTTGTAGCAATCAAACTGCAGTTCTGCCAAATCAATCCATGCATTTATTCCTAGTGACTCCGTGGGAACTGCCAGGATTCTATACACAACCTGTACTCCTCCTCAATCTTCAGGGGGAAATATCTAACATAGTATAGTCAACGAAGTTAACACCATAACGCAAGCCAAATTGTGTGAGAGAGAGAGAGAGAGAGAGAGAGAGAGAGAGAGAGAGAGAGAGAGAGAGAGAGAGAGAGAGAGAGAGAGAGAGAGAGAGAGAGAGAGAGAGAGAGAGAGAGAGAGAGAGAGAGAGAGAGAGAGAGAGAGAGAGAGAGAGTCACGGAGAGGAAGAGAGAAAGTCAGAGAGGAAACAAAAGAAAGATTACAGAGGTAGAGAATGAGAAAAAGAATGAGAGAAGTTGAAAGAGAATAACAGGAATGGAAAAAGAGGGATGAGCAAACAGACATATAGTTACTTATACACTAAGTTGCTGTTTCCAGACTCCTGTCCATTTTTCTTCAAATCAAATGATATATATATTTCTCATGTTTTGAAAATATGTACTCACTGAGCTTTTTATTACCTGTGATAGAGCTGTATAGGTTAAACTAAAATGCTGTATAATGGGACAGGCATGGTGTGTAACTACTCTTGTGAAACTGACACCACAGAACTAGTAAACATCAGGTTATAAATTACATTTTAATGAATTCCGTTTGAATGGGATTATTTCTTATTTTGCACTGGAGTTCAGGACAACCCGCCCTCCTCCTACAATATGAAGATAAATTAATGCACTTGGAACTAGGAATTTAAATTGTTTTGTTCTTCTTTTCCCATGAGTGAAATGACACAAGGAGGTTAAATTTCTCATTCTTATCCATGTTCAATGTTGAATTTAATATATTGTGGCCCTGTACCTAGTATATCTTTTAGTTTTGTTTATGAGCCAATTGACACTGGTGTCAGTTTCCCTGCTGTTGATAAGAGCTGTGGCTCTGTTGGTAATAAATGGTTCCTGTAATGTATAAAGCATAATTTAGTACTTGATGTATAATTAGCTATCTGTTTTAAATTAGCACAACTTCATTGCTGGTGGAGTATACACAATCTATAGGACAAGCTGTGAATGTGTAAATGTTGGTCAATAACATCAGAGTAATTGCACCTTATTGTCTAAGCCTACAATAGTGACTTGGTATGGTTTGTGTAAGAGACTGATATCCTGTGGCTTATATTGTGGATGGCACCAAGGGTGGGCACCCTGATAAGCCAGAATCCAGAGTTTTTCGGAACTAGGGTTGGATGACATGTGTCGGCAGTAGAATGGGTGTAGGGGGGGGGGGGGGGGTTGACTGTAACGTGTTCGTGTTCGGCGTTCATTTACCCTACAGGTCTGTAGGGTAAATGAACGCCCGGCCGCTACGCGTCGCCACCGTCCTGTATTATAATATTATAATTACTTGTGACGTCATCAAAACTGTAAAATCGCTAATTTCACTGATTTAAAAAAGGTTATTTAATTTCCTAAAAGTGTATTCTTAGTACAATTAGTCCATTGAATGTATCCATGCTGTTTGACCAAAACAGAGTGGACGCTATCATACATAACTGGAAGAACCAGGTTTTCAGTAATGAAACAATCCCAGGCGTTCCACAAAGGCTTTCGACGTGTTTGAAGCCGCCTAACGGCGGGTTCTGGAACCTCGCGTCAAGAGGAGGTATCTCACTGTCAACACCTGGTGAGCAAATTCAGAACTAAAGATGTTTTAAGACACAGTTTTCAGTTGGCATGATGTTCATATTGGATGTATTAAGAAGTAAAATGCTATTGGCTGCTATAGGGTTAGGGTAGATCTGTCCTAGAGTGAGGATAATTTAGATGTTGAGCAATGGCCTATATGATGGGGTATAAACACAGTAATGGCCAGTATATATACTCAGTCTACCGTAAAAAGGAGCATTATCCTGGACTAATAAGTGACCCTGCTGGGCTGTGGTCAATGACTGAATCAGGAACCAGCAATCTTTTGTAAACTTTCTTTATAAAACACCATGGGGCACTTCATGCATGGGAGAACTCTTCTGGAAAGAAGTCCACAAAGATGCAAGCATGACAGACTGGTGTACAGAGCATGTTTGGACGTGCTGGAACATGCAAAAAGCTACAGATGAGCTATATTTGTGGTATACGGCTGTGGAAAAGACACATGGCGAAAGACATTACAGCATATAGCACAAACTGTAGGAAGTATATATACCACAGAAGTAGGCTAGTCACTAGTATATAGAGTGAAGATAAGGGCAGCCTTGCATCACTTTCTAAACTCACCTTCTGAATGCACTTGCTATGATAGTTGACCTAAAGTCAGCTATGGCTGTAGGGTACTGATTATGCATTCACCTTGCTGAGAGGTGAAAAAAACTATTATGTACAACAACTTGAGTTGTATTGTATTATTATAAACTTCAACTTTCGTATACAAAAACATGTGACGGGATTTCTGACATCAATTGGCAAAATAATCAACCTGCTCAGTGTACAGCAGCAAATGAGAGAAATCTTGGCACAAAGCCAAAGGTTTTGGTGATTCCCGTGCTAAGAAAGAGCTGCCCCTTGGTTTCACTTACCTAAGGAATGGTAATACAGCATGAGCCTGTGTGGGTTATCTAGTCTGTGTGGCCAAGCACCTGCCAGGTATTCTTACCAGCAAGTCAGGATTGGAGACAAACAAAAGTTCAGGTGAGAACTTATTCTATTACATCAAAGACCTTAAGTGTAGGGATAGGTGGTTATCAACTTTTTTCTCCTTCAAAAAATACCTGCGGTAATTATAAAGACAGCGACACCAAAGTGAGGACATCTAAGGGTACTACAGACATGATTGGGTTAACCTAAGTTGAACACGCTGAAATGTTCAGTACCTGCAGGTTTTATGCTGTTTGGAATATATATATATAAATATATATATATATATATATATATATATATATATATATATATATATATATATATATATATATATATATATATATATATATATATATGTATATATGTATATAATTTACACTATTTGAAGAAACAGTTTTTCCAGATATATTTCATGATGTTCATTCATTTTCAAAATATTGACAAACATGTTATACTATATCCATATACAGAACATGCCTAGACTGATCTCTACTGCCTAGAACTTCTGCTACCATGTGTTTTGCATATACAATAGCTTTTTTGACCCCCAAGTTCTATCAAATTACAAAGAGCGTGATTTTTTGTTAGTTATAAAAAAGTTGTTGAGGTGATGTTCGGTTGAGGTAGACCCCCTAGTGGTGTTAGTCCGTGGGCTAGGTAGGGTTACCGTAGCACCCCCCTCAGTACTCTACTACTTGGTTACTGCCTTATAGAACTGGACAAGCCGCATCTAATGAAGCATGTTAACATTGCATAAACTCATTTGGACTCCGCATTTTGGGGCATTTTCACCCAAAAATGGCCAAAAACGAGTGATTTTTGTAATTTCTTCATAGAAAATTCATTTTTCGTAACTAAAGCTCCAGATGTTGTACATATATACTTATGGCCATGGAGATTAACACCAAATATGATTTTACTATTCAAATGACCCCTGGCAGATTTCTCTGCCGTTTTTGACCGGAAATTCACCAAAAAACGGCTATTTGTGCAGTAAATCTTATTTTCTCAGCTCAGCCACAACCCCAAGGTGCATGTTAACATTGGTTTAGTGTATTCAAAAACTGACCCTGGATCTGTTGAACACATTGGATAGTGTTAACATGGTAGCAATTCAGTCTGAGCGTGATTTTATGGGACTTTCTTTTCCGCCTACCTCTATATCATAGTTTTCTATAGCTTCTACTGTCACTTCCTTATTGTTTTTAGTCATTTTACTTGGGTTATAGGGATCTCTAGGTATAAGGAGAACATAGGACTTGTGTGTACTGTAAGTCCTGTAATGGTAACTCACAAGAAGTGACAAACATTGTTGACAGAGAGCATTCTAACCATTATCAAATAAACTCAATAGTTACCTCACCTATCCTAATTTACATAATGATATATCTCATCCCTTCTATTTGTGGAAACTAAACACCCAGTAGGCTGCAGAAAGCATCCACACAATACTAAATAGCTTGCTCTAACTCCAACATAGGAGGTGTAAAATGGTTTCCTGAATCCTATCCTGTCGCCTCTGTTAGCTTCATACCTAATGACTTGGGTACCTGTTTCTAATCTGATCTACTACGATTTTCCGTAATTGGCTGGGTACATATATCTCATCACAGTCATTGGTACCAAGTAGGCTGGTTACCTTTAACTTATCCTAGCCATTACCGATATCCCATCCTTAAACTCTTAATATCTTAGATATAATTTTCCCTACCATTACCCATACAAATGCTTAGAGGCTAGGTACCTGTATCCTATTAGGGATCAACAATCAAGGTAATACTATATAGCTCATGGCTACTAAATCTTAGTTGGTAGGGCTGCTACTAAAATCTTGGGAGCAGTAGCCCAAGTAGCCCTTATGAGGGCTAATGGTTCTAATTGATCCAGGTTATAGCACTACCAAATCTTTAGAACTAGTAGTTACATTGGCTGTTGATCCCTGCCAATAGTTGGGTTATTCTACCTCCCAGCTCATGTGTTTGTCCCATCTCATCTCAGCTATTACCCGAGGCATCATTATGTTTGGTACCTATATACCATCCTCTATTACACCCAGCATCAATAGGGTTTGAACCTCTGTTACTGGGGTGGTCATTTACTGTTATACCAGTTTAGCCAGTCTATCCTCTTCCAGATATGATTAGGCTTTACCATCCTTCTTTGGGTCAGTCACTGACCGTCTTCAGGGAAGAGAGAGAGAGAGGGTGATCCAAAGATATATAGTTAGGCTATTCCACCCTTCCTGTGGTCAGTCATCGACCTTCCTCAGGGCTTAGTCTAGCTACCTGTCCCCTTGACTGGCTACACCAGTGTAACATTGAATCTCACCACACCCCATCCTGGCAATTCTTCAGTAACTGAGGTTCCAATCCTCAGAACAATAGCTTGAATGAGATACACTTACCCAGACTTTTTGTACTTAAAGTAATAGCTAAAATAGATAACAGTTACCAAGTATAGTGGAATTCAGGGTAATAATTTGGATGAGGTAATGATCCCAAGCCTTTTAGGTTTTTGCAAAATGGCAATCCAGCCTATTCTGGACTAATAACTAGGATGAGATAAAACCTACCCGGGTTTAGGGTGGTAGATAATGGATACAGGTACCCAGCTGGAATAAGATGGGACATATGCATAGGTTTTTGACATAAAGGTGTTTAGGGTTACATAGCTCATAACTGCTATGGGGTACAGGTCAATTGCCCATAAGGCTTGAGGGTGCTTACTGCTATGGGAAACATATCCAAATATAAAGGTTTAGGGCAATAGGCTGATATGGAAAACAGGTATATTGGTAAATAGCAGGGATGGGATGGGGAGGGATACAGGTGCCCATCATTATGCCAATTATGATGGGTGGGGGAACTGTTAAGTTTATTTGATAATCAGCATTTTGTTCATCCCTTTTTCTGGCTTATTGCGGCTAGTTTGTGACTAGTCAGTTGTAACTGGTGGAGGAGTACCCGGCGAAAACCACCACCTAACCTCAAGTCACTGGCAACTTTCCCACATGCCCCGGCCAGGATTCAAAGCCAGGCAGGGACGAGAGACAGCTAGCAGTCAGTGGCAATACCTTTTATCACCTGCTTTGCTGTAATTCTCTATGCTGATTGGTCAGGTGTTAGACCTGGATCCGTTCACACTTCAATATTGAACGGCAGAATTCAATATTACCTACTTGAACCACCATTTTAATCGATATTACCACTTGGCCAGCAATATGACCCCTAGACGTCACCAGCCTCGTTCTGCCCTCCAAAGTTATTTTTAAATTTTATGAGATGTATTTGTTCTTTTTTCTTACCATGAAAGAGCAGGTGATAAATTTGTTATGCCTTATTGGAAAGTGCAGTCCGGCCTGCTATCCACCCTCAGTCATCCAGATCCCACGAGGTGGAGCCAAGTGGGATGTGGATGACTTTGGATGGATATCAGGCCGGATCACACTTTCCAACAGGGCGTAACTAATATGATACCACACGGCTATCAGGGCAGGCCCAGATTTGATAATCAGACAGTATGGTTTGGATGCTCTCTGTCAACAATGTGTATTACTTCTTGTGAGTTGCCATTTCATGACAGTACAAGCATGCCCTATGTTCTCTTTATGACTAGGGCTCCCCATAACAAATATGAAATGATCAGAATTATTAAAGAAATGACAGTTGAAGTTGTAGAATACTAGCATCTCTTCACAAGAAGTGTAATACTAGTATTATACACAGGTTCACCTTCTCAGGATCACCTTCTAACATCAAAATATGGCTTTGGAGCCAATTTCAGTTAAAAAGTCACTGGACCCTGACTACTTCATCCAACTATAGTCATTTCTGATCTACTATCCATGTTAGGAAATACCCTAGCATTGCATTATTACATTTATCGATATTGACTGACTTTTGGCCTCATAGAATAGCTTTTAGATATGATTGAGCTGGCCTAAAACAATTGATATGTATCCCACTAAGACAGATATCAATTATAGAGCAACTACATATGAATAGGTTAAATACCTTTCAATAGTAAGGTTTCCCTTCAGAAATCTGTTTCCAAGCTCAAAACTTGATGTGAAGCAAATTTTGTTAAAATTTGGTTGTCCCGGACAACTGGGCAATCCATTTTCATGACCCCATATGTTTATACCATATTCAAACTATTTCAGCTATCAGACATGTATTAAATTGCCACTTCTGATTTGAAAATATATATTTTTTTATCATTTTAAGCTATTATTTGGTTATTTCTGATATAGAGGTAGGCGGAAAAGAAAGTCCCATAAAATCACGCTCAGACTGAATTGCTACCATGTTAACACTATCCAATGTGTTTAACAGATCCAGGGGCAGTTTTTGAATACACTAAACCAATGTTAATATGCACCTTGGGGTTGTGGCTGAGCTGAGAAAATAAGATTTACTGCACAAATAGCCGTTTTTTGGTGAATTTCCGGTCAAAAACGGCCGAAAAATCTGCCAGGGGTCATTTGAACAGTAAAATCATATTTGGTGTTATTCGTTATGGCCATAAGTATATATGTACAACATCTGGAGCTTTAGTTACGAAAAATGAATTTTCTATGAAGAAATTACAAAAATCACTCGTTTTTGGCTATTTTCGGGTGAAAATGCCCCAAAATGCGGAGTCCAAATGAGTTTATGCAATGTTAACATGCTTCATTAGATGCGGCTTGTCCAGTTCTATAAGGCAGTAACCAAGTAGTAGAGTACTGAAGGGGGTGCTACGGTAACCCTACCTAGCCCACGGACTATGTAATGTGACACTAGTTTCCGTACACAGATCAGTGTTAACTCTTTTCATACTCATGTTGCCAAGTTGTATGAAAACTTGTAAAAGCATATTTAGCTTTATTTTTGAGGGAGAAATCTTCATCAAAACCCAATTACCTTCACATATTAGATATTGATTTAGCTCATATACCATAACATATCATATAAGCATCATAAAACTTGATGACACTTTCTAGAGTAGTATATAGCCCTCCACAACCCATTCATTCCTTAAGCAAAACCTCCTGACTAGTTTGCTTTCTCTAACAAAACAGTTTTCAGAAAAAAAATGTTGCATGAATATCAATCAGAAGCTAATATCTGAGTCTCCTCCAGACATTATTTTCCTAACATTTACTTAATTCTTAAGTTACTTTTAAAAGGTGTTTTCAAAGAAATCTTGAAAACCAATGTCAAGAATATCTTCAGGCATGAATGGATGTCAGCTAAAAAGGCCAGATTTGTATGGGAATATCTTTACAATAAAAAGCATATTTAAGGAACTATCTTATTGGAAGTTATTCTCTCCTTCAATTATTTTGTGATTTAGTGGTTTATTTAAAAGTTATTTTTAAAAGCGTCATAGATCCAGATGACCATTGTCAAAGATTTCTCCTGGCTTCAATAGGTTAAACTCGCTGCTCCCCCAGCGAGTAGTCGTGTCTCAGGGCAGTGTTGTCGCCACGATGGGGCGATGATTCATTCACGTGGAGAGTATTTTTGGGTTTTCTCTCCACCAATCAAGGCCCTGGTCTTGAGGAGAACTGTTCCCAACACCCCTGCCACCACGAGTAGAACCAGCCCTGCACCCCTCTCACTCTTTCTGAGAGTGTCACCCTCTCGCGAGCTGCCCAGGCACAGCATTCAGCTCAAACCCAGCGCTGCGGCAACCACACTACCCTAACCACAGAACATCAGCCTATGTGTGTATGAGTGCACCCGGGAATCCTGGAGCCAACAGAGATATAGTGGAGGAACTGTCAACAATAGAACAATCGTTCTCTTCACATGGATTACAGTCATAACGCAGACTTGCACACTTTACTACACCTCATATGCAATGGATGTGCATTTATTTTACCTGCGATAAAACTACAGATTTGCACTGTAACTATGGATTTTATCTGTTGATTAGTCCTGAGTGCTTGTTAGCTTACTTATTGAACTCTCGGCATTAGATTGTGAACTCCAATTTAAAGTTAATTTCTGAATGCAGAGACAGAGACAATATCTTTTCTATTTGTAACATTTCTCATTGCTTGTATTTCTCGGTGCATAGGGCAATATTTTGCACTATTGACCACCAATGAATCAAATTATATTTGGTTATTTCATTTGATGTGCCTGACTCTAGTATTTCTGCAGAAACTGGGACCCTAATTTACGAGACAAGGTGTCATCTGATAATATCAAATAAGAAGATTGTAAGGGGCACATTTCCTGAATATAATACTGCTTTAATGCATTTACAGCAAACATTCTGTGATACAAAGTGGAAGAAGTAAAAATATATGTGTACAAAAAACGCGCCGTTGAAGAATGCTGGAATACCATCAACTCAAATCAGGAGGGATCGAATAGTGTCATTTATTACCAAAAGATGGCGCTCTACATCAACATTAATGTTTGGGTCACTTCCTGTGCTTCAACACTCTACGAGATTCTGGTGGGCGTACAGGTACACATTGAACTGTATTGTGGCCTGGTCGCTGGCGCCTGAACTTCAAAAACAGAGGGAAAGCAGTATGAAAAGCACATTTACTTTATCAGAGGTTATCCAGATTTCAAGTTTCTCTTGGTGGATGCAAGAGTAGAAAAGCATCTTGTAAGTAAGAACTTATACGCAGGTAATCAGAGAGACAGTCAGAAGGAACTGCAAACTTCCTTTTAGCCCTCTTTTGGAGGAACTGTCAACTACTTCTTTCCCACCTAGTGGCAGAAATGTGAAATGTTTCTTGACTACCGGTTGAAGGAACTGTAAACTACAGTAGTCACCAATTTTAGGAACTTCAAAGTGAAGCCTAGCCACCTATTGGATAAATTGTGAACTGCTCTAAAACCACCTATTGGAGAAACTGTGAACTGCACTAAAGCCACCTATTTGAGTAACTGTGAACTACATGCAAGTCACCTATTGGAGCAACTGTGAACTACATGCAAGTCACCTCTTGGTGAAACTGAACTAGCCACCTATTGGAGAAACTATGAACCAAGCCTCCTCAAGCAAATGTTGTGATGTTGTCGGGTATGACATGATAGGGAGAACAGCTGATGGCAGAAACTAGACTCGTAGCCGCTCTGCATGGGGCCTGCCTCCTAGGCTTGTTATGACGGAATAAAAAAACTGGCAGTCAAGTCATCCTGTATCTGGCAGGAGCATAGGTATATAGAAGATACAGAGTGATGGCGCACCTCAAACTGTGCTAATCTGTATCAATTCACCGCTGGCACTGACACTGCAGTGGGCGTCTGCTTTTTATGACTAAGAATATTACAAGTCAGAGTGGCAAGTCAGTATATTAGTTGATGATGGTAACAGTGTGCTGCTAATTTTGCAGACCTCTGTCAACCTGTCAGGCCTCTGCCCGGGAGGACTGCTCCCCTATTTATGACTGAAAGACTACAAATGATGTGTGCATTTCAGCTGCTTAGATCAACACAGTTTGTCATCCTTTTCTTCAATAAGGAAAACCTACTTGTTCTTGTAACTGGGCAAGTTGCAAGTCAGAGAAGTGAATTATTGTGTTGCAGACAGTGCATTTGAAACTTGCAAACCTCAGTTAATTTGTTAAATTCAGTGTGTATTGCTTTGATGTGCTGCAGTGACAGAGAACGCTAGAAACTGATAAGAAATGTGATCCTAAAAGATCATTGGTTGAGTAATATCGTGACTGGCAGGTTGTCACTCATGGTCACCAAGTGTGCTCATCACTCTGAAATACACCAGAACTGAAATAGGTGAAAAAAGATTTCTAAACAGATTTGTTTTTGGAAAAGATGGGATTATTACCTGGTCATTTTTAAATAGCTTCTTTTCTACAACCACAAATTTCAATTCTTCTGAGAATTATTTTTCCTCTCTATTTTCTCTCCTTTGACTCTTCTATGATATTTATGTAGAGAGTTAAATGAAAAGACATTCGAAAGTGACATCTTGAGAACTCGTTTCTGTGGAAGGTGAGAAAATCAACAAGCAGATTCTCCGGTTACTACTACGACTACTACACAACCAGCTCACTGCCACGGCAACAGGAGAGCACATGGTTCTGTTTACGTTGGAGTCTGTCGCTTGTCACATGCTCCATCTCGTCAGGAGAAGTGCCTGCAACCCTAAGCACCCCCTCAGCATCCTGAGGACTGAAAAGGAAAAGAATTTGCCAGCTCTTGCATTTAGCAATTCATTTTCTTTAATTTAGATTGAAAACTGATGCTGAGAACATAACAAATACTTTTTTTAATGAAACTTTTATTTATGCTGATAAGCTCAAACTTGCAGCCGGGGCAAGTTCATTCAATCTAGGGAGCTGTGCACTTGTACGGCTGTGACGAACAGACAGACAGGCGAGGATCGCCCGCCAGTTGTAAGCTGATCAGGGTAGCCTGCTGACCTGACCCCAGATCCAGGGTCCTGAAAAAACACTGTCTGCCCCACAGAGAAAAAAAAACACAAAAACTTGTAAACACAAGACATCTTGTTGATGATTGCAGGCTGGAAAATTGAGGCTTTGGGTGTTTTTTTCACAGCCAATCGGTTCTTATGTTTTGAGAAATATGAGCACTGTTATAAACTTCTTATCGATGAGGTGATAAGTTTGTACCTTTTTTTCGATTTCTCTAAGAAATGAGTAGGTGTCACTTTCCAAAATTAAAGCAATGATGCCTGTAACTGATATATTGAAATGTGTAACAAACATTCATTGAATTGTCTAAAAAGTGGACAAAAAAATTATGAAGTAGGAGTTAAACATCAAAGTGAATAGCAGTATTATTTGATCTTTACAAAATAATGATGGTTTCGATAATGGTGGTTTTCTTAGGGATTTATAATTTGGCCTTAAAATGTAGGTGATTTTCTAGTTATCACTGACAACTTCAACTTGGATATAGATTAACTCTCAAAAATGGCTGCATGAATATCATGCTTCTGTTTAAGTAATCCTTTTTCTGCGGAAAAAAACACTTATGTTTATTAGGTGACATACTCCTGTAGAATTAAATGAGTTGAAAGGGCTGAAGACTTTGTCATAGTGATGAGAAAAAAGTTTAAAGCAGTAACCATAGTGATGAACAAGGGGTCAAGGATGTTGTCATAGTGAGGGTTATGTAGTTAAATAATATTATCATTACCCATTGTTGGGTATTTCTGTTTAAAAAAGATGGATGCCCTAAATCCTTTTGGGTTTTAGAGCGTTTTTTGAGCATTTTGTCAAGTTTGATTGCTCTCTAGTTTTATTTGTATTGTAAAGTTAAGCACTATGTACCAAGAGTTTTTTTATATGCATTATTTTATTACATTACTTAATTTGCTTATAAAATAGGCATTGTCTTGTGCTCAATCAAAGTTATCAGCCAAGTGGTGCAGGTTTTATTTGATATCAGAATCTGACACGGCACAATTTGATTGGCTGGTGAAGTTGATGCTGCTTCAAAGGTCTATAGTTTAGCCACTTGGAAACAGGGTTCTTTTGAAAGGGTTGCTGTTTTTCCCAGGACACTCCACGGAGAGCTGTTTCTCAAGTGATTTCTAGTGGCAGCTCATTCAGAGTCAAGGAGCAGGGAAATCTGAGAAACCTCACGCTGATCCAGCCAATAGAAATACGGCTCTAATTTCATAAAAAGTTTCAGAAGTTTTGTATTTAGTAACACATAACAAGAACACTTGATCGCGTAATTGAGGTCTGGTTAGTTAAGTATGGTGATATGCTGTTCCTTTATGTCAATTGTCAAGAAGCCAGAAGCGGCAAGTATCAACAATTGCTTTAGAACATTCAACAATAGAATTTGTATCTATTGTTTTTAAGTGGGAACAGTTGCTTGGAACACCTTAGATGTTGTTTGATTCTGATCACCTATTTATTTTGGTTCTCTAAGGCTAGATATTGGAGTGTAGAATTTGATAAAGGCTTTACAGTTGGAACAAAAGAAAACGTTATTCTAAGAGTTTGATGTAACTCAGTTCTGTATAGTGCAATATATTTATTTGTATTATTGTTCCTTTGATTTAGTAAAAATAATCCTATGCCTTTTCAATATATATCATTTCCGACAAGCTACCTTGTAGTGCTGCCCCCTAGAGGGACTTATTTCATCAGATTACTGTATATTAGGATTATAGTTGCTACACAACTATTTCTATTTTGTCTAGGCATTATCTGTGATAAGTTTACTTAGAGTTTGATTAGTCAGAGTGTGTGGTTTTGAAGGTTTTGGAAATCTGCAAGTTTTTATGAACTGCAGTTCGGTTGGTTTTTCTTGATCTCATTTGTAAAGAGTGTGTTTTTATCATTTTTATAGTTTTACTTGTAGACAAATCTGTCCGCTGTATAGGAACAGTGCTTAAGTAGTTATTTATGTTTACATTGAATATTCTTCAGTATTCATTGTATTTTAATAGTATTGTATATAGGGGAGTCTATGTGGTTGTGGGTATTGAGTTGATCATATTGTATTATAGAAATGCCATGTTTTGCCAAAAGATGGCAGCACTTTCCAACAATAGCCAATTAGTTATTTAAAAAAATAGGCGAGGTCTGTTCATTGAGACACTAATGTAGAATATTGAGAATGAGAAAAAGAGATGTCAGAAATGGACACTAGGTGGCCAAAGATTACTACTAACATAAAAAATCCAGTGTATTATTAGTTGACTAAAAGGACTATAGATGGCTATGATACCTTTTGAGTGATGCATGAAACTAAGAACTGTTTTCTGATAATTTGGAAAATTGCACAAGGTTGCGTTTGAACCTTTGAGAGAAAAGGTTGTTCCTGTGTATTGATAGTAAAGAAAATGGACTATAGATGGCACTGTCGTCAATCCAGTTACCATAGTGATGCCTGAGACTAAGAACTGTTTCCTGCTGATGTGGAGAGTTGCGCAGATTTGCGTGCGAATCTTTATCAACGTGCGGTACCTGAAGCCGCAGACTAAGATGCTCTCCGCCCCGGGCCGCAAGATGGTGGGCCACAAAGGTCAGGGGTCATTGTGGTTCGCTGTCAAATATTTCGCCAGCTTTGCCGGAATAGATGCAAGGTTAATATTTAAGCGTTAACATAATGTTTCTGAACTCATGGAGAGGTTTTAACATCAGAATGAGGCTTGGCGACCAATCTGCATCCGCATCAAAAGTTGGTCATCAACATTCTGAAGTCAAAACTGAAGCAATGGTTCAAAATGCATTATATTTAACTTACTTTCTCTGTTTATTCTGTTTATTTATGCAGTGATCTTCTGTCATAGTAACACATGGTTTAGCTGTACGGGATTGCCTCTGTGGCTGAGTGGTCCAATGCTTGATATGTATAGCTGCTATGTCGGTGGTTTTCCCTGGTCACCGTAGTTTTCTCCACCACTATGATTGGCTAGTCACAATTTAGCATGATTATGGCAGAAAATGTGACATTAAACCAAAATTATTTTTTTTTTGTCACTTAGAAAAATTTAACTAATTGTTGTGGACTTATTCTACTGGCCAGTCATGATTGAGCATAGAAAGGCAGAAAAAGGACATTTTACCAAATTCTTTTAATTGATGTATGTGTGATACTATTAGTTATCAACTGTTTTGGAGTATGATACAACTTATATCTCGCAATCAGAGGGCTGTATCACCCTCGGCTGCGCCTCGGGTGATACAGCCCTCTGATTGCGAGATATAAGTTGTATCATACTCCAAAACAGTTGATAACGAATTTATCTCATAATTGCCTCCTCGACCCCTGCACAGGTAATAAAAATGAACATACATACATACATACAAATACTGGGAGGTTAATATAGGATTCTGAGAGGGTAATACAACTTCATATCATATACCAATTGACCAATCAAAAGCCTAGAATTTTGCCAATCATGAGATAAAGTATTTTATCCAGTGTTACGCTGTATAACATGTTCCGTATCTTGCTGTTTTCCAGTATGCTATGTTTGGAGCACGAGATGGGAAGACTCAGTGTTACGCCGACCAAATCTTCCAGTACGACGACGAACACCAACTCCCCGCAGTCAGCCCCGACGACGCCCTCGCACGCGGACGAGTCAACCAGCGTGGACGTCAGCTATCGCGACGGCGCGCAGAGGGGCTTCTTCGAGGGTCTACTAGGCTGTCTACGCCCAGTATGGACCATCATCGGCAAAGCTGCCACAGCCGAGTTAAAGCAGCAAACGACAGGTAGGTGGAGCCACTGATGGTTATATTTCATGCCATGATATGCACTGATGCTTGTGAAAAGTTAACGTTCAAACAACGTAGTAGCATTTGTGTTGTTCTTGTATATTATTATAACAGTTATATTGGATAAAAGTGCTCAGTTGAATTGAACTAATTACTGGGTGTACTATTTACTCGTTGATTTATTACGTTATTAATAGATTTGTAAATTGATTAATTGATTAATTTTATTAATGGTTGATTTATTAAGGATAGGCCAAGTAATGGTTTTTTGAGAGGATGTTTTTTATTATTGCTTAATGTGTTAATTAATCTATTAAACATTTTCTTTATAGATTTATCGACATATTTATAAATGGATCTAACAACTGATTTATTGAAGATTTTAGATACGTGTGTTAATTTCTTAATTAATTTCTTGAATGGTTTTCAGACGATTGGGAGATTCCGTTTGAGAATATCTCTGACCTGCAGTGGCTGGGCAGCGGTGCCCAGGGAGCTGTCTTCCTCGGGAAACTCAGCGCGGAGGAGGTCGCCGTCAAGAAAGTCAGAGATGTCAAGGAAACGGATATCAAACATTTACGGAAACTCAATCACCCAAATATTATATCCTTCAAGTGAGTATGACGATGATAATAATGACTATCATGAAAGAAATGAAGATTAAGTCCTACTTAAATGACTAGTAGTAGTAGTAGTAGTAGTAGTAGTAGTAGTAGTAGTAGTAGTAGTAGTAGTAGTAGCAGTAGTAGTAGTAGTAGTAGTAGTAGTAGTAGTAGTAGTAGTAGTAGTAGTAGTGCTACTACTGCTACTACTACTACTACTACTACTACTACACACATATGTAAACAAATCAGAAAGAAATTGGAAACATCTCAGTTGCCACCTTGTGAGCAATTTCAGAACTAAATTGGAGTAGAATTAAATTTAATTTGGTGTTCTTTTCAGGTTAGATATGAAAAGTAAGAAAATGCTAGGCCTATATAGGGCTAGGCTATGTGAAAAGTAATTGTAAAAACAATTTAAAGAAAAAGTTCCATCTGTAATATATATAAAAGAAGAAAATAGGTCTCTACTGTTCTTTACAGAGGTACATTATTGTGTTACTATTTCCTTTAGAGAGACAAATCTCATATAAAGATATGTTATCAGCAGTTATATCTCAATCAGTTGTGGAAGTTTTAAGACAACATCCTTTTCTGAAATGATAATGCAGTCCCTGAAAACTGATCTAATTTCTGCTGTGTTATTTTACACTGAATTATATTAAAACTACTGTTAACGCATTTCACTTAGATAAAAGTTAGAATTATTGCTGAGTAAATTTGATTATACAGTTTAAAGGAGTGCGTTCAATGTCCACTTATTTGATTATCTGAATGGTCAGAATAAATCTAATAGAAAAGGATGAAATTTGATTCAAGATGAAAACATCTACTGGTTAACCATTAATGCTTGCAGTGGACACAATGACCTGACCATTGTCATGAAATCCTGCAGGCCTTAGCAGACTTGGCTAGATATTTGTAGGGGAAATTTTATTAATCATTACCAACAACTCTCCTTCAAGTATTTTTTTTTTAATCATTCCTAATTCCTGTGTTATTATCAAAAGAGGAAAAGTGGAGTCTGCATATTTAGAGACACATGTACCCTAGTTAACTGATAAACCATTACACTAACCCTGCTACTTCTGTAGCAAATCCAGTACCAACAATAACAGGAGAAAAATTATTTGTTTGTAGAAGCTCAAAATGTATGCTGGCAAACGTTCATGTTGTTTTTGTTTGTGTTTTAGGGGTGTGTGTATGCAGGCGCCGTGCTACTGTATCATCATGGAGTACTGTCCGTACGGTCAGCTGTACGAGATCCTGCGCGACGGCAAGGAGATCCCGCCCATGCTGCTGCTGGACTGGGCCAAGCAGATCACCAGCGGCATGAACTACCTGCACTCACACAAGATCATACATCGCGACCTCAAATCACCTAAGTAAGTCACAGCTATTTAGGATTTGTAAAACGTATTACATGCTATTGTTATATATATTTTTTGTTGCCAAAGGCAACCACAAATTTCCTGATATTACATTGCATTGTGGAATCTGTCACAATATATGGGATTTGACAATGGGATAGGTAGGAGAATGAAGCACATACACGTTACCATAATGAGCCGTTCATACCTGTAGGTCCCTAATACAAATACTGTTGTAAAAGAATAATGTATTCTTATTCGTTCTTAACAAAGGTTATTAAATCCAAGGAATCAAATGCATTTTCATGATGACCTATGATTCCAACTAATCATCTATTCATGTGAATCTTGGGACCTTAGATTATAATGGATGCTCTCTTGTTTTTCCAGTGTATTGATAGCTAAGAATGATGTGGTGAAGATCTCGGACTTCGGGACGAGTAAGGAATGGAACGAGAAGAGTACGAAGATGTCGTTTGCCGGGACAGTAGCGTGGATGGCACCTGAGGTCATCAGAAACGAACCATGCTCGGAGAAGGTCGACATCTGGTAAGAAGTTTTTTTATGGAAAATTTTCATTCATACATATTTGAAAAATATGAAAAGAATTTGATGTTATTTTGATATTAATGATCTAACTCCATTAAAATCATATCGCCAAAGTAAAACATTTAATAGGGAAATAAAAAATAAATAAAAATCTTCAACCATTTCATTTTGAAATTGGTCCTGCATTTCATGAGTCCAGAAGCCTGTCCATAAAGCATGTAAGAAAGTTGCCAGTGACTTGGAGCTCAGCAGTGGTTTTCGCTGGGTACTTCTTCCAATACCTACAACTGGCTTATCATGATTTAGTTTGATATTTCAGGAATAGTGACGATAAACAATATCCAAAGTGAAATCATCTGTAACCGTGTTTCTGTTTTCGCAGGTCGTTTGGCGTGGTTCTGTGGGAGTTGCTGACTGTGTTTGTATTGTGTTTTCGCAGGTCGTTTGGCGTGGTTCTGTGGGAGTTGCTGACTGTGTTTGTATTGTGTTTTCGCAGGTCGTTTGGCGTGGTTCTGTGGGAGTTGCTGAGTCTGTGTTTGTATTGTGTTTTCGCAGGTCGTTTGGCGTGGTTCTGTGGGAGTTGCTGACGGGGGAGATCCCGTACCGAGACGTGGACTCCTCGGCCATCATCTGGGGCGTGGGGAGTAACAGCCTCCACCTGCCCGTGCCCTCCACATGCCCCGACGGCTTCAAGCTCCTCATGCGGCAGTGCTGGAGCGCCAAGCCCAGGAACCGGCCCTCCTTCAGGCAGATCGTCATGCACCTGGAGATCGCCTCCACGGAACTGCTGCACATCCCTAATGAGGAGTACCTGCAGCTACAGGTGAGATATTCACTCTATTTATCCCGCATGCTACTGGTGGCTAATTCGGCCAATACAAAATGATGCAGAAAACCATGAAAAAAATGACGGAAACCCTGGCACATGGGTACTCATCTGAGAGTACTCAGTGAGAGCTATCTAATGAATACCAACATGACAGGCTTAAGATGGTTTTCAAATATCTTTGCGTCCTTGTGCTTTGGATGAAAGTAGCCTCAGCATTGGAAGGATTAATACCAAATACATTCACCTTGGGACCAGGGCAAAATGTTCGCATTGGGGGGTGATCACATTTCAGAGGTTTTTTCCATAATTTAAAAAATTCAAATGAGACCGGCAAATTGCGATCAGCTTAAGAGGTGGACACATATCTGGGGTTGTTCACAATGAGAAGTATCACTAATATCGAATGTATCATTATGGAAATATAGATATTGTATCGTATCTCAAAATTGAAAAAAATATGCCAACTGTGAACAGAACTGCCCGAATAGTATGTCATTTGAAAACTCATTTGAAAAATGAGGAATGCCAGGATTCAGTCAAATTCTTATCTTCTAAATATTGCTTTGTGGTCTGTGGAATAAATGGCATAAAAAATTCAACATCAATATAAAGTTCACTATCAATAGTCAGCATTGTATAATTATAGTTCATTCTGTCTCCATTTCTACTAGTCCAGTTAAGGCAACAAGTTGAACCATTTTAACAGGTCCGTTTCTGGCACTACTGTGGTACCCTGCTGAATTGTTGTATTTCCCTCAAAATGAATGGAAGGAAGATGCTTTTCTGATAGCCCGATGAGTCTGTTTCTGGCACTACTGTGGTACCCTGCTGAATTGTTGTATTTCCCTCAAAATGAATGGAAGGAAGATCCTTTTCTGTCACTATTGTTGTGACTTGTTGTCTTTCTCCCAAACTGAGTGGAAGGAGGAGATTGCTGAGCAGCTTCAGAAGATCAAGAGCGAGGGTTCCCACATGCCTCAGCTGGAGGAGATTGCGTTTCTGTCACTATTGTTGTCTTGTGCTGACTTGTTGCTGTATTTGTTTCAGACTGAGTGGAAGGAGGAGATTGCGGAGCAGCTTCAGAAGATCAAGAGCGAGGGCTCTCACATGCCTCAGCTGGAGGAGGAGCTGATCAAGCGGCGCCGTGAGGAGCTGCGGCACGCGCAGGACGTGCGCGAACACTACGAGAGGAAGCTCGAGCGCGCCAACAACCTCTACATGGAGCTCACCGCATGCATGCTGCAGCTAGAGAAGAGAGAAAGGGAACTCATGAAGTGAGTACAGGCACCTTGTCTACTTTTTGAGCCATTGCTGTTCATTTTGAAATTGTCATCATCATACTTTTCAAAAAAGAAATTATAGTATTAATATCTTGCTCATCTAAACTAATTGAGAGAGAGAGAGAGAGATCTTGTGTTAAACTTTTCCTTTTCAAATATTTTCCAAAAAATGGTTTTTGAGTGAAGATATTATTTCTATTGTTAGGAGTAGTAATACTAGTAGTAGTAGTAGTAGTAGTAGTAGAAGTAGTAGTAGATGACGTAGTAGTTGTCTGTTACTTTTATCCTTTTCATCTACCTAGCATCATAGACATAATCACCATCATTATGATTTATTAGATTACATCATTATAACTTCATTATCATTATCAACATCACCACCTTTTTGATTCAAAATTGAGGAGAAATGATATTTATATTAATTTCCTCTTTTTCAGACGGGAACAAAAGTTACAGGTTTACGTGAAGCACAGGAAGAGTATCCTGAAGCCTGTGATTAAGGCGCAGGAGAGAATCGAGCGATTCAGTAAGAAGCGGGCGTACAAATCTGTCTCTGACCCGGGCACGAGTCCCGATGCAGTGGGCGGGGTCGGCGGGAGTCAGGCCGCCATCATTCCAAGCCTGCCCAACAATGCCGAGGCCCCGGCGGTGCATCCATCTCCCACCAAAGTCCGCATGCGCAAGTCCCGGCACCGACGCCAGAACAGCCGCGGCTCCAACTCACTCTCTACCTCAAGTCCCCAGAAGAGTCCGTCGAAGGACGTCCTTCAGAACGACCTTGACCTCAAGTCTGCCCAGCTGGTTCACCGCCATGAGGACCACGCCCCCATTCCCACGACGTTTAAGTACCTGGGGCCCGGCACCGCCGTCAGGGACCTGAAAAAGTGCCCGGGTCACGCCCACGGGCATGGCGGGCAGGCAGGTGAACTGGACGACAGGAATTTGAATGACGTTTGTTTTGGTTGTGACGGTGGTTGTAGTGATGCCACGTGTAGCAGCAAGCGCTCTAGCCGCGTGAGCGATAACGCGGCGGATGTGGAGAGTAACGTGTGCGAGACGCCGTGCACGAGCCCCACGCAGGGACTCGACACCAGCATGGAGGGAGAGGTCAAAGACGACCACAAAAACATGAACGTTAAAAACGACATGAACGAGAACAGTGAGTCGCTCACGTCTCACGAGCAAAACATGGCCGCCACGAGCTTCTCGTCGAGTAAACAGATGAAGAGGAGTATAAGCGACCAGGCGGAAAAGCCGACAAAGATCGGCAAGTTGAGGAGTGACAGTACAGACTCCGAAACACGGCGAAGTAGAAGTATAGGAGTGCAGGCCCCATATGTAAGTAGTACTGATGTGACAAGCAATAATTTGATGGGTTATTTTCACATAGTAATCCAGGGATAACCCATACATAGTGAGGAAATTCCATAAAAACTGTATTTTTGTTGTTGTAATTTAAAAATGTATACTTGGTGCCATTTTAACAAGGTGCCCTTGCAAATGCATCCCTATCTGAGAAATCTATTGAAATCATATTTGATTTGAGAATTTGAGGAAGAAATGTAAATCAAAACTTTCAATTAATCCTTGCAGCTTGAAGATATGTATCATACTGAAGATATTTTCAAGAATATAATAAGTCCAGAAGGCAAACTTCAATGGAAAATCGAAGGATGAATGGGTCAAGGAGCTATATTTGATATATCTAATATCATCTATATTTCTCTTTATCATTTATACTTATATCTATGGTTTGAGTGCATGAATTGCTTTGGTGAAAGTGCTTGCCTTTTTTTTGAGTACATAAAACCTGCAAAATTAAGAAAGCATCAAAATTAAGAAAGCATCATGAACTCATGAAAGTGTCATTTTCTCATATAGAATAACTTAAATATTTCAAAAAGGACATTTAAAAATTCAAAAAACAATGTAACCAGATTTACTTAAAATGTTTAAAAAAATATTTTTAAATTTTAGTTTATGAAGAATACTTTCAGAAACTAAATAATGAATATCCAATAAAAAGTGATTTTGTTTTCAAAATATATTTTTTAAAAGGTTGAATATAATACATTCCTTTCGCAAAAGAGCATGTTTATTTTGTATTTTCATTTTGTATGCATTCAGTTATTTTATGCATCTTGGCGTTTACTCATTTGTATGCATTCAATTATGATTTTCCTGCCGCTTACTGATTTGTTGGGCTGGTTGCCTTACAGTCTTCTCGTCTCTCCCCGCAGCGCTCCGACTCCTCGTCCGAGGACGAACACGAGGTGGAGGACAGCGAGGACGAACGGCGCCGACGCGAGCGCAACGCGGCCGCGCGCCAGACCTTCCCCAAATACGGGTACTCGGAGGGTATCTCCGAGGAGGAGAACGCCAGCGACCATTCTCAGCGCACGTCTCCCGAGGGGATCATGATGTCCACGTTGAGCACGGAGAACCTGCAGCTAGAGCTGAGCCAGTGCATGTCGGACGGATTGTCAGATAAAGAGACGGTCGTCAAGAGGATGAAGAACCAGGCATCGAGATCACCTGAGCATATACTACAGGTACGCACAATACACACACCCCAGTAGTGTGGGGAGGAGGGGGAGAAAATAATGATGATGATGATGATGATGATATTGATAATGATGACGAGGATGATAATTGAAAGAGATGCAGAAGAAGAATGTTAATAATAATTATTATCTTTATACATTGATGATATCAACAATACTAATACCAATAATAATGATGGTGATATTAATAATAAGAATAAAAAATAGGAATAAGAGTAATTATACTAATTGTAGTGGTAGTGGTAGTAGTAGTAGTAGTAGTAGTAGTAGTAGTAGTAGTAGTAGTAGTAGTAGTAATGTTGATGATGGTGATGATGATTAGAATTATGATAGTAATAAAATGATATTAGATTTTCATATATTTGAGTTCATCTTGCAAAAAGTTTAATTTGCAATTGCCGTTTTAAGTAAAAATTGAACACCTCTTCAACATGAAGGTTAGCTACTAAACATTGGTGTCCAATAAGTGTAATTTCAGTTGATTGTGCATTTAAACCATTTTGCTGTTTTCTTTCAGAATGGACACAGTCATCATGGCCACCCAGACTCCAGTTCCGATTCTGACGATTGTTCCAACATCACGACGGTCCATCGCGTGCGCAGCGTTGAGAAGAAACCGTCATGGTGACTAGATGGCCCTCCAGTCTCTAAGGAAATCTACTTCTAAGGCCCCTTGCTGCAACGACAAATATGATATTAGTTGTCTAGGCCTCGCCACAACGACAAAAACAAGAGTAGTTGTCTAGGCCCCTCCACCTCATCATCAGCACTTGCATCTAACCATGACAAAAAAATACATCGGAAAAATCAACCGATGACCAAAAAAAGACGATATATATCTCTGTTAGATATGACGTTCACCTTTGTCGACTTTACTCTTAAGTATGCAGATGGATTCGAGAGTGAATGATTATAGTGGCGAAAAAAGCGTATTTGCGAGGGTGAATGTGACTTACCAAATGTTGTTGGCAATGGTGGAGTATTGAAGCTACTAGTGAAAGTGACTAGTAGCGCCACCATTGCTTATTTTGCAAGGTTAAGCATGTTCGACTTGGGTTGGATTGCAATGGCAAAGTATCATGGGAGTTGTAGCAACGCGGTTTGGCACGGACGGTATGATGTCCGGAGAATAGGGAGTGATTTCTTTGCTGGAGGGCGAACGAGGTAACAGGAGCCAGGTGGCGCCACCTAGGTTGAGGAGGAGAAACAACTCGAGAAGGATGGCATCCTGTGGATGTGCGCAGCTGTCCTCACATTGTTGCCTAATAGGAAACATATCAATGAAAAAAGATATTACCATATAAGGTATGATTTGGCAGCAAGGTTAATTAGCATATTGCTATGTTAGCAAAAGGTGTCGCCTTTGAGCTGCACTTATGGACCGCTGATTGGGTTTCACCTTTTCCTTGTTGCCATGGCAACAAAAACATTCAACATGGCTGCCAAGCAAGTGCTTTTCTAGCATTATGGGTAAGGATTATGGGATGTATGACTACAAGAGTTTTTGAAAGTACAAACAATGACTAATTATGTACAAGTATTGTTTGAGATACAACTAAACCTTAAGGCCAATCAATTGCTATGGAGATATTCAGGTATTACAGGTCTACAGAATAAGTATAATTTGTAGGTTTCTCTCTGCAAGCATGCAACTTTTTCACTGTTGATTGCGATTGTTAAGATCGGCAGTGTTTAATCAAGAGAGACCTCTGGTGGCATTCCACTGAACTGTATATATTGTGTAAGTCGTGTTGATTGTTTGTTACTCTAAAAAGCCAAGCACTCGTAGCTAAACGTAACCACATAAACATTAATAAAATCAATCTTGCTGAACAAAATGGAATTCGGGGAAATGAAAATGGTGTTGATATTTTTTTGCCTGATCTAAGATGGTGGATGTGTGACCTTGGTTCTTGTTGAAGGTCAGCTTGAGTATTGTCTTTGCACCATGATGTAGTGATTCCCCTGGTGGTCATGCAATGAACTATTGACCTCACAGGCTCTCATTACCGCTTTCCTTGGACGATGCTGAATGATTATATCTGGCAGTAATCAACAAATGTGTACATATTTTCCAGGGCAGCAGAAAGAATTCTAACCACTTGTCCAAGAAAAATAAGAGAATAAGCTTTCGTGCAGATATTTCCCATGATGCATCGTGATTAACCCATTCAAGCTGGTAGTGCTCCCAAAGAACTGCCTGTTATGTTATTAGTTTGTGACAAAAGCATATTTTTCAAAACTATTTGGAGGAGAAATGATATTTTGAACTTTTCCCTCAATTCTACAAAACCGTTTTAGGCTGCTGCTAAATTCATGAATTCATATATGTAAAAGACATGAATTAATCTGAATTTTCTTCCAAAAAAAGCATTCACTTAAAATATGGGAAGAAAAGAATTGGATTAGAACTTTTCGAACTGGTCTTTCAAAATACTTTTATAAATTTTATGACCAGGTTCCTTTCTAGAGCTCCTTTGCCATATGTCCCTCACCACTAATTCTGGCATTGCTTCACAATAAAAGGTGGGAATCGGTAGAGAGCGGGAATGAGAAACTGAAAAGAAAAACAAACAGTTAGAGGTCAGTGAAGGCGAGATTGTGTTCATCGTTGAGAGCTGTAGAAATGTTCAATCTGTGTTAGCCATATTTGTATATATAGTATAAATGGCCAATGCAGATTGTATCGAGTCATTCACCTTTGAATACTTGTAATATAGACTGAAAAGTCATAGTCCGGTTTCTGGTGCATTTTTCTTTTTGTCTGAAATGATTTCATGATTCATCTTAGCAAAGTTTTGAACAAAGCCCTGATCGTGAGGGAACAATATTCAATCAGCCCATTCCCCTAGAAAGTACTGTCTGGATCTTTGATACTTTTCACAATAACTTAGGAAGTAAGAAAGGTCTTAAAAATATTTGAAGGAGAATCGTTGGTAATTTTCTGCTCTATTGATATCTTTTTGACCAGAGTTTTTTACGGAAAATATTTATTGAAGAAAAAATGGTCAAAATCCAACAAATCTATTTCATAACCGACAAATTACTTATTTTTAAAGTTATTTTTGAAGGTATCATGGATCCAGATGATAGTTATCAATGGGTGTCCATGCCTGGACAGGTTAACATAGAAAAGATGGAAGCAAGGAAAAAGGGTGGATTGCTGAGGATGTTCAGCAAGTGGAAAACCCAACCTAAAAGGGTCCTTTTCCAGTTAGATTTGAAAATTTGTGACATTCAGAGCGTAACTTTATGTAACAAAACCCCAAATCAGCCCTTGGTATCTTAAAAGTTTTTCTGTTGCCATGGTGTGTTCCATGTCAGGGATGATGGTAAGAGTTTTATTTACTTGCATACCTTTGTAATTTTTTTCCCAAAGAGAACTTCTTATATTAATACCTTGTGGAAAATTTTTAAAAATATTACAGGAATGTGCAATTAACCACACGGGTTGACCAATTTTGACCAAATATGGTAGTTGTAGGTTTTTTGCGGTTATGTCACAGCAGGTTTATTGATAGTATGATTGAAGTATTCAACCCATTTATGCCTGGTATACCTAGGATGCCCTAGATTTGACAACATAAAACAAAAATTCTTTGTCCTACATTGTAAAGGCAATTATTTCTTTTTCTTTGACTTATTTTTTTCTTTTAGATATGTCCAAAAGATTTTAGAGTCATTCAAGACACATGTGGCATAAATGTGTGCAAATACTTCTTTTATTTCTTTGATTAAGAATGCTGTTGAATGATTTAGTCTGCAGTTGTAATCTTGTAAGATTCTGTTCCTTGTAAGATGGTTAAGTTCAGTTACATCAATTCTCCTCAAAAATGTGTGAAACGGTTAGGGTGAGTTACCAGTGTTTGAGTTTAAGAGGTTAAGAATTCATTTTCCATAAAGGGATAAATGAAACTGATAGATTTTTGTCAGGAAATTTGTTTAATCAAAGTAAAAGTTGTAATTTGTGGAAGCTAAATGAATGTATTTAACATTTTCGAGAAAAATGGATTTAATTGGATTTAGTTACACTTTTGTTTCTATTTGGACTGGGAACAGTATCATCCAAGATGTTTGTATATTTATGTGATTTGTATTTTCTCTTAATTTTTGTGATTTAAGTGGCCATTTTTTCCATGTATCACACAAGCTGGTCTTGATTTGTCATACAATTGTAGGTTCACATGTCCACTTTTTTTCACCAACAACTGATTTACGGCAGCCATCTTGAGACTAGGGAGGTTAAGAGTCCAGGTTACCAAGATCAGCAAAAGGTCACTTTTATTTAAGGTCAAGTCAACTTGTGACCTCTCTCCTTAAAAGAGGAAGGGGTTACATAGATCAATATTTGCAATACAAGGTTACTTTAAGGTAAAGGTTAACTTGTGACCCTGTCACCTCAAAAGGTTAAGGGTCAAATTCATCAATTGCAATATAAGGTCGTGTTGATTGAAGGTCAAGGTCACCTTGACCCTTCTCCTTTCTTGCCCTATTGGATGGCGCCAGTTAGATTGATCTCGATTTATTGATGTCATATGATTACTTCTGTATTGTTGTGCTTATTCATTGAACTGTATTAAGTAGTTAAAATTTTAGTTTTGCAAAAGTGCTTTTGATCATTTTTGAAGCACTGACATGGTTGCCTTCCACACAGTTAGAAATCCTCTTGAAGTATTAATATATTTAAATTCCACTGTTAAAAAAATTTGATCAGCTGAGATGAGTTGTTTTGCAGAATTTATCTTGAGTGTGTTTTTTTTCTGTGTAGAGTTGGATATGAGTAGTTATCCACGCAGGAGCTCTGTTTTGAGGTATTCTGTTGACCTACTCATGGCAGGGCTTTCCCTTGAGCTTTGGTTTGTGCATTTTTAATGTTTTTGAATCTGCATAAATTGGACACCCGGAAAATATGTTTAACTTTTACAGGTGCTCTTTCTTATTTGTACTTAAATGATGGGAAAAAAATAAGTTTTTAGTGAATTTTCTGAAAGGATTCAAATTATTGAGGTGATCCATTTGTGAAGGTGGCCAGCTAATGGTGTTCCCACGTTGTCAGGTTTCACCTCAAGTGACCTTGCACCAAGGTCATTTAAGCATGATGGAGTTAATCCTTTCATGCCTGTAATTCCCCAAAAAGACAAGGCCATTTAAATGATAAAGTTTCACACAAAATCAATATTTTGTAAAGTCTCAATATTTTGTAAGGATGTTCATCAATGCCTAAGCAACAACTCTGAGTTTTTTTTTGGAAATTTATGCTCAATTCTCAAGTTATTTTCAAAAGTATCATAGACAACACTTCTTAACCCTTCCAATGTTGAGGCTACTTTCATCCAAATCACAAGAACGCAAAGATTTTTGAAAAACATTTAAACCTTGTCATGTTGGTATTCATTTGAAAGCTCTCGCTTAGTTCTCTCAGATGAGTACCCATTTGCCTGGGTTTCAGTTATTTTTTTAAGTTTTTTTGCCTCATTTTGTTTTAGCAAAATTAGCCACCATTAGCATAAGGGTTAAGGAGATATCCAGGCATGAAAGGGTTAACTCATGTAACTAAGCGTATATTAGTGGTATGAATTGAGGCAAGTGGCCAAGATAAGGGTGCAATATTAAAAATATTTTTTTCAACAAGAATTGACACTATGCTTTGGAATATTAATTGATTATTCGTCAGAATCTACCTCTTTATTTGATATTAATGGTGAATATCAAGGACCTCATGACACTACTCTGGGTGTCCTAGTCCTTGTCTCTATGACTAGGGTTCCTGTTTCCCTGACAACTATTCCTGTTGTCTTGACAACCATTCCTGTTTCCCTTAACCAATTCATGCTTTAAAAAACTGTTGGGTGTTGTTTGTATGCTTCAGACAACACATTTCACATTTCATTCCTACGGGTGGCTGCCAAAAACGGCCTAACAATGTATTTTGTAACTTTTAGTCGATAGCATGTTTGGACAAATATTTGAAAAAGAAATGTTTAACAAAACTCTATCGACAGCTCTCATTCAAATATTTTGTAAAATCATTATTAATTCTTAAGATATTATCAAAAAAATCATAGATCCTAACGGCAATGCAGAGAAACTCATGAGCATGCGGAAGGTTTTTTTCTGAAAAATTGCCGTCTGGATCTATGATACTTTGGTCAATTACCAAGAAATTAAGAAATGTTTTACAAAATATTTGAATGAGAGTTGTGGATAGTGTTGTGGTGAATGTTTCTCCGTGAATTATTTCCCCAACTATGCTTTTGCCTGAATGGTTCTTAAATTGTCAGGTTGCTTTTGGCGGCTTAGAGCATTGATAGGTTAAGGTAGATGGCCTCTGTTAACAGGTGCTCTCAGGAGCAGGGTTTCACCACTATTACAAAACAACAGACAAATTTATATTATCAAACAAAAAGAACTTGCTGTTCAATTTTTTAAAATTTTGTTATATATTCCTTTTTTTGCAAAATAATTGCTTATAAGTCAGTCCACCAATGGGACAGACTGGGTATGTGAGAGTTTTTAAGTATTTTTTTTCGATGGACAAATGCTGGCAAGTTGCCACACAAACACGATTGATTGTATCGTTTCTCTTCAACATATGTACAATAAAGTATGATCTAGAAGGTAATTATATCAGCAGGTGTTTTTGTTTTATTTCTCTGGGGCTTTACAGTCTCCTTTCCTTCCTCCACGAACTACTATACAGGTTACCTTTAGGATATCCGCTACACGTCACTAAAACCTTGTCATTCCATTCTGTGTTGACAAAGCAGTGTGATGCAAGTACTGGGTCTTTCCCAGGGTTTGGAAACAGGGGGTCAACATTGAGGATTTATGAAATTATGGGGGTCAAAAAGTCAGTCACTCAATTTGCAAGAATAATCATACCAACCCTATATATTGACATAGCAAGACAAAGTTTGCTTTTTTACATTATTCAATTACATATTGTTTTGTATCAGTGAAACTTTTGAAACATACCCTTTGCCTTAACAAATACAGAAAATCGTACAAGTACAACGGGGTGTCATTTTGCCAAAAATTTAGTGTTTGGGAGTCTCAATGACACCATGACTCCTGGGTGGGCACCGGTAAGTCCCAGGTGTAGTACCAGGTATGGTAGATAGATGGCACCACCTGGTCCTATCTCTAGAGGTTGTAACTCATTGATTGCCTAAACAACTTCATATTTGCCTTTTGTTCAAACTAAAAAGTTCAAAAGTACTAATTTTACCTATTTCCGCATATGCACCCTAAATGTGAGGTCACTCAGTGTAAACACAAACACTTCATTTCACTTTTTTCGCTAGAAAAGGACCTTATTGATTTGAATGAGGAATATTGGAAAGAACAATTTCAAAAGATATATTTCATACTATCAGGCATTTTTCACCCATAAGAGATCCTATAGCCAACTAAAAACTATGAATGAATCATAATTTGAAGGGGGGATGTCTAGCAATAATTATGGTGGATCATTTTGCTAAGTCTGTGGATGGAACATTTTACACAAATCTAAGATCACTAAAGAATTGTTTACATGTTTGAGGATGCAATCCTCAGAACATGTAATTAGAATGTACTCGGATCATCTCTCTTGAGGCAAAAATAATGAGAAGTTTAGATATTATCAGGCCCCTGTTAATGTGTGCATTTGCACCCATATGTATGTGTGCATGTGATTGTGTATGTATGTTTGTATGGCAGTACATAAATCTACAGTCTTCCAACAGACTTAGTTTAATTTGGTGGAAATCTTAGATAAAGAAAAGAATGGATATGTAGCGAGAGACCAATTACTATATGCGCTATAGTGAAGGGCTGAACATGCTAGAGGTCTCTGATCTGGCATTAGCGTTACGTCACGAGGGAACAAGGACCAATCAGGGCTCTCTTATCGTTCACATTAGAGAAAAACCTGCGAGGCAATATAGAGCACAACTTTTGGGCTATTTGTTGAGGCTAGCCTGTTCAGGTTGACCGACTGGTTTCATATCCACTTGTTTTTGTTTATCTAAGGTGGAAATGAATGGGTCATCTGGGGTAAGGGGGCATTCCTAGCCTTGTCACTTATCATCACATACTTCTTTCAGCTTGTTATTTACTCAACACTAGACAGTGGTGAGAGCATACTTCATTGCAACCTTGATCTGCCTTTACTGCTGCCAGTATACTTCACCACAAACTTGATCTAACTTTGAAGCAGATATGTACACGTTCCATCACAGACATACTCAATGTCTAATGCAAAAGGCACATTCCATCATGTATAGTTTAACAGTATGGCCCTGCAAAGCATTGGTTATCCAGCAATACAAAACGTTTAACTTCTCATAATCAATTATTATTATCATCATGATATGGGTTTGTATGTATGATTAATTGACTATGATATCACTCACAAAATATGTCACACAGAGTAAGATTTTACAACTTGAGCAAAACAAACACCATTATATGATGATAAAAGCAGAAGATTTGTTATGAATATCAAGCTAGAGAAATTGATATAAAGGTATCAGAGACAAAAGCAACTTCGAAAATATCACATTAATGCAAGATGAAAAACCAACTGTCCGTGTCATAATAGATTCCTTAGGAATTAGTCCCATAAGTATGATATTTTACACGGAAAAGCACACACCACACTTGATCCTTATGCTGCTGGTGGCTTATTCGGCCAATACAAAAAGATACAAAAAACCCTATAAAATGACTGAAACCCTGGCACATGGGTACTCATCTGAGAGTATTAAGAGCTATCAAATGAATGACAGGCCGGGGTTTAGATGGTTTTCAAAAATCGTTGTGTCCTTGAAAGTAAGTAGCCTTAGCGGCATTGGAAGGGTTAATTAAGTTACTGACCCATGCTCTCTTCTCTATACATCTCAGTATTGTCTTAGAAGACCAACACATGGAATGGAAACCAGTCGGTCAACCTGAACATGCTAGCCTCAACCAGTGTCAATTAATAGTCGCTAATAGGTGCTCTGGGCACCCCCAGCAGGTGGTGGAGATAAGGTTTCTCTGTAATGTAATCGATGCGGGAGCCCTGATTGGTCCTTGTTCCCACGTGACCTCGTGCTGCTGCCTTATCTGCTAGTCCTGGCATGAGGCTAGCATGTAACTATAGGGCATATAGTAATTGGTCTCTCGTTACATATCCATTCTTTTCTTAATCCAAGGTATTGTGTGTAATAGCAGTCATCCACATAACATTTCTTAGTTCTGAGGACAGGTATTCAATATGGTTATATAATTACCCAATAGGACATATATGTAGAACATGCCACATTGGCCATCTAGGAACGCAGTATTCCAACATTTTCCAAACTGGCTTATAAAGCTATTAAACAAAGTGTCACATTGCAAACCAAATATTTATTAGTTACAATTGTGATAAAGTGGATGTAATACAATACTTTGCATGTCTTCTAGTTTGGCATTGAGATTTTTAACAATGAAATATGGATTGCTTAAAATCCTTGGATTAAGTGTTTGGTCATCTAAGTTAAAAACAAACAAAAACAAAAAATATTTTTGAAAGACATCAAAATTTACACCAACTTTAGATGAGCAACCAAATCCTATACTTAATCCAACTTGAAGCACTAACAGACTTGAGACTAGGGGCTAGTTTTGTCCTGTAGTTTAAGCAGCATTGCTCTCTATTGGCAATGTCAGTCAGAAATAACAGGCAGTTTACCTTCTATCGGCTAGTTATGTATAGCATTACTAGTTGGGCATCTTGCTTTACACATCACAGGATTGTTCCCCTTCTCTCCGTCCCTATTATTGGTCAATGCCTCACTCACCAAACCAGTTTCCAGTCACGGTCCCGCTAGGTGTGGCAGCTGCCTGCAACAATTTGACCAAATCCCACATAGGCTAAGCCTAAGGAGGGGAAACGTCGGTCTGGTAGTAATCAGTCTATGCTAATTGTAATTGGAAGGGATGCGTTTTCAGCTAAGCCTAATAGCCCTCATTCCCCTTACAACATTTAACCCTTGAATAGCAATTGACCAGCCAAAAATGTCATAGTCAGAACCATGCTCGTCCAACTACCTTACTAAGTTACTAGTAGTCAGAAAGAAAGCAGAGAACATCGTGGATGCTACACAGTCCGAGTCGCTTTCCTCGCTGACTTGAAAGTGAGAGTGTATGTTTTCCTGAGGAATAAATCAGAGTACGTATTGTAGGACAATTTCGTGTGGATTATTTTATTACAGAAATAGACAAATAAGAGCAGTTTAATGAGAAAATAAATTTCAAACGCAGAAACTTATCAATGATATATAAACTATCAGTGTTTGACCATTTGTAAGGAAACCCTAACTAGCTGCAGTGTCACAGGTGGAACCTTGATAAGTTGAACACTGGCTTTGCCCGCAAGTGTTTAACCTATCAATGTTACACTATAGCATTTAATTTAATATTATTATTATTATTATTATTATTATTATTATTATTATTATTATCATTATTATTATTATTATTAATATTATTATTATTATTATTATTATTATTATTATTATTATTATCATCAGTAGTAGTAGTAGTAGTAGTAGTAGTAGTAGTAGTAGTAGTGTTGGTATTATTATTATCATCATTATTATTATTATTATTAATATTATTATTATTATTATTATTATTATTATTATTATTATTATTATTATTATTTGTTGCTGGAACTTTGGGTATCTGACCAATTGTGGGACGTGAACGATCAGGAAACACTCACATGGGTGGAGAATCTGTTAAGTCACTCCTACCTGTTCCACAACTGAACACGTGTGTGGGGGGCGGGGGTGTAAGCCGAGCTGGTTAGGTAAACAAACCAGTCAAGATGAAAATGCACAGCACGAGCTAAACCAACTGATAACCAAGGATTACTCTAGAAAATGTTGCCTGGAGCTATGGCACTATTGGCATTAACTTAGGAATCAAGAAAGCTCTTCCAAAATATTCGAGTGAGAGTTGTCGGTAGTGTTCTGATTAAGATATAATTCCTTCAACTATATTCTCAACATTGCTTTATTCTGAAAAAAAACACTCAATTGCCAGGCTGTTTTGGCAATTTCAGGCATCAAGGTGGCAGTGCGAGTTAGAATTTTAATCCACGTGTCCCTTACAGGCCTTCGTACATAAGTGTCCTTATTCAGCATATCATTCTTTATACATGCTTAACTGGGCTGTCAGTTACATGTATTGACAGCACGATGCAGTGAACAAACACACGGGACTTATGTCCGCTGCACCTATTTACTTTTTTACAACACCTTTACCGTCGTAAATCCATGTCATGATGAGTTGGCGATTTTTTGGAGTCGTATGATGAAAAGCTCTTGTTCTGTTGACCTAATTGGGTAGACAGCTGAAGTAGTTTTTCTTTATTGCATGCGTACGGCCTTTCATAATCATTCATAAGGCAAGGTCACTCACACTGCTATCTTTAAGGTTTTATGATACTCCACAATAGCGACAACATTGAAGACAGATGCACAAGTCAAAACAACCCACCCCTCTCGCAAGCCATGTTGGTGATAAATATACAGGTCAGAAATGACAGAAATAGTTTGTAAGTTACTGGGAAAAGTGTAACTCGCACCTATCAAACACATCAAAGTTGATAACTTGAACGAGGAACTATGGAGCATATAGAATTTTGCGATTTTCGTCACCTTTTCCGCCACATTGCGACATTCGTAACTGCCTAGTTGTTAGTAATAGAAGGAGATAGGAGTACCCTGCAAAGACACCCCACCCCCTAACCACAAGTCACTGGCAACTCTCTCATATGCCCCGGCCAGGATTCCAAGCCAGGAGGTGGTGAGAGACAGCAAGCAATCAGTGGCAACGCCTTAGACCAATAGGCCATCATGGCCGGTCGAAAATCGAAATTTGAAAATTGGACATGGAGTGGAACCTTGGGAAGAGGACTGCCTCGCTATAGCGAACACACTTTTTCGGTCCCAAGCAATTTCCCTCTTATTTATCGTATGATGCAGCCATTCTATTGTGCATATAATGCAGCCCTACCATCGAGGTCATGTAATATATCTCTGACAAAGCCATACTTTGGGAATGGCAAATGGGACAACTGAAAAAAAACAACGTACTTATTTTATGAATTGATTCTTAATTAGAAAAGTGCGCGTCCTGCGGACGGTAACCATGCGATTTTTTCTAATAGTAAAAAGGTATCTGACAAATATACTATGGTATGGATATACTGGTCATAGGGGCGCTCCTCTCTTACATAGGGCTAACTACTAGTAACCTGATAATTCGATACGGTAGTTGTCAGGGGGCTGATCTGCTAAATTGGATTTACAAGTTAATAGTATTTTTTCTCTCATCCATGCAGCGCCAAACCATCATATCCTCATCCTGTTTCTTTCCTACATAGCTGATCTTCCCTGTTTCTTTCCTACATAGCTCATCTTCCCTGTTTCTTTCCTACATAGCTGATCTTCCCTGGTTCTTTCCTACATAGCTGATCTTCCCTGGTTCTTTCCTACATAGCTCATCTTCCCTGGTTCTTTCCTACATAGCTCATCTTCCCTGGTTCTTTCCTACATAGCTCATCTTCCCTGGTTCTTTCCTACATGGCTCATCTTCCCTGTTTCTTTCCTACATAGCTCATCTTCCCTGGTTCTTTCCTACATGGCTCATCTTCCCTGTTTCTTTCTTACATAGCTCATCTTCCCTACATAGCTCATCTTCCCTGGTTCTTTCCTACATGGCTCATCTTCCCTGTTTCTTTCCTACATAGCTCATCTTCCCTGGTTCTTTCCTACATGGCTCAGCTTCCCTGTTTCTTTCCTACATAGCTCATCTTCCCTGGTTCTATCCTACATAGCTCATCTTCCCTGGTTCCTTCCTACATGGCTCATCTTCCCTGGTTCTTTTCTACATAGCTCATCTTTCCTGGTTCTTTCCTACATAGCTCATCTTCCCTGGTTCTTTCCTACATGGCTCATCTTCCCTGGTTCTTTCCTACATGGCTCATCTTCCCTGGTTCTTTCCTACATGGCTTATCTTCCCTGGTTCTTTCCTACATAGCTCATCTTCCCTGGTTCTTTCCTACATAGCTCATCTTCCCTGGTTCTTTCCTACATAGCTCAGCTTCCCTGGTTCTTTCCTACATGGCTCATCTTCCCTGGTTCTTTCCTGCATAGCTCATCTTCCCTGGTTCTTTCCTACATGGCTCATCTTCCCTGGTTCTTTCCTACATAGCTCATCTTCCCTGGTTCTTTCCTACATGGCTCATCTTCCCTGTTTCTTTCCTACATAGCTCATCTTCCCTGGTTCTTTCCTACATGGCTCAGCTTCCCTGTTTCTTTCCTACATAGCTCATCTTCCCTGGTTCCATCCTACATAGCTCATCTTCCCTGGTTCCTTCCTACATGGCTCATCTTCCCTGGTTCTTTCCTACATAGCTCATCTTTCCTGGTTCTTTCCTACATAGCTCATCTTCCCTGGTTCTTTCATACATGGCTCATCTTCCCTGGTTCTTTCCTACATGGCTCATCTTCCCTGGTTCTTTCCTACATAGCTCATCTTCCCTGGTTCTTTCCTACATAGCTCAGCTTCCCTGGTTCTTTCCTACATGGCTCATCTTCCCTGGTTCTTTCCTGCATAGATCATCTTCCCTGGTTCTTTCCTACATGGCTCATCTTCCCTGGTTCTTTCCTACATAGCTCATCTTCCCTGGTTCTTTCCTACATGGCTCATCTTCCCTGGTTCTTTCCTACATAGCTCATCTTCCCTGGTTCTTTCCTACATGGCTCATCTTCCCTGGTTCTTTCTTACATGGCTCATCTTCCCTGGTTCTTTCCTACATGGCTCATCTTCCCTGGTTCTTTCCTACATGGCTCATCTTCCCTGGTTCTTTCCTACATAGCTCATCTTCCCTGGTTCTTTCCTACATAGCTCATCTTCCCAGGTTCTTTCCTACATATTAGATCATCTTCCCTGGTTCTGTTCGCATGAAGCGTTGCGTCTGTTTTCCGGCCAAACCACAGGATGGAGGAGTGTGAACAACAAGTCTGTTTTTTCCTTACTTTTTAGCGACGCAGGCATAACGTAGGCAATGTTTTCAAGTCATATTGCGACTATTTTATACGTCCTACTCACTGCCATTTTCATCATGGAGCAAAAGCAATGCTGATACTCACAAAACCATCCACGATTACCATATATGGAGTATGTTATTAACATCATAAAAGCTGACCAAACTTTTCATCATCCCTTCTGATGCATGTCATGGATGTGTCTCAGTAATAAATATTTGGTCAAATTTCTCATCTTTTTCTGGCCTCTTTTTCGCGACACTTGCAATAGAGTAATCCATCTAATTCAATTCGTTTAATTCCGCAATCAGTTGTTCCATTTCGTTGTGTGGTTAGAAAAGGTGCAATCTAAGAATAGCTCCCGAAGTAGCTATTTCATAATATAATGGTCCTTTTTCGCTATCACTTTTCCCCTACCTACATCCCCGTGTATCTCCTACTTCCTACCCATGACACCCTTCATCCTATACAAACACATCTCTTGTCTTGGTCTGTGCTCCTCTTTTTCTTTCTTTCCCGCACCATATTAAGTCGCCTAATCTTTAATCCACCATGCTGTCCATCAACTACGATGGAGCAGGTGTGAACGGCAAAAAATGTGTTTTTTTCTGGAAAACGACAGAAAAAAATGACTTTTTTCTGTCGTTTTCCTAAAAACAGCGGATTTTTTTCTGCCATTCACACCTGCACCATCGTAATTAACCCTTTCACCCCATCAAAACATATAACCCCTGAAAATCATATCCCTTGCTCTCCTCCTCATTGCTATTCTACCCCTCCCTACACCATGTGTATGATGAATGCTTATGTGTACATACGTGCGTGTGTATGTGCAAAGATGTATTTGCTTTTTGGTAGTTTGGCCCATTAGAGCGGGTCGCGCCGTCATGACTGTGCTCGCCTTGAGGAGGAGGAGGAGGAGGAGGAGGAGCCAGGCGTCATCCTGACCCTCCTGGCTCAGATCAGCTGTGTGGCTGTCAGTGCTAGGCGTGGCAGGCGAACACCGCGCACATTCACGGTAAGGCTCCTGCTTCTAGGGCATCCATAGAAAAATGTTCATACATGTCGAATTATACTGCTCACATAACTCGCTCTATTTGTATCAATTCTAATATTTCTCCATAATTACACTTTACATTTCTACCAATTTTAACAACTCGATAGATTCTGAAAGATGTGTACACTGTACAGCGTATAGGTTGAATCCGAGGTGCCAACGATATCCTACAAACAATGTGAACATGTATTGTTTGTAGGATAACGTTGGCACCTCACATAAATATACATTAGACTGACAGCAGTGTAGGTATACACTTTGGACTTCCCTGTACAACTTCTTATCTTTTCTAGACCTAAGTATTTGGATCACCTACGCCTGATAAATTGCTTTAAATTGAATGAAGAGGCGCTTTCTGAGAATGTTTTTAACCCTTATGCTGCTAGTGGCTAATTTGGCCAATACAAAGTGATGCAAAGATCCTGAGAAATGATTCACACCATGGCAAATTTCTTCCTTGTTCCTTTTTTCTGTCACGTCGTAATCTGACGCATGCTGTTGAAATTTCCAAACAACATTTTCTTTTTAAATTTGTCCATGGCGGATGTTTTTTATTTCATATTCATATAATTTAAATCGGTATACAAATTGGTTGCTCGCAGGTGAACAATACATATTATTCCATACAATGTGCACTCTTATTCAGTTTACCCCTCCTGACATGTTTCTACTCTCACTTATACACCTCTAACATGTATTCCTCTTGTGGAAACAAAAATTCCAAACAACATGAGTAAGCTATGCTCCATTTAAAAAGTGGGAGGGGTATCGTAAAACCATTTCGAGTTCGGGGGAAGGGGTTATGACGATTCGGAATTTGGGTAAGTGACGCAGTCGTCATAGCGTGTGCGCCACACCTTCGCTCTGACATATCAAACCAATTCAAGATTTGCACAACTTCAATACGCGGATGTTGCTTATGTATCAAATTATTTTGCTGGTAAGGATCTAGATTTCGAATTTCGACATTGTCTGCCATAATGCGAAGGAACCGGAATACCCGGGTATAGCAACCACCTATTAAACCCCACACCACTGGTATCGTTGCAACTTTCTCAGCCGGATTGGAACCCGAGCAGTGGTGAGATACCCTGGACCGCTCGACTATGGGCGCAGTCCCGGTGAGAAGAAAAGGCGGGTTTATGTGGGGTCAACATGAACACCAGGCCACGTGCTGGAGGCCGCCGGCCCTAAATGTAATGTGGTATGTATATATTTCAGGAGAATCCTTCATAATGGCGATGCTATATTACGTAGCCCTGTGTCTCACCCTCCTGACAGGGTCTTCAAGGGCCAAATACTTAGACCTGATCTTCGAGGACAACTTTGAGAAATTCGACTACAACAATTGGCATCACGAAGTCACTGCCTGGGGAGGAGGTGTATGTATATCATTCTAATTATAACCATTATATAACTACCTACCTACCTACATACATACATACATGCACACATACATACTAGTTCAATAATATTGAACCTTACTATATATGCAACGATATCTAATTGTGGATGTTCTGTGTTGCACATGTAAGTCCATATGATATCAGAAACGGGAAAATTGGTTGGGTTTATGTCTGAACTAACATACATACATACACACATACATACATACATACATATATACATTCACACATGCATACATACATACAGGCAGACAGACAGACATGTGTAGATAGATCGATCGACAGATAGATAGATAGACAGACCGACAGACAGTCAGACAGACAAATAGATAGCTTTACTGATTGCGTCCATTTCAACTTATTACTACACACACTTACAAATAATGATAATCCCATCTGGAGCGAGCCTACGCATGATCTGTCTGACATTTATGGCAATATCTCAATAACAATGCTGAGAAACATTTCACTAAGTTTGTTTCGGTTAAGTTTCGAAGAACAGCTTCAAATGTGTAGATAATATCACAGGGTTGTGTCCAAAGTTGTCAAACCATGTGTGCACTCCATGTTGCGAATGGGTTAATCCTTTGGGGCATTCCTAGTCTCTTTTCAGGCATCTGCACGCTTGCTCGAAACACGTACAACTTTTATTTGATTTTTTATAAAAAAATCTTTTGAATTGGAAATCACAGCGTTCAGTCAGGTGTATCACATACGCTGAGCTTTCAAGGTATTTCCATACGTGAGATCGTGCACGTGCCCCAGATAGGAAAGGATTAACCTCCTTACGCCCGTAGAGCCAAACAAGGCCCGACAGTACTGGTGATATCTTTCTTACAAAAGCATTTCTTGGAAAGTAATCTAAATAGAGTTGTCAATCAGAATTTATACATCAAATTCCCTTCAAATAATTTGAGAACTTATGTGTAACTATTATCATGTTACACACACCTTTAAATAATAGGCATCAGATCGAAATGACACCTGCCTAGATTATCTTTGACTGGCTAATAACATGACGTAGAATGCATTGAAATACTAGTCATAACCTATTTCAGACCTATAATTGACTATATGACGACTGTTTAATGTTGTTTGATAAGGAAAATATCTGGTAGGGCATGTGATATCAAATTTCCTCAGTTTTACCCATGTTTGGGGCCTGGTTACCCAGGGATGTGTGTGGCCCTTCCCGCAACCCCACAAACGCACTGCATAGTCAATTAACTTTCCAATGGTCATGAGCATAATTTTAATAT
Source organism: Maea johnstoni (assembly GCA_963942565.1). Taxonomy (NCBI): domain Eukaryota; kingdom Metazoa; phylum Annelida; class Polychaeta; order Spionida; family Magelonidae; genus Maea; species Maea johnstoni. The sequence continues at coordinate 10,736,308 of OZ012699.1, forward strand.
CATAAATAGTTCAGCAACACATTTGATATTTGCAAACAAAATTAAGTATACTGTATCCAGTAGTGGTATATATTGAGTGTACTTGCACATTTTTAAGTGGTGAATCACACAACACTCGCAAAATGATCTTCAGTTAAAAACATCTGATATCGTTCATAATTATACGAACTTTGTATCTAGTGATCCAAAATAAACCACTCGACAGATGTTTATTACAAAATAAACAGTCACTTAGCTTATCATTTATTGACCCCAGTCCCAATCGATGCGATACGAGCAGGCTACATCATCAGCCGGCCCCAGTGGCACAATCGGTTAGCGCGCCGTACTTATATTCAGTACCTTCCCCGCCGCCAGATGGCGGGATGAGGCATGCGGAGGTTGTGAGTTCGAGCCTCACCTGGGGCAGTGCTTATTTTTGTACAAATTCTGCCTCTCGATATTTAGCATTAAACCAAACTTTATAGTCTCTGTTCGTAATTTTGTATATCGTTAGTCATTCAACATTGTGTTTATTGATTAACATCATTTTAATTACGTTTTTACAACCCGTTCACATTTACCACGCCCGTGGTATGTCACTATCGATAGTCTGTTTCCTAAGAGAATGGTATGGAAATGAAGAATTTTCATACTGAATTCTGATTTTTAAAACCTAGCATCCATATAAATTTTGAAGACTGTATTCACGTTTGCTTGTGTACTGACCATTCATCAATCTAAAACTTTGAAAAGTATCAAATTTCAATAACTTTTCACATACCGTTCGCAGCGTTAAAAATAGGATGACTGTTTATGATTCGTTAGTTTTTTGTATTTAGTTAGTGCTTTAAATACATCATTCGTTCCATCGAGGGGTGGATATACGTGTAAGCAGAATTCTATCTAACCTATGCTGAAGTTGGAAATTTAAAAAAGTGAAATTTAGATTTTCATTCAATTCCATTTATTGAAAGTTCAGTTTGAAAACAACCAGGCCATCACCTTCCTATGTCCCTCAGTACTATTTCTCTTTTTTTCAGAACGGGGAGTTCCAGATCTATACTGACGACCCCAAGAATACCTACGTTAAGGACAATACACTCTTCATAAAACCGGTAAGATATGGTGAATAAAGAATTGTATAGTCACTTTTTTCGCTTTCTTTTTGGTTAAGTGTTGAATTAAATTGTAGAGGGGAAAATCAAGATCACCGGAACATAATCTACAGGTTGGTGCGAAACTTTAGTCATTGTGGTGATCATGATGTTAGGGATGTTGGTGATGTTGTTGTTGTTGTTGTTGATGATGATGATGATGATGATGATGATGATGATGATGATGATGATGATGATGATACTGTTCAGAGGCGTCCAGATATCGCAATGTCGCACCAGCGTGCTACAGAAGCCTTAATACGTGTGACAAAATAATACCTTTAATTACTATTTGGCTCATGAGATGTTCGGGAAGCATGGTCAAATGATTGTATAAGATGTTTCACCTGCATCTTCAAATGCAGACTTTATTTGGAAAATCTGTAAACTCCGTATATTGATACCAATTAGTAATTGATATAGGTCAACGGATGCTGATATGGTAATGTCACCTGGTGACAATATCTAATATCTATCTATCTACCTATCTTTAGATAGATAGATAGATAGATAGATAGATAGATAGATAGATAGATAGAAACAGAGTCGCACAGTGCCTACAAAATATGCTGTGCTCCAGCACCAAATGTCTCCCCGTTGCTCTAGGATCTCAGCATGTGGACACCCCTCCTATTGCTGCTGATGATTAGGATGGTGATTATGACGATGATGATAATATTGAATGTGATGATGATGATGATAATGATGGGTGATGATGATGATATTGAAGATGAAGATGGTGATTATGATGAATATGATGATATCTTTGCAGACACTAGTGCCTGAGAATATTAACCCATTAACAAAGAAGCCTTTTGGCGAATCGTTCATGTCTACAGGGACACTTGATCTAATAGGTGAGTACGCGTCATTGTCAAAGCTTTTATCTCATTTACAGTCGCTGTAAACACATGGCCATGGAGTACGCTGTTGAGGAGCAGTGACCAAAAACCTTGCAAATCAAACAACTCAACAGTTTCCCTGACGTTTTGTGTTTCGCTTTTCGGTCCATAAGTCACTATATAAATTTTCATAAATTATCTCAATTACCGTAATGTATTTGCCTGTTTAGTTATATTTTTGCCGCCAGGTCAATTGATGATAATTTAAGATTAGATGTTATTACTTTTCTAACTATACTTTTCGAAAGCGCGCTGCAGGTCGAGCCAGTGGTATTTGGAATTTCCTTTATCGTCACCTTCTCTGTCGTATAGAGGCTAAGTCCTGATTAGCCAGCTATTGCTAGAATGTGGTGAATAAAACCAATGAACATACGAGTCGAAAACACCGTCAAATTTCAAGTCACTGGTGGTTTTCTCGCTTTCCTCGGCCGGGATTCGAACCGTTGCGTTAGATCAGGGCAATATGGATAGTGAAAATGGATTATGAATAGGGATTAAAACACACCTGCTTTGCACCTTATCGGGTCAATTGGAGCGCCTCACTTAGCACGAGATCTGGAACTCTGAAACTGTATCTCTCAACTGCCAATAAAGAAATCAGCAATAATGTATGAGAAGTGCACACGGGTACTGTGTCTCCCTAAATAATTCTCTCAGGTACGATGCAGATTTTAGTTTTTCTTCTTTCCTTTCAGCGATGTACGAGCAGTGCACCCAGCAGGATAATTACGGCTGCAAGAAAGAGGGAAAATACGGCTTCATACAGCCCATCATGTCTGGACGCATTCGAACGAAAAAACGCTTTAGTTTCAGATTCGGCCGCTTGGAGGTGTTCGCAAAAATGGCAGCCGGTGATTGGATGTGGCCAGGTGGGCTATCCTTTTTCATTATACCTCACGTGAAGATTCCTGATTCTGGTTGGTCAAGGGCCATAGATTAATCGTCATGTTATACTCACTCTTTAGCGACAGGCTGTTGTCCTTAACAGCTTATGTCCTTAACGTCCTTATATATATATATATATATATATATATATATATATATATATATATATATATATATATATATATATATATATATATATATATATATATATATATATATATATATACATATATATATATATATATATATATATATATATATATATATATATATATATATATATATATACATAACATTTATATATATACATAACATATATATATATATATATATATATATATATAATAATAATAATAATAATAATAATAATAATAATAATAATAATAATAATAATAATAATAATAATAATAATAATAATTGATATTTGATATAGCGCCCTTTCCACCTATAATGTTCAAAAGCGCTTTAGAGTCATTGGACAGTTGTCATGGTCCATATAGTCAATTAAACTCCTTTCGAAATAGCAATGTTTTCAGCTGTTTCTTGAAGTTTTGCACACTATCAGCAGCCTTGATGTTGTCAGGGAGCTCTTTCCAAAGGCGTGGTGCATAGGCACAGAATGCTTTGTCACCAAACCTTTTCAGATTTGTGAGTGGTATCTGTAATAAGTTCTTAGTGTTTGATATTAGAGTCCTTGTATTAGCTTGTTTGACTAACAGTTCCCTCAAGTATAGAGGGGCACATCCTTGCATGCATTTGAAAGTCAAAAGCAGAATCTTGAACTCAATCCTTTTCCTGATGGGCAGCCAGTGAAGATCTTTTAGAACTGGTGTAATGTGATCATACTTTTTGGAGCCAATAACCACTCTAGCAGCTTTGTTTTGGACTTTCTGGAGCCTGCATAGCAGCTCATCAGTGATTCCACAGATAAGTCCATTACAATAGTCAAGGCGTGATGTCACCAGTGAGACGATGGCACTCTTGGTTGTATCGGTATGGAGAAATTTCCTTATTTTCCCAATGTTCCTAAGACGGTAATTTGCAGACTTGATAACTTTTGATACATGTGCAGACATATTCATGTTCGGATCAAGAACAGCGCCCAGATTACCGACGGGTTCATTAAGAACTGGTACTATTACACCATTTACGGTAATACTAGGAATGGAGATTTTCGCCCGCATCTGTGGGGTACCCATGACCAGCACCTTTGTCTTGTCTGCATTCAATTTCAGTTTATTTTGAGACATCCATGTATAGATGTCAGTGAGGCAGTTTTCCAACTTAGCAACACCTTCGTCCACTACGCGCTGACTGATAGGTTTGATAGAGATGTAGAGTTGCGTATCATCCGCATAAGCATAAGCATAAGCATATATATATATATATATATATATATATATATATATATATATATATATATATATATATATATATATATATATATATATATATATATATATATATATATATATATATATATTTAAACTAAGATTGCGTTTACATCTTCTGTAATATCTGTCCCCAATTGAACACTCACTGTTAGCATATAAGATATGTGGTGTAAAATCTAAAAAGAACCATTTGCACAGAGAAAAACTTGTAAAATATAAAACAAGCAATAAAAAATGATAAAAGAAACTATGGGATAGGTTCTGCAATTCATCGGATATAGAAGCAACTTTATAAGAATACATGTCATAGTTGCTACCCAGGAGTTGACTAATAATGCGAGGGAATAATGACAATTGATTTTTCTAGTAACCCGAGACCTGTATACTACTTATGCAGGCCCCTGATATTAATTGTCTAACTGTTAATGTATACGCTTCTTATTTTTCTAGCAATCTGGATGTTGCCGGAGACAAACGTTTATGGAGGGTGGCCTCGTTCTGGCGAGATAGATCTGGTAGAAATTATAGGTAAGCAAATATCTAACGATAAAACGTGATATGTATAAAACTATTTTCTCGAATTCGCATCATAGAAACCGAAAATCGAACTTATGATACATGAAACATGCGTGGTTATTGTAGCTATACATATGTACTAGTAATCCACTTGTGTCTGGTTAGAGCTTTAAACTATGTCATAAAATAAAAGCATCTTTAAAGAGTGATTGTTGAATCAAAAGGGATTAACAACTTTTCAGTCATTTACTTCTCAAAATATTGTTTTTACATCAAAGTGTCAGATAATTTGCACTCTTTGGATGCGAATGGGATGATGTGAGGCAGAGGGGTATATTTGAAAAATAAAATTTAGCAGAATTTCGAAGCTTAAACATTTCCTGTTTTAAATCGTTAGTATTCTCTTCCGTCATACGAACAAGAATCGTTGTATTCTTATCCGCCCCATCATTAAAAAGTATCAAGACTGTCTGTGTATCGCCACCTAAGTTAGTAAGTTAGAGCTATGCAAGTGCGATTTATACAATGATTGTCTCTTTTAAAGCATTGGTGAATTCAAAGTGTTTAGCTGACCAATCTGAAGAAGACCATGTTGCAAAAACGCCCACTCTTTGCAGCATGGTTTTCTTTAAAAGGGTTGTGTAAATACTTAGGAATCAGTCATGCTTGCGAAGGGAAAACATTTGAAAGAGAGTATATAGTTAGTTTCAGATTATCATTTCTCCTTGAAATCGTGTGTATGTTAATCAATGTGGCTGTTGATAGATGGTGGTCGACCTGATTAATCTGAATCATAGAAATCGCAATGAACCCATGCAGGCCACCTGGTGAGCCACTATAGAAGTAAAAAGGGGACCAACAGTTGAAATACATGCTAGATAAGTTATTGAAGAAATGGTACACATCGCTTGGCCTAGGTCTAAACCTGACGACCGGGCTAACTCCTGATATGAGTTTTCAAATGGCGTCATTATTTTTACCATTCCTTAGGAAACGAGGATCTGAAGTGTAAGGGAAAGACGGCTGGAAGGGGCCACATGGGGTCAACTCTGCACTGGGGGCCGCACTGGACGGACAACCGCTGGGACCTCACCCATGGGGGAAAGTAAGTAGGGAAGGGATTGGATTTACTGTGGCTTCCATGTAAATACATACATTTGTGATGGCCTTTTTACGGGTCTACAATAGACCACTCAGACGTGGGGGCATCCCCCAAACACTGTGGAACATTTATAAATATATAACTTTGTCACGATCTTTTGACACCCACAAACATTATCTCCAGCTGTGATGGCCACAATAGACATTTAATTGTAAACACGATGGGTGAGAGTTCAAAATGCAATATTCACAGTAGACCGCCTGACTCTGGGGGTTTCCCCCTATACCCCGCACTGTGGCATATCTAAAAAACATACCTATATTGTGGTTTTCTTTCAGGTTGAATGAGAGCTCTAACTATGCTGACCACTTCCACAAGTACGTGGTGGACTGGAGTGAGAACGGACTAAGGTATGTTTAAGGTTATAAGGGTTAAAAATGTGAGGGATCATCCCATATGACATCTTTGTTTACCCTATACAAATATGCAAACTAAGGTATAGGGGTTAACACAAGTAAATTATCACGCGATGTCATCTTTGTTTAGCCTATTAAACTTTTTGGAACTGAGGTATAAGGGTTAAGAAATATGGTTGATCACCCGTGCGTCGTCTATGTTGAGCCTATGGAACTATGTGGAAATACTAGTATGTTACAAGAGTAAACAAATATTGGTTATCAGCCCTTGCACCATTGCTGTGTACTTCATGAAACTATGAAATTATGAACGAATCAACAAATGTGGGTCATCTATTTTGACTCAAGAAAGTACATTTTGATTTATTTTTGTACAGATTTTATATAGATGACTACAATTTTCTCAACATTCCCGAACCGCCGATAGACCAAAATGCCAACTGGACCAGTTTCTGGGATTATGCTCAACAAAATGGTGGATTCAAGACAACAAAGGATAATCTTTGGGCAAACGGGACAACGAAGATGACTCCATTTGATGAAGCGGTAAGTAGGGGTGTCATTGATATGGGGCATATCGATACATCGATAACTCTCCTTAAACAATACAGCCTGCTTTCACTTGTCAATACATATCGCAATGTATTGAAATATCAAAAACATGAAAATAGACACTTAGAGAAGAAATTGAGAGCTGAATATTGCTGGTGTTGCTAGTCACATACTTTCTAAAAGCATTTCTCTACATGGTCATGCCTCACTTTTCTTGTTGCATTCCAAGAAGAGGCAATAAAATGAGGCACGACCCTCATAAAATGGTGAAAAAACAGCATAAATGCTTCATGATTTTCCATCATGGCATAGATAGCCGGACATACATGGAAATATCCTGGTAGCAAAGCAATGATTTGAGAAATATTGGAAGTTAGTCATCGGTTGGCAATTGTGAAAAGGAAAAAGCTCCAATTGAAATCATTATGCATTTTTAAAGCTTTTTACAGCTCATATTTCTATTCCTCATCAGCAGAACTTTCAGGTATATATATATATATATATATATATATATATATATATATATATATATATATATATATATATATATATATATATATATATATATATATATATATATATATATATATATATATATATATACAAAACACGGCATGAATGTCCGATCCCCTATTGTCTTTAGAGCAGCATTAGAAGTGACTTCAAATTACAATCAACTTAATGTTTGTCCAAATCCACTGCTAGTGTGTTCGTTTTTTACTAAATAGCTAGAGACATGGACCAGAAAGGGGGTGCGCACTATACACAGGGCAAAACGTCTACACACCGTTTTAAAGGCCTGAACAAGGGGTGCGTCTAATATACGGGTGCGTCTTATACACGCGAAATTAGGGTAATGCACTTACTGTCGCCCTCGCACCACCGTATGGCACGACGGAGGGTTTAAAACACGCAACATGTAACTTACATAAACATAGATCGTGATCAGTTTCTCTGATCAGAATTTCTCAGCTTTAAAGGGCAAATGCACCATCAGAAAGAGTTAGGTTCAAAATGATCTTATACATGTCAACTTTCAAATAATACCTCCCTCGAACCTGTCCTCTTCAGCACTACTCAGTTATAGCTTACAGAAGTTCAGCAAGTAACAGTCCTTAGGCAGCCCTAGAGGGCCTCCATGCATCCCAAGATGCACTCTGTTTTTGACACCTTCTAAGCACCAGCCTGTGTCACCAGTGCTTAAGAGATAGCAGTAGCAGGGAAGCCTGGCTTTCCCTTTCTTGCTAATTTTTTTTCCTGGCTCCCTGATCACAATTTGTGGAAGCAAATAAAACTTCAAGAACTAAAACTTACATAGTATGTCAGAATTGAGCGATCAGGAATTTGGAGGAATGGAAATATCTGGCTCACCTAGGGAACATCTCCCTTAGAGCCACATGATTCTTTACTCAATGGTGCCAGGTTCTTTACTCAAAGATAGCATCTTGATAACAGGAAGTGAAGGAATACACATACTTGAATAAGCCCTACACTATTCCCATGAGTGACTGCTAACTGACACAAGTATTGCAATTTCCTGTAAGTGATTAGAACAAACTGATTTCATAGCAATTAGGAAGTAATGGTTTCTACCCAACAATAAGCTACAAATCAAAGACAAACCACATAGTATAACTGTCAAGGATTGTTGGAATATACTATAGAAAATTGAAGAAGTTCAATCTTTGGGAATTATGACAACTCAATGAAAGCCAGTAATGAAAATCTAAGCAGGAAAGGGGAGCCCAGCCCCCGTAATACTGCTATCTCTTAAGCACTGGTCACACAGGCGGGTGCTTAGAAGGTGTCAAAAACAGAGTGCACCTTGGGATGCATGGAGGCCCTCTAGGGCTGCCTCAGGACTGTTACTTGCTGAACGTCTGTAAGCTATAACTGAGTAGTGCTGAAGAGGACAGGTTTGGGGGATGTCTTATTTGAAAGGTGACATGTATAAGCTCATTTTGAACCTAAATCATTCTGATGGTGCATTTGCCCTTTAATGATTTCGCTGTTATACTGGTCCTGGGGGAGCTCCTCTCCTACTTAGCGCGAGTCATATGGCTATTTTATACCGTGGTCGTCAGGGGGTTGATGTGGAATCTGCTAAATTTGAATTACACCAAGATTATCACCACTAGGTGGTGTCCTTGGCTGGCCCCTGAGAATGGATATCAAAGCAAAAGGTTACACATGAGCGGTGTTCACTCCCCCACGGACCTCGACCTAGCGATTTCCAATTGTGGTACGGTCAAGAATGACCACAAATGAAAGGTTCTAACAAAGGGTAGGTCCCGTAGGGCCTTCCATGTTAAATTTGTCCCAAACGACATGGCTGTCTGTTTTAACCATGCAGATTCATTCAGCCTAGACCATTTTGACCAAAATTTTCATCTCATTTTTTGGCTGAAACTGAATAACGATACAGTCTTCGAAGCCAGTAATTTAAAATATAACAGATATGAACCCCCTCTAGGTGCACGGTCATGTCACATGTACCTTGAATTCTGACAGGACCTGAAAATCAGCATTTACTATGTAAACCACGTGCTGTTAGAAATTTTGAGGCTTATGGGAACATTCAAAAATGTTTTTAAAATACTCATCGTGCAGATTCCCAGTTGAGGTAGGACCTTGCACCTCACCAAAGATATGAATAATCATATGGTAGACACTCATTTTCAAGTACAGGGTAAGTCTTGACATTTTGCAAAAAAAACGAAACACATCCAGATATGTTCTTTAAGGGTGCCGCATTACCTCAAACTAGTAACTTATTGATAAGTTTACCATTATTCGGCAACTATGAGATGTAACCTTTACAATAGCATTAGTGCCGTTGGCTTAATTAAACTCAGTTTTCAGATATTTAAGTTTTAAAAATGACCCGTGTATCAGGTAGGGTATTACCTTAATAGTATTTTCCTGATTTCAATGCACCATCGGATGCAGCACATTATATATTCGTCCTCTATCTGTCTTACATAGCCTGGTTTTATTCACATGAAGCGTAACGTGTGTTTCTGGCCATCCCGCACTATGAAGGGTCGAAAACGATTAAGGAGTGTGAACAACTAGTCTGCTTTGTCTTTACTTTTAAGCGACGCAGGCATGACGTAGTTGGCAAGTCACATGGCGGCTATCTTTAGATCTTACTCACTGCCATGTTCATCATGGAGCAAAAGCGACTAAAACTCACAATATAAGCGCATGCAAACACTTTTACTTTAGTAATGTCGCTTTGGTCGTAGTGGCAATAAATTGGTGCTTACAAATCCATTAAAGATCACCATATAAAGTATGTTATTATCCTACGAAACGTTGACAAAACATTTCATCACCCCTCCTGATGCATCTCATAGATGTGCCTCAGTAATATATATTCAGTCCAATTTTACTTTACAAACTGTCCTCTTTTCCTACACCGAGGGTTCTACCTAGTTCAATTCGTTTAATTACGAAACTAGGTGTTCATCTAGGTGTTCGTTAGAAAGGAGGCAATCTAAAACGAACACCTTCCTCCACCCCCTCTTCCAATCTCCTTCCCTCCTCCTCTTTCCTCCCTACCTCCTCTCCTCCTACTACCCCCTATCCTCCTCCTACCCCTACCTCCCCTCCTCCTCCTCCCCACTTCCCCCTCCTCTTACCTCCCCGCCTCTTCATCACCCCCACCTCCTCCTCTAACTTTCTCACATCCTCCCCTCCTCTTACTTCCCCACCACATCCACCCCTCCTATGTCCTCCTCCTACCTCTCATCTCTTCCTCCTACCTCTCCCTTCTCCCACCTCCCCTTCTCTTACCGCCCCACCTCCCCTCGTCTTACCGCCCCTACTCCTATATATATATATATATATATATATATATATATTTATATATATTTATATATATATACAAAGTTATATAGTTATATTTGTGTATCTTTTATTTAGTTTCACATCATAATGAATGTGGCAGTCGGCGGTACGGGCGGGTTCTTTCAAGATGGCTGCGAGAATAAAGGGTACCCCAAACCCTGGAAAAACAGTGATGGCGCGGGCGCCGCCAAGAAATTCTGGGAGGCCAAGGACCAGTGGTACCCAACATGGAAAGGCGAGGATGCGGCTATGCAGGTATTATTGATCGCAACGTTTGCTGAGAGGGGCGGGGCCATGTGGCGGAGGGGCAGAGATAAACATAAGTACAAGTATATCATTTGGGTGGCAGTGGGGGAGTCGATAGAAACATTGGTGTACCCAACATAGTAGGATTAGGACACGGCAGTGCCAGTACGGTTGCACAGGGTTTGAGGGAGGGGGTTGGGCATCAGATTGGAAATTACATGAGTGTGGCGGTAAGGGGAGGTGGTTGACCCCCCCCCCCAAAAAAAAAAAAAATGTAGTACCAATCAACAGGGTTAGGATGCGGGGCAACAGGTAAAGATGAGGGATTTATATCAGGATATGGTGGTAGGGGGCCACCTCCAATAGTGGGGATAACCAACATCATAGATGACTAAAGACACAGCTAATTAGTTATGACTGGATAGGGATTTGGGGCAAAGGGTAGGGGTAAAGAGGAGAAAATACCATCTATAGGCAGGTGACGCTGGGTAGGTAGGGGATATCAACACCTGTGCCCGCAAGATTAGATCAAAATTGTCCTATCGTTGTTGGACCCTGTGAGCATTAATAGGCCAAGGGGTTGTATTACGGTGATAGGGCAAGTTTCGCCTCAAATCTTATACTATATTGATATATTCTGTTTCCTGTTATGTTACCTTGCTTTTACTATTGTATATATTGTACCGCTGAATTATTTGATGATATGAACAAAGAAATTATAAAACAAAAAGTTTCGCCTCATGGAAGAGGGTGTGCAAAGAAGTAGGGCTGGGGACAAAGTTGAACTCACCGTTTGAAGCCGTTTAGGCAGGTAAGAATCCATGGGGGAGGGATGGGATGTTTTGATTTTTTTCTAATAAAGAGAGCTATCTGGCTGCTGCAGGCATGCATGGAACTGATATCATCGTTCATTTTGCAGGTGAAGTACGTCCGTGTCTATCAGCTGAAAGATGGAGTACCCCCAACACCAAAACCAACGCCCAAGTCTGGGAGTCCCAAGACGTCCACGCTGGGAGTCAGCGCGTTTATCCTAGCCTGTCTAGTGTGCCTGTTACAGTAGTCTTTGATAGCCGCCTATCCATCACTATACACATCTCATCAAAGGAGCACCTGCCAGAGGGGACCACCTGTAACCCTTCCAATGCTGAAGTTACTTTCATCCAAAGCACAAGGATGCAAAGTTGTTTAAAAACTATCTAAACCCAGTCATGTTGGTATTTATTGGATAGCTCGCCCACGTTGAGTACTCTCACATGAGTACCCATGTGCCAGGGTTTCAGTTTTTAAAGTATTTTGCATCATTTTGTGTTGGCCTAATGAGCCACCAGGGTCAACTAAAGAATGTTACAAAGATTAATCATCCAGATGAAAAGTTCACTGTATTTAACCTACTAATATCACATGCCCTTCACATCCTGTAACAGCATGCTGGTTTCAGCTATTGCAACATTTCCTACTAATACTCTGTTGTTTGGTAACCCATGTCTTCAGTAACAATAAAGCATTGAAACTATTTTCAAATTGTTGGCTATTGTTTTCAATAATGCCCCAATGTGTTTAGAAAAAAAAGTCATCTCTTTTCATCGTAGTACTCCCTAGTGTTGCTGCTGGCGTTGTTGCCACGCCCCTCATCGGTCAACCCAGCCATGACTACACCGTTAAAACATCTCCTCAATACGATGCTGCTATCTTTTAGACCAGTGCTATTTCCCGAAATATTTGAAGGAAAAATGTTGATCAAGATCCAACCACCAATTTTCCTTGAGATATTTTGTGAATCTATGCTTGATTCATGAGATATTTGATAAGATGTCACAGGTCCAGACACCACTGGACTTAGTGAGATCTCCAGGCATGGACGGGTTAAGACTGCAATACAATTTGGAACCCATTATGGATGAACCAGTGTTATAATCCACTGACAATTTTGATATCTGATACTGATGCGGAATTCTGAATTGCCACAATCTATATGATATAAACATTATACACCTTCCCAGGCCCTATCACATCACATACTGAAACAAACATGGATTCCCCATATGCTATTTTCAAGATAAAGATCAATCTATGCTGTTCAAAAGTGTTTTAATACTAGTATCCCCATTCAACAACCCGAGTGATTATTGCGACTTACATGTCATACATGGATTTCACCATTAACGATTCTTGATATTGCACAGAGCAAGCTGAAACAGAACAGGGTCATTCCGCACTAATTGCGACATGGATGTGAACACATTAATTCTTATGTACACATACAATACACATGTATTCTAAAACTAGACATTCTAAAGGTTTTGATTTTTGACTTGGATTTTGGAAAACGTGTTTAGTGAACTTTATTGATGGTTTAATTGCGAAAATGGGAAAGTGTGTGTCGGATACGACATTGGTTTATCTTCAATAAAAACATTCCAAAACATGATAGATGTTACATTTTGGGTTGGACATATCAAATTAAGTTAGTTTAAATAAATCGTAATGAATTCTGAGGGGAAATGTTTTTGTGTGAAAATAAGCTTTTGTCACAAGGCTAGGTGTCATGACCGACACAGAAAAAACATGAAAAAGTTTTTCTACCGCATCAAAAAAAAAGCCATTTCCTGATTTTCTCAATCATCCCTAGCATTATTAGAACCCAGAATATAATGTTTAAGGTAGGCTTAAAATTTGGGGAAAAATGTTTTTCATTTGTGTCTGATACGACACCCTATCTTAAGTATACCCAACCCATTAATACTCAAGATGAACCCTTTTTCAAGGGTAAGTCCAAATAAGCTTTGAAAAGTACATAATTAATACTATGGGGATAAAAACAGGCTCAGTTTATCAATTCCCATTACTATTGTTCGTCTATTAATTCTCATTTGAATTATTATACAAATATGGCACTTGGGTGAGTGCAATATCGATACAAATGATATTGCACGAGGCGCTTTCGCCGAGTGCATTATCATTTTTCAGAGTGCAATAAAAATTTATATTGCACGAAACCAAAGTGTCATATTTGTTTTATCATATGCCTACTGCTCATTCATATTAAATAATTTACTAATTTGAAGTATTATAAAAATGTAAATATTATCTATATATTTTTTCATTTTCAGGTTTTACCACAAACCATTGGGTTATTGTAAATTTCTAAGCTGTAATATATTCTTGTGTTAAATCAGTAATATCGCAATCAAAATACTATAAATGCCTGAACAAGTCACATGCATTAGTTTCAGAAATGTAATGATTTGTTTATTTAATTTAACAACGTGATTTCCAAATCCCCTTCCTAATCATGATTTTACAAGAAGCCCAAACTCTTCTGAGTTTCTTGTCTCAATTCATTTCTGTTGGGTTCCTTTTCACACGTTGAATTTGAGATTTGAGTCTGAGTGTTGGAAAGCAATATTGCACCCAATATCACTTTTGTGAGGTGGTCATGTGACCATGACCTGACCAATCATAGCAGAGACTGAGCAGTAGGCATACAATGATATCCTTTATCTAATTATCTAGTGCATATCAAATACAGTTAATCTAGGCAGGTAGGAGGGTAAAAGGCGATTAACCTAATCACAGCCATGCAGAGGTAAAATTCTAATCTGAGATAATCCACGTCCCTGTTCTAATGAAATTTAGAAAAGAACAAAAACTAGAAATTGTTCAGTGAATTTACACCCATTTCAGAAAACGTTAGTTGAAGAACACAACACTAGATCGAGATTAATACATGTATGATAACGTCCATATTATCCACTTATTACAAACGTGTATTCCAGTTGACATCCTCATCCTGTTCGAACTTGAGTATGTGAGGAAGCTGATAGGCCGGTATGCTAGGAAGAGTATTAATTACTCTTAGTGAGAAGTTTATATCTGAAAATATTACTGTCCCCAAATTCTGAGCTCCTGTCACCAAATTTGGTGAAAGCTTGGACAGCCCTGCTAGATGGAAGCCAAATCTGTTACTTTTCGTCTTTAACATTTGTTGGATAAGTATAAGGCTCTGACAACGATGAGCTTGGAATAAGGTTTATGAGGGCCAAGGATGGGAAAGCCAATGTTTATGTGTTTCCTAAGTCGTTACATTGATAGAGAAAGGTTGTTTCAATCCTGTCCACCCCACTGTTCTTTAATTGGAACAGTTACACCTTCACACAGAATTAATAAATTTGACAAGTTAAAGAGGAGTGAGACTAAACTTGGAGCTTTAGTGAGTCAAATTTGAGAGTATATGTGTTTGGGACATACTTTCACAATTGACATAAGTTATTGATAGATGATTTCTATTTTAGGTTGATAAATTCTTCTAGGCAGTGTGTTGTCATGAGTATATATTAGTAGTGACTAGATAGCTGGGTGCTCAGTGTTTAGATTTTCCATAGGTAGTGGGGTTGCTGTATTTATCTGATGTGATTTTAATCTGCTTGATGCAATAGTTTTTTTTTACTTTATTCAAGGGTAGTTACCCTTAATAAATCAACGGTAATGTAATAGGAATATTTAAAGGTATAGTGCTGACATTCATATGTTTACCTTGTCATAAAAAATATTGCAAGAATCTGATTGGAAAGTGTAGGTAGAATAACATCACATGCTCCTGAGTCATTGAGCAAGTGAAAAACTTGTGACAGATATACCCTCACACTTCTTATTAAATATGTTATGTCTGTATGGCCAAGAAAATAATGTATCTATTCATTGAGAGAGTTGTAACAAAATGTTAACTTGGAGAAAGTGTACTTTGTATAAAATCAGTGAAATTCATATTTTGGATAGTTTCATGTGTAACATGTTCCTATCTGAGAAAAAAATCTGAAATAATAGCATGTTAGGCGAGTCCTTTGTAGACATGATAATAAAGTTAAGTAATTAAATCATCTGTTTTCCTTAAAAATATTAAATTGTAAGTGTGGAATTGTCGTATCCGACACACTAGCACGAATGACCGATCACAAAACAAAAATTTCTAAAAAATACCTTTGCTTAAGAGAAATTACCAAAATAAGCAGGGCTCTTAGATGCATGAATGTGATAGGAAACAGGGGTGATGGAAGATGAACAAACAAACAATTGGCCAATAATTTGTATTTTATTTCAGTTTACCAGTTTTCATAGTCAGTTGGCAAGATGAACTATGATAAACTATAGAGTAGAGCCAGAGAGTTGAGAGGGAGGTGAATACAGTCAAACCTGTCCAGAGAGACCACTGTCATGAGGAATGAGACTAGCTCCTAGTCTAGTAGTTCAGGAAATACTGATACTTTCAGCTGTTCTAGTCTCCTTTGTTAGTTGATATGATTATTTCTTATGTGAATTACATAACTTGGTAAGACATTGCATGTCATAAGGCTAGAGGACTCAAGCATGGTCTTCAAAGACTGATGGCCTCCAATAACAGTGAAATAAAACATCTCTCTGAAAAAATTTGTGAATAGAGAATTTCAGGAACTGTGGAATTATACACATAGTGACCAGAAAAGCACATCTCTAATTACTGTTTCACTTCTCTAGACTTGCGAATTTGGTATTTTTTACCATCTTCTTTATTGCCATATCAACGCTTAATCAAGACTAGTCAGTTGTCCATTGTGGAGAAAACTGGAGTGTCCAGGAAAAAACACCGACTATCCTGTGGTCATTCTAGACATCCAGTATCAGTTGGGTGTGTCTCTCTGGTGGAATACGGTAATGTTTTTGCCAACAGGAATTTTTTGTTCCTGGTCTTCATAGAGAGGTGGTCTCTATAGCAGGTCTGGCGGTATTCAGATTGGGATGTAGGATTACATAGAAAAATATAGCACTGCGCGAGGCTGAAATGAACATAAAAAGTTAAAGATGCAAATACATGATTTCTCAACTAGAGGAATGTTGATCGTACAAAATAGACCCATTACCATAATTCACACACGTAATTGGCCAGGCAAAAATTAATCATTTTTACTGATTTATGTGGCTGGCCAGTTTGAGAAGATTTTGGTACATGGGATTTAGAAGCTTAACGTTTAGTATCTCAATGACTAAGAAACATTTTGAGAAATATTACCATGAAAGTTGTTGT
Organism: Maea johnstoni; assembly: GCA_963942565.1. Classification (NCBI taxonomy): domain Eukaryota; kingdom Metazoa; phylum Annelida; class Polychaeta; order Spionida; family Magelonidae; genus Maea; species Maea johnstoni. The sequence goes on from OZ012699.1 coordinate 10,753,367, forward strand.
TCTTATTGGGTTTATCAACAACTCCCCTTCACATATTTTTCAAACATCAATGTTATTGATGGGCTGCTGCCTGAAAAGGTGTCAGACAGTGTGGTCCACATGTAAACGTTAACGAGAGACCCCTTCAGCTTTCTTCCAGTTTATCTGACCATCACTTCTGAAAAACAACATTCAACTTGCACTGACACTTGTACAGTCAAGGCTGCCCCAGAGACACCTTCTAACCCTCATGCTGCTGGTGGCAAGTTTGGCAAATACAAAATGATGCAAAACACCTAAAAGATGGCTGAAACCCTGGCACATGGGTACTCATCAGAGAATACTCATAGCAAGATATCCAATGAATATCATCATAAGATGTTTTTTTAAAATGTGTCACCGTGCATTGGATGAAATTAGCCTCAGCATTGTAAGGGTTAAAGAAGACCACCTTTTCGGACAAACTACCTGTGTTTAGAGACAGACTGTTAGTATTGGTCACTAGTCCAAAATGCCTTCACATGAAAAATCACTAAATTACACGTTATTAATTATGGAAACTTTAAAGTCTCCCTTTCATTTAGCAGATTCAATTACATATTGTTCAATATTCAGCAATTAAGATTGAGAAAACAAACATAAATAAGGTGAACTTCAGATCTTTTATTAGAGAGATTGATACTGTAGAACACACAATGTTAGCGTCTGTTTATATATAGTGAACATAGCGTGTGGTTCCGCTTCGCTATATATAAAAACGCTGTACTTTTTTCTTACTGTAGTGGCGCTGTCAGCGGCGGCTACCGTCGCTAACATAAATATACGCTATGATGCGAAAACTCCCCAATTCGCTATATTTGGGACACGCGTCATATATGTGTTCTACAGTATTAAACATATATCAAACTTTTGTTGTTTCATGCAAGTTTTTCCTATTGGGTAACATTTAAACCCAATCATGCTCATGAACATGGTCTAGCAAATTTGAACTCATATTGTAAACGCATGTATTCTCATGATAATAGTCCCATAACATTTCAGAGCCAAGTAAGGAATGAATAGGTTTTGTCATTTTATAACTGTAATAACTCAAAGCGGTGATACTTTTATGACATCTCCCTCACAAAAGCATATCTTGGTAAAATATTTCAAGGAGAATGTTCATCAGAGCTCAACCTACATCTCTCCCTCAAATACTTCCTGAATTCAGGTTTTATTCTGAAGAAGTTGTCATAGCGTAAATTCTCGCAAAATCTCGCACACTTTTTATTAATTACAATTTTGCGTTGGCTGATGGTGGCCGAAATTTACCGAAAATAGCGATCAGATGCCAGACACCGTCAGGTAAGTATTAGAGATTCGTATGATGCTTTAGGCATAAGGCATAAAGGGGGTTAATAAAAACGCAACCATAATTCATTGACAAAAACAATGGACTTCAAGGGAGGATAGAACAAAAGTATTGGGTAGGAGGGGTTGAGAAAAAATATTGGAATGTTTAGAAGGAATATGATTGAAAATTAGAGGGTGGGTGCTAAAAAATAATGGAATTTTGAGCTGGGGATAGGAATGGTCAATTGAAGGGGGGGGGGGGGTGTCATCTGACTACTATTTATATCTGTTTGAACATAGGGGGGGGGGGGGCAATAATGGCATTATACGATGGGATACAACTGTCAATGGAAGGGGGTGTCATTTGACTATTTATATCTGGTCTGTATCTGGTTGAAAATTAAGGGGAGGGGGGGGGGGAGGGAGGATAACGGCAATATAAGATAGCATACAACTGGTCAATGGAAGGGGGGTGGCATCTGACTACTATTTGTACCTGGTTGAAAATATTTTCTGAGGCGTCCAACCCACCCCCCTCTTTTTAAAATGGAAGAGGCAATCCCCCCCCCCCCCCCCCCCCCCCCCCCCTAGGTTGCTTGACTAGTCCACTATAAGCAGGATACTTACAGCCACGCTACAACACTCTCACAATCAACAAGAGTGAAAATAAATAAAAGTTCATTGGAATTTGAACAACCTTTTGCTAAGCATTTACAGGGCTATATGACCACCACCTTTATCATTCACCGTACTGTGAACAAAGAAATAAACAAATCCATATTTGTATTTAGAGTATCAAGATCGTTCCACAACTTTGCTGATCATTACAAATGGAAGCAGTTGCACAAAAATAGTTGAAGCACAAATGTTTCTAAGAATATGATGTAGAATGTTTCATTCTACCTCCCAGCCACCCCTCTATAAAGTATTTAATTATGCAAAATCAGCGCACACACATAACTAGTTCACCATTTCGGCTTCTTGCAACGCAAGTTGTTTAACCATCTTAATACCCTATACCTTAATGGCTGAAACAATTTTGGCCCGATTCAACCCTGGACCATTCTGAAGGGCATTCTAGTATACTGCAGATTACCATCCACATATATGACTTAAACATACAATTTGCATTATTGAAATTTGTAAAATATTAGTTCTACTGAATTTGCATTTTTATACTTTATAAGCATTTAGTAGTAAATGTACATACGATACAAATATCCTTCACAACCATCCAGATATCTCCTGAATAATATGCTGATATCTTTTAGACCAGTGCTGTTTCCGCAAAATATTTGAAGGAGAAATGTCGATCCAGATCAAACCACAAATTTTCCTTAAATTATTTTGTGAATCTATGCTTGATTCATGAAATATTTGATGTCACAGGTCCAGACAACACTGGACTTTTTGAGATCTCCAGGCACGGATGGGTTAAGATTGCGATAAAATTTGGAACCCATTATTGATGAACCAGTGTCATAATCCACAATATTCCTTTAACACATTTAATATCAGATGCTAACCTGCAGAATTCTAACTTGCCACAATCTATATAATAGAAACATTATACACCTTCCCCGGCCCTATCACATGGCATACTGGAACAAACATGGATTCCCAATATGCTATTTTCAAGATCAAGGGCAATCTGTGCTGCTCAAAAAAGATTTGAATATCACCATTCAGCAACCCGAGTGATTAGTATGTGAATATCACTATATAACAACCCGAGTGATTAATGTGTGAATATCACAATATAACAACCCGAGTGATTGCTGCAACTCATACGCCATAAATGGATTTCATGATTACTGATTGTTGATATTGTACAGAGCAGGCTGAAGCAGAACAGGAAATTTGCCTTTGGTTTGCAAGGAAATCGTAACAAAAAAGCGGCAGCTTGGCGTTGTCAAACCAACTGGATCAGGAAATTCGCCGAGATATCCAACTCTTTCAAAATCGCTGACCTGCCTGCCTTGGGATTTACCACGTTCCCTATGGGCAGTCATACTCCTCAGCTCTCTACCCCGTTCCTGATTCCGTCCACTCCCATGAGGCTTTCTGATTGTTCCCGATCTAGATCTCGTAACCTAGGAAACAGAAATGAAAAGTTGATGCTGAGGAGATCCTCTGGAAATTGTCATTAGGAATGGTTTCACAAAATATTTGAAGGAGAGTTGTTTGTAATATTTTCATTAACATTGCACCTTAAAATAATTTGCTGAGCATGCCATTGCCCGAAGGATTTCATCAAAATTGCCAGGCTGCTTTTGGCCATTGTGAGCATTAATGGGTTGAATTCTCATAATCAATTGAACTTATTCTAACAAATGTGTACTTGCAAAGTTGATATTATTAGTAACAAGAGAGAACGACGCCCGGCGTCCGTAAGAGAGGTTATCGCTGTTTAAATAGTTTTTTTTTGTTGCGGCAATTGGTTGAGCATCCTAAGCTGTACATAGCAATAGCTACCTTGTGTGTGTGCCTGCAGTAAGCCCTTCTTGTCTGTATCAATTATGAATAAGTCATGATTGAGGCAGCTTTTGGACCTAAACTCTTGCTGAAAACTAATCAGGAAATTGCTGTTTTGGACAGGTATTACTGAAATGCTGGCTAAGACCCTGCTTCTGGGCAAGTAGAAACCATTACTTATTTGCCTTTCCTGCAAGTTGAAATTCCAAAATCCTATTATGATGAAATTAGTAAGTACACAAAATGCAACTGAAAATATGAATATACCCTTGAACATCGATTTGCTTTATCAAGACTCTTGCTGAAAACTAATCAGGAAATTGCTGTTTTGGACAGGTATTACTGAAATGCTGGCTAAGACCCTGCTTCTGGGCAAGTAGAAACCATTACTTATTTGCCTTTCCTGCAAGTTGAAATTCCAAAATCCTATTATGATGAAATTAGTAAGTACACAAAATGCAACTGAAAATATGAATATACCCTTGAACATCGATTTGCTTTATCAAGATTTAAAAGCGGCCTCAGCCTCAGGGAAGTTGAATTTTTTGCAGGACAGGTAATATCTAGTATTGACCAGGGTTGGGGTAATTTGTAATATAAAAATTAATAGTAATTTGCAATTATTCAATGTAATAGAAAGTAATCAATTACTTAGTGGCTTAACTATTACTGTAATAGGTAATAGTAATTAACTAGTCCTAAAAGTAACTGTAATTTCATATTTCTTTCTATTACATCTGTCAAGTTATCACAAGGTATGCATCTGCTATGGGATGCTCAGAGGCAAGCAGGAACTGGATATGTACATGTAGTGCATATGTACACACTCTTCACATTGAGACTAATTGCTCAACTGCCACAATATCATGAAGATTATCTGCAATACACAGATGTCACGTCTGCACTAGATTATATGTGGACAGGGGTCATGGATATGGAAACAGTGAAACAGGATGCAAATCTATTGTGTTGTTTAACTGGAGGAGACATGCTGAACCTAAGTGAAATCCAATCAGCTTGAAAACAGACACCCCCTTTTGAAAACAGACCCATGATTCTCATAGGATCAGTATGTCCAAGAGATGTTCCACTGTGCAATGACCTAAAGCTGGTGACATGTCTAACCATCTTTGAAATCCCATGTCCCAATTTGGAATAGTCAAATCATTAAACCCAGTAAGCTTTGTTCCATCTATTGAAAAGAAATTTGTAATGTAATCAATTAATTTTTTAAATGTAATAGTAATTGTAATTGCTGGATCTAAAAAATGGTGTAATAGTAATAGTAATATAATTGCAAAATACTGAAGTAATAGTAATATAATTGATTACTTATTAAAGTAATTGACCCCAACCCTGGTATTGACTCAGGGTACTACACAGGGGAAAGGCAAAAGCAATGCACAGTGAAACAAGCAGTGAGACAATTATATATTTTAGCATTTTGAGTAATAGAAAGCTGGGGAAAGTATATTCTAAATATAAAAAATTTGGAGGGAAGGGGTTAACACAGTGGAAGAAAAGACACAGATCAAAGGAAAGGAAATCACCGGCACCCACTAAGTAAACCAGAACTTAAGATAAAGAATCAGCAATAAGGACTTAGCAGGGGTTTCAGCTAATGACCCTCTCAGCTTGCGTCTGAATATATTATGAGGGGCCCTCTCTCCCCATGAACCCTGAATTAGCATAATTACTTAATAGTCACTCAGAACTTTTCCACATTTGGACTTAACACACTGAATTGTCCAGATGCCTAATAGGAAAAAGAATAAAACAGGACGTTTCTTCTCACCAGATAGAAAGTTATTGCTAATATAGCCCTAAAAGAATCAGGGCAAGGTTCTTACTATGACCAAAGTGGGCTAATGGAGATGGAAACTGTGGCTCAGCCACAAAAATCTGACATTTTGAGTGCCTCAGCAAGGGAATTAACCATGTCTGATGCCTGTGAGTCAAGTTCCTCTTATGAAGAAGAGGAAGAATCAGAAGAGATGATGGATCTCTCACCACAGTCCTGTTGTCAGCAGGAGAGTTTGTTGTTGCACTACATTGACCAGCCTAATTTGAAATGGAAATTTATACCAGTACACAGGAGCAGCGCGGACAACAGGCTAAACAAAGGTATGTTAAAACAGTGAAACTTCACTTGTACACTTTATATTGTTATTGTTTCAATAACCACACAGTAAGAGTAGCGATTCTATGGCAAAATTCAGCCAGTTTGAACCAATAGGAAAGCAGGTACTATCCAACACAATTACACAACATCAAGTCAGAGACAGGCATTGAACCAATAGGAAGACCCCTACTAAACCAGAGAGATTATTAAAAATGCCTTTAAATAAAAAATAAAGCAAAAAAACAAAAAAACAAACAAATAGGGTTAAATAGGGAGGTACATAGTTAACATATATCAACTTTAAAACCACAGACACCAAGCAGCTGATGAGAAAACTGTTCTCCGAGTTCTGAAGTGAAGACACTGTGAATGGACCAATAGAAAGGCCCCTACTAAACAGGAGTGATAGATTCTTAAATTGCAAATAAAACACAAATAAACCATCAATGTTTATAAAAAAAAGAATAGGGTTAAGGTATGAGTTACAAAGAGGACATAAAACAGCTTAAAAACCACAGACACAGAGAAATTGATGAGAAAACTGTTCTCCAAGATCAGAACTGAAGGCACTGAATGGACCAATAGCATGTGTTGTTAGAAAAAATGTTATGTAATATGTAGAGGGATACGGAAATAGTGATTCTATGAGAGAGGTATCTGTAAGATAACCTCTCTAAAAATGTTAATCAGAATTCAGAAACCATCTACATGTAACAACTATCACTGAAATATATTTCCAATTTTTACATAAATTTCAAGATGTTTAAAAATTGTAGTACATGTAAATGTAGTATCTAGTAACAATTTCCAGGTGTTTCTAGACAGAAACGGGTTACATGAACAGTTAAATCTTGCCAAAAAAACTAATTTAGCTGACTTGTTTATAGCGAGCGAAGCTCGAAAGGCCGTAGGCCTTTCGCGAAGCCTCGCAATCCGTCAATTGAGCGTGTGTGTATATGACGTCACTATATGAAATGGAAATATGAAATACATACACGGACCCAGAAAGTTGTCACCGTCCCACGTGCGGGACAACAATATCGTCCAACGTGCGAGGTTGAGTTTAGATCCCAGTCAGATTTGAGCGTTCCCGGCATGCTTTGCGGTATTAGATATCCGCGGGAAGGTCAAAGCTCATATAAAGCTACACTTAGCTTCATAATGGCATATAAAAGACAATATTGACAAACAAACAAATTTACTTTATATGTTTGGCCATATTATTCATTTTGAAATGAAGTCTTTTTAATCCAATTTTTGAAAAACAAGTCACATAGTTTTAGCATCTGCGTTACACCGGCTCGGTCTTCCGCGACTGCTACGACGTGCATTGTCGAGCACGTTTGTGGTGAAATATCTCAATAAAAACGAAAGGAATATTTTCCAAACTTCTGTGATCAATATATGCGTATATATCGCTGCCAAAGAAAATATTTGAGTTTAATCGCGAAATTTATCTGAAAGGACTAGGTAGAACTACATCGAGGACATGACGAGCACCCATATTGACAGTGACGTCACTA
>OZ012699.1:10760997-10763497 GCA_963942565.1 Maea johnstoni
GACATGCATACATTGACATTACAAGAATTATGCATTTTGACGATATCATAAAAGAAAGTGGAATATTACAGACAAAAGTTATATTTTTATGCTAATAAAGACAGCTACTCAATGACCACTAGTAAATATTGAGACAGAAGTAAAGAAAACACAATAATATATTCCCATGTTATTACGACAAAATAGAGAGAACGGGATGTAGTGAGAGAAGCGCGCAATCAGTGATTGCGCTTGACTTCGTCGTGGCAATTATGCAATTTGTAACTACATTGCAATAAATTTGACTGCTTAGCGCACTTGACCGACTTTGATTTTTTGCAAGTTACTTGACTGAAAATACCCTCTATCAAGACCGTAAATTGTTTAGAATATATCTATAGAAAGGAAGATTTTTTATGTTGCCATTTTTGCGGGATTCCGTACTGTTTGCACGTCTGTTGTGACTCCCTATTTTCTAATAGCTACTCATGAATAGTAATTGGCAATAATGCCGCACTTGTCATTTGTTGACCGGATTGGTCCACATTTTCGAAATTTCTTTACTTAGAACACGTATCAAAATTCATTTACACTTGGGTCGTTGTATGATAGTTTTTTATTTGCATTAAGTATTTGATAATTGTTCTTTTGTCATATTTTTTGGAGGGGGGGGGAATGGTTAGAGCTAGTGCTTCATCTCGTTTCAAGGTCGAAACTGAAAGGACTGGAGAAGATTCAGTAGAGAAACTAGGTGTGTTTCGTCTAGACAGCAATCAAGAGTTAATGTGTAGAATTTCTTAGGAGCATATTAATCATTTGTATGGTGAAACATTGACCTAATTACATCATCGTGTTAGATGTCTGCACCGTAAGTCTCGCCTCTTTGCTATTTCGAAAAGAAAAAGGACATTAACGCATTCGTGCTTTGATTTTTCCTTGAGAAGTATCCGGGGAAGTATCATCCGGGTAACTATGTGATAAATTAGATATCAATTTTTAAATAATGAAGCATGATTTATAGAATTTTCAAAGACTTGTTAGGGCGGGTTATAATGAAAAAGGTCTTGTTCACTTTCATGTGCTGACATAGTTGGAATGGATGGATGACTAAAGGACACATTGGTGCACCATTATGCATTAACATTACTAAAAAGGGCCTTTTGTCATTGCTAAAGGAAAATGACAACCTAAGTATTGCTGTTCAGAAAAATAACACACTCACTGCAAGCATTTCGAGACCTTTTTGTGTGATATATGCAAGTACAATGATAATAATAAGAAAACTAATCACAACAACAACGATAACAACAATAATAATGATAATAATGATAATAATAATAATCTCTGCTACTAAATAATGCACGTACCCTGTCACATTGACTTGCCTCACATAGACGCAAGAGGAATGGGTGGATAGAGGTATTGAACAAAATGTCATGAACTTGTAGAGTATACACTATTGATCAATGTAAATGCTTGATAAACTGCTGCATAGATATCAATACGCGCCTGTCTTATTTTCCATTATACCGTCCTCGCACGGCAATCGTCCTCTCCAGTAGGTCTACACCAGCTACTAGTCTATACATAATGCTATTTCCTGTTCTGGTCTCTATCCTCAAGTTACTGTCTATGTGTTAGATTCTTTGCCTGATCATAGATGGCGCTAGTGCTGCTTACCCACATTGGCTAGATCAAAGGAGTTTGGAAAGTACTTACACTGGCCACCACGTGAGCAAATGAACAGTTAAACATTTTGAAAAATGGTTTGCCTTGAATATACTGTTCTCGTAAGGTTTAACAATCACTCCAAGTTATTTTAGTATCTTACATGCATTGCTCAATTTGACGAATTACATTCAAAGCTGTGGGGCAAGATGGAGATTAGTTTAAGACGACAGGAACAATAGATTGTCATTAAATATCTGTCGAAATATTGGTCTGTGATCAAAATAGTCCATGCATGTCAGAACAAGTAAACACTTCAGATGCCAATGGATTGACGATTAACGATTCGGAAAACACGACCACTTACCAACTACCGGTAGTCCCAAATCATTGGCAACCCCGGGGGGGGGCACTTGGGTATTTAGGGGGGCGCATACGTTCGTTATCAAAATTAAAAAATACCCCTAAAGCACTGATTTCTGGCCAAAAAAGCACCCTTATTTTAATAAAACGCTGATTTTTTCCACTAAATAAACAACCCCTTCTTTTATCAAAACACTGACATTGGATGAACGGAACACGTATTTTTAACTTAAGATTTTATAATCCTCTGCGTGTTTAGCGGCAGCAAGTGGCGGCAGCAGACTCGGAAGTCCAGTCACTTCGGGAGGTCACTCGCGTCAGAGCCGCGTATATTTCGTGGATTGCAAGGGGATTTTGACCCCCATACTTCGTACCTTGGTACCAAAAAGTACCCTTCTTTTACAAAATCGCGGACATGCGGAGGTCTTAAAAAAAGACCCTTCTTCCGCGAAATACGTAACTAAGGTGCGGCCCCCCTGTGTACCTGAGT
>OZ012699.1:10768497-10990997 GCA_963942565.1 Maea johnstoni
GCCTTTTAAAATAGTACCCACTGTCACTTAATTCGAGCAACTCTAACTCTGGTATGTATACACAGCCAATGTTTACGTTATGCTTCATATCTGCCTTCAATCACAATGTTAGAGATCTCCAGAATTAAGTACCAGAGCCAGTTTAGTTAATCCGGTAAATCCACAAATAAATGAAGGTGCTCACTTTCATATTCATTTTTTGACATTTCGATGAGCCCTTTGAATGGGCGCCGCCAATCCCGCCATGTGATGAGGTGCCTCACTTTTCCTACTGCATTGCAAAAGGAAATAAAAAAGTGAGGGAGGACACATATTATATGAAGAAAAATCACTATCAATGCTGATATATATAATATATTTGTATATATAGTGTATAACTGTATATATATATATATATATATATATATATATATATATATATATATATATATATATATATATATATATATATATAAATATATATATATACACACATACAGTTTCTGAACCTTAGGCTAGGGGCCTGAAAAGGTCTTTTGATAAAGATAATTTGTTCAAAACTGTATTTCTGGTTAGGCCAAAAAAAAAAGTGTTTGGTTCCTATTACGTCCTAAAAAAATATATGTAGGGTAGGTAGGGATTTTTTTTAATTTTTATTTTTTTTATTCTTTAACTTGCACAATTCCCTGGAGTTGGATGGCTTTGATAAAGGTTTGCCTTGTTGTAATTGTCTTTATATGCATTAATTGTAGGCCCCTGCTTCTGTTCATCCAGAAATTTATAATTTAATGGTTGGAGAATTGGTATTTAGGACGGCGAGGCAATTTTTTGGGTAGGAACAATTCATTTTTCAGTAGGATTGGCAAAAAAACCTTTAGGGTAGGGGACAAAAACTAGGTAGGGTAGGGTAATAGGAACCAAACATCTTTTTTTAGGCCTTATTAAACATACTATTTTGGACCCCATCACTGAAAAATCTAGGGGCCCACAGCAAAATCCCCTGGAAAAGTCAGACCCCGACATATACACAGGGCCATATAAAGCTATTCAAATCGTTGCGGACGGGAATTTTAGAGAGTTTAATTCAATATTTTTCCTTAAATTCATGTAAACTTCCTGATTTGGCTGTTTTATCTTATAGATATATCATTCTAAAACACTATTATAAAAAAAGTTTGTTAAAATTTTTGAACAAAATAGTAGATTTTAATGAATTTCTTGCTGTTGCGGACGGGAAACTCTGCGACGGAGGTTTTAGATACCTTCACAAAAACAGAAATCCTTCTTCAAATACTGAAGAAAATTAAAGTTTTGCATATGTGCAATGTAGCCAAGACCCTCAAGTATCTATTTCTGCATGTATTTCAAATTTTGATCATCCCATTCAAATTTTGGAGAATTTATTCAGTGTTGCGGACGGAAAATGCATACTGTTGCGGACGGGAAATTTTCGTCGCAAGTACATGAGAGGAAGTATTCAGTACGTAAAACATTTGTAAGAGGTCAAAATTTGATAACATCACTCAAAAATTGAAAATAGTCATTAGGAAGACTGACATAAGAATGTTTTATACAACATTATTCATAGATCAGTAGTCTAAATGCTGAGCTACAGATAAAATGATTCCTGAAACAAAATTTCATTGGATTTAGCTCAGAGACTGATACTCTCAATTCTAGGTTCTTAAATTATTGTGGCTTAAACATTGAAAACACTTAAAACATGAATTCTATATTCTTTCTATTAGAAAAGATAACTATATTCAGCAATTTAAGCAAGTTAAGAGAGGATTCTTATAACCAGATTGTGGAGTGATGCTGGTGCTCCAAATTGCAATAGGGCTATATACCCAGATCTTAGTACGGAAATCTTAAGTGCAATTTAAAACATACTAGCAATGCTAAATCAATTACAAGTTTAGATAAACCACTGATTTTCATGATATGTATGTTTGGTTAGGACTATAAATCCAGTTCATATCCAATACTGAATATCAATGCACACCTACATTAATTCTCCATTCACCCAATAGACATGTTAGATCTGAGCCCAAAAAAATAGCCAACTGTCAAATATGTATGAATGAAAATATCACATAGGTATTTCAAAGTATTTACTAGCAAACTGGACACTCAGTAACTACACATATTCCTAAATCATTCAGAATACAGATACTTTGGTATCATTTAAAACAACTTTCTCAGGATCCTTTCTGTTTTTCTCAACTTTTTCTAGAATGCTCTGTACCTGATGCCATGTTGATGATGCAATGAGAAATGATTTAGCTTTCTACCTGCTCATCTAATTTGCTGATTTAGCTTATTTATTAATTTTCATAATGAGTGCTCATAGGTACTAGCATAGGTCTAATAATAAATGATCCAACCAATGTACAGGTGTACACATTCAGCACTGTCTAGACATGAACCTTCATCCTGTCTGCACCCCTACATCCTTAATCCTGAAGCCACCCATTCAGTCAATCAGGGTTAATGCAATTTCCCCCCAACCCTTTCCTCCCTCCCACAACTGGAGAATCAGAGATAAATGCAATTTCCCCCTACCCTATTCTTCTCCCCAGACTGGAGAATCAGAGGTGTTGATGAGAGGGGGAAGTGAAGGTAAAACAGAATCCACATCACTTGGGCTATACCTTGATTTGTACAGGAAGTGATTAAAACCAGGAAGTATGGAATTATTGTTCCTGTTAAAACTGACCAGGTGGTGAGTGAAATCATCTACCTCTGAGAACATAAACTAAATTATGCTTTGCATAACTTTCTCTGTTTAATGTTCTAAAGGAAGCATCACACCTAAGTCAGTTGGAACTATTATGCTGAGTATGTATGTAAGAAACAGAGTGGTACTCAAACTTTGCTCATACCTCCAAGGCCCGTTACCTAAGTGTAATCCTCTTTTCTGTATACAGAGATCTTTCTTTGGAAAATTCCCCAGCCCATAGAGGGAAGATGGATGTGCCTTGACTCTTTTATTTAGATGAAAATCCATAGCTGTCATTGATCACCTGACTTTTGCCTTCCAGTCATACTTCCTGTCCCAATCACTTTCCCGTCCGAAACAGCACTAACTGTTGCGGACGGAAAATTTTCAAACTCCATTTTTACAAGTTATGTGATTTATTTTCTTCAATTTTTTTACATTAATAGATATGCATTATAATGAAGTAAGAGGATTCCAAAAATGGTTACACTATCACTTAAAATAAATTTTTTATAGAAACTTTTCAAAGTTTTTTGTTGCGGACGGGAAAATGGCTATCAAACCAGTTCAATACCTCATTGATCAATGATCACCAGATCAAATATGTTCAGTGGTAATGTACTTCAGCCTCACACCTACAAAAAGAGACCAAAAAAGTGTACTTCTGACAACCCTATCAAAAATAAAATGATTTTAATCACTTTTCCGTCCGCAACACTAAAAAAAATATTTTTAAGGTAAAAAGTCAATTTTATGTGAGGTGGAAGGCTTTAAGTTCTGCTTTTTTTCATTTTTGTACACTTTAGGATGTCTATTTTCAGTACGTCTTCAATTCATATTGGTAAAATGAAATTATTTCTCCGTCGCAATTATTGTGATACGGCCCCACACATATCATGTATAACATGCCAAGTTTGTGTCAGAATGAACAGAACAGCAAAAGTGTGATTCTGTAACAGCTTGATCGAATCCTGATGTGATCATGCAGACCAGCGCTATTATATACATTGTAGTTATGTTGTAATGATAAGTTTGATAAATATTGCAAGGTGATTATAAGTATTTAATGTCAATATATTTAAATAAATGATTATTGATTTAGAAATGCAAACTGTCCATATTTGATTTTTTATTATGAAGGATTTTGGGTAGCCATTATGCGCCATGCGGTTGATTTAATGAATGCTTTTTCTCTACCGTGTTTGTACATGATTACTCAGCCCTTTATAAAATAAATATTGCCTGAATAGTCTCCTGAGTAATAAGTTAGGCAGGGTCTTAGTCAGGATTTCAAAAATGCCTGTCTAAAACAGCAATTCCAAAATTCCTGCCCATCCAGATTTAGCTACTAATCTACTTCAAATCCTCATACATTTAATAGCCTAGTGTGTTAAAGGGTCAATTTACACTTCAGCTATGTCCTAGAAGGTGGTTTGTTAGGAATATATTTGATTATTTCCTCCCAAAAGTCAAAATTGAAAAATCTTCATAGAAATTTTTGCCTGTCCTAACAGGAGGTTTTTAGTAAAATACCTGTCCAAAAGACAGGCAGGACAGGTCCTGGCTAAGTCCCTGGCAGTTTTACAAAAGTACCCTCCCTGCAGGGTGTAAGATGTAAACCTTGCAATAAATCATACATATGTCATAGTGTTCTGAATTTCAAACATAACTTATAATTTGATTAAATACTCTAAATAGAAACCATAGATATGTGTCAATGTATCGAATCAAAATAATTGAAATTGAAATAAGGATATCAATATATTGAATAGTTTTTTTTAAACAATGGCATCTATTTAATGAACGCTGTCCTTGTTTGTTCTTACCTTCTCTATTTTTGATGATGTTTGTTTTGCACAATTTTGGAATGATTTTTGCTGAGATTCCTAAGAGTTCATGGTATTTAGGATAACCAAGGATGTTTGATTACTGAAGCTCAAGACCTGTCCCATGATGATTGTCTAAGAAAATCCCACCATGAAACCTAGGAACCAGGGGTTTGGGCAAGAGTAAAGGCTGCCTTCTTCCTAGCTCTTATTGACTCCCTCTATAGAGCAAAAAAGTCTAGTTTCCTTGTTAGCCTCTTATAATTAAAGTTCTGTGTGGGTACTGTGTGACCTAGTCTAGGGCTGGTATCGAGTAGTACCGAACAGCTGTGATTCGAATTATGTAACATTGCTCGAATCGGCAAGGGCATGTTAATACAACTCGATCCTAAGATGAGTACTTCTAAATGTGCTTAACACTCAAGGGAATATAAAACTCCCATTAAAGACTGGTAGCTATTGACATGCCGACATGCTGGTAAACAGGAACCTATCAGTGTGCGAACTTAACTTTTCTAGTGAGGGGCCCGACGGGCCCCTAAGCGAAAATTTCTAGGAGCCCGGGCTAGAATCTAGGAGCCCGAAAAGTTTCCTGCAGCTGTTCTAGAAGTCCAAAAAAAATATGCTAAAAATTAGATAACCAATATATATTATATACTTTGTCTAGCAGCAGCTATAAGCTAAAGGTCCCCAGAAACTCTAGTGGTCTTCATTTTTATTCACATGTGTATCAGTTTTCGACATAAAGATAGCCTTACTAGTCTGGACTAGTGAAAGTGTGAAAAGGGGCCTGTGTGGATAGTAAATTTCCAACCCCTTATCCCTAACAGACTGAAATCTGAATAAACCAGTTATTATTTGACACATTGAAATTTTGGTTGGTGCTTAAAGAAAAATCCAAATTGATAGCATTTTTTCTTGCATATTTAGATAATAAAAGGGGTTAAGTTTTGATTTGATTTAGATTTTTGTGTAGGGCCAGGACAGGTTGGTGAAGGGTTAGTAGATTCCAGGTGCTACTAGCCCTACCAGGCCTGTAGAATTTTCTGATTATTGTCAGAGCCAGTGTATGTTCGCACTGGATACATAATTGAAACAAAAGTGCAATCCAAAACTCCCTCACAAAACACCTTTTTATTGACATATTTGTGATAAACTATTCAAGTGTCATAAACTATTCTTGAAAGTTCAATAGAAGATGTCTGTGGGCCTGGAGACAGAAGCTTTGAAGAGGAAGATGCTCCAGATGTGCCATTTCCTCCTCTTCTCCTATCTGACTTGGGGTGTCCTTCCCTGCTGTGACTGCTTATTCAATGCAGGCTGTCCTACAGATAATGTGGTCAGGCTTCAAGGGAGGCCTTTTCAGACAAAAGAGGCACTCGCCCATGAGGGCGAATGGCTTTCACAATCCGCTCGCCCCTACCATTAAATGGCGAGCTGGGCTCCCTCCGGGGCGCCTGGTAACTTCGCACACTGCCTATTGTTTTCCCATGCTCTGCCGAGGCACTCACTCCCTCACTCCGGGAGACCGGCAGATAATCGGCTCATCCGGCAACCAATTAGTGGTTGCCATGTGCTTCAGAGGCACATTCGAGGCACTCACTCCGGGAGACCGGCAGATAATCGGCTCACCCGGCAACCAATATCAGTGGTTGCCATGTGCTTCAGAGGCACATTCGTTTTCATGCTCCGGGAATTCATTTACTTATCATTGCATAATCACTATTATTTACATAGAACTTTCCCCAAAGATGTGAAAATGCCCATGCCTTGAAAAAGGATTTACATCCATGTAGACTAAAATGTATCAGATATACATTTTCCTATACATTAACCTAACCATGTAGTTTACTGTATTAACTTCATGAAATAAAGTTCATTGTTATAACCATTATTATTATTATTATTATTATTATTATTATTATTATTATTATTATTATTATTATTATTATTATAATTATTATTGTTGTTATCATAATTATTTGAATAATTTGATACCCATATGCCCTGTAACACCCGACAAAAGAATTTTAAATGTATATAAATATATATAATATGAATGATAACATAACTTAATTAGGATTTAATTGAAAATTAAATTTAATTGAAAATTAAAGTGGCACCTTCTCTCTTGTCATTCAAATGAGAATGCCTTGAGGAAAAATACATATCTGTAGTATGAGACCCACAATTAAACTGAAATTATTCTAGTGGATGTAAATAATGCATGATGATGATGTATAGATGTAAATAAATCCCAGCAACTTCAAAAACGACGCTAAGGCTCGGAATTAGGATTGGTATCATAATAATAGTGATGCCAATCTCGAGCCTAAAAATACCAAGTCAATACCAGTCCTAACCTAGTCCCAACCTTTTCTTTTCATCATCAAAGCAAATTTCTAAGATAAAATGTCTAAGCCTAATCCTGGTGCAATCCCGGGAAATCCAAAGGAGGCTTTGACCAGAGAGTAGCAGTTGGGTTTAACCATGTTAGTTAAACAGAGTTAAGACTTTAGTGATGAGATTAAGAGGTAAGCAAAGGGGAACAAAGGGTTATACTTTACAACCTTTGACTTCTCCGTTTATAGGCTTACCAACAAGTGTTGAAGACCAACTCTTACCAATGCTATTTGTACTTACTTATTAAGCCATGAACTCTTTGGTGAAACTGGGTCCTAATGGTTACATCTGGAGGCTACATGTAGCTAAAGACATTTATTGAGCAACGGAGCCACTGTGATATGCTCATGAAGGTAATATTGAATAATGGATACTGTGGTCAAAGTGGACAAGATGCAAATATAGCGTTTAACAAAAGGATTTGGTTAATGATAGTATTCAAAATGTGGTGTTTAGTTGGTCAAATGATAATGAGTGGCTAAAGGAAGAAGATATCTATTTTCCAACTTATTGAAACAGTTAAGAACAATTGACACTATGGATTATGACATATTATTATTATTTGGAAGAATATGAATAACAAAACTACACATCCTGTGTGACCAGATGTTTGTGTCAAAAATTATCCTCATTTTCATCTAAAAAAGTCTGATATATTACTATATTGATCAAACCAGTGGTTGAATCCTAGCGCTATTGATAATGTTCAATGATAATAAGGATGATAATAATAACAATTGAAATAGTAATTATGATGATGATAGTGATGATGATAACAAAATTATTAATAATATTATTATTATTATTATTATTATTATTATTATTATTATTATTATTATTATTATTATTATCATTATTAATATTATTATTATTATAATTATTATTATTATTATTATTATTATTATTATTATTATTATTATTATTTTATTGTTATTATAACAAAAATGATGATGAAGAAGGAACTCATATTGGTGTTGATAACACTGATTATAATGATAATACTAATAATGATAATAATAATAACAATAGTAATAATGATGATAGTGATATTAATGATAATGATGACAATAATTATTTTTATTATTATTATTATTATTATTATTATTATTATTATTATTATTATTATTATTATTATTATTATTATACAAAATTAGTAAAAATGCTAATTTCAAGAATTTTTACAGATGTTAGAGTATTAGACTTTTGCTGTGACCCTCAAATGATCCACTTATTGTTCAAAGTATACATGATACATCCTTATTTAAAAGTGGATGTCATAATAAAGCCCAGACATGTTGCTTGCTAAGGCCATGTGTCATCTCTAGTTAAGTGTGCTTGACATTTTTCCTGATGGGAGTTTGTTGTGTAATGGAAATTGATTGCCCAGTGTAAATGTCACCATCTGTCATATGGCTGCAGAGTTTTACTTTCGATTTTTGACTTCCTAGTCAGGACTGCAGACTGTCTGCTTATAGATTCTGCAATGTCTCGCCACTTCATGCCGGTCTCTTTTCTTTTTTCATTAACCTGTGGCACACCAAAACAACCAAAATATTTTGGTCATATCTTTTGGACCAGATTTTTTTCTAAAACAATTTGATAGAGTAATTTTGACTAGAACGTAAGCCACAACTCTGCCTCAAATATTTTTGGAACAGAAATTTATTGCCCAGTGTAATTGTGCAGAGTTGTACTTTTGATTTTTGCCTTCCTAGTTCTACAGACTGGATTAAAATGCTTTCAAAAATAATTAATAAACAAGATGATTGAGTTGTTATTATTTTTTGATCAGGTGAAGATGCTAGTATGTTCTGATTGGTTGTATTAAGGTTACTATGGATCAGGTGACAAACTGACTGCTATATAGTATGTTCTGATTGGTTGTATTGTCGTTATTTTTCTTATCAATTGACGATGCTAGTATATTCTGATTGGTTGTTTTCCTGTTTTTATTGATCAGGTGACGATGAAGAGGGAGCTCTCCAGGCAGTATGTTCGGATTGGTGAACTTGACGCGGAGCCAGCGCTTTGTCCTCGGGATTTTCGTACTGCTGTTGGTGGACTTCATCTGGGTGGCATCCTCGGAACTCACCGTGGTAAGTCAGTTCATCTGTCAATGTCTAGAGAGCTCCTTGACAGGTGTCTTCTGGATCTATGGAACATTTCAAAATAACCTAGGAATAAATTATGAAATCACAAAATATACAAAAGGGGGTTCTATAGGTTCTGATGGACTTATTTTTCTCCTTCAAAAAATTATAAAATACAATTGTGTTAGAGAGATATCAGCAAAGTTGTCCAGTACTTAGTTTTTGGTTGGCTACAGGCATGAATTGGTTAATGACCTACCAGGGAGGTAAGGCCCAAAACAGCTCTGGGCATATGGTCAGTAAATGGCACCTGTAGCTGGTAGTCGATTGCTACTTTCTCACTCTCATTCTATTGTTTTTGCAGTATATTTTCAAGGACTACCACTATGACAAGCCTTTCTTCAGCACGTACCTCAAGACTTCCATGTTCATGTTGTACCTCGTGGGCTTCTTGTTCTATAAACCATGGCAGATGCAGTGTCAACGCGGAATCAAGGTCGTCGTAAGTATTGTATATTTATGTTTATTTATTTATATATATATATATTGGTAATGACATTCCAGCATCAGATTTTTCCAACTTTGCTCACGCCTGCAAGATGTTTTCATCAATGTGAGGCTGCTGTGGGCACTAGTGGGTTTGAGTCATTCAATTGAGAAATTGTTCAAGACTCCAGTCGAGTAGTTACTGCGGATCTTTCTTCAGTCAAATAGTTCAAATGAGGTTGCTTTTGATGGCAAGATTTTTAACCCATTCATGCCTGGAGATCTTGACATGGGTGGCCTTGAAATATAGTACTTTTGGTGTTTAACAACCTCGGAATCAAGCAGAAAATATATTTGAAGAAATTTTCTTGATAAGTTTTTGATCAACATTTCTCCTCCCACTGTGTTCAGAAAATTGCATGTGTGAGCAAGGTATCTCCAAAACAGTCCGGTGGTTTAGGATGACACTGGCACGTAAAGGTTAAGAATCGTCAGTTGTTGATCTAAACTCTGTTTTGTCTTCTTTAGACTGACCTTGAAGGAGGGGGAGGACTTTCTGACTCAGGAGATCAGGTCCTGGTGAGTACTTGGTTTTCCTCACATGATATGATGGTCATAGCAAATATAATGGCGATAGTAATGATAATAATAGTAATAATGATGATAATAATAGTAATATTGATAATAGATATAATAATGATTTTAATGATGATATTTGAAATAATTTTATAATTTTAATTGTCATGATTCCAACAAAAATGATAATGATTATAAAAATAATGATTAAATTTAAATAATTATGATACAATTTTACTAATAATGATGAACTTTTAAATATAATGATAATTTTATTAGCCACGATAACAGCAATAATGATAATAGTAATAAAATGATAATGATAAATGATAACATGAGTTTTGGAATTTGAACTTGCGTTGTTGTGCATATTCATAATGATTTCTACCTACTCAGCAGCCGTTTTAACTTGCCATGGCAACGGGGCATGCTCTTGATATCGCTGCATGGATGTACATGTTATGAAATTGATCATGTTGTATTGTATTTAGAGTGAGCCTATCTATGTACCTATAAACTATGGGGAGGACAAGAGCAGCGGCACAGAGTCTGACGACGGCGGATCAGGTCAGTATATAGGTCAACTAGCCCCATATCGCTATATAGGTCAATTAGGCTCAGGTCAGTATATAGGTCAACTAGCCCCAGATCGCTATATAGGTCAATTAGGCTCAGGTCAGTATATAGGTCAACTAGCCCCAGACTCATTTCAATACATAGATGAATTATGTCAAAGGTATAAGTAGGTCGACTAAGCCCAGGTCACTGTATAGTTCACATAAATCGCTATGTAGGTCAATTAGGCTCAGGTCACTACATTGATCAGTTAGGCCCAGGTTGGTTTATAAGTCAGTTAAGCCCTGGTCACTATAAAGTCAATAACACCCAGGTATGAAAATAGGTCAATTAAGGATCTGGTCAATGTATAGGCCAATCAGGCTAGGGTCAGTGTATTAAAGTCTTATTGACTGCTGCAGAGAACAATATGGTATTTGTCTTAGGCCTGAAGGCTGACGGAATGGCCTAAGGACTGTAGCATAGCGGAAGCCCAAGGACCAGTCTGCCGGCCCATTTTTCTCAACCTAGAAAGTGCTAAGACCTTTCCATGGCCCTCTAAGTGGCAGCACTATCCCGTTCTTCAATTATACTCTTCAAATCACCATTTGTCAGTGATTTAGATCCTTAGAGGTCTGATTAGCCCACATCAATGCTGGCTCATGTATTTGTTGAGGAGGCTGGTCAATAAATTGTCAAAGGCTGGTCAATAAATTGTCATATCAGCCATAGGGCTGATACTCCTGACATGATAATTTATCAGCTAATCACATGGTTCAAATGGAGTCATTATGTTGGTTGAAATCAGTTCAGCAATAACTAAGGTCAATTAGGCCCAGGTCACTATATAGGCTAAGCAATCACAGAGCTGGATGTAGGTCAAACAGGCCCAGACTAGAAAAAACGTCAATAAGGGCCAGGTCAGTATAAAGGTCAATAGTCTTGGCCAAGAGCAATGGTCAAATAGGTCCAGGTTTGCATTTAGGTCAGTTAAGGTCAGGTCAGTATATAGGTCAATTATGCTTGGGTATTATATGGGTCAATTAGGCTAAAATCAGTGTATAAAACAATTAGGCCTGTTGTAAATTAGGCTTAGGTCACTATTAGATAGGTCAGTTAGGCCCAACATATTGTTCAATTCTATTTTTGTAAAATCTTGACAAACCGGGATACCTATCTAACGAGACATTTTTACGACCCAATGCCTTTATTGTAGTAACTTGAGGAAAGTGTTTTTCCATTGGTTTACTAGTTGCCCAATTGCAGTACACTGTTGTCCCTATTTGGCCAAGAATGTCAGTGAAAATATGACAAGACACAATTTTTTATTCTTTTTGTTATATCCTATTTCAGGTATAGGAAGAGGTGTTCGATTTAGCAAGTTATCCGAGGTGCGTCAGCTATCAGGTGAGTCCTTGGTACCCGCAGCTGTAAAGGCATATTTGTATTTAGGGTGATATTCCAGATATTTTAATGAACTAGTCACCTTATATGTGTGATGAGAGATTCAAAACAATAGTTTTAGATATGTTGATATGAAACATGGTTCAATAAATATCCTGAATATGAAATTCCTTGGTACAAGCGTAGCCTTGCATACCGCTAACATGAAACGGTATAATACGGATACTGGTCCTCTATTTTATATTATTGTTGTTTTTGTTGTTTCAGAGTCGCAGGCGGAGGATGCTGTGATCGCCCGTCTCTCCTACACCGCCTCTATCAGAGCTGAGGCAGACAGACTAAGAGCGCTAAGCAAGCTCACCATTAAACAAGTAGCAAAAATATCTCTTATATTCTGCATTGTGGTAAGTTTTCAAACAAAGGAATAGTATACTCCATTGAAATGGACATGGTCTTAGCCAGCAGGGTGTCTGGGTGTCTTTTTGGACACCCAGACCCTGAAAAAGCACCCCACAGGACACCCAAAATATTTTGTGAGGAATTTCTTAAAATGTCAATCTAAAGCATATAATGGGTTTTATTCATCTCCATATTATTCTCATTGCATTGTTCAAGGATATCATGCCTTGCTCTGATGAATTTGTACATGTTTATGGTTGAAATCTGAGTATATTGTTGTCCCCCTAAAAAAATTGGACTCCCAAAAATTTTACAATTGGCAATTTTGGGCACCCAGTTTCTAAATCCTGCCTAAGACCATGGACATGGATATGTACATATATACCCTTGACCTGTGTTGCCTTGATATATGGTATTTTGTGAATTTAACTTAAATTAGCATGATATTTGAATGACAGTAAGGGATTGGATTCTGGTCAACATTTTCTCAAAGCACTTCATCAAATATTTACATAAAGAAATCCTCTTATCACAAAGGTAAAACCTTGAAGGTTATTCTGTGTGATACATGCATATATATATATGGTTTAGAAATAGCAGTTTTCCACTTTAACCTAATGTTATTTACATTTTCTTTTCCGTTTCAGTGGTTTTTTGCCAACCTAGCTTACCAAGAAGCTTTAAAAGATACAGCGGCTGGTGTGGTGAATGTTTTGTCCTCCACCTCTGGCCTGTTCACCTTAGTCCTGGCGGCCATGTTTCCCAGCTGTAGCGGCGACCGCTTCACACTTTCAAAACTTGTAGCAGTATTATTAAGGTAACCAAATAATTCCAGGGCATTTCCCATATGGTAGTGTTGACCAATTTTTTCTCTCAGAACATGAAGCTGTAAACTGTAAAATTTCCTTTAGTGTAGTAGCAATCAATATATTGAATTAGTAAAAGTGCTCTTGGCTTTTCGAAAGTGTAGTACCTTGAATTCTCGGAAATATGGGCCGCCCTAGGAATCCTGGCCACCATGATTATTCTGCAAAATAATTACCGTGAAATCTTGGCCACTGCCCTTGACAGCTGAATTGTAATTATAAAAAAGTGTCCTAAATTACCAGGAATTAACGGTAGTATTACTTGTAACATAACAGCTTAGGGATATAGCAATTTCCCATGCAGTATCAGCAATCCATATATATATATATATATATATATATATATATATATATATATATATATATATATATATATATATATATATATATATATATATATTTATATATATATATATATATATATCATATATTTGTATATATATATGACAGCTTGTCTTTGTGTGTTGTTGTTTAGCCTGTCTGGCGTGGTGTTGGTCAGCCTTGAGGACCTCAAGATGGAGTCTGAGATCCCGCTGGGCGCCCTCTGGTCTCTCTGCGGTGCCTGCCTGTATGCCGTCTACCTGGTCATGCTGCGGCGCAAGGTTGAGAATGAGGATAAGCTAGATATACCTATGTTTTTTGGTAAGTATAGTGAAAACAGGTCTGCTTTAACACCTCAATAAGTCAAACACCTCAATAAGTTGAACACCTCTGTAACTTGAACACATCCATAAGTGAAACCCAAATGTTGAAAACTTCCATAAGGTAGATAGCTCCATAAGTTGAACACCTTCATGGCTACTTACCCCTCAAAAGTTAAACGGCAAAAGTTGAACATGTCTGTCAGTTGAAATCATCCTGAGGTAAGACATGCTACAAAAATTGAACACTTCAGCCAGTTGGACATCTCTAAAGGAGGAATACCTTCATAAGTTGAACACCTTCATTTGATAGACCCCTTCATAAGTTGTCAAATTCAAATTTAAGTTGGACTTCATGAGTTAGGCACCTTTATAAGTTGGACACCTTCATAAGTTGAAGACCTTTGTAAGTTGAACACATTTGTAAGTTGAACACCTTTATCAGTTGAACACCACAACAGCATTGCTTGCATATGTTGTTTGCGAGTTGAGCAATAACCAGAGGGTGAACACCACCATCAGTAGAGCATCTCTATAAGGTGAACACGTAGTATGTTGACCACCTCTCGGAACAGAGATCCTCCATACATTGAACACCAGAATTTGATCATATACATAAGCAGAACACCTCCACAAGTTGAACATTTTTGGTTGTCCAAGGAGAAATATTTCTCTTTGTAGACAACGATTGACAATGTATGTATTTTCTTGTTCTTTTTCCTCCATTTCAGGTTTTGTTGGTCTGTTTAACTTCCTCATCATCTGGCCTGGTTTCTTCATCCTACATTTTTCTAAAGCCGAGCATTTTGAGTGGCCGACTCGCGTGCAGTGGTTCTATCTGGTGCTGAATGGGGTCATAGGCACCGTCATCTCAGAGTTCCTCTGGCTATGGTGAGTACTAACAGCAACTCACGCGGCAGCCATTTTCACCTGTTGTTCATGCAACTACTTAACGCTTGTGTAACTTGTGGCAGTATTACTTAACCACAAACTTTTGTGCTTTAAGTTCTCCATAGTATTACTGAGGTAGAAAATTGAAGTGCAAACCTGCTTAAGTATTATTGAGGTAGAAAAGATAATACTTAAGGCACTGATAACTTGTAAGATTTCTTGGGTAGAAAAAGTTTTTCATTTTCAAAATTTGTAGCAGTATAATTAAGGATAAAAACTATAACGTTCTACACTTAATTAGTTTACAGTGATAAACTGTTGTATCACTATGGAAACATAGCAGGGATTTGTTGCATTATTACTTATGTTTCCATTTTCAAATTTGCTGGATTGTGCCATTGGGTAAAGTTCGGCAAGATTAAGCTGACACTAAAATTACTTGTTCTACAGTAGCATTCCATCCAGGATTCCTTCAGTCATATTTCAGGGTTTTTAGAGGTTGTTGTACAACAACCTTTATTCAGTTCGCTTTTGTTGTCTTGCATTCCCGGGGAGGGTCCTGGGAGCTGGTTGATGCATTTTCCCTATGTTGTCTTACATGGCATTTTTGGAAAATTCTAGCCGCATGATCTGGAGAGTGGGGTGTGGTGGGGTCGTTTTGTTTATTGTTTCTGTTAGAATTGGGTGTGTAGTTTATAATGTTTGTTTCATTGTTTCTGTGGGTTGCCTAGTTTTTTTTTGGTGGATTTTTACGTGTTTATACTTTACGTTTTCTTCACTCCAATACGATTCTGTAGCGCGTCTGGTCTGGTGGGGCGGCCGTTGGATGCGCATGCGTGGGTGGATGCGCATGCGTGGGTTTTCTGCATATTTAATGCGATCGGCTAATCACGTGACGGTGCGTGATTGGGTTTCCCAGCACCACGTGGTTTGTCTCTGGTGAATTATCCAATGAGCGGTCTCACTGCCTCACCGTCACACCACGTGGTACTCTTTCCCGCGGTTTATTAACCAATGAGCGGCTATTTGTATCCCTCTTTGTACTATTTTACTTACGTGTTCATTCACGTATTTTTTACATTGGCTAGGTTACCCTCCGCCATTTTGAATATCGGGTTTGACGAAATTTGCACCCCGATTTCAAAGCTTTCGTTTGTGGCCATCTCTAACTCTAAAATTCTGAAACCAAAAGAATTAACGAGCCAAGTATCTATATTATTAAGATTAATTCTTTTGGTTTCGGAAAATCGAAAATATTTTGAGATATTTGTCAACACGCATCGATGGTGGCGTGTTTACCATGGCGATGAGTACATTCTCAATGGTACCTCGCCGATTCCTGTCAATTTCATCAAGCTATCTCCCCCCGATCACAATATGACTACCTACCTGGATAGATGAGATCCTCATCTATCTGATTCAATCATTTTTTTAATTCAACTTCAGGTTGGAAGCGAAAAAATAGCTTTTCGCTACAACCGGAAGTTGATTTTTTTGATATAGTGAATTATCCAATGAGCGGTCTCACTGCCTCACCGTCACACCACGTGGTACTCTTTCCCGCGGTTTATTAACCAATGAGCGGCTATTTGTATCCCTCTTTGTACTATTTTACTTACGTGTTCATTCACATATTTTTTACATTGGCTAGGTTACCCTCCGCCATTTTGAATATCGGGTTTGACGAAATTTGCACCCCGATTTCAAAGCTTTCGTTTGTGGCCATCTCTAACTCTAAAATTCTGAAACCAAAAGAATTAACAAGCCAAGTATCTATATTATTAAGATTAATTCTTTTGGTTTCGGAAAATCGAAAATATTTTGAGATATTTGTCAACACGCATCGATGGTGGCGTGTTGACCATGGCGATTAGTACATTCTCAATGGTACCTCGCCGATTCCTGTCAATTTCATCAAGCTATCTCCCCCCGATCACAATATGACTACCTACCTGGATAGATGAGATCCTCATCTATCTGATTCAATCATTTTTTTAATTCAACTTCAGGTTGGAAGCGAAAAAATAGCTTTTCGCTACAACCGGAAGTTGATTTTTTTGATATAGCGAGATTAGGGCATTGATATGCATTGTGTGCATTTCACACAAAAAACATACTTTTTTCAATAAATTGTCACGTCGCCGTTTCTGGGTCAAAATTTACAAATGGCCCATCAAAGTGTTCGCAACAAATAGGGCTTTTACCCTATTATCATAACTTGTTGGTTATATTTGTAATTTTTGAAAAAAAATGGCGACTTCGGAAAAAAACGGCAAAAACGGCTTTTTGGAATGTTGATTTAGGAACCCTGGCGAAATTCTAAATTTACTTATTAATTTCGCCACTAAAACCGGAAAAAAAGTTTCAACTTCAAGAAAACAGACTCTAAATAATCCATCCTGCCCATTTGTGGATTTTTTTTGATCCCCACAATCGTAAGAAAACAACTTTGAAAAAAACGGAAGTAGTAAATATTTTTATCGCGATTTCAGCAGTCAGTATATATACCCTTCTCACCATGAGTGTAGTATGCAGTCCTGAAGTTAGCAGACCTTTAACCCTGCCATCCCTTCCGTTCTCACTGTTGTTGTATTTTAGATAAAGATATGATTTTAATTGTTTTGGGTGACAGGAAAAGTGTGTACTGTTATAATTTATTGGTCACAAACTTATAAGCCCAAAGAGCATGTAATGCGAATGCATGGGATGGCAGGGTTAATGGTCTGCATACTTCAGGATTGCATTTTCACTCATGGTGAGAAGGGTGTCAAGGGACATAACTGCAGGCAGCACTCATAGAAACTGGCTTCGACATCATACTGCATCTACACCAAAGAGCATCATAGGAACTTGATTCACCTGACAACCCAAAATAGTAAGCATACATTAAATTGAAATAAATACAAAAGTATCAATACAAAACTATCACTCAATATACAATTTTATAAAAACACATCCACAAAATATAGAAACCATGCAAATCTTCACTGTCCCTCAAACAAAACAATTACTGTTTAAAGAAGATATTGTGTCGGTGTGATAATATAAGATTGCATTTGGTGAGATATGTTTTGTGTTGATATTTTTGTGTTGCTTTGATGGTATGTATGATTATTTTTTCAGGTTGCATGGTGTATTGAATTTCTCTGATGTACCTTCAGTCTACCTGATGTTTAGTGCTGCCTGCAGTTCTGTCCCTAGAAACTCTTCTCAACATGAGTGAAGTAGCAGACCTGAAGTATGCAGGCTTCTACCCTATGATGCCGATGCCGGTCCCATACCCCTTCAACCCAGTGCTCGGGCCCAGGCAGCATCTCCCTGCATTTGTATCGCCCAAGATGCAAAACAAACGAAAATACTGATCAAAATAAAGGGAAAATTACAAAGTTTGTGTTTCTGATGTATTTTTTAACACTATTAGGTATGATAGAAAGATAAAGAAGTTCAAAGAATGGGATTTTTTTTTGAAATTGTTCTAGACTGATATTTAATGTACATTAACAAACTGGCTCTTATAGTTGTATTTCTTGGCACTATTAGGTGTGATAAAAAGATAAAGAAATTCAAAAATAGGGAAGTTTTTTTAAGTGCGGATTTAGATAGAAATCTTATGAAAAGTTTGGAAGATATGTGTTTCAGATGTATTTTTTGGCACTATTAGGTGTGATAAAAAGATAAAGAAGTTCAAATAAAAGGAAATTGTTTTAAATTGCTCCAAACTGATATTAATGTCTATTCACAAACTTGGTTTTTGATTAAAAAGTCTGTAAGTATCATCAGCAGCATTACAAGTGTGTATCAGTCTATTTTAGGTTTAAGTACAAAGTTATTGCATGCATATTGGGTTTCTGGTAGTGCTGGACCTGCTTTAGTGGCGGAAGATCATGGCCAGGGGCATATGTCCCTTAAGGGGCCATATGGTTGATATTTGTGCATGTTTGCATTCAGGCAGTGTTTGGCCATTTTCATGTAAAGGTAAGTCACGGACTAAAGTTCTTCAGGCAGCAGCATGTTAGTTGTGGCAAGCATGCTGCTGGTGGGGTTTTGTTGGCTGTCATTTGCAGTGCTGGTTGTAGGCTTTTCCCATTCATGTTTGGTGATCTACTGGATTAGTGGTGGTGAGTTTGCCATAGTTTCTTGGATAGCTAGGAGTGGGTTATAGTTTTCGAAAATATTTGAGGGAGGGTTTTAGATAGAATTCTTTTGAAAAAATTGAGGGATATGTGTTTCAGTTGTATTTTTTGGCACTATTAGGTATGATAAAAAGATAAAGAATTTCAGTGGAAGGGAAATGTTTTAACTGTCCAGGTTTGGGGGTTTTGGAGCATTTTTCCAGGGAAAAAATTGAATAGTTTGTGTTTCTGATGTATTTTTTGGCACTATTAGGTATGATAAAAAGATAAAGAAGTTCAAGAAAGTTGAATTTTTTTAAAAATGTTCTAAGCTGATATTTAATGTCCATTCACAAGCTTGGCTCTTATAGTTCATCATCAGGTAGCAAAATCACATAATCCAGGAACATATGCCCCTTAAGGGACCATAAGGTTGATCCTTGTGCATGTTTGCACTCAGGCAGTGTTTGGTCATTTTCATGTAAAGGTAAGTCACGGACTAATGTTCTTCAGGCAGCAGCAGGTAAGTTGTGGCAAGCATGCTATTGGTGGGGTTTTGTTGACTCTCATTTGCAGTGCAGGATGTGGGCTTTTCCCATTCATGTTTGGTGATCTACTGGATGAGTGATGGTGGGTTTGTCATAGTTTCTTGGATAGCTAGAAGTGGGTTATAATTTTGGGAAATATTTGGGGGAGGGTTTTAGATAGAATTCTTATGAAAAAATTGTAGGATATGTGTTTCAGATGTATTTTTTGGCACTATTAGGTATGATAGAAAGATAAAGAATTTAAGGAAAAAGGAAAATGTTTTAAAATGCTCCAAACATATATTTAATGTCCTTTCACAAAGTTGGCTCGTATATTTTTTCATCTGGTTGCAATATCACATGAACCAGGGGCATATGCCCCTAAAGGGTACATAAGGTTGATCCCTGTTCATGTTTGCTTTTAGGCAGTGTTTGGCCATCTTCATGTAAATGTTTTGTGTTACTTTGATGATATGTCAGATGTCAAATTTTTAACCCCGCCCCCCATCGCTCTCTTTTTCTGAAGTATGTGTGTTAAAATGTTCATGTTTATATTTGGCGGATAGGCTTAGTGATTAGTTTAGTTTGTCAAAAGTTGCATTTTATTTATGCGTGCTGAATTTTAGGTTATGATGAAATTTTTTATTCGCTGTTTAACTGTTGGTCTTTTTTAATATTTGAGAGCCGGCACTTATTTTAATGCATGGGCTTTGTTGTATATACTTAGCTTATGTGTTAACATTTTGTGTTGTGGGGGAGAGTCACAAGCCTCTGTTAAGGGGGAGTGGATTTTTGGCTGTTGGCAACATGTTTGATTTTGATGTGGTGTTATTTGCAGGCAGCCAGTCAGTTTGTTACATGCATCAGTGATTGACTTTAACATTTTCAGACAGGAGCAGATTTGGCTCCCAGGATTTTAAGTTTAGGGGCTATTAAATTCCTGTGCGGCCACCACGACGGTATGGTTTTGCCAGGGGTGCATTGTCCAGGTTTGGGGATCTTGGGGCATGCTCCCAGGGAAAAGTTTGAAAGGTTTGTGTTTCAGCTGTATTTTTTGGCACTATTAGGTATGATGAAAAGATAAAGAATTTCAAAAAAAGGAAAAGTTTTTAAAATGCTTTAAGCTGATATTTAATGTCCGTTCACAAACTTGGCTCCTATAATTCATCATCTGGTAGCAAAATCACATGGTTCAGGGGCATATGCCCTTTAAGGGACCATAAGGTTGATCCCTGTGCATGTTTGCATTCTGGCAGTGTTTGGCCATTTTCATGTAAGGGTAAGTCACGGACTAAAGTTCTTCAGGCAGCATTAAGTAAGTTGTGGCAAGCATGCTATTGGTGGGGTTTTGTTGACTGTCATTTGCAGTGCAGGATGTGGGCTTTTCCCGTTCATGTTTGGTGATCTACTGGATAGGTGATGGTGGGTGGTGAGTTTGTCAAAGTTTCTGGATAGCTAGAAGTGGGTTATAGTTTTGGAAAATATTTGAGGGAGGGTTTTAGATAGAAATCTTATGAAAAATTTGAAAGATATGTGTTTCAGATGTATTTTTTGGCACTATTAGGTATGATAAAAAGATAAAGAATTTCATAAAAAAGGAAAATGTTTTATAGTGCTCCAAACTGATATTAATGTCTATTCACAAACTTGGTTTTTGATTAAAAAGTCTGTAAGTATCATCAGCAGCATTACAAGTGTGTATCAGTCTGTAACCACTAACGAAAAAACACAAAAATCAGAAAAATTTCAAAATAGCAAAATATTAAAAAAACAAAAAATTGCAAATGATTAACTACAAAAAGACATACAAGGAATCAACCTCTTGACGCCACTGGCGTCTATCTTGTTTTTGCCTCACTTTGTTTTGGTCAAATTAGCCAGCAGCTGCCTAAGGGTTAAAATGTCACTCTTTCTGTTGCAGGGGCTGTTTCCTGACCTCCTCACTGATGGCCACTCTCTCCATCGCCCTAACCATACCACTCACAATGGTAGCTGACGTCTTCGTTAAAGGGGTGAGTCTTTTCTTAGTCATAGCTATTCAACCCTTCCAATGCTGAGGCTACTTTCGTCCAAATCAGAAGGAAGCAAAGTTTTTTCAAAACCTACTAAACGCTGTCTTGTTGGTATTTATTGAAAAGCTCTCGCTGAGTACTCTCAAATGAGTGCCCATGAGACAGGGTTTCAGTCATTTTTCAGCTTTTTTGCATTATTTTGTATTGGCCGAACTAGCCACCACCAGCATAAGGGTCAATGTTTACTACCATTCACAATGGTTACTTAGATCTTTCTTAAAGAGGTTAGTCTTTTCTTAGCGCTAGTTGTTTGATAACCTTACAATGGCTACTGATGTCTTTGTTAAAGGGGTTTGTCTTTTATTAGTGATAGTTGTATAATGTTTAATTCTATTTAGAATGGTTACTGATGTCTTTGTTAAAGGGGTTTGTCTTTGCTTGGTGATAGTTGTAGTTATGCCACTCACAATGGTCACTGATGTCTTTGTTAAAGGGGTTAGTCTTATTCTGGTCATAATTGTTTATCAGAACAGGTCATCATATAAATGATAAAAGAAGGAAGAAAAAATAATTCTAAAGGTGATGTTGACCATAATTATGATATAAGTACTAGATCATAGTTTTAATGATAAAGATGAAGATGATGATGACATTGATTGTTGTTAAGACTATAGCAATACTAATAATGATAATGATAATAATATTAATAATAATGATAATAGTAATAATGATGATAATAATAATTGTAATAATAATAGTTATGATAATAGTAATTATAATAATAGTAATGATGCTAATACTACTACTACTACTACTACTACTACTACTACTACTACTACTACTACTACTACTACTACTACTACTAATTATATTTGTAGTAATAGTGATAATAATTGTAGGAATAAAATTCAATGTTCAAGGAGGAGAATGAAAACTATTTGAAATAATGAAAATACAATTTGAATAAGAATAAGATCAAGATGAAGGAGAGCGTAAGAATAGAACGATATATTTGAACCAGTACCAAGGTGTATGATTGTGTATTTGACTTAGGTTGACTTATGTTTCTGTTTCCCCGTTGCCAGGTATCCTACACGTGGGTGTTCTATATAGGCAGCATTCCTATCTTCCTCTCCTTCTTCGCCGTGAGCGCGCTCTCCCACTACGAGAACTGGGACCCCGTCTTCTTAGCCGTAAAGAAACTCATTCACTGCATCTGCAGACGGCGATTGATACCAAGGTAGGTGTATGGTTATAGATGTGATTAATGAGTGAAAAAGAACAACCTGCAAATTATCTCTGCATGTATCTGTATATATATATATATATATATATATATATATATATATATATATATATATATATATATATATATATATATATATATATATATATATATATATATATATATATATATATATATATATATATATATATATATATATTATACATGTATATGTATATGTGAACATACAAACACGCATATATTGACATTCGGAAAGCCTGATAGCTGAATGGTTTTGCCACAGACTACTTGCTGCCCCTAACTCAAGGCATGTAAGACAGCTTCAGGTGGTTTTCCCCAGGTACTCTAGTTTCCTCTCATTAACAACTTACTAGTCACAAGGTCTCAGTATAGCAGACTCCATATCTAAATCCATGGTTATCTGACACCTTTTTACCAATAATATCAACTTTGCAAGTACACATTTGTTAGAATAAGTTCAATTGATTTTGAGAATTCAACCCATTAATGCTCACAATGGCCAAAAGCAGCCTGGCAATTTTGATGAAATCCTTCGGGCAATGGCATGCTCAGCAAATTATTTTAAGGTGCAATGTTAATGAAAATATTACAAACAACTCTCCTTCAAATATTTTGTGAAACCATTCCTAATGACAATTTCCAGAGGATCTCCTCAGCATCAACTTTTCATTTCTGTTTCCTAGGTTACGAGATCTAGATCGGGAACAATCAGAAAGCCTCATGGGAGTGGACGGAATCAGGAACGGGGTAGAGAGCTGAGGAGTATGACTGCCCATAGGGAACGTGGTAAATCCCAAGGCAGGCAGGTCAGCGATTTTGAAAGAGTTGGATATCTCGGCGAATTTCCTGATCCAGTTGGTTTGACAACGCCAAGCCGCCGCTTATTTGTTACAATTTCCGTGCAAACCAAAGGCAAATTTCCTGTTCTGTTTCAGCCTGCTCTGTGCAATAGCAACAATCAGTAATCATGAAATCCATTTATGGCGTATGAGTTGAAGCAATCACTCGGGTTGTTATATTGTGATATTCACACATTAATTACTCGGGTTGTTATATAGTGATATTCACATACTTATCACTCTGGTTGCTGAATGGTGATATTCAAATCTTTTTTGAACAGCACAGATTGCCCTTGATCTTGAAAATAGCATATTGGGAATCCATGTTTGTTCCAGTATGCCATGTGATAGGGCCGGGGAAGGTGTATGATGTTTCTATTATATAGATTGTGGCAAGTTAGAATTCTGCAGGTTAGCATCTGATATTAAATGTGTTAAAGGAATATTGTGGATTATGACACTGGTTCATCAATAATGGGTTCCAAATTTTATTGCAGTCTTAACCCATCCGTGCCTGGAGATCTCAAAAAGTCCAGTGTTGTCTGGACCTGTGACATCAAATATTTCATGAATCAAGCATAGATTCACAAAATAATTTAAGGAAAATTTGTGGTTTGATCTGGATCGACATTTCTCCTTCAAATATTTTGCGGAAACAGCACTGGTCTAAAAGATATCAGCATATTATTCAGGAGATATCTGGATGGTTGTGAAGGATATTTGTATCGTATGTACATTTACTACTAAATGCTTAAGTATAAAAATGCAAATTCAGTAGAACTAATATTTTACAAATTTCAATAATGCAAATTGTATGTTTAAGTCATATATGTGGATGGTAATCTGCAGTATGCTAGAATGCCCTCCAGAATGGTCCAGGGTTGAATCGGGCCAAAATTGTTTCACCCATTAAGGTATAGAGTATTAAGATGGTTAAACAACTTGCGTTGCAAGAAGCCGAAATGGTGAACTAGTTTTGTGTGTGCGCTGATTTTGCATAATTAAATACTTTATAGAGGGGTGGCTGGGAGGTAGAATGAAAAATTCTACATCATATTCTTAGAAACATTTGTGCTTCAACTATTTTTGTGCAACTGCTTCCATTTGTAATGATCAGCAAAGTTGTGGAACGATCTTGATACTCTAAATACAAATATGGATTTGTTTATTTCTTTGTTCACAGTATGGTGAATGACAAAGGTGGTGGTCATATAGCCCTGTAAATGCTTAGTAAAAGGTTGTTCAAATTCTAATCAACTTTTATTTATTTTCACTCTTGTTGATTTTGAGAGTGTTGTAGCGTGGCTGTAAGTATCCTGCTTATAGTGAACTAGTCAAGCAACCTAGGGGGGGGAGGGATTGCCTCTTCCATTTTAAAAAGAGGGGGGGGGGGGGGTTGGACGCCTCAGAAAATATTTTCAACCAGGTACAAATAGTAGATAGATGCCACCCCCCTTCCATTGACCAGTTATATCCTCTCTTATATTGCCATTATCCGCCCTCCCTCCCCCCCCCCCTCCCCTTAATTTTCAACCAGATACAGACCAGATATAAATAGTACTCAGATGACACCCCCTTCCATAGACAGTTGTATCCCATCGTATAATGCCATTACCCCCCCCCCCCCCCCCCAATGTTCAAACAGATACAAATAGTAGACACCCCCCCCCCTTCAATTGACCATTCTTTTCCCAAGCTTAAAATTCCATTATTTTTTAGCACCCACCCTCTAATTTTCAATCATATTCCTTCTAAACATTCCAATATTTTTTCTCAACCCCTCCTACCCAATACTTTTGTTCTATCCTCCCTTAAAATCCATTGTTTTTGTCAATGAATTATGGTTGCGTTTTTATTAACCCCCTTTATGCCTAGAATTCCCTTTCTAAAGCATCATAAGAATCTCTGACATCTGATCGCTATTTTCGGTAAATTTTGGCCACCATCAGCCAACGCAAAGTTGTAATTAATAAAAAGTGTGCGAGATTTGCGAGAATTTACGGTATGGCAACTTCTTCAGAATAAAACCTGAATTCAGGAAGTATTTGAGGGAGAGATATAGGTTGAGCTCTGATGAACATTCTCCTTGAAATATTTTTCAAGATATGCTTTTGTGAGGGAGATGTCATAAAAGTATCGCCGCTTTGAGTTATTACATTTATAAAATGGCAAAACCTATTCATTCCTTACTTGGCTCTGAAATGTTATGGGACTATTATCATAAGAATACATGCGTTTACAATATGAGTTCAAATTTGCTGGACCATGTTCATGAGCATGATTGGGTTTAAATGTTACCCAATAGGAAAAACTTGCATGAAACAACAAAAGTTTGATATATATGTTTAATATCAATCTCTTTAATAAAAGATCTGAAGTTCACCTTATTTATGTTTGTTTTCTCAATCTTAATTGCTGAATATTAAACAATATGTAATTGAATCTGCTAAATGAAAGGGAGACTTTAAAGTTTCCTTAATTAATAACGTGTAATTTAGTGATTTTTCATGTGAAGGCATTTTGGACTGGTTTGGATAGGTGGTACCCTTTATTGAGCCATCTCTCTTTAAGACTCTTAATAAGAGTTGTTAACAAGTGAACTTTTGAACAGGTGACCAATACTAACAGTCTGTCTCTAAACACAGATAGTTTGTCCGAAAAGGTGGTCTTCTTTAACCCTTCCAATGCTGAGGCTAATTTCATCCAATGCACAGTGACACATTTTTGAAAACCATCTAAACCATATTATGATGATATTCATTGGATATCTTGCTATGAGTATTCTCGGATGAGTACCCATGTGCCAGGGTTTCAGCCATCTTTTAGGTGTTTTGCGTCATTTTGTATTTGCCAAACTAGCCACCAGCAGCATGAGGGTTAGAAGGTGTCTCTGGGGCAGCCTTGACTGTACAAGTGTCGGTGCAAGTTGAATGTTGTTTTTCAGAAGTGATGGTCAGATAAGCTGGAAGAAAGCTGAAGGGGGTCTCTCGTTAACGTTTACATGTGGACCACACTGTCTGACGCCTTTGCAGGCAGCTCATCAATAACATTGATGTTTCAAACATATTTGAAGGGGAGTTGTTAATAAACCCAATAAGAACATTAACTTTTATGGAAATATTTCTCAAAATGTTTCTTAGTCATTGAGATACTAAACGTTAAGCTTCTAAATCCCATGTACCAAAATCTATACAAAGACAATCTTCTCAAACTGACCAGCCACAATAATCAGTAAAAATGATTAATTTTTGCCTGGCCAATTACGTGTGTGAATTACGGTAATGGGTCTGTTTTGTATGATAAACATTCCTCTAGTTGGGAAATGGTGTATGTGTATCTTTAACTTTTTATGTTCATTTCAGCCTCACGCAGTGCTATATTTTTCTATATAATCCTACATCCCAATCTGAATACCGTCAGACCTGCTACAGAGACCACCTCTCTATGAAGACTAGGAACATAAAATTCCTGTTGGCAAAAACATTACCGTTTTCCACCAGAGAGACACACCCAACTGATACTGGATGTCTAGAATGACCACAGGATAGTCAGTGTTTTTTCCTGGACACTCCAGTTTTCTCCACAATGGACAACTGACTGTCTTGATTAAGCGTTGATATGGCAATAAAGAAGATAGTAAAAAATACCTAATTCGCAAGTCAAGAAAAGTAAAACAGTAATTAGAGATGTGCTTTTCTGGTCACTATGTGCATAATTCCACAGTTCCTTAAATTCTCTATTCACAAAGTGTGTTTTCAGAAAGATGTTTTATTTCACTGTTATTGGAGGCCATCAGTCTTTTAACCCATTAATGCTTAAGGGTTACTTTTGAAATTATCGTATTGATCTTTGACACTTTTGACAATAACTTGGAAATGAAGAATGCTTTCCTAAGATATTTGAGTTGTTTGTAATGATCTGATGAACATTTCCCCTTCAAATTCTTTCCAAATTATGCTCTCTGCTATTAGATTTTACTGAAATTGTCAGGCTGCTTTTGGCTGCTGTGAGTGAGCATTAATGGGTTAAGACCATGATTTAGTCTCTGAGCTAGCCCTATGCCATGCAGTTTGTTACTTATATATATATATAATCAACATGAGAAATAAACCATATCAACTACCAAAAGAGGCTAGTGACGGTGGTCTCTCTGGACAGGTTTGACTGTATTCACCTCCCTCTCAACTCTCTGGCTCTACTCTATAGTTTATCATAGTTCATCTTGCCAACTGACTATGGAAACTGGTAAACTGAAATAAAATATAAATTATTGGCCAATTGTTTGTTTGTTCATCTTCCATCACTCCTGTTTCCTATCACATTCATGCATCTAAGAGCCCTGCTTATTTTGGTAATTTCTCTTAAGCAAAGGTATTTTTTAGAAATTTTTGTGATCCGTAATTCTGCTAGTGTGCCGGATACAACAATTCCACACTTACAATTTATATATATTTTAAGGAAAACAGATGTTTTAATGACTTAACTTTATTATCATGTCTACAAAGGACTCGCCTAACATGCTATTGTTTCAGTTTTTTTCTCAGATAGGAACATGTTACACATGAAACTATCCAAAATATGAATTTCACTGATTTTATACAAAGTACACTTTCTCCAACTTAACATTTTATTACAACTCTCTCAATGAATAGATACATTATTTTCTTGGCCATACAGAGTTACAGACATAACATATTTAATAAGAGATGTGAGGGTATATCTGTCACAAGGTTCTCACTTGCTCAATGACTCAGGAGCATGTGATGTTAGCACCATACCTTTAAATAATTTCCATTACATTACAGTTGATTTATTAAGGGTAACTACCTCGAATAAAGTGATAGCTATTCAATTGCATCAAGAAGATTAAAATCACATCAAATAAATACAGCGACCCAACTACCTAGGCTATGGAAAATCTAAACACTGAGCACCCAGCCATCTAGTCACTACATACTCATGACAACACACTGAAGAATTTCTCAACCTAAAAAGAAATCATCTATCAATAACTTATGTCAATTGTGAAAGTATGTCCCAAACACATATACTCTCAAATTTGACTCACTTAAGCTCCAAGTCTAGTTTCATTCCTCTTTAACTCGTCAAATTTATTAATTCTGTGTGAAGGTGTAACTGTTCCAATTAAAGAACAGTGGGGTGGACGGGATTGAAACAACCTTTCTCTATCAATCTAACGAGTTAGGAAACACATAAACATTGCCTTTCCCATCCTTGGTCCTCATACACCTCATTCTAAGCTCATCCTTGTCAGAGGCTCACACTTATCCAACAAATGTTAAAGACGAAAAGTAACAGATTTGGCTTCCATCTAGCAGGGCTGTCCAAGCTTTCAACAAATTTGGCGACAGGAGCTCAGAATTTGGGGACAGTAATATGTTCAGTTATTAACTTCTCACTAAGAGTAATTAATACTCTTCCTAGCATTACCGGCCTATCAGCTTCCTCACATACTCAAGTTCAAACAGGATGAGGATGTCAACTGGAATACACGTTTGTGATAAGTGGATAATATGGACGTGGATTATCTCAGATTAGAATCCGACCTATTCATGGCTGTGGTAGTTTAATCCCCTTTTACCCTCCTACATGCCTAGATTAAATGCACTTGATATGCACTAGATAATTAGAGAAAGGATATTATTATATGCCTACTGCTCATTCTCTGCTGTGATTGGTCAGATCATGGTCACATGACCACCTTACAAAAGTGATATTGGGGTGCAATATCATTTTCCAACACTCTGACGCAGAGCTTTCAGGTTCATGTGCTCAATTCTCAAAATCAACTCTTGAAAAGGAAGCCAACAGAAGTGAATTGAGACAAGGAACTCAGAAGAGTTTGGGCTTCTTGTAAAATCACGATTAGGAAGGGAATTAGTAAAACACATTTTAAAATTGAATGAATAAATCATTAAATTTCTACAACTAATGCATGTGACTTCTTCGGGTATTTATAGTATTTTGATTGCGATATTACTGAATTAACACAAGAATATATTAAAGCTTAGGATTTTACAATAACCCAATGGTTTGTGGTAAAACCCAGATATGGAAAAACATATTGATAATATCTACATTTTCATAATTCTTTAAATTAGTAAATTATTCTATTTGAATGAGCAGTAGGCATATAATAAAACAAATATGGCACTTTGGTTTCGTGCAATATCAATTTTTATTGCACTCTGAAAAATGATATTGCACTCGGCGCAAGCGCCTCGTGCAATATCATTTTTCAGAGTGCAATAAAAATTGATATTGCACTCACCCAAGTGCCATATTTGTATATTATTATATGCCTACTGCTCATTCTCTGCTGTGATTGGTCAGATCATGGTCACATGACCACCTCACAAAAGTGATATTGGGGTGCAATATTACTTTCCAACACTCAGACTCAGAGCTGTCAGGTTCATGTGCTCAATTCTCAAATTCAGCTTATGAAAAGGAACCCAACAGAAATGAATTGAGACAAGAAACTCAGAAGAGTTTGGGCTTCTTGTAAAATCATGATTAGGAAGGAAATTAGGAAATCACGTTCTTAAATTAAATAAATGAATCATTACATTTCTGAAACTAATGCATGTGACTTTTTCAGGTATTTATAGTATTTTGATTGCGATATTACTGATTTAACACAATATATTACAGCTTAGAAATTTCCAATAACCCAATGGTTTGTGGTAAAACCTGAAAATGGAAAAATATATTGATAATATTTACATTTTCATAATTCTTCCAATTAGTAAATTATTTAATTTGAATATGGCACTTTGGTTTTGTGCAATATCAATTTTTATTGCACTCTGAAAAATGATATCAATTGATATTGCACTCACCCAAGTGCCATATTTGTATAATAATTGAAATGGGAATTAAAAGACGTACAATATTAATGGGAATTGATAAACTGAGCCTGTTTTATCCCCATAGTATTAATTATGTACTTTTCAAAGCTTATTTGGACTTACCCTTGAAAAAAGGTTCATCTCAAGTATTAATGGGTTGGGTATACTTAAGATAGGGTGTCGTATCCGACACAAATGAAAAACATTTTTTCC
The DNA here is from genome assembly GCA_963942565.1 of Maea johnstoni. Classification (NCBI taxonomy): domain Eukaryota; kingdom Metazoa; phylum Annelida; class Polychaeta; order Spionida; family Magelonidae; genus Maea; species Maea johnstoni. The sequence continues at coordinate 10,799,178 of OZ012699.1, forward strand.
CCAAAGTTTAAGCCTACCTTAAACATTATATTCTGGGTTCTAATACTGCTAGGGATGATTGAGAAATCAGGAAATGGCATTTTTTTTGATGCAGTAGTTTTGGAGAAAAACAAACTTTTTCATGTTTTTTTCTGTGTCGGATATGACACTTAGCCTTGTGACAAAAGCTTATTTTCACACAAAAACATTTCCCCTCAGAATTCATTACGATTTATTTAAACTAACTTAATTTGATATGTCCAACCCAAAATGTAACATCTATCATGTTTTGGAATGTTTTTATTGAAGATAAATCAATGTCGTATCCGACACACACTTTCCCAATTTTCGCAATTAAACCATCAATAAAGTTCACTAAACACGTTTTCCAAAATCCAAGTCAAAAATCAAAACCTTTAGAATGTCTAGTTTTAGAATACATGTGTATTGTATGTGTACATAAGAATTTATGTGTTCACATCCATGCCGCAATTAGTGCGGAATGACCCTGTTCTGTTTCAGCTTGCTCTGTGCAATATCAAGAATCGTTAATGGTGAAATCCATGTATGACATGTAAGTCGCAATAATCACTCGGGTTGTTGAATGGGGATGCTAGTATTAAAACGCTTTTGAACAGCATAGATTGACCTTTATCTTGAAAAATAGCATATGGGGAATCCATGTTTGTTTCAGTATGTGATGTGATAGGGCCTGGGAAGGTGTATAATGTTTATATTATATAGATGGTGGCAATTCAGAATTCCGCATCAGTATCAGATATCAAAATTGTCAGTGGAATGTATCAAAATTGTCAGTGGAATATTGTGAATTATAACACTGGGTCGTCCATAATGGGTTCCAAATGTTATTGCAGTCTTAACCCATCCATGCCTGGAGATCTCAAAAAGTCCAGTGTTGTCTGGACCTGTGACATCTTATCAAATATCTCATGAATCAAGCATAGATTCACAAAATATCTAAAGGAAAATTGGTGGTTGGATCTTGATCAACATTTTTCCTTCAAATATTTCCGGAAATATTACTGGTCTAAAAGATAGCAGCATCTTATTGAGGAGATGTTTTAATGGTATAGTCATGGCTGGGTTCACCGATGAGGGGCGTGGCAACAACGCCAGCAGCAACACTAGCGAGTACTACGATGAAAAGAGATGACTTCTTTTTCTAAACACATTGGGGCATTATTGAAAACAATAGCCAACAATTGGAAAATAGTTTCAATGCTTTATTGTTACTGAAGACATGGGTTATCAAATAACAGAGAATATTAGTAGGAAATGTTGCAATAGCTTAAACCGGCATGCTGCACCCAGGATATGAAGGGCATGTGATACTGTATTAGTAGGTTAAATACAGTGAACTTTTCATCTGGACGCGAGGTTCCGGAACCCGCCGATAGGCGGCTTCAAACACGTCGAATGCCTTTGTGGAACGCCTTGGATTGTTTCATTACTGAAAACTTGGTTCTTCCAGTTATGTATGATAGCGCCCACTCTGTTTTGGTCAAACAGCATGGATACATTCAATGGACTAATTGTACTAAGAATACACTTTTAGGAAATTAAATAACCTTTTTTAAATCAGTGAAATTAGCGATTTTACAGTTTTGATGACGTCACAAGTAATTGGAAGCTAATTATAGAACGCGACGGTGGCGACGCGTAGCTATAGCGGCGTTCATTTACACTACAGACCTGTAGTGTAAATGAACGCCGAACACGAACAAGTTACAGTCAACCCCCCCCCCCCCCCCCCTACTACACCCATTCTACTGCCGACACATGGCATCCAACCCTAGTTCCGAAAAACTCTGGATGATTAATCTTAGTAACATTCTTTAGTTGACCCTGGTGGCTCATTAGGCCAACACAAAATGATGCAAACGTGAGCGAGCTATCCAATAAATACCACCATGACTGGGTTTAGATGGTTTTTAAACAACTTTGCATCCTTGTGCTTTGGATGAAAGTAACGTCAGCATTGGAAGGGTTACAGGTGGTCCCCTCTGACAGGGGCTCCTTTGATGAGATGTGTATAGTAATAGATAGGCGGTTATCAAAGACTACTGCAACAGACACACTAGACAGGCAAGGATAAACGCGCTGACTCCCAGCGTGGACGTCTTGGGACTCCCAGACTTGGGCGTTGGTTTTGGTGTTGGGGGTACCCCATCTTTCAGCTGATAGACACGGACGTACTTCACCTGCAAAATGAACGATGATATCAGTTCTATGCACGCCTGCGGCAGCCAAATAGGTCTCTTTATTAGAAAAAATCAAAACATCCCTCCCCCATGGATTCTCACATGCCATAACGGCTTCAAACGGTGTGTTCAACTTTTTCCCCAGCCCTACTTCTTTGCACACCCTCTTCCATGTGGAGAAACTTGCCCTATCACCGTACTACAACCCCTTGGCCCATTAATGCTCACAGGGTCCAACAACGATAGGACAATTTTGATGTAATCTTGCGAGCACCGGTGTTGATATCCCCTACCTACCCAGCGTCACCTGCCTATAGATGGTATGTTCTCCTCTTTACCCCTACCCTTTGCCCCAAATCCCTATCCAGTCATAACTAATTAGCTGTGTCTTTAGTCATCTATGATGTTGGTTATCCCCATTTTTGGAGGTGGCCCCCTACCACCATATCCTGATATAAATCCCTCATCTTTACCTGTTACCCCGCATCCTAACCCTGTTGATTGGTACTACATTTTTTTTTTTTTTTTGGGGGGGGGGGGGGGGGGTCAACCACCTCCCCTTACCGCCACACTCATGTTATTTCCAATCTGATGCCCAACCCCCTCCCTCAACGTAGCTCAAACCCTGTGCAACCGTACTGGCACTGCCGTGTCCTAATCCTACTATGTTGGGTACACCAATGTTTCTATTGACTCCACCACTGCCACCCAAATCATATACTTGTACTTATGTTTTATCTCTGCCCCTCCCCCACATGGCCCCGCCCCTCTCAGCAAACGTTGCGATCAATAATACCTGCATAGCCGCATCCTCGCCTTTCCATGTTGGGTACCACTGGTCCTTGGCCTCCCAGAATTTCTTGGCGGCGCCCCCGCCATCACTGTTATTCCAGGGTTTGGGGTACCCTTTATTCTCGCAGCCATCTTTAAAGAACCCGTTTGTACCGCCGACTGCCACATTCATTATGATGTGAAACTAAATAAAAGATATACAAATATAACTATATATATATATATATATATATATATATATATATATATATATATATATATATATATATATATATATATATATATATATATATATATATATATATATATATATATATATATGCATGAAGGTTCTGCTGATGAGGAGTAGAAATATGAGGTGTAAAAAGGAAGTGGGAGGGTAAGAGGAGGAGGCGGGGAGGTATGAGGAGGTGGGGAGGTAGGGGTAGGAGGAGGGAGAGTTAGGAGGGAGTGGGGAGGTGGGAGGTAAGAGGAGGGGAGGATGGAGAGGTAGGAGGAGGTGGGGAGGACCTAGGAGGGGTGGAGGTGGTAGGGAAGTAGGAGGAGGTGGGGTGATGAAGAGGCGGAGAGGTAAGAGGAGGGGGAAGTGGGGAGGACGAGGTGGTGAGGAAAGAGGAGGGGGAATGGGGAGGTGGAGGTAGGAGTAGGAGGAGGGAGGTAAGAGGAAGGAGATAGTTTTAGATTGCCTCTTTTCTAACGAACACCGAGATGAACACCTAGTTTCGTAATTAAACGAATTGAACTAGGTAGAACCATTGGTGTAGGAAAAGAGGACAGTTATAAACACACAATTGGACTGAATACTAGTATATATTACTGAGGCACATCTATGAGATGCATCAGGAGGGGTGATGAAATGTTTTGTCAACGTTTCGTAGGATAATAACATACTTTATATGGTGATCTTTAGTAGTTTTGTAAGCACCAATTTATTGCCAGTACGACCAAAGCGACATTACTAAAGTAAAATTGTTGCATGCGCTTATATTGAGAGTTTTAGTCGCTTTTGCTCCATGATGAACATGGCAGTGAGTAAGATCTAAAGATAGCCGCCATGTGACTTGCCAACTACGTCATGCCTGCGTCGCTTAAAAGTAAAGACAAAGCAGACTTGTTGTTCACACTCCCTAATCCTTTTCGACCCTTCATTGTACCACAGTTGCTTGCCTTCCACCAATCAGAGGCCTCGAAAAGTGTAGGGTTATAGGACTTGTAGCATGGCCTGCTCCCTTCGCCCAATCACAGGCCTCGAAAAGTGTGTTCTTATTTCCTGAAGAACACGGTTAGCTGTCTTTGTCTCACCCACAAAGAGATGTTCACTGACCACAGAGGCTTTGCCCTCTGTAGGAGTGGAGCCCCTGTGGTCAGTGGACACCTACCTCTGGGTGAAACAAAAGCAGGTGAACCGTGGTCATTCGGGAAAGCACACTTGCGGAGATACCTTATATATATATATATATATATATATATATATATATATATATATATATATATATATATATATATATATATATATATATATATATATATATAGATATATATATATATATATATATATATATATATATATATATATATATATATATATATATATATATATATATATATATATATATATAGATAGATAGATATGTATATATATATATATATATATATATATATATATATATATATATATATAGAGAGAGAGAGAGAGAGAGAGAGAGAGAGAGAGAGAGAGAGAGAGAGAGCATTATTCTGCACTGAAAATCAACATCATTTTAAATCTGTGCGTCTCTGATGGGATGAGACACTACATGGAAGGCCGTAGAGCAGGGTATTCTGTTGGATATTTACAATAGCCGAAATAAAGATGAATCTACCATGAGGTATGATGTGTACCCCCACACACTGCTCGCCCGAACATCCTACCTTCTCCATTGCCAGAGCGCTAAACTATGTGTCCTATTAACGTCAGATAAGATAATCGAGAGGAATCTGCATGCCTTCCCATCCCTTATCCTTCACTTTTCCTTTCCTGTACTTCCTGTGTTCTGGAGCCTACCTTTTCTCGGCCTGGGATTGGCTGAAGGGAGCTGGCCATGCTACAAGATAGAAAGAACTACTCGGGGCCTAGGTTCTGGGGGACCACCCTCGGTTCCCCACTCGTGCTGCGCACTCGTGCGGAAACTTGGGTTTTCCCCCATAACCCACGGCCCCTCGTGTTCTTTCTATCACATAACCCACACTTTTCAAGGCTTTGTTCTCTAAGCTGCCTAAAACCAAAGGTGTTACCCAAGGGCATACTTTTCTCGGCCTGTGATTGGTGGAAGGCAGTCAACTGTGGTACAAGCCACATAGACTCCTCGGAAGCTGTGGTGTATGTGATACCCTCGGGGTTACTCGGCTACGCCTCGTAACACCTTGGGTATATCCCATACACCACAGCTTCCTTGGGGTCTATCTATCACTAGTGCGGGATGGTCAGAAACACACGTTACGCTTCATGTGAATAAAACCAGGCTATGTAAGAAGGATAGAGGACGAATATATAATGTGCTGCATCCGATGGTGCATTGAAATAAGGAAAATACTATTAACCTGTAATTCAAATTTAGCAGATTCCACATCAACCCCCTGACGACCACGGTATAAAATGGCCATATGACTCGTAATTAGCGCTAAGTAAGAGAGGAGCGACCCCAGGACCAGTATAACAGCGAAATCATTAAAGCTGAGAAATTCTGATCAGAGAAACTGATCACGATCTATGTTTATGTAGGTTACATGTTGCGTGTGTTAAAACCTCCGTCGTGCCATACGGTGGTGCGAGGGCGACAGTAAGTGCATTACCCTAATTTCGCGTGTATAAGACGCACCCGTATATAAGACGCACCCCTTGTTCAGGCATTTAAAACGGTGTATAGACATTAGCCCTGTGTATAGTGCGCACCCCCTTTTGGTCCATGTCTCTAGCTATTTTGTAAAAAACGAACAAACTAGCAGTGGATTTGGACAGACATTAAGGCTGTGATGCTGGTGACACACTCAAAATAAGACAACTCCTAGTTTAGCACTCCTGTACCCTTTCTAACAATAGTTATCCAATCCCTGAGGTCTTGGTGTTTCAAATATAAGTTTTCTTTAACTTACCTGCTTGAGCTGACGTCAATATAATTACAGTTTCAATTTTACAGTGTTTTACCTCAAATGAGGTTTTCTTGATGACTAAAGATTCATTTGATTTATAAATACCATATATGTCTGCTAAGTATACTAAGCTAGGGCAACTGAAAGGCAAATTTGGAGTTCCTGCAAGAGAAAACCTTACAGGATGCGATTTTTGTGGAAATTTTACTTAGGAAAGTAGGTCACCATGTCTGACCATTGTGTCAACATGTCTGACCATCGTGACCTACTTTCTTAAGTAAAAGTTTCCACCAAAATCGCATGCTGTAAGGTATTCTCTTGCAGGAACTCCAAATTTGCCTTTCAGTTGCCCTAGCTTAGTATATTTAGCAGACATGTATGGTATTTATAAATAAAATGAACCTTTATTGATCAAGAAAACCTCATTTGAGGTAAAATACTGTAAAATTGAAACTGTACTTATATTGACGTCAGCTCAAGCAGGCAAGTTAAAGAAAACTTATATTTGAAACACCAAGACCTCAGGGATTGGATAACTATGGTTAGAAAGGGTACAGGAGTGCTAAACTAGGAGTTGTCTTATTTTGAGTGTGTCACCAGCATCACAGCCTTAAGTTGATTGTAATTTGAAGTCACTTCTGCTCTAAAGACAATAGGGGATCGGACATTCATGCCGTGTATTGTAATTAGTGTGCCTAAAATAGAACTATATAACTTTATATATATACATATATATATATATATATATATATATATATATATATATATATATATATATATATATATATATATATATATATATATATATATATATATATATATATATATATACCTGAAAGTTCTGCTGATGAGGAATAGAAATATGAGCTGTAAAAAGCTTTAAAATGCATAATGATTTCTATTGGAGCTTTTTCCTTTTCACAATTGCCAACCGATGACTAACTTCCAATATTTCTCAAATCATTGCTTTGCTACCAGGATATTTCCATCTATGTCCGACCATGTGTGCAATAAGGTGCGATTGGTTTTAACCCAGTTGTGCTTAGGAGTATCCAAAAATTGTCATCTGAATCTATAATACATTTGACCATAACCTAAGATATAAGGATGGTGTTTAATATATTTGAAGGAGAGTTTTTGGTAGGGTTTTGATTGATATTACCCTTTCAAATATTTTCCCGAGTACGCTTTTACTTGAAGGATTCCAACAAAGAATAGCAGGCTGCTCTTCGCCGCAGCCAGCCCAGCATGCTTTGTTTAATGCACTTACGATACATTGATAAATTGTTTTCGATTTCGATTATTTCGATACGATGCATTGACATATCCATAGAAATGCTATCTATGCCATGATGGAAAATCATGAAGCATTTATGCTGTTTTTTCACCATTTTATGAGGATCCTGCCTCATTTTATTGCTTCTTCTTGGAATGCAACAAGAAAAGTGAGGCATGACCATATAGAGAAATGCTTTTAGTAAATATGTGACTAGCAACACCAGCAATATTCAGCTCTCAATTTCTTCTCTAAGTGTCCATTTTCATGTTTTTGATATTTCGATACATTGCGATATGTATTGACAAGTGAAAGGAGGCTGTATTGTTTAAGGAGAGTTATCGATGTATCGATATGCCCCATATCAATGACACCCCTACTTACCGCTTCATCAAATGGAGTCATCTTCGTTGTCCCGTTTGCCCAAAGATTGTCCTTTGTTGTCTTGAATCCACCATTTTGTTGAGCATAATCCCAGAAACTGGTCCAGTTGGCATTTTGGTCTATCGGCGGTTCGGGAATGTTGAGAAAATTGTAGTCATCTATATAAAATCTGTACAAAAATAAATCAAAATGTACTTTCTTGAGTCAAAATAGATGACCCACATTTGTTGATTCGTTCATAATTTCATAGTTTCATGAAGTACACAGCAATGGTGCAAGGGCTGATAACCAATATCTGTTTACTCTTGTAACATATTTCCACATAGTTCCATAGGCTCAACATAGACGACGCACGGGGGATCAACCATATTGCTTAACCCTTATACCTCAGTTCCAAACCTTAGTTTGCATATTTGTATAGGGTAAACAAAGATGTCATATGGAATGATCCCTCACATTTTTAACCCTTATAACCTTAAACATACCTTAGTCCGTTCTCACTCCAGTCCACCACGTACTTGTGGAAGTGGTCAGCATAGTTAGAGCTCTCATTCAACCTGAAAGAAAACCACAATATAGGTATGTTTTTAGATATGCCACAGTGCAGGGTATAGGGGGAAACCCCCAGAGTCAGGCGGTCTACTGTGAATATTGCATTCTGAACTCTCACCCATCGTGTTTACAATTAAATGTCTATTGTGGCCATCACAGCTGGAGATAATGTTTGTGGGTGTCAAAAGATCGTGACAAAGTTATATATTTATAAATGTTCCACAGTGTTTGGGGGATGCCCCCACGTCTGAGTGGTCTATTGTAGACCCGTAAAAAGGCCATCACAAATGTATGTATTTACATGGAAGCCACAGTAAATCCAATCCCTTCCCTACTTACTTTCCCCCATGGGTGAGGTCCCAGCGGTTGTCCGTCCAGTGCGGCCCCCAGTGCAGAGTTGACCCCATGTGGCCCCTTCCAGCCGTCTTTCCCTTACACTTCAGATCCTCGTTTCCTAAGGAATGGTAAAAATAATGACGCCATTTGAAAACTCATATCAGGAGTTAGCCCGGTCGTCAGGTTTAGACCTAGGCCAAGCGATGTGTACCATTTCTTCAATAACTTATCTAGCATGTATTTCAACTGTTGGTCCCCTTTTTACTTCTATATTGGCTCACCAGGTGGCCTGCATGGGTTCATTGCGATTTCTATGATTCAGATTAATCAGGTCGACCACCATCTATCAACAGCCACATTGATTAACATACACACGATTTCAAGGAGAAATGATAATCTGAAACTAACTATAGACTCTCTTTCAAATGTTTTCCCTTCGCAAGCATGACTGATTCCTAAGTATTTACACAACCCTTTTAAAGAAAACCATGCTGCAAAGAGTGTGCGTTTTTGCAACATGGTCTTCTTCAGATTGGTCAGCTAAACACTTTGAAATCACCAATGCTTTAAAAGAGACAATCATTGTATAAATCGCACTTGCATAGCTCTAACTTACCAACTTAGGTGGCGATACACAGAAAGTCTTGATACTTTTTAATGATGGGGCGGATAAGAATACAACGATTCTTGTTCGTATGGCAGAAGAGAATACTAACGATTTAAAACAGGAAATGTTTAAGCTTTGAAATTCTGCTAAATTTTATTTTTCAAATATACCCCTCTGCCTCACATCATCCCATTCGCATCCAAAGAGTGCAAATTATCTGACACTTAGATGTAAAAACAATATTTTGAGAAGTAAATGACTGAAAAGTTGTTAATCCCTTTTGATTCAACAATCACTCTTTAAAGATGCTTTTATTTTATGACATAGTTTAAAGCTCTAACCAGACACAAGTGGATTACTAGTACATATGTATAGCTACAATAACCACGCATGTTTCATGTATCATAAGTTCGATTTTCGGTTTCTATGATGCGAATTCGAGAAAATAGTTTTATACATATCACGTTTTATCGTTAGATATTTGCTTACCTATAATTTCTACCAGATCTATCTCGCCAGAACGAGGCCACCCTCCATAAACGTTTGTCTCCGGCAACATCCAGATTGCTAGAACAATAAGAGGCGTATACATTAACAGTTAGACAATTAATATCAGGGGCCTGCATAAGTAGTATACAGGTCTCGGGTTACTAGAAAAATCAATTGTCATTATTCCCTCGCATTATTAGTCAACTCCTGGGTAGCAACTATGACATGTATTCTTATAAAGTTGCTTCTATATCCGATGAATTGCAGAACCTATCCCATAGTTTCTTTTATCATTTTTTATTGCTTGTTTTATATTTCACAAGTTTTTCTCTGTGCAAATGGTTCTTTTTAGATTTTACACCACATATCTTATATGCTAACAGTGAGTGTTCAATTGGGGACAGATATTACAGAAGATGTAAACGCAATCTTAGTTTAAATATATATATATATATATATATATATATATATATATATATATATATATATATATATATATATATATATATATATATATACTAGTATATATATATATATATATATATATATATATATATATATATATATATATATATATATATATATATATATATATATATATATATGCTTATGCTTATGCTTATGCGGATGATACGCAACTCTACATCTCTATCAAACCTATCAGTCAGCGCGTAGTGGACGAAGGTGTTGCTAAGTTGGAAAACTCCCTCACTGACATCTATACATGGATGTCTCAAAATAAACTGAAATTGAATGCAGACAAGACAAAGGTGCTGGTCATGGGTACCCCACAGATGCGGGCGAAAATCTCCATTCCTAGTATTACCGTAAATGGTGTAATAGTACCAGTTCTTAATGAACCCGTCGGTAATCTGGGCGCTGTTTTTGATCCGAACATGAATATGTCTGCACATGTATCAAAAGTTATCAAGTCTGCAAATTACCATCTTAGGAACATTGGAAAAATAAGGAAATTTCTCCATACTGATACAACCAAGAGTGCCATCGTCTCAATGGTGACATCACGCCTTGACTATTGTAATGGACTTATCTGTGGAATCACTGGCTGCCCATCAGGAAAAGGATTGAGTTCAAGATTCTGCTTTTGACTTTCAAATGCATGCAAGGATGTGCCCCTCTATACTTGAGGGAACTGTTAGTCAAACAAGCTAATACAAGGACTCTAATATCAAACACTAAGAACTTATTACAGATACCACTCACAAATCTGAAAAGGTTTGGTGACAGAGCATTCTGTGCCTATGCACCACGCCTTTGGAAAGAGCTCCCTGACAACATCAAGGCTGCTGATAGTGTGCAAAACTTCAAGAAACAGCTGAAAACATTGCTATTTCGAAAGGAGTTTAATTGACTATATGGACCATGACAACTGTCCAATGACTCTAAAGCGCTTTTGAACATTATAGGTGGAAAGGGCGCTATATCAAATATCAATTACTATTATTATTATTATTATTATTATTATTATTATTATTATTATTATATATATATATATATATATATATATATATATATATATGTTATGTATATATATATATATATATATATATATATATATATATATATATATATATATATATATATATATATGTATATATATATATGTATATATATATATATGTATATATATATATATATATGAATATATATATATATATATATATATATATATATATATACGTATATATATATATATATATATATATATATATATATATATATATATATACGTATATATATATATATATATATATATATATATATATATATATATATATATATATATATATATATATATATATATATACATATATATATATATATATATATATATATATACATATACATATATATATATATATATATAAGGACGTTAAGGACATAAGCTGTTAAGGACAACAGCCTGTCGCTAAAGAGTGAGTATAACATGACGATTAATCTATGGCCCTTGACCAACCAGAATCAGGAATCTTCACGTGAGGTATAATGAAAAAAGATAGCCCACCTGGCCACATCCAATCACCGGCTGCCATTTTTGCGAACACCTCCAAGCGGCCGAATCTGAAACTAAAGCGTTTTTTCGTTCGAATGCGTCCAGACATGATGGGCTGTATGAAGCCGTATTTGCCCTCTTTCTTGCAGCCGTAATTATCCTGCTGGGTGCACTGCTCGTACATCGCTGAAAGGAAAGAAGAAAAACTAAAATATGCATCGTACCTGCTTAGAAGACCACCAAGGTACCTGAGAGGATTATTTAGGGAGACACAGTACCCGTGTGCACTTCTCATACATAATTGCTGAATTCTTTATTGGCAGTTGAGAGATACAGTTTCCAGATCTCGTGCTAAGTGAGGCGCTCCAATTGACCCGATAAGGTGCAAAGCAGGTGTGTTTTAATCCCTATTCATGAATCCCTATTCATAATCCATTTTCACTATCCATATTGCCCTGATCTAACGCAACGGTTCGAATCCCGGCCGAGGCAAGCGGGAAAACCACCAGTGACTTGAAATTTGACGGTGTTTTCGACTCGTATGTTCATTGGTTTTATTCACCACATTCTAGCAATAGCTGGCTAATCAGGACTTAGCCTCTATACGACAGAGAAGGTGACGATAAAGGAAATTCCAAATACCACTGGCTCGACCTGCAGCGCGCTTTCGAAAAGTATAGTTTGAAAAGTAGTAACATCTAATCTTAAATTATCATCAATTGCCCTGGCGGCAAAAATATAACTAAACAGGCAAATACAATACGGTAATTGAGATAATTTATGAAAATTTATATAGTGACTTATGGACCGAAAAGCGAAACACAAAACGTCAGGGAAACTGTTGAGTTGTTTGATTTGCAAGGTTTTTGGCCACTGCTCCTCAACAGCGTACTCCATGGCCATGTGTTTACAGCGACTGTAAATGAGATAAAAGCTTTGACAATGACGCGTACTCACCTATTAGATCAAGTGTCCCTGTAGACATGAACGATTCGCCAAAGGGCTTCTTTGTTAATGGGTTAATATTCTCAGGCACTAGTGTCTGCAAAGATATCATCATATTCATCATAATCATCATCTTCAACTTCAATATCATCATCATCACCCATCATAATCATCATCATCATCACATTCAATATTATCATTATCGTCGTAATCACCATCCTAATCATCAGCAGCAATAGGAGGGGTGTCACCATGCTGAGATCCTTGAGCAACGGGGAGACATTTGGTGCTGGAGCACAGCATATTTTGTAGGCACTGTGCGACTCTGTTTCTATCTATCTATCTATATATATATATCTAAAGATAGGTAGATAGATAGATATTAGATATTGTCACCAGGTGACATTACCATATCAGCATCCGTTGACCTATATCAATTACTAATTGGTATCAATATATGGAGTTTACAGATTTTCCAAATAAAATCTGCATTTGAAGATGCAGGTGAAACATCTTATACAATCATTTGGTCATGCTTCCCGAACATCTCATGAGCCAAACATTAATTAAAGGCATTATTTTGTCACACGTATTAAGGCGTCTGTAGCACGCTGGTGCGACATTGCGATATATGGACGCCTCTGAACAGTATCATCATCATCATCATCATCATCATCATCATCATCATCAACAACAACAACAACAACAACAACATCACCAACATCACTAACATCATGATCACCACAATGACTGATGTTTCGTACCAACCTGTAGATTATGTTCAGGTGATCTTGATTTTCCCCTCTACAATTTAATTCAACACTTAACCAAAAAGAAAGAGAAAAAAGTGACTATACAATTCTTTATTCACCATATCTTACCGGTTTTATGAAGAGTGTATTGTCCTTAACATATGTATTCTTGGGGTCGTCAGTGTAGAACTGGAACTCCCCGTTCTGAAATAAAGAGAAATAGTACTGAGGAACATGTGAAGGTGATGTCCTAGTTGTTTTCATATCAAACTTTCAAAAAATGGAATTGAATATTAATTGAAATTTCAATTTTAGAAATTTCTAACTTCAGCAGAGGTTAGATAGAATTCTGCTTACACGTATATCCACCCCTCGATGGAACGGATGATGTATTTAAAGCACTAACTAAATACAAAAAAACTAACGAATCATAAACAGTCATCCTATTTTTAACGCTGTGAACGGTATGTGAAAAGTTATTGAAATTTGATACTTTTCAAAGTTTTAGATTGATGAATGGTCAGTACACAAGCAAACGTAAATACAGTCTTCAAAATTTATATGGAAGCTAGGTTTTAAAAATCAGAATTCAGTATGGAAATTCTTCATTTCCATACCATTCTCTTAGGAAACAGACTATCGATAGTGACACGGGCGTGGTAAATGTGAACGGATTGTAAAAACGTAATTAAAATGATGTAAATCAATAAACACAATGTTGAATGACTAACGATATACAAAATTACGAACAGAGACTATAAAGTTTGGTTTCATGCTAAATATCGAAAGGCAGAATTTGTACAAAAATAAGCACTGCCCCAGGTGAGGCTCGAACTCACAACCTCCGCATGCCTCATCCCGCCATCTGGCGGCGGGGAAGGTACTGAATATAAGTACGGCGCGCTAACCGATTGTGCCACTGGGGCTGGCTGATGATATGGCCTGCTTGTATCAAATCGATTGGGACTGGGGTCAATAAATGATAAGCTAAGTGACTGTTTATTTTGTATGAAACATCTGTCGAGTGGTGTATTTTGGATCACTAGATACAAAGTTCGGATAATTATGAACGATATCAGATGTTTTCAACTGAAGATCATTTTGCGAGTGTTGTGTGATTCACCACTTAAAAATGTGCAAGTACACTCAATATATACCACTACTGGATACAGTGTACTTAATTTTGTTTGCAAATATCAAATGTGTTGCTGAACTATTTATGATATTAAAATTATTCTCATGACCATTGGAAAGTTAATTGACTATGCAGTGCGTTTGTGGGGCCACACACATCCCTGGGTAACCAGGCCCCAAACATGGGTAAAAACTGAGGAAATTTGATATCACATGCCCTACCAGATATTTTCCTTATCAAACAACATAAAACAGTCGTCATATAGTCAATTATAGGTCTGAAATAGGTTATGACTAGTATGTCAATGCATTCTACGTCATGTTATTAGCCAGTCAAAGATAATCTTGTGATAGTTACACATAAGTTCTCAAATTATTTGAAGGGAATTTGATGTATAAATTCTGATTGACAACTCTATTTAGATTACTTTCCAAGAAATGCTTTTGTAAGAAAGATATCAGCAGTACTGTCGGGCCTTGTTTGGCTCTACGGGCGTAAGGAGGTTAATCCTTTCCTATCTGGGGCACGTGCATGATCTCACGTATGGAAATACCTTGAAACCTCAGCGTATTTGATACACCTGGCTGAACGCTGTGATTTCGCTTGTGTTTAACAATCCAACTCTAAAGATTTTTTTATAAAAAATCAAATACAAGTTGTACGTGTTTCGAGCAAGCGCGCAGATGCCTGAAAAGAGACTAGGAATGCCCCCAAAGGATTAACCCATTCGCAATATGGAGTGCACACATGGTTTGACAACTTTGGACACAACCCTGTGAAATTATTTACACATTTGAAGCTGTTCTTCGAAACTTAACCGAAACAAACTTTGTGAAATGTTTCTCAGCATTGTTATTGAGATATTGCCATAAATGTCAGACAGATCATGCGTAGGCTCGCTCCAGATGGGATTATCATTATTTGTACGTAAGTGTGTGTAGTAATAAGTTGAAATGGACGCAATCAGTAAAGCTATCTATTTGTCTGTCTGACTGTCTGTCGGTCTGTCTATCTATCTATCTGTCGATCGATCTATCTACATATGTCTGTCTGTCTGCCTGTATGTATGTATGCATGTGTGCATGTATGTATGTATATATGTGTGTATGTATGTGTATATGTATGTATGTTAGTTCAGACATAAACCCAACCAAATTTTCCCGTTTCTGATATCATATGGACTTACATGTGCAACACAGAACATCCACACTTAGATATCGTTGCATATATAGTAAGGTTCAATATTATTGAACTAGTATGTATGTGTGCATGTGTGCATGTATGTATGTATGTGTGCATGTATGTATGTATGTGTGCATGTATGTATGTATGTATGTAGGTAGGTAGGTAGGTAGGTAGGTAGTTCTATAATGGTTATAATTAGAATGATATACATACACCTCCTCCCCAGGCAGTGACTTCGTGATGCCAATTGTTGTAGTCGAATTTCTCAAAGTTGTCCTCGAAGACCAGGTCTAAGTATTTGGCCCTTGAAGACCCTGTTAGGAGGGTGAGACACAGGGCTACGTAATATAGCATCGCCATTATGAAGGATTCTCCTGAAATATATACATACCACATTACATTTAGGGCCGGCGGCCTCCAGCACGTGGCCTGGTGTTCATGTTGACCCCACATTAACCCGCCTTTTCTTCTCACCGGGACTGCGCCCATAGTCGAGCGGTCCAGGGGATCTCACCAATGGTCGGGTTCGAATCCGGCTGAGAAAGTTGCAACGATACCAGTGGTGTGGGGTTAGGTGGTTGCTATACCCGGGTATTCCGGTTCCTTCGCATTATGGCAGACAATGTCGAAATTCGAAATCTAGATCCTTACCAGCAAAATAATTTGATACGTAATCAACATCCGCGTATTGAAGTTGTGCAAATCATGAATTGGTTTGATATGTCAGAGCGAAGGTGTGGCGCACACGCTATGACGACTGCGTCACTTACCCAAATTCGTCATAACCCCTTCCCCCGAACTCGAAATAGTTTTACAATACCCCTCCCACTTTTTAAATGGAGCATACCTTACTCATGTTGTTTGGAATTTTTGGTTCCACAAGAGGAATACATGTTAGAGGTGTATAAGTGAGAGTAGAAACATGTCAGGAGGGGAAAACTGAATAAGAGTGCACATTGTATGGAATAATACGTATTGTTCACCTGCGAGCAACCAATTTGTATACCGATTTAAATTATATGAATATGAAATAAAAAAAACATCCGCCATGGACAAATTCAAAAAGAAAATGTTGTTTGGAAATTTCAACAGCATGCGTCAGATTACGACGTGACAGAAAAAAAGGAACAAGGAAGAAATTTGCCATGGTTTGAATCATTTCTCAGAATCTTTGCATCATTTTGTATTGGCCAAATTAGCCACTAGCAGCATACGGGTTAAAAACATTCCCAGAAAGTGCCTCTTCATTCAATTCAAAGCAATTTATCAGGCATAGGTGATCCAAAATACATACGTCTAGAAAAGATAAGAAGTTGTACAGGGAAGTCCAAAATGTATACCTACACTGCTGTCAGTCTAATGTAGATTTATGTGAGGTGTCAACGTTATCCTACAAACAATACATGTTCACACTGTTTGTAGGATATCGTTGGCACCTCGGATTCAACCTATACACTGTACAGTGTACACATCTTTCAGAATCTATCGAGTTGTTAAAATTGACAGAAATGTAAAGTGTAATTATGGAGAAATATTAGAATTGTTCCAAATGGAGCGAGTTATGTGAGCAGTATAATTCGACATTTAAAATGTATGAACATTTTTCTATGGATGCCCTAGAAGCATGAGCCTTACCGTGAATGTGCGCGTTGTTCGCCTGCCACGCCTAGCACTGACAACTAAACAGCTGATCTGAGCCACGAGGGTCAGGATGACGCCTGGCTCCTCCTCCTCCTCCTCCTCCTCCTCCTCAAGGCGAGCACAGTCATGACGGCGCGACCCGCTACGCAAGCAAATGGCTCCAGTGGGCCAAACTACCAAAAAGCAAATACATCTTTGCACATACACACGCACGTATGTACACATAAGCATTCATCATACACATGGTGTAGGGAGGGGTAGAATACCAATGAGGAGGAGAGCAAGGGATATGATTCTCAGGGGTTATATGTTTTGATGGGGTGAAAGGGTTAATTACGATGTTGCAGGTGTGAATGGCAGAAAAAAAATCCGCTGTTTTTAGGAAAACGACAGAAAAAAGTCATTTTTTTCTGTCGTTTTCCAGAAAAAAAAACATTTTTTTGCCGTTCACACCTGCACCATCGTAGTTGATGGACAGCATGGTGGATTAAAGATTAGGCGGCTTAATATGGTGCGGGAAAGAAAGAAAAAGAGGAGCACAGACCAAGACAAGAGATGTGTTTGTATAGGATGAAGGGTGTCATAGGTAGGGAGTAGGAGATACACGGGGATGTAGGGAGGGGAAAAGTGATTGCGAAAAAGGATCATTATATTATGAAATAGCTACTTCGGGAGCTATTCTTAGATTGCACATTTTCTAACCACACAACGAAATGGAACAACTGATTGCGGAATTAAACGAATTAAATTAGATGGACTATTCTATTGCATGTGTCGCGAAAAAGAGGCCCGAAAATGATGAGAAATTTGACCAAATATATATTACTGAGGCACATCCATGATATTCATCAGAAGGGATGATGGAAAGTTTGGTCAGCTTTTATTAGTATATGGTAATCGTGAAGTATAATTGTTTACATGCGCTTAGATTAATTATTTCAGTCGCTTTTGCTCCATAATGAAAATGTCAGTGAGTAATGCCCACAAAATAGTCGCAGTGTGACTTGAAAACTTTGCCTACGTTATGACTGCGTCGCGAAAAAGTAAAGAAAAACATACTTGTTGTTCACACTCCTCCATCCTGTGGGATGGCCGGAAAACAGACGCAACGCGTCATGCGAAAAGAACCAGGGAAGATGAGCTATGTAAGAAAGAAACAGGGTGAAGATATGATGGTTTGGCGCTGCATGAGAGAAAAAAAATACTATTAACTTATAATTCCAATTTAGCAGATCAACCCCCTGACAACTACCGTATCGAATTATCAGGTTACTAGTAGTTAGCTCTAAGTAAGAGAGGAGCGCCCCTATGACCAGTATATACATACCAGAGTATATTCGTCAGATACCTTTTTACCATTAGAAAAAAATCGCATGGTTACCGTCCTCTGGACGCGTACTTTTCTAGTTAAGAATAAATTCATAAAAAAGTACGTTTTTTTTCAGTTGTCCCATTTGCCATTCCCAAAGTATGGCTTTGTCAGAGATATATTACATGACCTCGATGGTAGGGCTACATTATATGCACAATAGAATGGCTGCATCATACGATAAATAAGAGGGAAATTGTTTGGGACCGAAAAATTGTGTTCGCTATAGCGAGGCAGTCCTCTTCCCGAGGTTTCACTCCATGTCCAATTTTCAAATTTCGATTTTTCGACCGGCCATGATGGCCTATTGGTCTAAGGCGTTGCCACTGATTGCTTGCTGTCTCTCACCACCTCCTGGCTTGGAATCCTGGCCGGGGCATATGAGAGAGTTGCCAGTGACTTGTGGTTAGGGGGTGGGGTGTCTTTGCAGGGTACTCCTATCTCCTTCTATTACTAACAACTAGGCAGTTACGAATGTCGCAATGTGGCGGAAAAGGTGACGAAAATCGCAACATTCTATATGCTCCATAGTTCCTCGTTCAAGTTATCAAATGTGATGTGTTTGATAGGTGCGAGTTACACTTTTCCCAGTAACTTACAAACTATTTCTGTCACTTCTGACCTGTATATTTATCACCAACATGGCTTGCGAGAGAGGTGGGTTGTTTTGACTTGTGCATCTGTCTTCAATGGTGTCGCTATTGTGCAGTATCATAAAACCTTAAAGATAGCATGCGCAGTGTGAGTGCCCTTGCCTTATGAATGATTATGAAAGGCCGTACGCTTGCAATAAAGAAAAACTACTTCAGCTGTCTACCCAAATAGGTCAGTAGAACAAGAGCTTTTCATCATACGACTCCAAAAAATCGCCAACTCATCATGACATGGATTTACGACGGTAAAGGTGTTGTAAAAAAGTAAATAGGTGCAGCGGACATAAGTCCCGTGTGTTTGTTCACTGCATCGTGCTGTCAATACATGTAACTGACAGCCCAGTTAAGCATGTATAAAGAATGATATGCTGAATAAGGACACGTATGTACGGAGGCCTGTGAGGGACACGTGCAAATAAAATTCTAACTCGCACTGACACCTTGATGCCTGCAATTGCCAAAACAGCCTGGCAATTGAGAGTTTTTTTTCAGAATAAAGCAATGTTGAGAATATAGTTGAAGGAAGTATATCTTAATTAGAACACTACCGACAACTCTCACTCGAATATTTTGGAAGAGCTTTCTTGATTCCTTAGTTAATGTCAATAGTGCCATAGCTCCAGGCAACATTTTCTAGAGAAATCCTTGAGTTATCAGGTGGTTTAGCTCATGCTGTGCATTTTCATCTTGACTGGTTTGTTTACCTAACCAGTTCTCCTTGCACCCCGCCCCCCACACACGTGTTGTGACACAGGTAGGAGTGACTTAACAGATTCTCCACCCATTTGAGTGTTTCCTGATCGTTCACGTCCCACAATTTGTCAGATACCCAAAGTTCCAGCAACAAATAATAATAATAATAATAATAATAATAATAATAATAATAATTGATATTTGATATAGCGCCCTTTCCACCTATAATGTTCAAAAGCGCTTTAGAGTCATTGGACAGTTGTCATGGTCCATATAGTCAATTAAACTCCTTTCGAAATAGCAATGTTTTCAGCTGTTTCTTGAAGTTTTGCACACTATCAGCAGCCTTGATGTTGTCAGGGAGCTCATTCATTTCTTTGTTTTTGCTCGTTTTGAAGCAATCCATATTTCATTGTTAAACATCACAATGCCAAATAAGAAGACATGCAAAGTTTTGTATTACATCCACTTTATCACAATTGTAACTGATAAATATTTGGTTTGCAATGTGACACTTTGTTTAATAGCTTAAGCCAGTTTGGAAAATGTTGGAATACTGCGTTCCTAGATGGCCAATGTGGCATGTCCTACATGTATGTCCTATTGGGTAATTATATAACCATATTGAATACCTGTCCTCAGAACAAAGAAATGTTATGTGGATGACTGCTATTACACACAATACTGAGATGTATAGAGAGTGCATGAACAGGCTTTGGGTAACAATTAACCCTTGCAATGCTAAGGCTACTTTCAAGGACACATCTAAACCTTGTCAGGTTGGTATTCATTTGATAGCTCTTGCTGAATACTCTCAGATGAGTACCCATGCACCAGGGTTTCAGTCATTTCTTCTTTTTTTTTGCATTATTTTGTATTGGCCAAATACTGTAAACCACCAGCAGCATACGGACCAAATGTGTGCTTTTCAGTGTCAAATACCGTATGGGACTAATTCCCAAGGAATCTATTATGACATGGACAGTTGGTTTTTCCTCTCGCATTAATGTGATATTTTCTAAGTTGCTTTTGTCTCTGATACCTTTATATTAATTTCTCCAGTTTAATTAATTAGCATAACAAATCTTCTGCTTGTACCACATAATGGTCAAGTTGTTTGTCCCTATTAAGTTTTTCTCAAGTTGTATTATCTTACTCTGTATGACATAGTTTGTGAGTGATATCATTGTCAATTAATGATACATACAAACCCTCATGATGATGATCATAATAATAGTATTACAAGCAGTTGAAAAAATTGTATTGCTGGATAACCAATGCTTTGCAGGGCCATAATGTTAAACTATACATGATGGAATGTGCCTCTTGCATTAGACATTGAGTATGTCTGTGATGGAACGTGTACATATCTGCTTCAAAGTTAGATCAAGTTTGTGGTGAAGTATACTGGCAGCAGTAAAGGCAGATCAAGGTTGCAATGAAGTATGCTCTCACCACTGTCTAGTGTTGAGTAAATAACAAGCTGAAAGAAGTATGTGATGATAAGTGACAAGGCTAGGAATGCCCCCTTACCCCAGATGACCCATTCATTTCCACCTTAGATAAATAAATAGAAGTGGATATGAAACCAGCCGGTCAACCTGAACAGGCTAGCCTCAACACATAGCCCAAAAGTTGTGCTCTATATTGCCGCGCAGGTTTTTCTCTAATGTGAACGATAAGAGAGCCCTGATTGGTCCTTGTTCCCTCGTGACGTAACGCTAATGCCAGATCAGAGACCTCTAGCATGTTCAGCCCTTCACTATAGCGCATATAGTAATTGGTCTCTCGCTACATATCCATTCTTTTCTTTATCTAAGATTTCCACCAAATTAAACTAAGTCTGTTGGAAGACAGTAGATTTATGTACTGCCATACAAACATACATACACAATCACATGCACACATACATATGGGTGCAAACGCACGCATTAACAGGGGCCTGATAATATCTAAACTTCTCATTATTTTTGCCTCAAGAGAGATGATCCGAGTACACAAAGAGATGATTCTGATTACATGTTCAGAGGATTGCAACCTCAAACATGTAAACAATTCTTTAGTGATCTTAGATTTGTGTAAAATGTTCCATCCACAGACTCAGCAAAATGATCCACCAAAATTATTGCTAGACATCCCCCCTTCAAATTATGATTCATTCATAGTTTTTAGTTGGCTATAGGATCTCTTATGGGGGAAAAATGCTTGATAGTATGAAATATATCTTTTGAAATTGTTCTTTCCAATATTCCTCATTCAAATCATTTAGGTCCTTTTCTAGCGAAAAAAGTGAAATGAAGTGTTTGTGTTTGCACTGAGTGACCTCACATTTAGGGTGCATATGCAGAAATAGGTAAAATTAGTACTTTTGAACTTTTTAGGTTAAACAAAAGGCAAATATGAAGTTGTTCAGGCAATCAATGAGTTTCAACCTCTAGAGATAGGACCAGGTGGTGCCATCTATCTACCATACCTGGTACTACACCTGGGACTTACCGGCACCCACCCAGGAGTCATGGTGTCATTGAGACTCACAAACACTAAATCTTTGGCAAAATGACACCCCGTTGTACTTGTACGATTTTCTGTATTTGTTAAGGCAAAGGACATATTTCAAAAGTTTCACTGATACAAAACAATATGTAATTGAATAATGTAAAAAAGCAAACTATGTCTTGCTATGTCAATATATAGGGTTGGTATGATTATTCTTGTAAATTGAGTGACTGACTTTTTGACCCCCAGAATTTCATAAATCCTCAATGTTGACCCCCTGTTTCCAAACCCTGGGAAAGACCCAGTACTTGCATCACACTGCTTTGTCAACACAGAATGGAATGACAAGGTTTTAGTGACGTGTAGCGGATATCCTAAAGGTAACCTTTGTGGAGGAAGGAAAGGAGACTGTAAAGCCCCAGAGAAATAAAACAAAAACACCTGCTGATATAATTACCTTCTAGATCATACTTTATTGTACATATGTTGAAGAGAAACGATACAATCAATCGTGTTTGTGTGGCAACTTGCCAGCATTTGTCCATCAAAAAAAAAATACTTAAAAACTCTCACATACCCAGTCTGTCCCATTGGTGGACTGACTTATAAGCAATTATTTTGCAAAAAAAGGAATATATAACAAAATTTAAAAAAAATGAACAGGAAGTTCTTTTTGTTTGATAATATAAATTTGTCTGTTGTTTTTTAATAGTGGTGAAACCCTGCTCCTGAGAGCACCTGTTAACAGAGGCCATCTACCTTAACCTATCAATGCTCTAAGCCGCCAAAAGCAACCTGACAATTTAAGAACCATTCAGGCAAAAGCATAGTTGGTGAAATAACTCACGGAGAAACATTCACCAAAACACTATCCACAACTCTCATTCAAATATTTTGTAAAACAATTCTTAATTTCTTGGTAATTGACCAAAGTATTATAGATCCAGACGGCAATTTTTCAGAAAAAAACCTTCAGCATGCTCATGAGTTTCTCTGCATTGCCATTAGGATCTATGATTTTTTTGATAATATCTTAAGAATTAATAACGATTTTACAAAATATTTGAATGAGAGCTGTCGATAGAGTTTTGTTAAACATTTCTTTTTCAAATATTTGTCCAAACATGCTATCGACTAAAAGTTACAAAATACATTGTTAGGCCGTTTTTGGCAGCCACCCGTAGGAATGAAATGTGAAATGTGTTGTCTGAAGCATACAAACAACACCCAACAGTTTTTAAAGCATGAATTGGTTAAGGGAAACAGGAATGGTTGTCAAGACAACAGGAATAGTTGTCAGGGAAACAGGAACCCTAGTCATAGAGACAAGGACTAGGACACCCAGAGTAGTGTCATGAGGTCCTTGATATTCACCATTAATATCAAATAAAGAGGTAGATTCTGATGAATAATCAATTAATATTCCAAAGCATAGTGTCAATTCTTGTTGAAAAAAATATTTTTAATATTGCACCCTTATATTGGCCACTTGCCTCAATTCATACCACTAATATACGCTTAGTTACATGAGTTAACCCTTTCATGCCTGGATATCTCCTTAACCCTTATGCTAATGGTGGCGAATTTTGCTAAAACAAAATGAGGCAAAAAAACTTTAAAAAATAACTGAAACCCAGGCAAATGGGTACTCATCTGAGAGAACTAAGCAAGAGCTTTCAAATGAATACCAACATGACAAGGTTTAGATGTTTTTCAAAAATCTTTGCGTTCTTGTGATTTGGACGAAAGTAGCCTAAACATTGGAAGGGTTAAGAAGTGTTGTCTATGATAATTTTGAAAATAACTTGAGAATTGAGCATTAATTTTCAAAAAAACTCAAAGCAGAGTTGTTGCTTAGGCGTTGATAAACATCCTTACAAAATACTGAGACTTTACAAAATATTGATTTTGTGTGAAACTTCATCATTTAAATGGCCTTGTCTTTTTGGGGAATTACAGGCATGAAAGGATTAACTCCATCATGCTTAAATGACCTTGGTGCAAGGTCACTTGAGGTGAAACCTGACAACGTGGGAACACCATTAGCTGGACACCTTCACAAATGGATCACCTCAATAATTTGAATCCTTTCAGAAAATTCACTAAAAACTTATTTTTTTCCCATCATTTAAGAACAAATAACAAAGAGCACCTGTAAAAGTTAAACATATTTTCCGGGTGTCCAATTTATGCAGATTCAAAAACATTAAAAATGCACAAACCAAAGTTCAAGGGAAAGCCCGGCAGCCATGAGTAGGTCAACAGAATACCTCAAAACACAACTCCTGCGGGGATAACATATCCAACTCTAGACAGAAAAACACAAAGACACTCAAGCTAAATTCTGCAAAACAACTCATCTCAGCTCATCAATTTTTTTTTAACATTGGAATTTAAATATATTAATACTTCAAGAGGATTTCTAACTGTGTGGAAGGCAACCATGTCAGTGCTTCAAAAATGATCAAAAGCACTTTTGCAAAACTAAAATTTTAACTACTTAATACAGTTCAATGAATAAGCACAACAATACAGAAGTAATCATATGACATCAATAAATCGAGATCAATCTAACTGGCGCCATCCAATAGGGCAAGAAAGGAGAAGGGTCAAGGTGACCTTGACCTTCAATCAACACAACCTTATATTGCAATTGATGAATTTGACCCTTAACCTTTTGAGGTGACAGGGTCACAAGTTAACCTTTACCTTAAAGTAACCTTGTATTGCAAATATTGATCTATGTAACCCTTTCCTCTTTTAAAGAGAGAGGTCACAAGTTGACTTGACCTTAAATAAAAGTGACCTTTTGCTGATCTTGGTAACCTTGACTCTTAACCTCCCTAGTCTCAAGATGGCCGCCGTAAATCAGTTGTTGGTGAAAAAAAGTGGACATGTGAACCTACAATTGTATGACAAATCAAGACCAGCTTGTGTGATACATGGAAAAAATGGCCACTTAAATCACAAAAATTAAGAGAAAATACAAATCACATAAATATACAAACATCTTGGATGATACTGTTCCCAGTCCAAATAGAAACAAAAGTGTAACTAAATCCAATTAAATCCATTTTTCTCGAAAATGTTAAATACATTCATTTAGCTTCCACAAATTACAACTTTTACTTTGATTAAACAAATTTCCTGACAAAAATCTATCAGTTTCATTTATCCCTTATGGAAAATGAATTCTTAACCTCTTAAACTCAAACACTGGTAACTCACCCTAACCGTTTCACACATTTTTGAGGAGAATTGATGTAACTGAACTTAACCATCTTACAAGGAACAGAATCTTACAAGATTACAACTGCAGACTAAATCATTCAACAGCATTCTTAATCAAAGAAATAAAAGAAGTATTTGCACACATTTATGCCACGTGTGTCTTGAATGACTCTAAAATCTTTTGGACATATCTAAAAGAAAAAAATAAGTCAAAGAAAAAGAAATAATTGCCTTTACAATGTAGGACAAAGAATTTTTGTTTTATGTTGTCAAATCTAGGGCTTCCTAGGCATAAATGGGTTAAATACTTCAATCATACTATCAATAAACCTGCTGAGACATAACCGCAAAAAACCTACAACTACCATATTTGGTCAAAATTGGTCAACCCGTGTGGTTAATTGCACATTCCTGTAATATCTTTTTAAATTTTCCACAAGGTATTAATATAAGAAGTTCTCTTTGGGAAAAAAATTACAAAGGTATGCAAGTAAATAAAACTCTTACCATCATCCCTGACATGGAACACACCATGGCAACACACCACTGCAACAGAAAAACTTTTAAGATACCAAGGGCTGATTTGGGGTTTTGTTACATAAAGTTACGCTCTGAATGTCACAAATTTTCAAATCAAACTGGAAAAGGACCCTTTTAGGTTGGGTTTTCCACTTGCTGAACATCCTCAGCAATCCACCCTTTTTCCTTGCTTCCATCTTTTCTATGTTAACCTGTCCAGGCATGGACACCCATTGATAACTATCATCTGGATCCATGATACCTTCAAAAATAACTTTAAAAATAAGTAATTTATCAATTATAAAATAGAGTTGGATTTTGACCATTTTTTCTTCTATAAATATTTCCCGTAAAAAACTCTGGTCAAAAAGATATCAATAGAGCAGAAAATTACCAACGATTCTCCTTCAAATACTTTTAAGACCTTTCTTACTTCCTAAGTTATTGTGAAAAGTATCAAAGATCCAGACAGTACTTTCTAGGGGAATGGGCTGATTGAATATTGTTCCCTCACGATCAGGGCTTTGTTCAAAACTTTGCTAAGATGAATCATGAAATCATTTCAGACAAAAAGAAAAATGCACCAGAAACCGGACTATGACTTTTCAGTCTATATTACAAGTATTCAAAGGTGAATGACTCGATACAATCTGCATTGGCCATTTATACTATATATACAAATATGGCTAACACAGATTGAACATTTCTACAGCTCTCAACGATGAACACAATCTCGCCTTCACTGACCTCTAACTGTTTGTTTTTCTTTTCAGTTTCTCATTCCCGCTCTCTACCGATTCCCACCTTTTATTGTGAAGCAATGCCAGGATTAGTGGTGAGGGACATGGCAAAGGAGCTCTAGAAAGGAACCTGGTCATAAAATAAAGATTTATAAAAGTATTTTGAAAGACCAGTTCGAAAAGTTCTAATCCAATTCTTTTCTTCCCATATTTTAAGTGAATGCTTTTTTTGGAAGAAAATTCGGATTAATTCATGTTCTCTACATATATGAATTCATGAATTCAGCAGCAGCCTAAAACGGTTTTGTAGAATTGAGGGAAAACTCAAAAGTTCAAAATATCATTTCTCCTTCAAATAGTTTTGAAAAATATGCTTTTGTCACAAACTAATATCATAACAGGCAGGTCTTTGGGAGCACTACCAATGGGTTAATCACGATGCATCATGGGAAATATCTGCACAAATCTTATTCTCTTTTTTTTCTTGGACAAGTGGATAGAATTCTTTCTGCTGCCCTGGAAAATATGTACACATTTGTTGATTACTGCCAGATATAATCATTCAGCATCGTCCAAGGAAAGCGGTAATGAGAGCCTGTGAGGTCAATAGTTCATTGCATGACCACCAGGGGAATCACTACATCATGGTGCAAAGACAATACTCAAGCTGACCTTCAACAAGAACCAAGGTCACACATCCACCATCTTAGATCAGGCAAAAAAATATCAACACCATTTTCATTTCCCCGAATTCCATTTTGTTCAGCAAGATTGATTTTATTAATGTTTATGTGGTTACATTTAGCTACGAGTGCTTGGCTTTTTAGAGTAACAAACAATCAACACGACTTACACAATATATACAGTTCAGTGGAATGCCACCAGAGGTCTCTCTTGATTAAACACTGCCGATCTTAACAATCGCAATCAACAGTGAAAAAGTTGCATGCTTGCAGAGAGAAACCTACAAATTATACTTATTCTGTAGACCTGTAATACCTGAATATCTCCATAGCAATTGATTGGCCTTAAGGTTTAGTTGTATCTCAAACAATACTTGTACATAATAAGTCATTGTTTGTACTTTCAACAACTCTTGTAGTCATACATCCCATAATCCTTACCCATAATGCTAGAAAAGCACTTGCTTGGCAGCCATGTTGAATGTTTTTGTTGCCATGGCAACAAGGAAAAGGTGAAACCCAATCAGCGGTCCATAAGTGCAGCTCAAATGCGACACCTTTTGCCAACATAGCAATATGCTAATTAACCTTGCTGCCAAATCATACCTTATATGGTAATATCTTTTTTCATTGATATGTTTCCTATTAGGCAACAATGTGAGGACAGCTGCGCACATCCACAGGATGCCATCCTTCTCGAGTTGTTTCTCCTCCTCAACCTAGGTGGCGCCACCTGGCTCCTGTTACCTCGTTCGCCCTCCAGCAAAGAAATCACTCCCTATTCCCCGGACATCATACCGTCCGTGCCAAACCGCGATGCTACAACTCCCATGATACTTTGCCATTGCAATCCAACCCAAGTCGAACATGCTTAACCTTGCAACATAAGCAATGGTGGCGCTACTAGTCACTTTCACTAGTAGCTTCAATACTCCACCATTGCCAACAACATTTGGTAAGTCACATTCACCCTCGCAAATACGCTTTTTTCGCCACTATAATCATTCACTCTCGAATCCATCTGCATACTTAAGAGTAAAGTCGACAAAGGTGAACGTCATATCTAACAGAGATATATATCGTCTTTTTTTGGTCATCGGTTGATTTTTCCGATGCATTTTTTTTGTCATGGTTAGATGCAAGTGCTGATGATGAGGTGGAGGGGCCTAGACAACTACTCTTGTTTTTGTCGTTGTGGCGAGGCCTAGACAACTAATATCATATTTGTCGTTGCAGCAAGGGGCCTTAGAAGTAGATTTCCTTAGAGACTGGAGGGCCATCTAGTCACCATGACGGTTTCTTCTCAACGCTGCGCACGCGATGGACCGTTGTGATGTTGGAACAATCGTCAGAATCGGAACTGGAGTCTGGGTGGCCATGATGACTGTGTCCATTCTGAAAGAAAACAGCAACATGGTTTAAATGCACAATCAACTGAAATTACACTTATTGGACACCAATGTTTAGTAGCTTACCTTCATGTTGAAGAGGTGTTCAATTTTTACTTAAAACGGCAATTGCAAATTAAACTTTTTGCAAGATGAACTCAAATATATGAAAATCTAATATCATTCTATTACTATCATAATTCTAATCATCATCACCATCATCAACATTACTACAGGTGAACTTGGATATGATGGACCACTGTACGACAGATTTTTGCATATGACGGACGATATGCTTGGTCCCAGTCCGATGCATATCAAGTATTCGTCATCTGTGTACGACGGATTTTGCATATGACGGACCAATTTTCCTGGTCCCATTGAGTCCGTCATATCCAAGTTCACCTGTACTACAACTACTACTACTACTACTACTACTACTACTACTACTACTACTACTACTACTACTACTACTACTACTACTACTACCACTAATACTACAATTAGTATAATTACTCATATTCCTATTTTTTATTCTTATTATTAATATCACCATCATTATTATTGGTATTAGTATTGTTGGTATCATCAATGTATAAAGATAATAATTATTATTAACATTCTTCTTCTGCATCTCTTTCAATTATCATCCCCGTCATCATTATCAATATCATCATCATCATTATTTTCTCCCCCTCCTCCCACACTGCTGGGTATGTGTATTGTGCGTACCTGTAGTATATGTTCAGGTGATCTCGATGCCTGGTTCTTCATCCTCTTGACGACCGTCTCTTTATCTGACAGCCCGTCTGACATGCACTGGCTGAGCTCTAGCTGCAGGTTCTCCGTGCTCAACGTGGACATCATGATTCCCTCGGGAGACGTGCGCTGAGAGTGGTCGCTGGCGTTCTCCTCCTCGGAGATACCCTCCGAGTACCCGTATTTGGGGAAGGTCTGGCGCGCGGCCGCGTTGCGCTCGCGGCGGCGCCGTTCGTCCTCGCTGTCCTCCACCTCGTGTTCGTCCTCGGACGAGGAGTCGGAGCGCTGCGGGGAGAGACGAGAAGACTGTAAGGCAATCAGCCCAACAAATCAGTAAGCGGCACGAAAATCATAATTGAATGCATACAAATGAGTAAACGCCAAGATGCATAAAATAACTGAATGCATACAAAATGAAAATACAAAATAAACATGCTCTTTTGCGAAAGGAATGTATTATATTCAACCTTTTTAAAAATATATTTTGAAAACAAAATCACTTTTATTGGATATACATTATTTAGTTTCTGAAAGTATTCTTCATAAAGTAAAATTTTAAAATACTTTTTTAAACATTTTAAGTAAATCTGGTTACATTGTTTTTTAAATTTTTAAATGTCCTTTTTGAAATATTAAAGTTATTCTATATGATAAAATGACACTTTCATGAGTTCATGATGCTTTCTAAATTTTGATGCTTTCCTAATTTTGCAGGTTTTATGTACTCAAAAAAAGGCAAGCACTTTCACCAAAGCAATTCATGCACTCAAACCATAGATATAAGTATAAATGATAAAGAGAAATATAGATGATATTAGATATATCAAATATAGCTCCTTGACCCATTCATCCTTCGATTTTCAATTGAAGTTTGCCTTCTGGACTTATTATATTCTTGAAAATATCTTCAGTATGATACATATCTTCAAGCTGCAATGATTAATTGAAAATTTTGATTTACATTTCTTCCTCAAATTCTCAAATCAAATATGATTTCAATAGATTTTTGAGATAGGGATGCATTTGCAAGGGCACCTTGTTAAAATGGCACCAAGTATACTTTTTTAAATTACAACAACAAAAACACAGTTTTTATGGAATTTCCTCACTATGTATGGGTTATCCCTGGATTACTATGTGAAAATAACCCATCAAATTATTGCTTGTCACATCACTACTACTTACATATGGGGCCTGCACTCCTATACTTCTACTTCGCCGTGTTTCGGAGTCTGTACTGTCACTCCTCAACTTGCCGATCTTTGTCGGCTTTTCCGCCTGGTCGCTTATACTCCTCTTCATCTGTTTACTTGACGAGAAGCTCGTGGCGGCCATGTTTTGCTCGTGAGACGTGAGGGACTCACTGTTCTCGTTCATGTCGTTTTTAACGTTCATGTTTTTGTGGTCGTCTTTGACCTCTCCCTCCATGCTGGTGTCGAGTCCCTGCGTGGGGCTCGTGCACGGCGTCTCGCACACGTTACTCTCCACGTCCGCCGCGTTATCGCTCACGCGACTAGACCGCTTGCTGCTACACGTGGCATCACTACAACCACCGTCACAACCAAAACAAACGTCATTCAAATTCCTGTCGTCCAGTTCACCAGCCTGCCCGCCGTGCCCGTGGGCGTGACCCGGGCACTTTTTCAGGTCCCTGACGGCGGTGCCGGGCCCCAGGTACTTAAACGTCGTGGGAATGGGGGCGTGGTCCTCATGGCGGTGAACCAGCTGGGCAGACTTGAGGTCAAGGTCGTTCTGAAGGACGTCCTTCGACGGACTCTTCTGGGGACTTGAGGTAGAGAGTGAGTTGGAGCCGCGGCTGTTCTGGCGTCGGTGCCGGGACTTGCGCATGCGGACTTTGGTGGGAGATGGATGCACCGCCGGGGCCTCGGCATTGTTGGGCAGGCTTGGAATGATGGCGGCCTGACTCCCGCCGACCCCGCCCACTGCATCGGGACTCGTGCCCGGGTCAGAGACAGATTTGTACGCCCGCTTCTTGCTGAATCGCTCGATTCTCTCCTGCGCCTTAATCACGGGCTTCAAGATACTCTTCCTGTGCTTCACGTAAACCTGTAACTTTTGTTCCCGTCTGAAATGGAGGAAATGAAAATATCATTTCTCTTCCATCTTTTACCATAAAAATTATGTTTATGATAATAATAATGCAATAATGAAATTATAATAATGTAATCTAATGAGAATGATGATTGTGATTATGATAATGATGACAAGTAAAAAGAAAAAAAGAAGAAGAATGAGAATACCTCTATAAATATTTCTATTATTACGAAAAAAACACACGACTACTACAACAACTACTTCTACTACCAGAACCCAACCCATTGAGTTATAAATATATTTTGGGAATATCCTTCATCAAAATGCAATTTTTTGAAAATATTTGAAAAAGAAAAGTTCAATACAAGATATCTCTCTCCCTAAATTAGTTTAGATTAGCAAGATATCAAAACTATATTCTTATCTCAAATATGATGATGACAATTGCAGAGTGAACTGAAATGACTTATAAAAGTAACCCTGATGCCTGTACTCACTTCATGAGTTCCCTTTCTCTCTTCTCTAGCTGCAGCATGCATGCGGTGAGCTCCATGTAGAGGTTGTTGGCGCGCTCGAGCTTCCTCTCGTAGTGTTCGCGCACGTCCTGCGCGTGCCGCAGCTCCTCACGGCGCCGCTTAATCAGCTCCTCCTCCAGCTGAGGCATGTGAGAACCCTCGCTCTTGATCTTCTGAAGCTGCTCCGCAATCTCCTCCTTCCACTCAGTCTGAAACAAATACAGCAACAAGTCAGCACCAGACAACAATAGTGACAGCTGAGGCATGTGAGAACCCTCGCTCTTGATCTTCTGAAGCTGCTCAGCAATCTCCTCCTTCCACTCAGTCTGAAACAAATACAGCAACAAGTCAGCACCAGACAACAATAGTGACAGCTGAGGCATGTGAGAACCCTCGCTCTTGATCTTCTGAAGCTGCTCAGCAATCTCCTCCTTCCACTCAGTCTGGGGGAAAGACAACAACTAGTCACCACCGTACAACAAGTGCCAGAAAAGGATCTTCCTTCCATTCGTTTTGAGGGAAATACAACAATTCAGCAGGGTACCACAGTAGTGCCAGAAACGGACTCATCGGGCTATCAGAAAAGCATCTTCCTTCCATTCATTTTCAGAAAAATACAACAATTCAGTAGGGTACAACAATAGTGCCAGAAACGGACCTGTTAAAATGGTTCAACTTGTTGCCTTAACTGGACTAGTAGAACTGGAGACAGAATGAACTATAATAATAAAATGCTGATTATTGATAGTGAACTTTATATTGATATTGATTTTTTTATGCCATTTATTCCACAGACCACAAAGCAACATTTAGAAGATAAGAATTTGACTGAATCCTGGCATTCCTCATTTTTCAAATGAGTTTTCAAATGACATACAATGATGATACTATTCGGCAGTTCTGTTCACAGTTGGCATTTTTTTCAATTTTGAGATACGATACAATATCTATATTTCCATAATGATACATTCGATATTAGTGATACTTCTCATTGTGAACAACCCCAGATATTTGTCCACCTCCTAAGGTGATTACATTTGAATCTTTTAAATTATGGAAAAAAACTCTGAAATGTGAACACCCCGTAATGAGAACATTTTGCCCTGGTCCCAAGGTGAATGTATTTGGTATTCATCCTTCCAATGCTGAGGCTACCTTCATCCAAAGCACAAGGACGCAAAATTTTTCGAAAATCATCTTAACCCTGTCATGTTGGTATTCATTAGATAGCTCTCACTGAGTACTCTCAGATGAGTACCCATGTGCCAGGGTTTCCGTCATTTTTTCATGGTTTTCTGCATCATTTTGTATTGGCCAAATTAGCCACCAGTAGCATGCGGGATAAATAGAGTGAATATCTCACCTGTAGTTGCAGGTATTCCTCGTTAGGGATATGCAGCAGCTCTGTGGAGGCGATCTCCAGGTGCATGACGATCTGCCTGAAGGAGGGCCGGTTCCTGGGCTTGGCGCTCCAGCACTGCCGCATGAGGAGCTTGAAGCCGTCGGGGCAGGTGGAGGGCACGGGCAGGTGGAGGCTGTTACTCCCCACGCCCCAGATGATGGCCGAGGAGTCCACGTCTCGGTACGGGATCTCCCCCGTCAGCAACTCCCACAGAACCACGCCAAACGACCTGCGAAAACAGAAACACGCTTACACATGATTTCACTTTGTATATTGTTTATCGTCACTATTCCTGAAATATCAAACTAAATCATGATAAGCCAGTTGTAGGTATTGGAAGAAGTACCCAGCGAAAACCACTGCTGAGCTCCAAGTCACTGGCGACTTTCTTACATGCTTTATGGACAGGCTTCTGGACTCATGAAATGCAGGACCAATTTCAAAATGAAATGGTTGAAAATTTTTCTTTTTTTTAAATTTCCCTATTAAATGTTTTACTTTGGCCATATGATTTTAATGGAGTTAGACCATTAATATCAAAATAACATCAAATTCTTTTCATATTTTTCAAATATGTATGTATGAATGAAAATTTTCAATAAAAAAACTTCTTACCAGATGTCGACCTTCTCCGAGCATGGTTCGTTTCTGATGACCTCAGGTGCCATCCACGCGACTGTCCCGGCAAACGACATCTTCGTACTCTTCTCGTTCCATTCCTTACTCGTCCCGAAGTCCGAGATCTTCACCACATCATTCTTAGCTATCAATACACTGCAAAAACAAGAGAACATCCATTATAATCTAAGGTCCCAAGATTCACATGAATAGATGATTAGTGGGAATCATAGGTTATCATGAAAATGCATATGAATCCTGGGATTTAATAACCTTTGTCAAGAACGAATAAGAATACATTATTCTTTTACAACAGTATTTGTATTAGGGACCTACAGGTATGAACGGCTCATTATGGTAACGTGTATGTGCTTCATTCTCCTACCTATCCCATTGTCAAATCCCATATATTGTGACATATTCCACAATGCAATGTAATATCAGGATATTTGTGGTTGCCTTTGGCAAAAAAAATATATATAACAATAGCATGTAATACGTTTTACAAATCCTAAATAGCTGTGACTTACTTAGGTGATTTGAGGTCTCGGTGTATGATCTTGTGTGAGTGCAGGTAGTTCATGCCGCTTGTGATCTGCTTGGCCCAGTCCAGCAGCAGCATGGGCGGGATCTCCTTGCCGTCGCGCAGAATCTCGTACAGCTGCCCGTACGGACAGTACTCCATGATGATACAGTAGCACGGCGCCTGCATACACACACCCCTAAAACACAAACAAAAACAACATGAACGCTTGCCAGCAGAAATTGTGAGCTGTAAATCTAAATATTTTTCCCCCATTAATGATAGTATTGGATTTGGCATTTTTTGTCTCTTACAACTTTAGGGTTACAAATATATCATGGTCTGAATAAGGTGTCTCTCTCTTTTGACACCACGTTTCCTCTTTTGATAATAACACAGGAATTAAGAACGATTATACAAAATATTTAAAGGAGAGTTGTTGGTAATGTTATAAATAACATTTCCTCTTCAAATATCTAGCCAAGTCTGCTTTGACCTGCAAGATTATATCAAAATTGTCAGGTTATTGTGTCCACTGCGAGCAATAATGGGTTTACCAGTAGTCAGTAGATGTTTTCATCTTGAATCAAGTTTCATCCTTTTCTATTAGATTTATTCTGACCATTCAGATAATCAAATAAGTGGACATCGAATGTACTCCTTTAAACTCTATAATCAAATTTACTCAGCAATAATTCTGACTTTTATCAAACTAAAATGCTTTAACAGTAGTTTTAATATAATTCCGTGTAAAATAACACAGCCATAATCAGATAAGTCTTCAGGGAAAGCATGTTGTTATTTCAGAAATGGATGTTATCTTAAAACTTCCAAAATTGATTGAGATATAATTGCTGATAACATATCTTTGTATGAGATTTGACTCTCTATTGGAACTGGTCACACAATAATGTACTTCTGTAGAGAACAGCAGGGATCTATTATCTCCCTTAACATATAGTACAGATGGAACTTTTTCTTTAAATTGTTTCTATAATCACTTTTCGCATAGCCTAAGCCCTATAGAGACCAAGCATTTTCTTACTTTTTATATCTAACCTGAAAAGAACACCAACTCAAACTTAAATCTACTCCAATTTAGTTCTGAAATCACTCACAAGGCGGCCACAGTGAGATCTTTCCAATTTCTTTCTGACTTGTTTACATATGTGTGTAGTAGGAGTAGAAGTAGTAGTAGTAGTAGTAGTAGTAGAAGTAGAAGTAGTAGTAGTAGTAGTAGTAGTAGTAGTAGTAGTAGCAGCACTGCTACTACTACTACTACTACTACTACTACTACTACTACTACTACTATTACTACTTGTTTAAGTAGGACTTTATCGTCACAGTAACACTCACTTGAAGGATATAATATTTGGGTGATTGAGTTTCCGTAAATGTTTGATATCGGTTTCTTTGACATCTCTGACTTTCTTGACAGCCACCTCCTCCGCGCTGAGTTTGCCGAGGAAGACTGCTCCCTGGGCACCGCTGCCCAACCACTGCAGGTCAGAGATATTCTCAAACGGAATCTCCCAATCGTCTGAAAACCAATCAAGAAATTAACTAAGAAATCAACAAACCTATCTAAAATCTTCAATAAATCAGTTGTTAGATCTGTTTATAAATTTGTCGATAAATCTATACAGAAAATGCTTATTGAATTGATTAACACATTAAGCAATAAATAAAAACATCCTCTCAATAAATAAATCACTAAAGTTCACTAAAATTTAACCATTACTTGGCTTGTCCTTGATGAATCAATCATTAATAAAATCAATGAATTAATCAATAAATCAATTTACAAATCTATGAATGATGCAACAAATCAACTAGTAATTAGTACACCCACTAGATAGTTAAATTCAACTGAGCACTTATCAAGTATAATTGTTGTA
Source organism: Maea johnstoni (assembly GCA_963942565.1). Lineage (NCBI taxonomy): Eukaryota > Metazoa > Annelida > Polychaeta > Spionida > Magelonidae > Maea > Maea johnstoni. The sequence goes on from OZ012699.1 coordinate 10,836,158, forward strand.
ATAATATACAAAAGCAATACAAACACTGTTTGAACATTAACTCTTCGCATGCATCAGTGCACATTACACCATGAAGTATAACCATCAGTGGCTCCACCTACCTGTCGTTTGCTGCTTTAGCTCGGCTGTGGCAGCTTTGCCGATGATGGTCCATACTGGGCGTAGACAGCCTAGTAGACCCTCGAAGAAGCCCCTCTGCGCGCCATCGCGATAGCTGACGTCCACGCTGGTTGACTCGTCCGCATGCGAGGGCGTAGTCGGGGCTGACTGCGGGGAGTTGGTGTTCGTCGTCGTACTGGAAGATTTGGTCGGCGTAACACTGAGTCTTCCCATCTCGTGCTCCAAACATAGCATACTGGAAAACAGCAAGATACGGAACATGTTATACGGCGTAACACTGGATAACATACTGTATCACACATACATCAATTAAAAGAATTTGGTAAAATGTCCTTTTTCTGCCTTTCTATGCTCAATCATGACTGGCCAGTAGAATAAGTTCACAACAATTAGTTAAATTTTTCAAAGTGACAAAAAAACAAACATTTTGGTTTATTGTCATATTTTCTGCCATAATCATGCTAAATCGTGACTAGCCAATCTTAGTGGTGGAGAAAACTACGGTGACCAGGGAAAACCACCGACATAGCAGCTATACATATCAAGCATTGGACCACTCAGCCACAGAGGCAATCCCGTACAGCTAAACCATGTGTTCCTATGACAGAAGATCACTGCAGTCTCATGAATAAACAGAATAAACAGAGAAAGTAAGAAATAGTTAAATATAATGCATTTTGAACCATTGCTTCAGTTTTGACTTCAGAATGTTGATGACCAACTTTTGATGCAGATGCAGATTGGTCGCCAAGCCTCATTCTGATGTTAAAACCTCTCCATGAGTTCAGAAACATTATGTTAACGCTTAAATATTAACCTTGCATCTATTCCGGCAAAGCTGGCGAAATATTTGACAGCGAACCACAATGACCCCTGACCTTTGTGGCCCACCATCTTGCGGCCCGGGGCGGAGAGCATCGCAGTCTGCGGCTTCAGGTACCGCACGTTGATAAAGATACGCACGCAAATCTGCGCAACTCTCCACATCAGCAGGAAACAGTTCTTAGTCTCAGGCATCACTATGGTAACTGGATTGGCGACAGTGCCATCTATAGTCCATTTTCTTTACTATCAATACACAGGAACAACCTTTTCTGTCAAAGGTTCAAACGCAACCTTGTGCTATTTTCCAAATTATCAGAAAACAGTTCTTAGTTTCATGCATCACTCCAAAGGTGTCAGAGCCCTCTATAGCCCATTAAGTTAACTAATAATACACCGGAAAAAACTTAAATGTCAGTAGTAATCTTTGGCCACCTGGTGTTCATTTCTGACATCTCTTTTTCTCATTCTCAATATTCTACATTAGTGTCTCAATGAACAGACCTCGCCTATTTTTTTAAATAACTAATTGGCTATTGTTGGAAAGTGCTGCCATCTTTTGGCAAAACATGGCATTTCTATATTACAATATGATCAACTCAGTACCCACTTCCACAACGACGCCCCTATATACAATACTATTAAAATACAATGAATACTAAAGAATTTTAATGTAAACATAAATAACTAATTAAGCACTGTTCCTATAAAGGGGACAGATTTGTCTACAAGTAAAACTATGAAAATCATAAAAAACACACTCTTTACAAATGAGATCAAGAAAAACCAACCGAACTGCAGTTCATAAAAACATGCAGAATTCCAAAAGCTTCAAAACCACACACTCTGACTAATCAAACTCTAAGTAAATTTATCACAGATAATGCTCTGTCAAAATTGAAATAGTTGTGTACCAATATAGTCCTAATATACAGTAATCCGATGAAATCTCTTAGTAATGTCAATAAATCCCTCTAGGGGGCAGCACTACAAGGTAGCTTGTCAGAAGTGATATATATATATATATAAAAGGCATAGGATTATTTTTTACAAAATTTAAGGAACAATAATACAAATAAATATATTGCACTACACAGAACTACAGAGTTATTTTATCAAACTCTTAGAATAAGTGTTTTCTTTTGTTCCAACTGTAAAACCTCATTCAACATCTAAGGTATTTCAAGCAACTGTTTCCACTTAAAAACAATAGATACAAATTCTATTGTTCAAATTGATACTTGCCGCTTCTGGCTTCTTGACAATTGACATAAGGGCAACAGCATATCACCATACTTAACTAACCAGACCTCATTTACGTGATCAAGTGTTCTTGTTATGTGTTACTAAATACAAAACTTCTGAAACTTTTTATGAAATTAGAGCCGCTTTTCTATTCGCAGGATCAGAGTAAGCTTTCTCAGATTTCCCTGCTCCTTGAGTCTGAATGAGTTGCTACTAGAAATCACTTGAGACACAGCTCTCTGTTGGGTGTCCTGGGAAAAACAGCAACCCTTTCAAAAGAACTCTGTTTCCAAGTGGCTCAACTCCAGACGTTTGAAGCAGCATCGACTTCACCAGCCAATCAAATTGTGCAGTGTCAGATTCTGATATCAAATAAAACCTGCACCACTTGGCTGATAACTTTGATTGAACACAAGACAATGTCTTTTCTATAAACAAATTAAGTGTTGTAATAAAATAATGCATATAAAAAACTCTTACCATACATAGTGCTTTTACAATGCAAATAAAACTAGAAAGCGATCAAACTTGACAAAACGCTCAAAAAACGCTCTAAAACCCAAAAGGATTTAGGGCATCCATCTTTTTTAAACAGAAATACCCAACAATGGGTAATGATAATATTATTTAACTACATAACCCTCACTATGACAACATCCTTGACCCCTTGTTCATCACTATGGTTACTGCTTTAAACTTTTTTCTCATCACTATGACAAAGTCTTCAGCCCTTTCAACTCATTTAATTCTACAGGAGTATGTCACCTAATAAACATAAGTGTTTTTTCAGCAGAAAAAGGATTACTTAAACAGAAGCATGATATTCATGCAGCCATTTTTGAGAGTTAATCTAAATCCAAGTTGAAGTTGTCAGTGATAACTAGAAAATCACCTACATTTTAAGGCCAAATTATAAATCCCTAAGAAAACCACGATTATCGAAACCATCATTATTTTGTAAAGATCAAATAATACCGCTATTCACTTTGATGTTTAACTCCTACTTCATAATTTTATTGTCCACTTTTTAGACAATTCAATGAATGTTTGTTACACATTTCAATATATCAGTTACAGACATCATTGCTTTAATTTTGGAAAGTGACACCTACTCATTTCTAAGAGAAATCAAAAAAAAAAAGGTACAAACTTATCACCTCATCCATAAGAAGTTTATAACAGTGCTCATATTTCTCAAAACATAAGAACCAATTGGCTGTGAAAAAAACACCCAAAGCCTCAATTTTCCAGCCTGCAATCATCAACAAGATGTCTTGTGTTTACAAGTTTTTGTGTGTTTTTTTTCTCTGTGGGGCAGACAGTGTTTTTTCAGGACCCTGGATCTGGGGTCAGGTCAGCAGGCTACCCTGATCAGCTTACAACTGGCGGGCGATCCTCGCCTGTCTGTCTGTTCGTCACAGCCGTACAAGTGCACAGCTCCCTAGATTGAATGAACTTGCCCCGGCTGCAAGTTTGAGCTTATCAGCATAAATAAAAGTTTCATTAAAAAAAGTATTTGTTATGTTCTCAGCATCAGTTTTCAATCTAAATTAAAGAAAATGAATTGCTAAATGCAAGAGCTGGCAAATTCTTTTCCTTTTCAGTCCTCAGGATGCTGAGGGGATGCTGAGGGTTGCAGGCACTTCTCCTGACGAGACTGAGCATGTGACAAGCGACAGACTCCAACGTAAACAGAACCATGTGCTCTCCTGTTGCCGTGGCAGTGAGCTGGTTGTGTAGTAGTCGTAGTAGTAACCGGAGAATCTGCTTGTTGATTTTCTCACCTCCCACAGAAACGAGTTCTCAAGATGTCACTTTCCAATGTCTTTTCATTTAACTCTCTACATAAATATCATAGAAGAGTCAAAGGAGAGAAAATATAGAGGAAAAATGATTCTCAGAAGAATTGAAATTTGTGGTTGTAGAAAAGAAGCTATAGGGCTCGACGCTAAGGGTGAACCTATGGCCCCAGGCCAGTAGAAATTCCCAAAAACAGCTTCGGGCCAGTAAAAAAAGACCTCAACTGGTCCTTCAAAGCTAGTAAACATTTGGAGACATTCTTGTTAAAAGGTTTCCCCCCTGAGAATGTCCCCAATTGTTTTTGAAATAAATGAAGATAAGATTTATAATACAGATAAATGGCGAATCTTATGCAATGTTCTTTCTTGTTATGTTAAAGTAAAAAATGTAGGACCAGTAAACCTTTTGCAGGACCAGTAGATGCTAGATGTTACTTGTCCTACAGGGCCAGTATCATTTTGAGTTAGGGTTGAGGCTTGAGCTATTTAAAAATGACCAGGTAATAATCCCGTCTTTTCCAAAAACAAATCTGTTTAGAAATCTTTTTTCACCTATTTCAGTTCTGGTGTATTTCAGAGTGATGAGCACACTTGGTGACCATGAGTGACAACCTGCCAGTCACGATATTACTCAACCAATGATCTTTTAGGATCACATTTCTTATCAGTTTCTAGCGTTCTCTGTCACTGCAGCACATCAAAGCAATACAAACTGAATTTAACAAATTAACTGAGGTTTGCAAGTTTCAAATGCACTGTCTGCAACACAATAAGTCACTTCTCTGACTTGCAACTTGCCCAGTTACAAGAACAAGTAGGTTTTCCTTATTGAAGAAAAGGATGACAAACTGTGTTGATCTAAGCAGCTGAAATGCACACATCATTTGTAGTCTTTCAGTCATAAATAGGGGAGCAGTCCTCCCGGGCAGAGGCCTGATAGATTGACAGAGGTCTATAAAATTAGCAGCACACTGTTACCATCATCAACTAATATACTGACTTGCCACTCTGACTTGTAATATTCTTAGTCATAAAAAGCAGACGCCCACTGCAGTGTCAGTGCCAGCGGTGAATTGATACAGATTAGCACAGTTTGAGGTGCGCCATCACTCTGTATCTTCTATATACCTATGCTCCTGCCAGATACAGGATGACTTGACTGCCAGTTTTTTTATTCCGTCATAACAAGCCTAGGAGGCAGGCCCCATGCTGAGCAGCAACGGGTCTAGTTTCTGCCATCAGCTGTTCTCCCTATCATGTCATACCCGACAACATCACAACATTTGCTTGAGGAGGCTTGGTTCATAGTTTCTCCAATAGGTGGCTAGTTCAGTTTCACCAAGAGGTGACTTGCATGTAGTTCACAGTTGCTCCAATAGGTGACTTGCATGTAGTTCACAGTTACTCAAATAGGTGGCTTTAGTGCAGTTCACAGTTTCTCCAATAGGTGGTTTTAGAGCAGTTCACAATTTATCCAATAGGTGGCTAGGCTTCACTTTGAAGTTCCTAAAATTGGTGACTACTGTAGTTTACAGTTCCTTCAACCGGTAGTCAAGAAACATTTCACATTTCTGCCACTAGGTGGGAAAGAAGTAGTTGACAGTTCCTCCAAAAGAGGGCTAAAAGGAAGTTTGCAGTTCCTTCTGACTGTCTCTCTGATTACCTGCGTATAAGTTCTTACTTACAAGATGCTTTTCTACTCTTGCATCCACCAAGAGAAACTTGAAATCTGGATAACCTCTGATAAAGTAAATGTGCTTTTCATACTGCTTTCCCTCTGTTTTTGAAGTTCAGGCGCCAGCGACCAGGCCACAATACAGTTCAATGTGTACCTGTACGCCCACCAGAATCTCGTAGAGTGTTGAAGCACAGGAAGTGACCCAAACATTAATGTTGATGTAGAGCGCCATCTTTTGGTAATAAATGACACTATTCGATCCCTCCTGATTTGAGTTGATGGTATTCCAGCATTCTTCAACGGCGCGTTTTTTGTACACATATATTTTTACTTCTTCCACCTTGTATCACAGAATGTTTGCTGTAAATGCATTAAAGCAGTATTATATTCAGGAAATGTGCCCCTTACAATCTTCTTATTTGATATTATCAGATGACACCTTGTCTCGTAAATTAGGGTCCCAGTTTCTGCAGAAATACTAGAGTCAGGCACATCAAATGAAATAACCAAATATAATTTGATTCATTGGTGGTCAATAGTGCAAAATATTGCCCTATGCACCGAGAAATACAAGCAATGAGAAATGTTACAAATAGAAAAGATATTGTCTCTGTCTCTGCATTCAGAAATTAACTTTAAATTGGAGTTCACAATCTAATGCCGAGAGTTCAATAAGTAAGCTAACAAGCACTCAGGACTAATCAACAGATAAAATCCATAGTTACAGTGCAAATCTGTAGTTTTATCGCAGGTAAAATAAATGCACATCCATTGCATATGAGGTGTAGTAAAGTGTGCAAGTCTGCGTTATGACTGTAATCCATGTGAAGAGAACGATTGTTCTATTGTTGACAGTTCCTCCACTATATCTCTGTTGGCTCCAGGATTCCCGGGTGCACTCATACACACATAGGCTGATGTTCTGTGGTTAGGGTAGTGTGGTTGCCGCAGCGCTGGGTTTGAGCTGAATGCTGTGCCTGGGCAGCTCGCGAGAGGGTGACACTCTCAGGAAGAGTGAGAGGGGTGCAGGGCTGGTTCTACTCGTGGTGGCAGGGGTGTTGGGAACAGTTCTCCTCAAGACCAGGGCCTTGATTGGTGGAGAGAAAACCCAAAAATACTCTCCACGTGAATGAATCATCGCCCCATCGTGGCGACAACACTGCCCTGAGACACGACTACTCGCTGGGGGAGCAGCGAGTTTAACCTATTGAAGCCAGGAGAAATCTTTCACACGGGTCATCGGGATCTATGACACTTTTATAAATTATTTTTGAGTAAATTATCAAATCACAAAATAATTAAAGGAGAGTTGTCGAGTTGGTTCTGAGTAAAACATTCCAATAAGATATTTCCTAAAATATGCTTTTATTGTAAAGATATTCCTTTCAGAATCAGGCCTATTCATGCTGACATCAGCCCATGCCTGAAGATATCCTTGACATTGGTCTTCTGGAATTTTTTGAAAGAAAAAGTTGGGAAAGTAATTTAATTGAAGGAGACTCAGAAATTAGTTGCTGATTGACATTCATGCAACAATTTTTTCTGAAAATTGTTTTTTTTAGAGAAATATAGCAACATATTCAGGTGGTTTTGTGCGCTTAGGTAATGAAAGGGTTATGGAGGGCTACTCTAGAAAGTGTCAGCAAGTTTTATGATGCTTATATGATATCTTATGATATATATGGACTAAATTAATATTTAATATGTGAAGGAAAGTAATTGGGTTCTGATGAACATTTCTCCCTCAAAAATAAAGCTAAATATGCTTTAACAAGTTTTCATACAACTTGGCGACACGAGCATGAAAAGAGTTAACACTTCTCTGTGTACGGAAACTAGTGTCACATTACACCACTAGGGGGTCTACCTCAACCGAACATCACCTAAACAACTTTTTTATTATTAACAAAAAATCATGCTCTTTGTAATTTGATAGAACTTGGGGGTCAAAAAAGCTATTGTATATGCAAAACACATGGTAGCAGAAGTTCTAGGCACAAGAGATCAGTCTAGGCATGTTCTGTGTACGGATATAGCATAACCTGTTAGTCAATATTATGAAAATGAATGAACATCATGAAATATACCTGGAAAGACTGGTCTTCATTCAAAAGAATGAAGTCTCTTCAAATAGCATAAAATACTATATATATATATATATATATATATATATATATATATATATATATATATATATATATATATATATATATATATATATATATATATATATATATACATATATATATATATATATATATATATATATATATATATATATATATATATATATATATATATATATATATATATATATATATATATATATATATATGTGTGTGTGTGTGTGTGTATATATTTAAAAGATCACAAAACCCACAGATACTGAACATTTCATGTAACTATTCAATTCACGTTAAACCATTCATGCCTGAAGTACCCTAAAATGTCCTCACTTTGGTGGGGCTGTCTGGCTATTAACCCAGGCATTTTTACACTCCTTACACTTAAGGTCTTTGATGTAATAAAAATAAGTTCTCACCTGAACTTTTGTTTGTCTCCAATCCTGACTTGCTGGTAAGAATACCTGGCAGGTGCTTGGCCACACAGACTAGATAACCCACACAGGCTCATGCTGTATTACTATACTGCAGAATCCTTAGGAAAGCTAAGCCAAAGGGTATTAATGGCAGCTCTCTCTTAGCACGGGAATCACCAAAACCTTTGGCTTTGTGCCAAGATTTCTCTCATTTGCTGCTGTACACTGAGCAGGTTGATTATTTTGCCTATTGATGTCAGAAATCCCGTCACATGTTTTTGTAAACGAAAGTTGAAGTTTATAATAATACAATACAACTCAAGTTGTTGTACATAATAGTTTTCCTCACCTCTCAGCAAGGTGAATGCATAATCAGTACCCTACAGCCATAGCTGACTTTAGGTCAACTATCATAGCAAGTGCATTCAGAAGGTGAGTTTAGCAAGTGATGCAAGGCTAGCTGCCCTTATCTTCACTCTACATACTAGTGACTAGCCATCTTCTGTGGTATATACTTCCTACAGTTTGTGCTATATGCTGTAATGTCTTTCGCCATGCGTCTTTTCCACAGCCGTATACCACAAATATAGCTCATCTGTAGCTTTTTGCATGTTCCAGCACGTCCTAACATGCTCTGTACACCAGTCTGTCATGCATGCATCTTTGTGGACTTCTTTCCAGAAGAGTTCTCCCATGCATGAAGTGCCCATGGTGTTTTATAAAGAAAGTTTACAAAAGATTGCTGGTTCCTGATTCAGTCATTGACCAAAGCCCAGCAGGGTCACTTATTAGTCCAGGATAATGCTCCTTTTTATGGTAGATTGAGTATATACACTGGCCATTACTGTGTTTATACCTCATCATGTAAGAAATTGCTCAACATCTAAATTATCCTCACTCTAGGATGGATGTAGCATAACCCTAGAACAGGCAATACCATTTTACTTCTTTATATATCTAACATGAACATCATGCCAACTGAAAACTGTGTCTTAAAACATCTTTAGTTCTGAATTTGCTCACCAGGTGTCGACAGTGAGATACTTCCTCTTGATTCTGGCTTATCAGGGTGCCCACCCTTGGTGCCATCCACAATATTAGCCACAGGCTATCAGTCTCTTACACAAACCATACCAAGTCACTATTGTAGGCTTAGACAATAATGTGCAATTACTCTGATGTTATTGACCAACATTTACACGTTCACAGCTTGTCCTATAGATTGTGTATATTCCACCATCAATGAAGTTGTGCTAATTTAAAACAGATAACTAATTATACATCAAGTACTAAATTATGCTTTATACATTACAGGAACCATTTATTACCCACAGAGCCACAGCTCTTATCAACAGCAGGGAAACTGACACCAGTGTCAAATGGCTCATAAACAAAACAAAAAGATATACTAGGTACAGGGCCACAATATATTAAATTCAACATTGAACAAGGATAAGAATGAGAAATTTAACCTCCTTGTGTCATTTCACTCATGGGAAAAGAAGAACAAAACAATTTAAATTCCTAGTTCCAAGTGCATTAATTTATCTTCATATTGTAGGAGGAGGGCGGGTTGTCCTGAACTCCAGTGCAAAATAAGAAATAATCCCATTCAAACGGAATTCATTAAAATGTAATTTATAACCTGATGTTTACTAGTTCTGTGGTGTCAGTTTCACAAGAGTAGTTACACACCATGCCTGTCCCATTATACAGCATTTTAGTTTAACCTATACAGCTTTATCACAGGTAATAAAAAGCTCAGTGAGTACATATTTTCAAAACATGAGAAATATATATCATTTGATTTGAAGAAAAATGGACAGGAGTCTGGAAACAGCAACTTAGTGTATAAGTAACTATATGTCTGTTTGCTCATCCCTCTTTTTCCATTCCTGTTCTCTTTCAACTTCTTTCATTCTTTTTCTCATTCTCTACCTCTGCAATCTTTCTTTTGTTTCCTCTCTGACTTTCTCTAACTTTCCCTCTTCCTCTCCGTGACTCTCTCTCTCTCTCTCTCTCTCTCTCTCTCTCTCTCTCTCTCTCTCTCTCTCTCTCTCTCTCTCTCTCTCTCTCTCTGTCTCTGTCTCTCTGTCTCTCTCTCTCTCTCTCTCTCTCTCTCTCTCTCTCTCTCTCTCTCTCTCTCTCTCTCTCTCTCTCTCTCTCTCTCTCTCTCAATTTGGCTTGCGTTATGGTGTTAAATTCGTTGACTATACTATGTTAGATATTTCCCCCTGAAGATTGAGGAGGATTACAGGTTGTGTATAGAATGCTGGCAGTTCCCACGGAGCCACTAGGAATAAATGCATGGATTGATTTGGCAGAACTGCAGTTTGATTGCTACAACTCTAACAAACATCAGGGTATGAAAATAAACAGAGAGATTAGGCAGTTCCGGTGAAGGCAAATAGGGTGTCTAAATATCCCTCAAAAGACAGAGCCAGAACCGTACTGTGAGCAGATGAGCCCAGCAGATGAGCCCAGAATCGTCCTGTACTAGCTGGGGTGATCTGGTCCAGAAACAGGCACTGAGGGACATACACCTGCCCATATGCCTACCTCTAAGGATAAACAAATGAACATGAACCACAGATCAGCCAACTAATAGGGTGCTGAGTGGTGAAACCCCTAAGGGTACCCACATGCAGATTTGCCTACTAAAGGGTGCTAAGACCCTACTCTTTGGGTATCCACCTGAAAATGAAGCCCAGATCTGTCTGGTTTTGTGGGTTGGGTGCCAAAAGCTTACACTGAGAGCATCACATGCAGACAAAGATGAGCTACCCAAGGTCTGCCTATTGGTGGGGTGTTGGGTGCCAGAACCCTCCCCTGAGGGTACCCACGTGCAGATGAACCCGGGCACATGATTGAGCTTAGGGTGCCCGGATCGCTGCAGGGTCTGCCACTCAGGCAATACTGCTACAACTATCAAAACATGCCTAGATGAATTATATCTGTATGTGAAAACATGGGGTGTCGGGTATCTGTCTCACAAGTGAGCTTAACCTATTCATGCCTGGCACAAACAAAAACACCCTGGTTATTGCGGTAATTTATTTTTTAACAATGCTGGTTTTGATAACCCTGTATCAGTGCAGCTAGGTTTGTGAATATATGATAAATTATTTTCATAAGTACCATAAGTAAAGACAACACAGTCCCCAAGGTGACTCTAGACATAAAAGGGTTAATCCATTCATACCCACATGATGTCTGGATCTTCCATAATATTTAATCACAAATGAAACACAATTTCACAAAATATCTGAAGGAGAATTGTTGATTGGGTTTTGATTAACATTTCTCCGTCATTTTTTTTCAAAAGATGCTCTTGTGAGAAAAAAATCACCTAAAAAGACAGCCTTTAAGGGAATTGAGCTACATTCACAAATAGATCAATACATGCAGGTAAATGTATGTGTGTGTATACATATATATAAATTATATTGCTTTTATTATTTTACCCTGGCCTTGGATGGCTTGAAGACTACATGGTGGCTAGACTACTAGACAATTTATCCTAGCTGCGGCGCGTGTTTCAGGATTTGCCGAGCGCCACGACTCCTCTTCGTGAAGATGTATCATCCTCTTCAGCGGGTTTTTGTGGTTTCCACTTCCGCCCGTCCTATCACTACCTCTAATCACTGAAGATTACCGCGGCCGACCTGACGACCACTGCACGCCAGTTCTCACCAGCGACAAATCACTATCTCCCCTTCAACACTCACACTGTGAAATGGTCCTCTAGTGGAAATGAAGTTATTCATGAAGTATAGGATTTTTTAGAAAAATGTTTGAATGGAGAAGTTGTAGGGTGGTAATGAAGATATTCTTTGAATAAAGATCTTTGAGAAAAATATGGTATTTGAATGAATATCTAGGGGAAATGAATTTATTCTTTTTATGAATTATGAGAAAAATATTTGAATAAAATTGTCCCCTTGCATAAATGAATTTATTCTTTAACTATAAGATTATTGAGAAAATCATTTGAATGTAAGTTTTATCCTATGTGACATTTTACTCGTGTATATCTCAAGCATTCACATGGTATTCACATATGGGCATAGCTTCCTAACATGTCAATGTTTTTGAAAAATATTGGACTTAAAGTTCTTATCATAGTTTGGTTAGGCATTCCTTCTTCAAACATTTTACATAAGATGCTCTTTTTCATCAGAAATGAAATTAAGTCCATAATTAAGTATAGATGTGTGAAACATTTAAGGAAAACTTCGGTCCTATTTTCTATCTTTCTTTTTCAAATATCTTCCAAAATATACTCATGTCAGGAAGAAATCATAAGAATAGTGGAACCGTTTAAGGCAGCAGTAGTGGGTTAAGTATGTCTCTACTCCACACATACTACGAAAGTAAATCCCATTCAACCAGTGAATCTTGTCTTGGCGGCGGCAGAGATAACCAAATACTAACACCTCCCTCTGCTCCCGACCCCTGTCTCCCGCCGAGACGATTACAGCACTTCAAAGTCGCTAATCTTTCCTACCTCCTCCCCTAGAGAGCTTCTTGTCTCCGCAATTTTCATCTTCTAATTAACGGGGAGCCGGAGGTCCGCGTCTAGGGGGTAGATGATCGGTAAAATTGTTCTGGGTTGTAGTAAGGTCATAATATATGTCAAGGCTGTCAGGGATTGGTGGATCTGAGGCACCAGGTGGGCAGATGATACTACCCCCCAAGTAACTACCCCCCACACTACTCCCCCCCCCCCTACCTCCACCTCCATTTGTGATTCCTTACACACACACATAGTCAGGGCTAGTCTAACCATGCAATTATGATTATGAAACAATTACTTTGATACTCTTAAGATTAACTTGTAATATATCTTTGACTGAAATAATATACAAGTTAAGATTCGTACCCTGAAAGCTTGGTGGTCCATGACTTTGCCACTGACTGCATACTGTCTCTCATCACTGCCGGTTCATATTCTGGTCAGGGCATGTAACCAGTGACTTTAGGTAAGCCAGTAGTTTTTGCTGGGTCGTTTGGTTCCCTCCACTGATTGCAATTGATTGGCTAGTCACCAATTAGCCTGAATATGGCAGAAAAAGTGATGATAATTGAAATTACAAATTCAAACATCTCCATCTGTGAGGTATATCAGTAATTACAAATGCCAGAACCAGGTTAATATACCAATACACACAGTATCCTTATTTCATGGACTAGGAAATTGGCAAGCTCAAAGCTTATCACATCACAGTGTGCATAGACTCTCGGAACCGGCTTTTGGTCTGCAAACATTAGCTTTCTAAGAAACAAGGAAACAAACAGACAGGGCTGTCGTTTCTAACTGCACGTTAGTTCTAAGAAACTAACATAATTGTTTACATATCACAGAGCAGTAATCAAATATTGATGGTAAGCGTTATTCATTACCCCTTAAAAAGTAAGATTCCTAGAAAACCTATTATGTCTACCCATAGCCTGGAAAGAAAGAATTGACCACAATTTAATGATGTTTTAATGTAAAGTAATCCAAGTAGTTCTGAACCCATTAGTCATTAAAGCTCTATAAGTATATAAACTTAACAAACGCAATGAAAAATCTAGTGGATTAGTTGGAAAACAGTAAATGATGTTGATGATGATAATAATATTAATAATGATAAAAACAATAATAATAATAATAATAATAATAATAATAATAATAATAATAATAATAATATTATAATAATAATAATAATAACAGTTAAAAATAAAATGACATACAGAATAATAAATGAAATGGATAAAATAAATATGATATCCTTTATCTTTGAAGGTCAATCAGATCAGTGGTCTACAATGATTTAGTGATATTGTATATTTATACTCTATAAATAATACTGTCCAGATTGCCATGTCCACTACAGCCTCTGACCAGTGGTCACTTAATGTCCACCATATGTTGTTTATAATGACCAGCGGAGCTGTTATGTTTCCCCTCAGATCCCTGGTCCAGCGACAGAAACTAATTATCCCCCCACTACCCTGGACACTTGTCACATAGTTGTGGTTTCGCTCACCACCACCCTGGCTCCTCCAGAGCCAAATCCAAACGCTCCCAACGCCCCGGAGTCTAGACCCGCACGGGCTGGCGATAATGTCAGCAAATAGAGCACTAATCCGGGCCTCAAACACGACACAGGGTCTAGACAGCAGAGGATGCGTGATAAGTTTAGAGATAATCATCATCATCAGCAGCAGCATGTCCATTCAGCAATGGGCATCACTTGTGTTACTACTCCACCGCCTGACAGGCATGAGAGAGAAGAGGAGAGGGGGAGGGGCCAGCAAAACGCCTAATAGCTGATTCTAGGCTCTGCATGTCCTAACACCCTTATTAATTACTGCCTCTCAGGAGGGCAGTTGGTGGACCTTCCTACGCACGGAACTGCTGAGAGGTATATCTCTGTTGTTACTTAGTAGTAGTAGTAGTAGTAGTAGTAGTAGTAGTAGTAGTAGTAGTAGTAGACTAGTAGTAGTAGTAGTAGTAGTAGTAGTAGAAGTAGTAGTAGTAGTAGTAGTAGTAGTAGTAGTAGTAGTAGTAGTAGTAGTAGTCGTAGGAGAAGGAGGAGGAGGAGCGGAGGAGGAGGAAGAGTAGCAGCAGCAGCAGTAGTAGCAGAAATATGTATATATCATCAGTAATAACCATGATAATAATTATCCTTCATACTTCCCTCATCCAAACACTAATTTGCCCACTATCACTGGCTGGTGTGAAGATGACTAACTTCTGACATAACGAGTTGTAGATTGATAGTAGATGTGTGGGAATGGCAGGTTGCGGCAATGGCGCCTGTGTACTATATGCCTAGAGTGATAGTAAAGGAGTGTGCTATATGGTGATGTAGGAGCCAGAGGAGATGATAGATATCTCACACAGTGGCAGTTGGAGCCAAACAATCTCCCTCACAGCCATATAGCACCACCATATGTCACACAGTATTTACTTCACGCCTTTAACCCTCACATCCTCTTAGATAAACTAAATCTAGTTGACGCTGAGATTTCATGCACAGCCATAGACTAGGCTCCTAGTCCCTGTAATGTTCACCTTCCCTTATGTGTTGACCAAGCACTGTGGTGTGGTACCAGGTTTGGTAGATAGATGGCACCACCTGCTACTAGTATCTCTATATGGTTACATGGTTATATTGTCATAATCAAACTGAATCCTGGTGAGACAAATGTAAACTAAATTGGACACTATGGCCATCTAGACAATTTGGTGCCTGGTAACAGAAACAAATGAGAGAAAAAAATACATATGACAGCCTAGAAATCTAGGCTAGCACAGCCACTGGAGGGAAAGAAAGATAAAGATAAAGGGTAAAAGTGTGTGTATGAGAGAGAGAGAGAGAGAGAGAGAGAGAGAGAGAGAGAGAGAGAGAGAGAGAGAGAGAGAGAGAGAGAGAGAGAGAGAGAGAGAGAGAGAGAGAGAGAGAGAGAGAGTGTGCACGCTAAAGCCTACTTCTTGTTTTTTCGATATTCATCAACTTAATGGTTGCCCTGGTAGCTAGTGGCTAGTGGATTAATTGCCTTGAGATGCTTTTATTTCTGCTTTAGGTAACACTTGGAATAGAACACCTGCTTTTTTCACATGCTTGAAATATATTTGCATTGCAGAGAGTAACTGCGGATCAAGGTTTTATTTCATATTTTGTCATCATAACTTGCTGTTCTAGGAAGAATCGGAACAGACAAAGGAAACCAGAATAGTTGGGATTTTCAAATTGTGATTGTCATCACTTTTTATGCCATATTGTTGATAATTTATGCCTAGCCAGTTGTAAGTGGTTGGAGAAACCAGAAAAACTGGTAAAAACCACTGCCGAACCCTAAGTCACTGGCAACTCTCTCATATGTCCAAACCAGGATTCTAACCCAACAGTGGTATGAGATAACTAGCAGTCAGTGGTAATGCCCACAACTTACTAGTGACAACCTTTGCCACAATATGGCAGAAAAAGGGGTGATAAATGTAATTCTACAATTCCAAATTCTGTGGCCAGATGGTCATCAGAAAGAGATCAGCCCACAGAGGACACTCTGAGGGACTGTTTTGATTGGTCAGATTGTAGCGGCTATAATTGACACGATAGTGGACAGCTATTAGTGATAAAAGTGTCACAAAGCTGGCCCACAGACAAGGCAAATGGGACCTGCAATATGTCAGCTAATTACACAAGCACAGCGGCGACGGCCTTCTTTACGGCTATACCTATACTAGCCATCACCTCTAAGGGATTTTAACCCACACAAGCCTGTATTCCTCTTCTGGGGGAAAATCCTCATCTTTAGATGACTCTGAACCTATTCATGCCTATAACATATTTCCAAAAGACCGTTGCCATAAGTCGTTCCTATAGAGGGAAGGGCTAGAGAGTTCTAGCAAATCCACTTCCCCCAGTAAAAAGGTTCTGAGGTCAAAAAACATCTTTCCTTGATAAATATAACCCCCCCCCCCCCTCCCCTAAAAAACAGCCACTAATCCTGCATGCACCATGACTGCCTGAGACCTACTTCCATCCCATAATATTCTTCCCATGACGCCAAGCTCAGGGCTGCTGCCTGGGAGAGTTGTTTTAATGGCGTTGGCCTGATCAGGTGATGGAGGAAAAAAATCAATAGCTAAACAGGAGGGGGGGAGTTACAAGCCCTGAGTGACTACCAAATAAGGCATTAGCCTCGCAGGCAGGGTGGGGGGGGGGGGGGGGGGGGAAGCCTCTGCATGACAATTAGCAGCACAGCAAATATATCTTATTGTGTTTTGTTTTTCTCTTCTGGATTAGGGGGAATGGGACATGAGGATTTTGATTAGGTAACATGCAGTACCAAACATTAAGGGCAGGAAAGATTTGAAATGAGCCAAAGTTAATATTCTTGTTAGCTCTAAATCACTAATGATAGTAGTACAACTTGTGTCTTTGTCCAATAACTATCAATCCATACAAATTCGATAGAGACACATTCTAAGAAAAGGGTATTATAACCCTTTTAAACATCAAGGGCGGGGGAAGGTTGGAATGTTTAGAACCACGATGACAATGATAACGATGATGTAATGATGATGATGATGATGATGATGATGATGACGATGATGATGGTGATGATGATGATGATGATGATGATGATGACGATGGTGATGGTGATGATGATGATGATGATGATGATGATGACGGTGATGATGATGATGATGATGATGATGATGATGATGATGATGACGATGGTGATAATGATGGAGATGATGATGGTGAGTTTGATAATAATGACCATGATGATGAAGAAGATGATGCTAATGTCGATGCTGTTGCTGCTGCTGCTAATGATGATGATAATGCCATCATGTGATATCACGAACAGGAAACAGAATATTCAATATCATATACAATGATACTGGGATCTCTTTATTTATTCATAAATAGCCAGCTTCCGTTTCTATGGAAATTAAACTGTTTCCCCCTAGAAAGCTTCTCACTAGGTTATGGGAAAAGCTGAGAGGAAAAGCAAGCATATGAGAATGAAATATCACCTCATTCACTAATTGATTGCTGTGTAGAGAGGCTGGTTCAAGGTAATGCTTAGAAAGCCATGTCTCCAAGGTACGGGCAGCCAGAGTGAGTTTGTATAAATAGCAGGAAATGATTGAGTAGAACTGGGGAGAGCTATCGAGCCTTAGGTTATTGGAATATGGCGGAAACTGGACTATTTATTGAGTTGTGGTGACGTGAATGGGTTTCAAGTAGGAAGGTGTTACGTGGTGTTCAGGGGTGTCTAACGGACACATTGTGGCACCAGCCTGTGACAGACTTCAAGATGTGTGACAGGCAAAAGCTTTTTATCTCTGTTTAACTCCACAATGTTTCAGTGAACATAGCTAGTTTAGCCTACAAGATTGTCAAACATGAACGACCTGGTAATGGATAATGCCCATTACAATTTGGCATCAGACATTTCTGAGGAAAATTATAATTTGGACACACAAGTGTTAAATCTGTGTGATTCAAAACCACTTAAAACCATGTAATGCCGGGGTAGAAACTGAATGATTATATTTGTCAAAATCTCTTTGTGAGGAGAGTCTGACACAATATTTCCCATTTGGCTTTGAAGTTGCCGAAAGCTGTGCGTGAATGGTGGCCAGCCTTGACCTTGCTGGGATATTGATTTCTCCTGCTGCTGCCGTGGGATCAGTTTACATCGCCATCACATGCGAATACTGAATTATGAGTTGATATACAATATTTTACCTTAACCCACTCATGCTTCAAGACTTCCTTGACCATTGTAATCTCTACATGAGATACTTTTGCAAATAATTTTGAAATTAAGCATAAATTGGAAAATATTTGAAGGGGATTTGTAAGTTAACTTATGATTTACATTTCTCTTTCAAATATTTTCTGAAAATTACTTTTGTTTGAGATATCAAGATGATAATCAGGCGGTTTTGCATGAAAGGGTTAATGGCACAAACGAACATTAGCAGTGTAGTTCCACCTGCCCTTTAGGGCAAGTAGCTCTGAAATACACTAGCCCTACTAACATTATTAAATCCTCAATTATGAATGGATTTACATGTTCCCTTCACCAACTGATGCTTACAAGTGTCTTTTGATGTTGTTCTTGTTAAAAAGATGTCACCAACCAAAATAGTCAGGATGTTTTGTTGGATCTATATTTATGAGGTTGAGCAATCATGTCTAAGAATTACAGGGAAATATAGCCTATGTTAACCATATGAAATTGAAATTGAAAAGCATTTTTTCTGAATATTGTGGAATAATTGTACATTAGTGTATGCAATACTGCCAGCTATGTTGAAAGTTGGCTCGTGCACTTCAGATGCGAATGTGTTAACAGATAAATTGGCGAAGAAATGACATCCTATCTCACAAGCTATTGGATCAAATGTAACAAAACTCTCACTTTGAGAACTAGCGGCCTGCTCTCATGTAGGATCTTCCCTAACATCAAAGCATAGAGCGATGAGGCCTCGAGCAGGGACCTTAGTAGCATCAAGACATAGCAACATCAGTTCTTGTGAATATTCCATATCTCTGAGGCCCCCCAGCAGCCCCCCCCCCCCCCCCCCCCTTTAGGACCCTCAGCTTAGCCCCCTCTGTAGGGGGCTTGTGATCAAAACAGACTACAAACTTGATTGCCAACGGACTTCAAATAAAAAAAGCATACATTCCAAGTGTTAAATACAATATGGTGTTGCTCGATCATATTTTCAGACAGATTTGCTAGGCGATTCTATAAGCGAAATGACATCAAAAGCTGTCCGCGACAGAGTGTCTGACTGAGACACCCCCTGGTGACAAAATGTGTATCGAATATCGCAATCAAAGTGCGGTAAGAATAGCTGATTTTGGGCTAAGTGGCTGGGTTCAAAGGCGCCCTCCTTCTCAAGTGTTGTGAGAATCAGTGTGAGGCTAACATCAACATTGCCATGGTGCCCAATAGTAAACAAAGCGGCACGACTCCATCGGCTAGTGGCATGGAACCAGTAAACAGAGACTGCTCATTCCAGTTCTCTGTCTCAATACTATTTTGGATACAGAGGGTTTGAGTTTTTATTTTTTAAATATATCTTTCAAATATTTTCCAAATATGCTTAAACCTGAAGGATTTTGCTATTTCTAAAAACATTGTTGGGAGGGGTGGAACCCCTAAATGTGAATGGGTTAAACCAAAGGCTGATAACTAGTACTATGATCCACCCTTGGTTAAACCAGATGTACAAGGTGAATACAAAATAGATATCAAGCATAAAATAACCTCTTTTAGCTAATGCAGAACATCACAACAACAACAATAATAACAATAGCAGTGCTGCCAGCAAAACCCCAAACAGCATATGCCCCAGTTCCCTCTACGGAATAATTCATGTGCATCTAATGCACAATCCTTGCCTTACAAGAGCAGTTTCTAAATATTAATGAGCAGTGCACACTGTTCACTTGTAGCTGGCGCCATGGTGAAACCCTCTTGGAATAGCTAACTGTAGTGTTTTGTGAAGGGACTTAATTCAATCAACACTGGCCTTTACCCAGGCAAGATGTCCAAATATAAATATCCTGGAGAAAAAAACATTCTGTGGTGATGCAGAGCAATTTTTGCTGGGCTCAGTCAACAAAGGGTTAATTTCGAATTTATTCACACGTGGCACAAGGAAGTATACAATTATCATCTACTGTTCCTGGTGGCACTAACAAATAAATCTTAGTATCATTAATAACCTGTACCAATCAATATACCCTAAAATTGATGGATTTCACATGTTCAATGAAATCTTCATCAGACATTTCACAAACAAGAAACATTCAAAAGGCTGCATGGGCCATATATACTTGCTGAAAGTTAAACCCATCCAGGCCTACATCGCCCAAAATCTGAAATTAATTTTTAGACCAGAAAGCACCATTCGGAAAATAGTTGGAAGATGATACAACCTACAATTTTGCTTCAAATATATGGTGAATTTAGGATAAACTTCTAATTTGTTTGCACAGGTGTCAAGAGTCGAGAAGACACTTGTCAATATCACAAGGCAAGCATGGGTAAAGAGACAGTGCTCATGCATTTGACCTACGCAGCATTTGAAGCCACTGTCACATGCTGGTGCTTAAGGCAAAGAAAGCACCTACACCCCTTCCATAACTAACATGAAATCTACCCAGTTCATAGTGCATAATGCATTTTGTCTGTTGCGCAATTGGTAGGCTCTCTCCCTCTGCATGGTGTAACAATATGACTCTTGGATTGCCTGATACTCCTTTTTCTGACAATAAGTGGCCCAGCAGTCAATATGCCTACAGTTCTCATCACCCTGAAAATCATAGGGAGTCCTGTAGTTCATAATTCATATACTCTAACCAAAAAGTACTTGTGCTTACAAATTGCTTATAATGGAAACCATTTTTCTTGCTTATTTTATGGTCACCGTGAGTTTTTTCCCCTTAATCTCGTTAGTCGGGCAAGCCATCTTTATTCACTGGCAGTTTGCCCAAAATCATTCAAAGTCACGTTAGTCCAGTGGGTGACCATCTAATAGTAATGATGATGATGATGATGATGATAATAATGATAGTAGTAATAACAATAATAATAATAATAATAATAATAATAATAATAATAATAATAATAATAATAATAATAAAAGTAATAATAACAATAATAATAATGATAATAATGATGATGATAATAATAATAATAATAACAATAATAATAATAATAATAATAATAATAATAATAATAATAATAATAATAATAATAATAATGATAATGATAATTACTGTAAGAAAATTGTCAAAGTATACAAAGGCCTTTTTAAAGAGATGCTATATGAGGTTTTAATACCAGCACTGCTGTGACTACGGAAGCCCAGTTTAGGACAGACCCAAGAGGAAATATTGCTGCACATGGATGTTTCCAGGCCAATCCGTACATATTTCATGGTCCCTGCATACCCATTACTGAATCTTCATAATTACATTTGCTTTTCCAAGAATTCCGCATTTCCATTGATTTTCCATTACTCCACTAATCATGTTACACATGGTCAGGGCCACTTCACTATTACTCTTGTTTGATGCAATGGCTAACACATGGATACATGCAAATAATACATATCATGGTCTCTATTGGAAAGCAAAATAGCCCCAAACTCTGAATTAATAAAAAGTAATCAATACTATCCATGGCCTACATAGACCAATTAGATCCAAGGGCATATGATTCAGGATGAGAGGATGAGTAAGAGTGTCATACCCACCTGAAGGATACCCTAGATCAGCACATACCCATACCCTAAAAGTCATGTGACATTTCATAATTATATTTTTGTTTTCTCACTTACATACACAGAGCTTACGTGGGGAAGAAAGAGAGGAGAGAGAGAGAGAGAGAGAGAGAGAGAGAGAGAGAGAGAGAGAGAGAGAGAGAGAGAGAGAGAGAGAGAGAGAGAGAGAGAGAGAGAGAGAGAGAGAGAGAGAGAGCGAGCGAGAGCGAGAGCGAGAGCGAGAGAGAGAGAGAGAGAGAGAGAGAGAGAGAGAGAGAGAGCGAGCGAGAGCGAGAGAGAGAGAGAGAGAGAGAGAGAGAGGAGAGAGAGAGAGAGAGAGAGAGAGAGAGAGTTATCAGCCTACTGCTATCGAGATGGTTAGTAGTTAAACAGATCTGATATCAGAGAAGAATTATTCCCTCAGAACCTATCTATGGTTTCATCACTTATCGCTGTTTGCATCTTCCTCTCTGAAGCTATTTGCCTTATATGGAAGTCCTACCCCCTCTCTGCGGGGATGAGTAAGCAAGTCATTTTACGAGGCTCTCTTAAAATCTGTCACAACACTTACACGTGGACAACCTAATCACTGAAAAGTATCTGTGGGCAATTAATTCCTTATTAATTCCCTATTACAGATTAATTAAAATTAATTTATCTGATTGCCATAATTAACACATGTTGTGAGGAAAGGAATGAAATTAGCATTTAAATCATGCAACAGATAAATGCCACTTTTAAAGATGCCCCATTTAACGTTCAATTGAATTATGGGTAAAGGACATAATTTGATATCACTCTGCATAATAAATCCAGCACATCAGAGAGAACATAGAATGTAAATGATAGATAGGTATGCATACATATATGCCATGTTTATAGTCAGTATACGAATGCCAAGGTTTCAGTATATTACAATAAGAATTTAATTCAGCATTAGCATCCTCTATAACATAGCTATTCACCGAGAGATACTTTCTTAATTCATGTGATTTCTGATGTATAAAATCAAGTAGGGGTATTTAATTCAGCATTAGCATTAAGCACCCTCTATTCACCAGTTCCAATACAACCGCTTCAGGGTCCTTAAATTGAGAAGCCATTAAGTTGTAAATCGGGAGAGGAAGTTGTGAAATGGCTCTGAAAGCGATTGGAGAGTGAGGATTATATCATCTTAGCGGTCAGAGCAATTAGGAAAAGCAAATGAGATTATCCACATGACTAGTTATTAGTCACTGGCGGTGAGAAGACCATCATTTACCACAGCCACCATTAACACTACAAGATTCCCCCTCCCCCTCTCAATGATGGCTTATCCAATGTACAATACAGCAAATATAAACAATTTTCAAATTTGTTAGAATTTCAAACCAATTGCAACTTTTTGTTAAGCCAATAAATAAACCCTCTTATAGCAAAGTTGTTGCTCTCCAAAGCAGAGGTGATCTGCTCCATACCAGACTGCAGCCCTGGGGGACACTTGATGATTCTGTGAATCTGCAATGCAATATGTGCTTCTGTACAAGGTAAGGTACTCTTCATGTACATGGGAGATACATAATATCCTCTGATTAACCCTATTATGTACATTAAGGTGTTCAGTCTACTTGCTGGTGTTTTAGTTCGTACAACCCATTCACACTCAGAGGTACTCCAGAAAGGTAACTATTTTCATGCTTTTGAAAGTAATTTTGGAATAGAGCGTAAGTCCACACTATTTGAAGAAGAGTTGTTGCTTGGCTTTTGATTAATATTTCTCCTTCAAGTATTCCCCCCAAAAAATGCAGTTGTCAAAAAAAATATTTCAAAATTATCAGGCATGTTCTGGATACTCTTGAGAGGGAATGGGTTTAGGAAATTAAGGCTGATATATTCAACAAGAACATTCCTCAAGATGACAATTTTCAAGCTTAAAAGATTTGATCAAACATTTACTTTTGGAACTATCAGTGGACCTGCACCCACAATACTGATGTATTCTGCTTGTTGTAAGTAACAGCAGTAGGAAAGAGGGTAATAAAAGGGGAAAGTTTAAGAGTGAGTAAGTTACTTACCCTTCATTCACCATCTTGCTGCTTTCCAATTCTGAGTCGCTCCAAGATTCGCGTTCCTTCTTGTAACTCATATAGATAGTTTAGGGAGACACCACCAGATGGCTAGTCTGATAATCTCTGCCATGGCCAAGTGGGGCAGCCTGGCTCAACAACCATAGAATGTACATTGTAAGTGTCAGCTATTGTCCTTTTCAGAAAATCCTTTCTCAGCTTTTATGCGTTGACCGATGATGCGTATAAGTAGATCAAGAGAAGCAGACACTCAATAATTTGAAAGACATCATCTTGAACCTAAAACTAATTCACTTGAAATAATATCATGACGGCTTGTCCTGAGCTTCTGTCTGCTCCATAGTGGCTCATATCTCCATCAATTAGGAATGTTAGGATATCAAACTGTCAATACTTAGCCATTCTCATTATATTCCAAAGACACACATCAAAACTGTATCTATCACCTTTCAGGTATTCCAAATATAGGTCACTTTTCAAATGGTGTCTCCATTCCTAATAAGTATTTCACTGCTGCAGTCATTACCATTAGTCTCAGTCTGCTGGTCTGCAGAATATTAATAACTGTATACACAACCAATCAATTGATTGGTGTTCCTGTACAGGCTATTGTCTCTCTCCTGTGCTCTCTGGGTATCTTATTTTCCTCTCATAAATTCTTTATGACCCCCTCCATGTGTCTACGGCGCCAGCCTCGGTATTGTTTGATTAGCCTAACAATAGACCTATTGTTATAAATGTCACTTTTCCAATATACATCTACCTGGAAAACCAACAAGAGTGATGTAGGAATAAAATATTACCGCTACGATGCTTTTTTTCATGCGTGCTAATCCAAACAAAAAACAAACATTCAAACCTGCCCCAACCCTGTCTATAACATTATAATGGAGTGCCCAAAGTCCATCTGAGAGGCCACCTGCCTATTATTCCCAGGTGGGGAACCCATAGTACCACCTGTCTAGGGCTCAACATGACCCATTGCCTCATAGTCTGAACTGCCCAGGACCTACACCAGGCAAGTCAGCCATGTAGTGTACGGCATTTATTATCTAAATAACCTGATTCTGAGGTTGTGGGGGAAATGGCATGCTGGCCTATTAGACTTTTTTACTTCACAAAACTACATTGTTTGCTCCATATCAAACACCCTTTTTGATAGCATAAATGATTTGTAGAAATTACTTCTGAAATATTTTTTTATCAGAAAGGCAAGGTTACTGAATTGCTTGGTGGCCTTCAGAGACAACCTTCTCGTCATCCTCTCAGTGGTACTTAACAGATTTCACTGAATGCTCAAAAATTAATAATGAATAAATTGAGATGAAAATTCATTCCTGAACTGTTTTTGAATACATATCTAAATGAAAATTTTTGGAAATAAAAAGATGGTAAGAAAACCGGATCCTGAACCACAATTTTGAAGTAGAGTTCACTGATAATGTAAACATAATCATAAACATTTGGTCGCCCTATGTCTCCAGGTATACCACCATACATTGATATTTATTTACCTATTGAGATGATGCATACTATCTTTAATCAAAGTGCTGGCATCAACATTGGGCATGAAAGGGTTAAAATGTCAAGATAACCTTCATTGAGTTCTCTTAGATTAAAGGAATTACATGCCCATAAAGTGTTGATCCTATATCCTAAGTATGACAATTAACAATTACATTTCCTTATATAAGCTGTTAACTTGATCCAATTTGCTTCAAAAAGATTGTTGAATGGTGGCCTATAGCCAGTCATTACACAAATTTATAATATATGCCCAAATGGATATGAGTTTAGCATTTTGAAAAATAAAATAAGCATTTGATGAAAATCTTACATATTTATAGAGGGGACCATACTTTTATCATCCATGTGGAATGAACACATTGTTCAGATATCTTCAGATGACGTTGACCTTTGACCTTGATATATTTTGATGTGACCTTGACCTCTGCACTGACCACAGCAGCCTGCTGCATCAAGTGCACTATTTGATTGGTAGGTAGGATGAAAAACGATTGCGACGAACAGGTAACTTTTAAAAGCAATGTCTTGGTGGTAATCAAATGTCCTCTACACACTATCAATGATTCACAATATCATCCTTTCCGGAAAATGTATGGCGAAAACCTTAATGATCCAGAGAAAATGGTTTCTCTCTGTTAGTGTAATGCATTTCAATGTTCACATGTTACTGACATGTTGGCAGTGTACAGAAGTGGTCTCTCAGGCTTCTACAGATGCTGTTGCTTGCACGCAGTATCACGGGGAAGTCTCATCGCAACTGCAGAAAATGTCCAATGTAACGAATCACATGCGAGAATGATAATGCTGCTTCTCCACTGATCCTGAAGCTACCCTCTTATCATAATATTGGTTCTCGCACAATGCACACTCTATATTGTAAGTAGTTGTGGTTTTTTAGCTAGTAGCGTTTTTTTCTCAGTTGATCCCCCTTAAAAGGGTGTAGAATCTTGAGGCTACTGTCTCATCACAATGTTGGTTCTTGCAGTACTGTTAGTAGTAGCACCTTGTCAAATAATGTATGTCTGTCAACAGATCCTCTTCAATTGGCATGGAATCATGTGACTACTGCCTAATCATAATATTGGTCCCTGTACAAGGCACACTTTTCTGGTAGTAGTAGCACCCTTACGGGTATTGTATGCCTCTCCACTGGTCCTGTACAAATGGAGTTGAATCTTGTAGCTACTGTCTTGCACAACATGCGCAGTATTACTAGTAGTGGCACCCTTTTAGATAATATATGTGTGTCCACTGGTCCAGTGATAATGGTGTGGCTCCTTGGATTGGCTGCTGTGGTAGAAGACGTTATGCACTTCTGGAATCAGCGACCACAAGTGCTCACAGGATATGTTATCAGCCCAGCACCTACACGTGCACTGAGCATCACTGGTCGGCGCGCATGGTGGGTGGAATGTTATTGTTATTATCTGCGACAATAGACCTAGGAGCATGTACCTTTACAGCGGTCCTCTGATGGTACACTCATCCGCCGCCTACTCGATGTTGCAACACCAATGTTGGTAATCTCCTCTATCATATACAGAGTCCAGGGCACCTGTCTTTAAACAGTATTCTCATACCATGGATGACTCATCCCAGTGATCCTCATCCACCCACTAAGAAAATGGCTGCCTAACGTAGAACGGGATTCCGCACAAAATGGCCGACCAGCAGTGGGGTTGATGACTCAATTCTGATTGGGTTTTCTACGAGCATGAGTTGGCAACGAGCCAAGTCTGCTTACTAAGCCTCGTTCCAAGTCGGCTTAATGTATATCTAAACTGGATATGCCAAATTTTGATTTATTTCTGGGTTCTGCTATTTTGAGTGGATTGTTCTCTGAGCAATGTCATGCCGTTATATTTAGTTCGGTTCTCTGGATAATACGTGATTAATGAATCATTCTACCATTACTGGTCGGAAAGAACAGGTGGCAGAACAAGCCTGGCAATATTTATGATAATCTAGAACCATGTTACAACAAAAACATATCAGGAACCCATGTAACTTCTCAAATCCACTCGCCTGGTAGGGCACAGTTGCCCTATTTTTGTTGCCTAATAGAAATTTCATATTTGCAAAATATTTTTGTCAAACCTTTTGAAACGATACTCATATGCATTCCTGTGTGTATTCTATTTGGTTCCTTCCTGAATAATGATATTGAACATAAGATTACAGACTTCCCCTGCATGGTCAAGTCTGAGAAGGATGTCACTTTCCCCAATAATTGGTAAGTGGTTAGGACCCACCCAGCAGCTCTCCTTGAATACTCTTACAATTAAAGCATCTCTTCTAGGGTACTTTATTGGCACGATAGATAGGCACCAGTCAGCATCAACTCAATGCACATACTGGCTTCAAAACAAATTCATTTAGCACTGATCAATACATTCACCTAACCTTCAAAGACTAAGGCATGTAGAGCACTTCAAAAACATTCTACGATACTACTTGATACAGTTTCACTCATCATATAATAATAATAATAATAATAATAATAATAATAATAATAATAATAATAATAATAATAATAATAATAATAATGATAATAATAATGATAATAATAATAATAATAATAATGATAATAATAATAATAATAATAATAATAATAATAATAATAATAATAATAAAATAATAATAATGACAGAGAAATAAAAAAATAATGATAATGATAATAAATAATAACAATATTTATAATAATGATACTATTTGATGCATTAGGACCAGGGTGCCCTGTTGGGTGGGAAAGGGTTGTGCACGATGCTATCAGTGCTGGCGCCAGGTAGAATATATAAGTGTACTGTGGAGACTAACCAGCAGCAGACACCTGTCTATTGTACTCCTGCTGCTGGGTGCTACCTGCCCTCAAAACACAACACCTGGCACGACAATAGAATTGATGGCAGAACTTGAATATAATAACTAAATAAATAAATTATTATAATCATCATAATTATCATCATCATCATCATCATCATCATCATCATCATTATTAATATTATTTTATTATCACTTATTATTATCATTATCATTATTATTATCATTATTATTGTTACTTTATTGTTATTGTTACTATTATCATTATCATTATTATCATTATAACAGCAACAATAACAACAAGAACAAGAACACTACCAATAAACGCAGTTACATCCAAAATCATAGAGCCCTTTAACATATGAAAAGAGAATAGGAATTCAAGAAGGTAGGTCAATACATATCGTACAAGATATGTGGGTTGTACAAATCCTTTGGGCATTATATGTTCTAGAACCAGCAGCGTGGGATCAGGATTAAGACTCTGGCATGCTGCCAGATCATCTCCACTCTACTCTGGACACTCTTACAAAGGCTGGACTCGGCAGAGAGCCAGTGGACCTAACAATAATTTTCATCTACCTTACAACATATCCTATTTCTATCATGGTACTTACATGCTGTACTAACCATTTCCCTTGTGTCACTCACAGCCTCCATTGTGTACTGGTCAGACATCCCAGCATGAACTTACGAAGGAAGGTTTTTTCAAACAATTCATATTGTTTATTGTCAATATTCTACCAGTTGAGCCTGTATCATGACTGAACAAAAGAGAATGGTGGAGAAAACAAAAGTTAAAAAGGATAATCATTGACTAACCCGAAGTCATTGGCAACTTTCCTGTAAACCCAAACCTATAACATTCTGCTGTGGTAAGGAATTGGAATTGAAATTCTGTTTATCATATCTTTTTTAAGCCATATCCCGGAGTCTTGTCTAGCCAGTTGTAATTGAAAGAGGAAAACCACCATCTAACTCCAAGTCACAGGCAACTTTCTCACAGACACAGACTGGGATTCAAATCTAATCAGTGGCATCACCTTAGACCACTCTGCCATCAGGGTAGGCCCTGTGCAACAGGGAGATACTATGAGTGGGCAGATGATAGATGGCGCCAAGAGCGGTCCCACTGGTCAGTCAGAAACTATACAGATCTCACTGTGGGCCACCTGGTGAGCAATTCCGGAACTAAATTAAGTTGACTCAGTACTTAGTTGGCGAGGTTACCAATTGCTTGGCTTGGCCTAGGGCTAGGCTACCCTAAGCCATATAAGAAGACAGCATGATTCTAGTCACTATTTTCGTGAAAATTCACCTTTGCCAAATAAGGAAGTGCCTCTCGCTGGTTTCCCCTACACCTGGCTCTGGAGCTGAGTGTCCGCCTCCCGGATTAATTGATTAAACGGCACAATACCTCAAGCTTAGTCATAGACATGAGCTACTAGTTTTTTAGGCAGAAAGACGTCATTGGAATCAACTCATTCCCTGGAGCCTGCATTTCTACTGAAAGAGTTTATACACCGCCTGGCCAGGTAAAAGCTCAATAACCCTGGGTAGGTAAGTCATCCTCTAGGGTTAAAGTGTGATTGTTATAGAGACAATGGAAGGCATGCCTTTCATGCTCAGGTTGTTTGACAGTCTACTCAGGAGATTACCTGTAATGATGGGCCACCTGTCTCTAAAGACCATTCAAATTTCATTTACCTGCTCCAAAAGACCAGTTATAGATATTTGTTTCAGCATCAGTCTGTCTGTCTCTATTCTGTCTCTCCTTATCTCTGTCTGTCTATCTGTCTCTGGTTGTCTCTGACTACTCCTCGCTCTCTCCCTTCTTCCTCTCTGTCTCTGACTGTCTTTCTTCCCCCCCCCCTCCCCTCTCTCTCTCTCTCTCTCTCTCTCTCTCTCTCTCTCTCTCTCTCTCTCTCTCTCTCTCTCTCTCTCTCTCTCTCTCTCTCTCTCTCTCTCTCGTGTTCGGTCTCCTCTGCCCACATGGTGATTAGCATGCATAAAATGAGCCCAATCAGGACTTACCCTTTAGAGATCTTCTTGCTGATCTTCTTGATCTTGCGTTTGTTGACAGGCTGACCCCTCAGGCCTCGGCTTCCTCGGGCCATGCTTAGAATATAGATGGCGCTACGAGCAAGAAATCTCAATAGAAAAATATTCAAAAAACTTCTGCCACTTTATCTCTCTTACACATTGTAAGAACCAATGCCATATGTTGGTATTGAATCAATGTCATTCCATGATATGGTAATTATAGGTCAAAGTTCTCCCATTATATTTCACCTAGGTCTATTAGACATCTTTGCTATACACATGTACTCATAAGGTATCTGTTTCAACTTCCCATAATTTTTCAATTGTTTTTCTCCAGGTAAGAAACTCTTGTCTTGATTATCTTTCCTTGCAATTCTCCATAAAATACTCTTCAGTTCTTGTACTCTAAGTACTGTATGAGATCTATTGAGACCCTGTGGTAAGATTACTGGCTCCCAAGCATGATGTCAGGTTTGAGTCCCCTCTCGAGTTCAAGTCTCCACTGGATCCTTAATAGTAGGTTGGCTTAGATGCTTTCCACATGTCAGAAATAGCGTATGGCTGTCTCTGCCCTTGTAAAACAGATATGCCTCGGACGATTCATAAAGATCTAGGATCATTTTCTGTCGCAATTTCCTATCTCGTTGCTATCAAGACGGCGATGTGAATCCTGACAAACAAATCAGTAGTTTGTTTCTGGTTGTGAAGATTCCTGCTAAACGGCTGTTACCTAGTTGCCAATCAGATGGAGAAGTACCTACATTCAGGTTGGCAAAAGTATGTCCTCTTGAGGCAGGAAAAATATATGCATATTTTCATTAACTGTTGCATGTCTGGAGTTCTCCTTTAATTAAAGGTATCATCTGGTCCTTTGATACTTCCGATAACCTCAGAATGATAAATCAAATACCAAATCAATGGAAGTAGATGCCTAGCTTTTAAGCTCTTATGAATATTTCCCTTCAAAATAATTATAGAAATAAGCTTTTGTCATATAGATATCAGCTTTTTAGGGGATTACCAGCGTCAATGGGTTATCTCATGGGTGTGTCTCTTTTCATGGCGCCAGAAATGCAAAACCTTCTACTTCAAAATATCATTCTGTTGCCATAGCAATGTGATTGAAAATATGAATATGTGACCCACTGTTCTGTCGAAATGCATCTTTTGCCCAGGTGTCAACATACAGGGCCCTGGAACATGTATTGTACATCCTCTAGTGTCAGTTTTCAAATATTCATCATTTGTTTCTGCAGGACATGAGAGGTATGCCTTTCCTATTGAATGTTCACTGAAGAGAGAACTCACCTGAGTATTTTGTCATTTATTTTTGAATAGAGCATTCTTTGGAAAATATTTCATGAGAATGAACACAACAACTTTCCTTCGAATATTTAGCTATTTTTTGCTTCATTTGGAAATTACTTCCAAAAGAAATTTGGAATTTGGAATTTAAAGCATAAATCTGCAAAATAGTTGAAGGAGAGTAGTAGATAAAGATGTGATCAACAATTCTACGTCAAATATTTTCTAAATTTTGCTTTTGTTAGAGATATTACCAAAATAGTCATGAATGGGTTAACTGAGATGTAAATACACACACACAGGCACATGTGATTCCTAGCTACTGCCATTGGCTGCTGCTGGTCATTCAGTGGGTATTCTTATAAAGGATATTACCCATTTGGCTTCAGAGATGAACAAGAATTGACCTAGACGCATGGTCCCTCAGTAGCTCTTGCCACTGGGCACCACTGGTCAGTCAATGGTGTTCTTATGGGTTACAGTATTTCCAATGGTTAAGATTCCCCTCATCAGGGTCCTAGCCAGCAGGGAATATGGGCATCATTTTGACACCCAAACTTTGCACTCATCTTACTTCTAGAGAGAACTTAGTATTACTAAATTGACAATACCACTAGGTATTGGATTTGAATATTTTGCTTATTGTGGTCAATAAGCAAAAACCACAAATGACTGGCAACTTTCTCACATTTGCCCTTCTCCTAATCCTAATCACAGTTGCAACAAAAATGAACGAATCACACAATCTCTTGCCAGTTGTACTAATTAATCAATGAGAATTTTAATAACCTATTGCCAATTTTGTTTCCTATCCCTTGAATCCTACTCCCAGCTGAGAACTGAACATGACATACTGCTCCTCTCCTGACCAGCTAGTGTCAATTCTCGTAAGCTAGAGCTGATTGTTTCCTTTTCTCTAATCATACTGCCAGCTGAGAATTGAACAAGACACAGGGTATAGCTGATTCGGTTTCCTTTTCCCTCATCACACTCCCAGCTGAAAGAAAACGCAATTAACCTGAAGTCACGTGACCCCTACCTGTTGGCGAAGTCCTCCCTGTCGGTGCTGTAGGTGAGGATGTTGAGGGTCGTAGGGCTGTTGCGGCTGTTGATTGGTTCATCTTTTTTGACGGGTATTTCGAGGAAGCTGCTGGCCACGACGGTACTGGGAGTCGGCTCCGACTGCACCGGCTTGGCCCGTTCTAAAGTCATAACCGGGGTTCAGTGGCCCAATGTCTGGAAAATAGAGAAAAGAGAGCCATATAAACTTGTATTCAAGGTATCAAATCCAGCGAGGCGGTGTATTAATTTATTGACAGAAAAAAAGTGATATTTTTTTAAGAACTTGTGTTTCAGTCCTGAAATCTAGGATCACTGGCCCGAGGGAAAGGCAACAGAGATATGAACCTACCGGCCACTTCTTTAAGTCCAGGGGACACTGTCTATTGGAGGCATTAGCAGCAACATATTTTACAATATTCAATGCCCTATTGTGTGTCAATTGGAGGCATTAGTAGCAACACAGCGCGCAACATAACCACTTGCCCCATTGCAAGTTGCAAGTGAATTCGGCGAAAAAATGTCAATGGGGCAAGCTGAATTAGACCCTGACTTGCCCTACTCGGCAAGTGATGTTTTGGGCAAAGTCCAATATCACCTGTGTTTAACAGAGTGGCGGGGCAAGTGGAAGTGCCGGCAGGGCAAGTCAGCTTGCCCCTCTCAGCGAATAATGTTTTGCAACCTATCTGCAGTTCTGTTTAAAAAGGCAGGTCTTAAAAAATCCCCGAGATGCGAAATGGATCATATTCCACCTACTTGTTGATTCTGTCGAGTGACCATGTAACTTACCTCCAAAAGCAGACATCTCCCTTTGCTAGAAAATAATTTCATTGGATGAGCACTTGCATATAAACATGTGTTTCCCTGTTAAATGCTGTCTCAAACCAGATAATAGGAACACATGTATAAGCGTATGCATGCACGATTTGCTACTCCACTGTGGCATCAGCCAGGTCGACAGCCAGTGCTTATAAATCAAGCCCACTTCTTAGTGACCAACTTGTTATGGAAAACAAAGGCATTTTTCACCAAGGAAATTTCCCCACAGACCAACCACAGAAGTATCATTTAACACGTTTATGGCCGAAGCATTTCAGCATTTTGCCTTGACACAAATCACAGAATTTCCATTTACGTTCCTCTTTCTGCAATATTACATGTAAGTCATGACTGCCTAGTTGTAGGTGGCGGAGGAAACCGGAGTACCTGACAGAAACCAGTACCTAAACCTTAAGTCACTGACCACTTTTTCACATGCACCGGCTGGTATCCAAACACAGGCAGTGGTGAGAGACAGCTAGCAGTCAGTTGCAATGCCTTAGACCACACGGCCATCAGGGTAGACCCCCACAACTTACGGAGCGATTTGCTCCCTAGATGTGAGGATGCCATCATACTGCTCAAGAGATTAGAGGACAATTTCCACTCACCTGAGCCTGCCCCAACAGCACAGTGGTCTAACACTGTTCTTCACTCACAACAGACCAGGTTCAAATCCAGCTTCTACAAAAGTTGCCACTGAATTAGGGGTATTACGTAATAGTTTTGCTTTATTCAATCCATTGTCTTTTGGATCTTTGATACTTTTGCCAATGACTTTAAAGATATGAACATGTCGAGAAATGTTTGTGGTGCTCTGACAAACATTATTTGTTCAAAATCTTTTCACCCAATTTTGCTTTACCTGAGATATTTCACAAACAATGTCAGGTTGCGTTTGCCATGTGCAAACATTTATAGGTTAACTCTCGTCCCCCCCCCCCCCCCTCCTCCAGTGACTGGTGGTGTTTGTACTGCTGGCTCTGGTATGTACTGGGTCCATGGCGATTCCACTGTTATGGGACAACAGTGGACATTCCTCTCCTAGGTAATACACTGCTCAGCACATCCAATTAATACACTCACACCTGGGCGGGAGACAAGCTATCTCACCTATGGAAATATCTTGTGATTAGAGTGATATTTTCAAATATATTTGACCAAAAGTTGTTGCTCCTGTTAGGTATAAGTCTCATAGCGATATATCTTAGTAAAAATGCCACACTTGTGAGATTGTTTGACTGAAAATTGTAGTTCCTGACAAGTTAAAACTGTCTGTTTCTTTAATACTTTCAGGAATATCTTATCATTCCAGCGATAGCTTTATTATCCATTTCACAGGTCATAGTCCATTGCTAAGGGGCGGAAGGCTTGAAGGGTTCTAGTTATCATAGGGAATATATCTGTTTCTAGAGAGTTACTACTTTAACCCCTTAGTTCTGAAATGTGTGTGTGTGTGTGTGTGTGTGTGTGTGTGTGTGCGTCTGGGGGGTAGGTTTCTAGAACACTTAATGTGTATGCATAACAGTCACCGAGGGGTCTATTATTCTAGAGATAATATTAGTATGATCCATTTCATAGTTTCATGGTTCAGCGTATGGGGCAAAGGGGTTTGTAAATGGGGAACTTCTAGAACAAATACATGTACAGTGTCTGTACATCACAGTAAATGAGGGATAAAAGACAGGTCTATTATTTAAGAGATAACATCTGTATTATCCATTTCATAGTTCATGGCCCAGTGTTAAGGGCGAAGGGTTTTTGAAAAGGGGGAGGGGGAGAATTCTAGAACAAGTACATCAGAGTAAACGAGGGGTAGAAGGCAGGCCTGCTATTTCAGAGATAATATCTGTATCCAGCAGTCCTTGGCCTTTCCCCAGCTGCACAAACATACAGCGCTTCATTTGCCACTGTTTATAATCTGATAAGACACTTCTATCGGGCTACCCCTCTCGGGTTCCCCACCCCAGGTGCAGGCCAACGATAAGGCGAGCCAGACAGAGTGGCACCAGCTCAAGGGGATATTCAAATACACATTCCCAGGCCACAACCCCGATCAATTAACCCACAAACATGTATACAAACATTGTTTTGGTGTTTCGCATCTGTTTTCCCTCAAGTCCTACCAGACAATTCGGCACCCGCTTATCGGTGGGGATTCCCGAATGTCAAAACCTGGCCACATTATCTCAAGTTGGCTGATTTTATCAGGGGTCACATGGATTTAGTGGATTCAAGCAGCGTATGGGATGGGCTGATGCAACCCAGAGGCTAGGGTGGGGGAACTCCACTGACAGCAGCCCCCAGCTCATCCCCTGCCCCCTTATCATGCCACTTGTATCACTTAAGGGGGTCAGGATAGGGGGTACCCTATTAACAAATTGATACCCAGATTTCCTCCACTTTCTGTCATCTGGATCTGTGATACATGTATTTTTTCAAGAATTAATCATGAGTTCAATACAAGTTTGAATGAAAGTTGTGGATTGGATTGTGGTAAACATTACAACATTCACATTGTTTGGGACTTAATGCTTCCTTGCATATCCGTCAAGTAGATATCTGGGCATGAATTGGTTAACTGGGGAGGAACACAAAACATAGAAATTCAGTTACAGGCGCAAAACCTAATCCCTTTGACTGATATTGAAGGAATGCAGGTCAAACATTCACCACACACAGAAATAGCACTGCTCTTGTCAGGTATGACATTGCCCAAGGTATTTTCTTCTTTTGCTTTTGGAAATTTGCTTTCTTTTTTGTGGGGAGGGGGGGGGGGGGCCGATAAAGGAAGAGATGGAGGAGGTAAACTGACATTTTCAACTGTCAAGAACTGTTCTTTCATTCAAACCATGCTTTAAATTTGCAAGTTATTCTCAAATGTATCATAGATGGAGTCTTTAAGAGAAAAGTTATGTTATTTGAGCATAACAAGTTTTAGCCCATCAATTCTCACCCCAGCCAAGAGCAGCCTGTAGTCAAACAGTTTTGGTGAATATACCCGCCCATGCAAAAATAATGTTTAGAAAATATTTTATGGAGAATTACCAACAACTCTATTTCAAATATTTTGTAAAATCCATCTTAATTCCAAAGTTAATATCATAAGTATCACACATCCAGATGATGCTTTCTCAAGGAACACTCAAGCATTGATGGATTCAAGCTAGTTCATCGGCCTTTGGTTCAAGTAGGTACGTGAATCCCCAAGTGGCCCCCTACCCCCTTCCATCATCAAGACCCCCATCAGGACTATTCTAGGTACTGCTAATGTGTTTGGACATCTTTCCAGGCCAATAACTCCCAATCAGCTGCAGATGAGCAGATAAAGCAAGGGGCAATCCCCTAACTAATTACACCACCACCAGGTGGCACACACCCTGCTGATTTCACAGTGTTCCCCCCTCAGGCACATGGCCTTGGTTAAATACCCGCTCTCCCAGACATGCAGGCGCCCCTTGGAATAACATACGTCATTCCCTAACCAGGAGTTGAGGACCGGGCCACTTTATCATCCCCTTCTCCCAAAACATGGCTACTCAACCCACAAGGTGAGTCCTCGCAGAAACTGACCAATGGCACATTGTTATACATAACCAGGGCCAATAGACTGCTAGTACAACCTCGTGACATGTATACTGAAGTCAGCACTGGGGTTGTGGTAGACAGTCTGGCACCAGCCTTAGATTTACAACCCTCCTTGCCGGTATACAGATTTAAGATCCACAACCTCTCAGAATAGCTAACCAAGTGTGTACCATTGACCCAACTGAATACTCTTCATGTTACAACATGGTGTTGTGAAGCAGTGCCAGGCAATGTGGATATGTGGTGGAAGAGTACCTGTCACTGTCAGAAGGAGTGTGTCAATGGGAAGCAAGGAATAAATCCCTTTAGATAAGAAAATGAGTCACTCTCAATGAAAGGGGACCTGTCCATTTGTCAAAGTTAGCTCAAGTTAAAGATAACACAGCAGAGCAGGTGCAGACTACATACAGTCACCCCTGGTGAGAGGGGCTTACACTAAAACACCCCAAGTGTGAGCGAAATGCACCATTATGGTATCATGGTATTATCTCCCAGGTGTTAAGTGTGTACTCCACAATTCCTTCCTTCATAATTATATCATACAAAAATGCTTTGTGTAAAAAGATAGTCAGGCCCCTATCTGGCTGTTTAAGTCGGTTAAGGTCTTACGACACTTTTAGAAATCTCAGTTTAATTTTCCTGAAATTTTGCATAAGGAAAGAACATATAGCACAGTGATCCTCAAAACAACTTAAAATCATGGGTTCATCAACTTAGTTTTTTTTTCACAGATTTTTGAAAAATTAATGCAATTTATGTCACAAACATCACTTTCTCCAAAATTGGTGTCTTTCTTTGCTAGATTTATCCCTTCAGAATACTGACACTGCATGAAATGTTTTGCCATGTTGAAATTATTTTTTTGCTGTTACAAAGGAATTATTGGGCAAAATCAAGAAATTCGAGAAACGAGTTTTTAACCCAAAATTGATATAAGTCAGAATTGCCTAGTTTAATTTTCACCAATTTTTGTCTACACTATCTACACAATGCTCTTTATAAGAAGACACAAAGAAAATGATAGGTCATCAGGTTAGTTTTCGAACCACAGATGGTCAAAGTTTGTGAAATAGGACATTTTTGGGGCAAATTTTCATGAAAATGTTAGAAAAGAGTTACTCAATAGTTACTGTTAATGCCCATACTTATATAAGATATTGTTAAGAAAGGGAACCCCACTTTATACACATGGATTATCACACATTATTCCTGGAAATGTGTCAAAACAACAAATTCAATGAATATGGAAATCACTGTAGCCAAAAACAAAAAACTCATAGGATACTATTTATAATAGGCAGGTATAATCAGAATTGGTACATATTCAATAAAATTCAATTTCTTATCAATATTTCCAGTGACGTCAGGTTAATTGTAATAAATTATTTTAGTTTGTCCAATACCCAATAGGTGTCACCGGTATAGAGTATCGTAAGACCTTAAAGAGCCCATTGCGTTTCCACTCTTACATCTCCCTGGTACACATCTCTGCTAAGATAGAGTCAGTTCTAGCAACTGGCAGGAACATCTGGACTTGGTAAATACTGTCTCCATTGAGATGATCGACCACCCCTAAATACTGAGACCTCCCTGCACCATATCAGGGCCTACACAATACATCACGGTATATTTACAAACAAACCCCTGACTACACAGGTCTCTGCATTGGCCTCTGTAAACATAAGACCCCAACTAATAAACAATGACAGCCACTTAGGACAACATTTGACCTATTCCGGCTTAACCCTAGTGAGTCCAAATTGCAATTTCCCCTACAAATGTCAGATTCCGAATTGTAATGGGGTTTATTGGCCAAAGTCCAATACCAAGCTCTTCATGTTTGACAATCTTATATGTCTTTGATCCACTATAGTCATGTGATATATCAAAATGAACCTTGAATCCAGCCCAACATAATGACAACAAATTGGCTTATATTTGAGCTATGTATGGGGTCTTTTATGTTGGTGAGCCAGGCATTACTTTAAATGAATTTGATCATCTCACATGCATTTATGCACACATGGTTCTCTAGTAGGTTAGTATTAAAACAAATGCATACATGCCTGTGCGGCACTGGAAGGCTTAAAGAGTTCATCTAGAAACTGCTGTCTGGACCTATGATAATTTTGAAAATAACATTAATGTGACAGATTTTATAAAATATTTCAAGGAGAGTTGTTGTAGGTGATCTGATGAACATTTCTTCTTCAAACATTTTTCTAACAATGCTCTGGTCTGTAGGATTTCACCAATATCATCAGGCTGCTTTTGGCCGCTGTGAGCATGAACCCATTCATGCTCACATTGGTCTAAGCTTGCTACAACGCCATGTAAACTGGCACTTTTCTTATTCTCACTGACCTACCTTGAGTTGATTTCAGACCAGATTTAGTTCCATACTAATCCTCAATGGGGATCCACATGAGCTGTGTGTGACAGTTTCAAACTGCAAGCCATGAAAGCTGTGCTGCCATGATGCCATCTATAGCCTGAGAGAGACATCAAACCTACTTAACACCCAGTATATGTAGTAATGGTGGCAGAGGACCAGACTAACACTGGTCAAAAGATGCCTGCCTACACTTGAGATAACTCTCCTACAAAAGCATATTTTGGAAAACATTTGTAGAGAAAGGTTAAGCTGAACTCATGGTACAATTTTCCTCAGCTTTTTGTTAATCAAATTATCATACCTAAGAAATCAGGCTTTTAAACCATACAGATTCAACAGGCATGCTCCTGAAGGCATGAATAGGTTAACCTAGGATAAACCAGGCCCTGAGGGCTCTGGTCAGAGCATTGTGAGTTAGTGAAGAAGAGGGTCAGTGTGATCATCATTATACATTATCATCGCCAATGTAATGATTTAACTTCCTTCTACACCCATCATCTATATTCTGTGATCTTTATATCAAACTTCAATGTAATTTTAGATAGTTAGTAACTTAGGGGTCAAGACAAACAGAAGTATTTCTGGGCAACCTACAATTGAAACATGCTACAAGGTTTAAGTAATTAACTAATTTAATATCAATGTAGGTTGCATAAAATACCTTGCAATATATGAAATACGCAAAACACTAGCTAACGTATTCAGTGTGTAAAAATGACTCAATTCTTGGTCCATGAAACCTAACATCTTAGTAGCCCATTGGATGTTTAAGTTGTCAGTTGCATCACTGTAATCATGATAGGCCAAGTGATCAAATTCCCTCCAAGTTCATCGTCCAAGTTCATCAGCATTTAATTTGATAATATAGTTTAGCCAAGGTCAATATTTGTATGACCACAGTCACTTAGGCTAATGTGGTTATGGTTGTCAGGGCAGTCTCTCCATAGTGATGTGTGGAACAGGTTGCCATAACAACCTGGGTGGTCTGTGGTCACGGTTACTGATTCAGGGTGGTCCATCGTGGGTGGCACAGACGGGTGTTTGAGATACAGGTTGTATCAAGGTTAGTCTTCCTATCTTCCATGAAGATCACTCTGTTAGTAGATCGTTTACCTTATAAAGCTGATAAATAGTATAAGGATATATCATGGTAATACTCAATACCATAACAAAAGATCATTTTCCATTAATGTTTGTATTAAACGTTATTAGCTTATCAATTTTATCATGACTTTGTTTGCAACCATCAAGGAACAAATTAAGTGCTTGGCATAACATATGGAGGCTAGAAGTAGTAGTGGTAGTAGTAGTAATAGTAGTAGTAGTAGTAGTAGTAGTAGTAGTAGTAGTAGTAGTAGTAGTAGTAGTAGTAGTAGTAGTAGTAGTAGTAGTAGTAGTAGTAGCAGTAGTAGTAGTAGTAGTAATGTCAACATTTTTGTTAGTGTCCTTCATGTTTTTTTTCTAAACAGATTCATATAATGATATAATATTCCAAATAGATTAACTACAATTTAGTCTGAGTTAGTAATTAAAATACAATTTAGTATGTGTTAGTAGTTAAAATTACCAAAATTCAAATAAGATGGATATTTTTTCAGAACAGAAGTTTGGTCTACCTATATCAGAAATATACATAACCTAGGTTATGTACATGTAGTCTGTGCTTTATAGGAATTGTTCAAATTCAATTTCCAAATAGAGACTATAAATAAGTTAGATATTGCACCCTGAAGATTGAGGTGTGTATATATATATATATATATATATATATATATATATATATATATATATATATATATATATATATATATATATATATATATATATACAACGCAAATCAGCTCTATATATAAAGCACTGTACACTGCAATCAGGGAAACTGTATAGCTGTACATCAAGCCTGATCAGTGCCTACATGAAGTCCATTGGCTTGTGCTGCCATCTACTGACAATACTGAAAACTGAACTCTCCGATGCTGGAAGTTGGGAAAGCAGATCAGCCCACAGGACAATAACTTATTCTAGTCAGCTCCGGTGCCACACTGCAGGCATAAATATCCCACATAACATCTCACACTAACAAAGAGCCACAGTGCCATATAATACCCTCACACTAAAGCCATGGTTAACCCCTTCACCCCTGGAGATCCCATTGTCATCTGGAACTAGGATACGTTGAAAATAACTAGCTCTGTCAATTGCAATGCAAACATGATCTAGGGATTTGTGGGTTAGTGTTTGACATATGTATTAGATGATTCTGAATCTTAGCATTGATTTTTGACTTCACTGGCTAACAATAATTTTATGCCCATTAATCATGTTTCGATCTTGTGTTAAATGTTATGGTGTAGTTGTGCACTTTATCTGCATTTTTCTTTGAGTGTTTTATGTTAAAACAATAGTTTCAACATGCAGCATTTCCTTAGAGAATATCAGGGGTTCAGCATAACACTGCTATCCCGAGGCTACAGGAAATTGTGTGTGGCCATAAAAATATTTGCCTGGCCCAACTGGCTATATAAAAAGTAACATTTCAAGCTTATGCTCAGTGGAATATCAAGAATTATTTGATCAGTTGAAGATATAACCATTTGGCACATCAGTATTGTGCTTTAGTACAATTCTGAAATGAAGCATAACATCGTAAAGGTAGCTTACAACTTCGACATTGTTTTTGGAAATGGATGCGAGTGGTACTGCAGGATTAAGACAAGCAATGGCTATGGGATTTTGGATGGGGATTTGAGAACCTAAATTTCAGACATATTGCCATAAATTGAGTTGGAATGGAATTATGAATACATGCATGCTGACAGTAAATTCACATTCATTTCTATAGCAAAAAAGGTTAAATCAGAACCCCTGTTATTCTCTAAGTTAATGGATTTCCTTATGATAATAATGAGTATCCTTATCATAAATCCCTTCACAGATCATAGACCCTAGAAATGTTCCTTTCCAAGTAAGAAGATCAAAGAAAAATAGTTACCAATAGCTTACAAATATTTAAACAACATTGGGAAAGTACCCAAAAAGGGTCAAGAGCATCCACTTAACATTCCTGTTGTTCTTGTGTGTTTGATGATTAAGATATGTTTGCATGCATGGGGGTGTGTGCCATAACTGTAGGGCTAGACATATATAGCCTAACTAGGGCGTGTGGCCCCAAACAGCCTCAGAATCAAGTAGCCTGCAGGCAGGGCAAGTTCATTTCAATATTAACATTCCCGGTATAGAAGTAGGTTATGTATGTCTCTGGTCCCAGGCCGCGGTTAGGACTATTGGACCTGTACGAGGAAGTGCTATGCTTAGCCCTACAGTTATCGCACACATCTGTTAACTTTGTTCTCTCTTATCAGACACCTTACACACCACTGATAGCAAAATGCTGTGTAGATAATTTCCGCTATTTTTCTTCCCCAATTGTTCTGACATATAGTATACAAACACATAATATATAATCCTGGAAATATGATATTAAATTAATGATATAATACATACTCCTCATATAATATGATACATACTCCTATATAGAGCTGCACTCACTACTCACAAACTTGAGTGGCTCGAGCCCTAGAGCAAACTCGCCGAGCTCGAGCTGAAATGTTCAAATCGTGAGCTCGTTGATGTTGATGTTGGGAACACAAACGTAACACAGAGCACCTAACACACATTATTAGTGTTCGGAATCGGTCACAATTTTCAAGATCGATCATCGGTCCATCTGAACGACCGATGACCGATTAATAATCGAAGTTGTGTACATGGTTTTCCGTGTCGCCATTGCTGTTTACTTTAGTCATAAGGTACCGGGACACCTAGCGGTATCAACACACACTAGCGTAATTGCGTCATGCGCATTTGCGCTATGGTGTGCCGTTAACCACAACAACAATGGCGGCATCGTAACATCCCCTCCGCACGCTCAGAGAGGTGGATCTGGAGCGGTCCAGCAATGTTTCCTCTTTGGTGGGGCAATAAATAAGTAACTAAACTTTTTTTCTCAGATTTTCTGACAGGCAGGCCTACCGAAAGTCCAGTTATTTCTTTGATTAGAATTTTTATCCATGTTCGTTTTTTTGTTCGAACATGTGAAATTGCGTTCGATCATCATAATCGGAGGCACAAACGAACGCTGTTCGGCTTGTTCAAACAATCGGACGAACACTACACATTATCAACATACATAACTGCTTATTGCTGTCATGTCTTTTTTACAATCTCCAATGTATACATTCAAGCGGTGTTGAATGTTAAACTGACCTTTGTACCTCGTCAGCACGTTTTGAAATTAAATAAACATAGCAATGTTAATAAATGTCCGCCAATGAATATTTAATTCTTAATAGCTGGGCTGGAAAATAAGTATTTTTTTAGAAAATCAGAACATCCGTGAGCTCATGAGCTCACGAGTCAAATGGGTGGTGAGCTCATGAGTTGATCTCCCTCCGTGAGTGCAGCTCTACTCCTATAAAATCCTTAGTTTTCCTTATGAAAATTGTGTATAAAATTGGGTTTGTGTGACATCTCATATCTTGGTAGTATCTGTACCACCTGCCCATAAAGATCTTTCAAAGAAGCAAATAAACACATTTTCCCCTGAAGTACCACAATGAGTCCTGACAATAACAGTGATATATTTTGACCAGAGCCTTTTTTATAGAAATATTCAAAGCAGAAACATAGATTCAGAACCAAATCAAAACTCTCCTTCCAGTTTATTGACATCTTATTTCTAATTATTTTGAAAAGTCTAATAATCTAAGCCGATCTAGTCAAGGAAATCTTGAGGCATGGATTTGACGAGTATGAATTCTTTGTTTTCCTCGTGGAAAGTATGAATAACACAGGCTTCGGTTACAATCACAAGCACTTGTTATAAATACCACCTGCCGTTAAAAATATTTCAGAAATCTCATCAATTATGTAATGTCACAACAACCACACTGAGGAATGTGAAAATAATACAAACGCAGGCGGCGGCCATTATTCCTCCAGGCGGCTGAACCTGTAAGTGTACATTGTGTGATTGAACGCCGCCCACGCACATCACTCCATTATTCCCTTCATTCTCAGGAGAGCTCCACAAACACGACCAGAATAAATCCCTTTACCACGTTCGCGCAAATATCCTCAGTCTTTTCAATTAAAGTTGCTGATCATCTCCTGATCCTTTGAGACTTTTCTTGAAATGTTTTGAATATTGTGCATGT
Organism: Maea johnstoni; assembly: GCA_963942565.1. Classification (NCBI taxonomy): domain Eukaryota; kingdom Metazoa; phylum Annelida; class Polychaeta; order Spionida; family Magelonidae; genus Maea; species Maea johnstoni. The sequence goes on from OZ012699.1 coordinate 10,880,994, forward strand.
TTATATCTATATAGCTGTCTACACCAGATTTCTCAATAGATCTAGCAAAAAATAATCTTTTAAATATACTGGCATAATGCCAGGTATTTATTTCATTAAACTATCCATTATTCAAAATATATTTTCATAAAGATATTACTAAAATAGGCTTATATTTCACAATGAAATATGGAAAACAAATTATCAAAATCAATAAATCTAAGCACTTAATAATCAACCATGTCAAGGCTATATCTGATAGCCAGCAAAGCCCTTTCAACATCAATAAATAAGGCCGCTTCAGCGATCTTCATAGCCAATGTCCCTCGAAGTCACATTTTTAAACTCTGTTATAGAAAAATCTATCAAATAGGCAAGCCTTTTTGTATGGAAGGGTTAATCATGAAATATAATAATTCTTTGTAGACTGCCTTCACTTCAAAGCGAGATTGAATGAGTGTATACAAACACCAGGCAGTTCCAGTGAAGATTTTCCTATTGCTGAAGTTATTGATAAATAGCCTGGGCCAACAAAAGCTTGAAAAATTCTGCCATTGCTAGAACTCGTCACATGTGGAGCCTACTGAGGTGATCCTTATATCTATTCTCCCCTAACAGTCTAATATTGATCGCAATGGCAGAATGCGAGGGCTATTTATAGAACCAAGAGGCATGATTTAAATGCAATAGAGGGCGCCACAGGTGATCAATCTATCTGGAGGGCGACAGGAGAAATTGGCGCTGGTTAGAAAACTCAAGGCCACCCCCGTAATCTGGGCGGGAACCATTAATCATGAGGAATTCTGGTTGCAGTGGAAGTTCCCTATAGATCAATCATAAGATAAATATAACTAGGGCTTAATACTCACCATCCAGTGATGGGATTATAGCCACCTAGGACAACAATCACAAACATGCTCTTAAACCATGATTTGAATTGATAATAGAACCATTAAAACATGCTTAACCATGATTAGTTTGATTTGTTGATTGTCAAGTCCAGATAATGACATTCTTTACTTAAAACACACATGTGTTAAAAATCTGGCCAGCCATTAAAGCTTATAATGAACTGAATGAAATTCTAAATATACTCATGAATATTCTCAAATAGAGAACAAATATCTATAAAGAAGCTTAACCATAGGTTTGATAATGCTTTTGATAACAATCACAAACATGCTTAACCATGATTGGTTTAATACTGCTTTAGAAAACAATCAGAATATAAATATATATATATATATATATATATATATATATATATATATATATATATACATATATATATATATATATATATATATATATATATATATATATATATATATATATATATATATATATATATATATATATGTGTATATACATACACACACACTAACACACACACAGAGTTGGTCAATGATGTGCCTGAACTACTGACAAGGCTAGCCTTTAATAGGGGAGGTTAGGCCTTAATGATACAGTACCAGATCAATAGAAAAACAAAGCTATTGTCCTATAATTCAATGACGCCAGGCTTTGATCTCCTCTACTACCCGCCTCATCAGCACTGGCAGGAGTTTGTCATATCTCCAGGCTGTAATTTCCTTGCAGGCAGCAGGACGAGCCTGACAGGCATGATGCTCAAGCCATTGCTCGGCCATTTACGTCACACATCTTTCTCGTCCACCCACGAGTATCTGTAATCGCTGCGGTTGCCATCAATATTGCCGTTAGCTTCCAGCACTGTGAGAGCAACGATTTCTCCACCAGCAAAGGACTGACTTGGACAGATTCCAGTTTATTGCATAGAATAATGAATATTGATATTCTTACTGATTAATTAAGTATGATAATACTTAATCAACTGTCTGATAAAATGCTTCTTTGTATTGAATGTGGCGAAAAATGAAGTAGTCATTCAAAGTCTTTTTTCTTGTTTTAAACAATAATTATAATAAAGATAATATTTATAACACTCCTACTAATAATAATACAAAAAATAATAATAATACTAAAAAATAATAGTAATATGATGATAAAAATAATAATAATGATAATAATAATGATAATAATAATGATACTGAGAATAATAATAACACAACAATAATAATCATAATAATAATAATAATAATAATAATATTAATAGTAATAATAATAGTAATAATAATAATAATAATAGTAATAATGATAATATTGATTATAATAACATGAACAGCTAAAAGTGGAGATTGGCAATGCATTTTCATGCAAAATACCAATAACACATTTACTTGTACATCATTTACTAATTCCCATTTTTCTATCATGTTCTTCAGGAAGTTGCCTGTTGGGCCTTTATTTTTGAGGAATTCTGCGGCTGCCCTTGACCTTGGCAAACCACAGGCCTTTCTTCACGATCCCAGCGCTAACCTTCAAGTTCACGCAGTCCCCCTAATCACTCTTCATTCAGGTTGCCATGGCAACAGATTCACCTCATTCAGGTTGTGAATGAAGCCTAGGCTGGATATCTCAGCGACCACAGCTTCTCTAGTGCGCTCGAGTCAGCTTAGCGGGTTTTCTCCCCTCAATGAAGAAGAGTTCTGGAAATTAGCTTCCGTCCGCCTTCTCCCACGGAATCGTACTGCGTAAGACCCTTGCAACACGCGAGGCCCATATATGGGCGTCTGACGTGGGTGTTGCCATGGCGACTTGGTTCACATGAGCAAACACAGTGTGGATCAATGAGAAGCTCTATGGAATGGCTGCATGGAATAATCAAACATATGGATTTTTCTAGATAGCGAGGAGAGAATTCCAGCTTAACCCATTCATGCCTTGAGACCTTCACAAGTATTGTCTGGATCTATTATACTTTTCTAAATAAATTTGCAATTAAGCATGAATTGGGAAAATATTTGAAGGAGAGTTGCTAGTTAATGTCTGATTAATATTTCTCCTGAAAACAGTCAGGCAGTAGCAGGCATGAATGACTTAACCTATTCACGCCCGGAGATCTCCATGACAAGTGCCTTCTGGTCCTGTGATACATTTGAGAATAACTTCAGAATTTATACTCAGTGAACAACTTGGAAGTGAGGTTAATTATTTGAGAATACCTTCACTTACAGAATATTTAGAAGATCAGTGCTTGGTTGTCTTCTATTCATCATTTCTGCTCCAAAGAGTTTTTAGATGATACATTTTTCAAGACAATATCGCATTCATAGTCAGGTGTTTTGTGTTCTTTCATTCATGTTAGACAGTTACTCTAGAAATTGGCATCTGGATATATGATACTTTCGAGAATAGATTTGCAATGAAGAATGATTTATCAAAATATCTGAAGAATTGTTAGTTGTGTTCTGATCAACATTTCGTTTTCAAATATTTTCCAAACTATGCTTTCTCCAGAAAGATTTCACCAAAATTGTCAGACTATTTATGGCTGCTGCCTAAATCACCCCTTGGAAAGTATCTTCGGGATTGAAGGTCCTTTTGAGAATAACTTTATCGTAATGCATTAACTTCAAATGTTTTTGATGTACAAATGTATATTCAGCTCTGATTGATATTTCGCTTCAAATTCTTCCTAAAACTGACTTCAGGAGAAAGTTTTAGTCGTTAAAATTTCCAGGCTGTTTTGTGCTGTTGCGGGCGTGAATTTGTTACTGGGTGTTGGCAGTGCAGTGTGTTTGTCCTCTGTTTACCGTGCAATGAGAGTGTGCTCGGTTAAACCTGCGGGATTTCCTCCAGAAACTCCTGTCTGCAGCCGGTACTAATGCCAGGTTAATGATTTTACCCTGTCATACACGGACAACAGGCCCATCCATGCGTAAGAGTTCCTATAGACTTTGCTGTTTGGATCTATAATACTTATGATTATATATAACTTTCAAATTAAGAATTATTTCACAAAAATATTTGATATAGATCTTTTGATAATTTTCTAAATATACATTTCCCAAATTTTGCTTTTGCCTGAAAGATTTCATCAAAATTCTCAGGCTGGTCACTATGAGCATTTCTGGCTTAAACAATCCATAGCAGTTATTTCCAAAAATGGCTTTTTGAGAAGATCAGATCCCAGCAACAAACTCAAAATGTTCGGTAATCTATTAAATAACGCTTTATTCTAAAGTTGGTTTCAACACTGACTTTTCATAAGTATAGTAGATCCACATGACACTTGACATGAAGATTACCAGGCATGAATGGGTCAACTGGAATACTTCTAGGTGAAGGCTTTCTAACGCGGACATTAAAAGGGTAATACCAGCACCACTATTGTGCAGAAGGCCGACTAGGGTTAACATAGTGAAAGGCCTTCAGGTATGCAAGTCCAGTTTGGCATGTCAGTTTCAGCTGACTGCAGTAATAGCAGGGGAGCGGTAATTAATATCGACAAGTAATCAACTATTCTACTCTCTGAATAGGTCACCGAGTGCACTTCCCTGCCACTGCATGAGAAATCTACATGTATGTAAGAGTCACTTTGAGTAAACCTAACAGTTGTACTCAAAAGATTGACTGAAATATTTGAATTTGTATCTTGCAAAATACAGCAAATTGACTGGCTCAGCGGAGGTCATGGACAGGCCATCTTTGGGTGTATCTGAAAGAGGAGGCTGTGATGCCATTGATACACAACTGCCTGCAGGCTGATGCCTAGTCAGTACTGAACACACTCATAAATGCTCTTGTAAGTAAATGTATCAGACTAAACAAACAATGGCACTGTGTCTCTGTGTATACCTATATATTGTAAGGGCTTGGCATTAAGCAAAATTTCAACTTAAGCGAAGCGGAGCTAGCTGCTCAAACTTTTACTAGCCCAGATTTTTTTGCTAATCTTTAATCTTTTTAAATATAGATTTTTGATGTGCCAATTACTACTAAATGAAAGCTTTCAGTGTCGTTTTGTAAACTTTATTTTCTAGAGGTGTGAACTATTCACTAAGCCTCAGTACTTGCTGTCTAGTAACATTGGATGCACTTGCTCTTATGTTATGTCACTTGCATTGCATTGAATTAAAATAACTTATTAGGCTCTCAAGAGGCAAACATGGCGCTGGCAATAAGTTACCTCCTGACAGTATTATCTCAGTTAATTTGAGGGGTACAAATGTAATCAGGGTGTGCCAAGAAAGGTGACATTGAGCTCTAACATATATCTTTTCTAATTTTGAAGGCAGATTTATCCTTTTAATAAGGGGAAACTTTGCATCTCACAAAATGCTGTTTTTTTCATGTATAATTTCATACTCAGTATTTGGTATCAGCGCTATGACAGTCCATAATCCAGGGCCAAACAGATGCCACAGGACATAAAGAGTGACAGAGGGAGACAGGTAGAGAATCCTCTCAGCAATCTCTAAACCTGAGGTAGTAGGAGTAGCCCTATGTTAACCCTCCCCATGATGAGGCTACATTTCTCTAAAGCACAGATTTTTGAAAACTATCTAACCCTGTCATGTTGGTATTCATTGAATAGCTCTTGCTGAGTACTCATGTGCCAGGGTTTCAATCATCTTTTAGGTTTTTAGCCTCATTATTAATTCCCTTCCCTGAACTCAAAAAATAAACATGCTCATACAGAATATGACTTTAAAAGTAATCCTACCTTTTTCCAGCCAGACAAATCGTATTATATCCGTCCTCTTATTATACTAGTGGTAGCCATCCTATATGCTTAATCCTAATCCAAATCCTAAATATAATAAAGAGTCGTTGAAGGCATTCTATAAGTGGGCGATTTAAGTACAGCATCCAAATCTGCAATACAGAAGAGATATGTGTTACTTTTCAAATCAAGGCCAGCATTGAAATCAAATGGTTATCCAAATCTGTAGTAAGGAAGTAAACTATGGTGATAAAATATGACTAACACAGAAATCATGCCCAGTGTAGACATCAGTTGGTTATCCAAATCTCTACTAGAGAAATGACATGTGTTACTACTCATATATAAATCATGTGCAGTGTTGAAATCAGTTTCGTTACATCCAAATCTGCTATATAAGGAAGAAAGCTATCATTTTACTTCTAAGCTAATATACAAATCACGTCTCATATAGAAATAAATATTCACAGCAGGGCTTGAGGCTAACAGTGAGCCCAAAACGGCCTCGGGCCAGAAAAACAACTCAACTGCAGGGCACGACGTTAACTTTTGCAGCGACTTGCCCCGTACGGCAAGTGAGATTCGATTTTCACTTGCCCTACTCCAACTTTCACTTGCCCTTGAAAATTTGTATATAATAATTTTATAATATTTCATTTAAAACCAAGTAGAACATGGTTCTGGTATGTGAAAGCATATTTTCTAGGACAAGCGTGGATGGCAGACCATGAAACTTGCAAAAGTAAACCTGAAATATACAAAACATACTTTCCCAGTGGGGCAAGCAAGATGCAGTTTTCACTTGCCCCACAGCTTTAATTTACAAATTCTACTTGCCCGGGGCAATGGGGCAAGCACCAATGTCGAGCCCTGAACTGGTCCTATAGAGCCAGTTAACATTGCGGGGGGAAATTCTAACAAGTTTCTCCCTCGAGAATATTCCCAAATGTTTTTGAAATAAATGAGGATAAGATAAATGTTGTCTGTGTATTTTATGCGATGTTTTTTCTTGTTATGTTAAAAAAGAAATTGTATGACCAGTAAATATTTGCATGACCAGTAGACCATAGGTGTTACTGGTCCTACAGGGCTAGTAGCATTTTGAGTTAGTGTTGAGGCCTGCAGCTTCATAGGCCACTGAGTTCACCTTAATCCATGCATCTGGCTGGATAAAACAATACAAATGTTTTAAAGGATTTCACTACATCTGTGGGGTCAAACTGTAGGACACCATCTAGTGGTGAACTGAATAACTACTGTTTGACTCAGGAACAACATCAACTAATCCATCGCTATATTACTATTGCTGCCACTGACTACTTGCTGACTCTCACAAATAACCAGATTAGAATCATGGCTGGGCAGGGCACGACGTTAACTTTTGCAGCGACTTGCCCAGTAGGGCAAGTGAGATTCAATTTTCACTTGCCCTACTCCAACTTTCACTTGCCCTTGAAAAATTGTATATAATAATTTTATAATATTTCATTTAAAACCAAGTAGAATATGGTTGTGGCATGTGAAAGCATAATTTCTAAGACAAGCTTGGATGGCAGACCACAAAACTTGCACACATTCTCAAAAGTAAACTTGAAATATACAAAATGTTCTTTCCCAGTGGGGCAAGCAAGATGCAATTTTCACTTGCCCCACAGCTATAATTTACAAATTCTACTTGCCCGGGGCAATGGGGCAAGCACCAATGTCGAGCCCTGCTGGGGCATGTGAAAAAGTTGCCAGTGACTCAGTATTAGGCAGTATTTTGGCTGGGAATCCCAATATCCTGGACTACTTACACCTGATTAGCTTAAATATGGTAGAAATTTAGAAAAGGTTAAAGTAACTATAATATGAGCATGACTCTGGAAGGTCAACCTAGGTCAGCGAACTAGGTCATATAATAATTAACTCTTCAGCAGCTCTCCGTGGCAGCAGCAGCGAGGAGGAGGAGGAGGCAGAAATTGCCAGTGAGCAAACAGACTCCTCATCCTGAGAGCAGCGGCGGCCGGCAAACACTTTCACTCAGCCAGGGAACCTACACATGCCTCTTATTCCTCTAATCAGTTGCTGGGCTAATTAACCCATCAATGCTCACAGCCGCTAAAAGCCGTCAAACAAATTCAATGAAATCTTTCAAACAAAAGGACAATTGGGAAAATGTCTGAGTGAGAAATGTTAAATAGTATATTACAAACAACTCTCCTTCAAATATTTTGTAAAATTATTTTTAATTTCAAAGTTTTGTCAAAAGTATTTGAGATGCAGGCGAGAACTTGTAGAGGAGCTCTCCAGCATTATAGGGTTAGGCTCTGCCGTACATTTCTCCTTCATGCCTAATTTCAAACATTGCTCAGAAACCTACTGCAATATTCACCATTTGCCGAGGCTGGCTGCAAATGGGGCAGACTTTTTGTGGTTGCTAGCTTGTATGTCAACAGTGTATTAGAGTAGTTTTCAAGGTTTCGTCGCCCAGGTGAGTAGGATTGAATAACTTTAAGAGGTAGAGTCAATAAAAATATAAAGGATTGTTGAACTTAACCTGAAATTTTTTCAAAATCAAATATTTCTTAGATTATTACCAGAGAAATACATCCCCTTGAACCGCAACGCCATAGGCACAGCATGCTAGCACCTAGGGTAATGTGCGCCTCGGGTTACGCGGTGTAGCCTTGGTCACGTGATCTGATCTGTGCAATTAGCATGCAGTATCCTTTCTAGGTCAGATAGTTGCCAAGGAGATGGGAGGCAGCGACATTTGATGATGCATGGACAGTGCCCGATCCCGGTCTACTCATCTCAGTTATTACTTAGTTGTCAAGATATTCCTACATGTTTCTACCAGGTGTATGCTTGCGATGTGAATGGCTCTTAAAGTAGAAATTAAGAGAAACCATTCGGAACCTTAAGGGATTCCTAACCCTAAAACATGTTAGGATATCCTAGGCGACCAGTGTACCATAGAATCTGGTACCTAATTAAATTTACATCCCCCACCCCCCTACTCCCCCAAGAGAATACTTTCAGCAGGGGCAGATATTTGAGCAGAGATGTAGAAACACCAGTATTATACATACCATGAGTACATAACCTGCATCCATCCATACATGCCACTACTGGTGTAATACTACTAACTATACTGTTAGACTCCACCCTGCATCAACAGCTGTACCCGAGAGGCACACACCCTACTCGAACCTGCCCGGTACTGAACCACCTGTACAGGGATGCAGACGTGAACGATGATGTCATTAAACATTCCTTTTCAGCTAATCCCGAGAAATCAAGTTACACTGAATGAATGAATGTGAACAAAGGTGCCAGCCCTGAGGTGGTACATAAAAAGGTTTAAGGAAGCATCACAATGGACATGAAAGGCGTGATCCTCTATGGTACTCCATATTTACTTATGACTCACAGATTTGTACAATTACTATGCCGAGAACCACCAGGGAGACAGGTGCCAGCGACAAACACTCTTCCTGGTCCTGGGAGCTCATGTGGTGTCAGCCAATCAGACGGCTGGATTCTATGGTTTGTGACGTTGCATACAAGTTGGGAAATCCCAGTCAAAACCACAGACAATAATGGCTTTGTGAGTCTATGTATGTAATGCCAATGGTCAATAAATACTGTTGGTAATTGAAAGTGCATCCATTGACATCTACAGGCATCTTATATATATATATATATATATATATATATATATATATATATATATATATATATATATATATATATATATATATATATATATATATATACATATATATATATATAAATATATATATATATATACATATATATATATATATATATATATATATATATATATATATATATATATATATATATATATATATATATATAAATATATATATATATATATATATATATACATGTATATATATATATATATATATACATATCTATCTATCTTTCTATGTATATATATATATATATATATATATATATATATATATATATATATATATATATATATATATATATATATATATATCCATATACCCACACATATATAAGGGCCACACACACTAGCTAGGCACGAAAGGGTTGAAGCAGTGTTTAAGATAGTTTTACTTGGCAATAGGTCATAGTGACTCCCGCTCTAAATCAAGATGAGCCATAATTGTGGAACCTGGTTATAAACAAAAAGCTTTAAACCACCATTGGTATGCCTCCTTGCTCATCATAAGCCAATGTATGGGCTTAATAAGGCCTAAAAAAGTTGTTTGTTTCCTGTAACCCTACCCTAACAAGTTTTTATTCAAAAAAATCCCTACCCTAAAGTTTTTCCGCCCTCCCAACTCCCAATCAACGTAAAACATGCATAAAACACATTTTTGACCAAAAAAATAATGTAAAAAAATATTTTTTACCGACCCACCTACCTTACTTTTTTTCAGACCGTTACAGGAAACAAACAATATTTTTTTCTTGGCCTAAGCACCAACTATCATGGAAATGGCCCTTAGACTGTCCACAGCTCTGAAGAACTGGGGAAATGCATTGCTGACTGCCTTGCTTTGATTGCAATTATTATGTCCCTTGGCTCATCCAACACCCTCAGCTATAACATTTGTGAAGTATGGTTGCGGGGTCGATGCTACACACTTTTTTCTTTAGATAATATTGTAACTTGGCTATCCAGATGTCAACAGGAAAATCTCTTCCACAGAGTGTTTCTTTAGGCTACCTAAATATGTGGGGATGAAACATACTATTACCAACAACGCCTGCTCATGTATATAGGTCCTCACACTTTTGGATTTAAATGATAAAATACACATAAATGAATATATATGTATATATATATAAATATATATATATACTGTAGAACACGAAATTCACGCGTGTCCCAAGTATAGCGAATTGGGGAGTTTTGCATCATAGCGTATCTTTAGATTAGCGTCTCTTTACCGTAGCCGCCGCCGCTGACAGCGCCATCTGTCGCAAAAAGACGAACTAATTTGAGCAGAGAATGCTTGCTCAGCAGCAGTTTGATTGAGCATTCTCTCAAAAGGGGGCGCCCGTATTTACAAAGGTATAAACAAAGGAAGTTAAACAAAGGAAATGGGGCTATGAACCCTATCCATGGTGGCACAACAAAGGGGCCATATCAGGTTGTATTAAGTGTATTTTTTGGAAAATAAACAATTAAAACAGATCACAATGATTTTCTTTGCTTTTTTAACATGTCTATTGCTTCCTAAGGCCAGAAAAACACAAAAAAAGAATGGTTCAAGAAGGGCTACGTATGCTTCATGCTTGTACTAGTGGTGCCATCTAGCAGTCACCACGAAAACAAAAATGGTGTCTCCTGAAAGTGTGTCAAATACCTGTGCTAAAGGCATGCTAAAGGTGCCATTTGTTGTTGTTTTTTGTTTTCAAAATGGAATGTTTATTAATTCAATGGAATCATGAGCTAGTCCACAAGCCCAGAAACCGATTTTGAAAAAGGGTTTCAGCAGGGCTACGTATCTTCTATTAGATTTACTAGTGGCGCTATCTAGCGGCCACCACTAAAACGAAAATTGACGTCAGCGCCACCAGTGGCTAAAAAAAAAGACAAAAGTACAGCGTTTTTATATAGAGCGAAGCGGCACCAGACGCTATGTACGCTATATGTAAACACACGCGGAAATTTTGTGTTCTACAGTATATATATATATATGTATATATATATATATATATATATATATATATATATATATATATATATATATATATATATATATATATATATATATGTATATATATATATATATTATAAATATATAAAGGTGAAAAGGTCAATGAGATGTAAGAGCACTAAGAGGTTTCCAATTTTGTTTTCCAGCGCACATTGTTTCAGGTCATTGCTCAGTGCACCTGTGTCCCTCGGAAAAAAAGCAGCGAAAACAGCGGGAAAGCACAAGCTGCTCTGCATGCGCCGGCTTAATATAGAACACAGGAGGAAAATGTGCGATGCCGAGTATGCAGTGTAGGTATTGGAGAAGTAATGGCCCTGGGAACATCTATTTCCATTCTAATCTACCTGGAAATTGGATCAAATCCAACAGCCGAAAATGACACATCACCTGATCATGGCCTGGAGTATGGACACAAACAGAAAGATCAATATGCGTGTGTATTATATGTGTATATATATATATATATATATATATATATATATATATATATATATATATATATATATATATATATATATATATATATATATATATATATATATATATATATATATATATATATATATATATATATATATATATATATATCACCAAATCAGCTGGGGTTAACAGTTATTTATTTAACTCTTCCAGTGATACACATGAATATATGTTTTTGTGTTAACAAAACCTAGAGAACCATGCACACATTTATACGTGTGAGATAATCCAATTATTGCCTCGCCAAACAAAAACACCCTCTACGTAGCTGGAAGATTAGGAAATTGGCCATCAGAAGGTATTGCTTGATTCAAGGTTCATTTTGATACGTCACATGACTATGGTGGACCAAACTTTTATAAGATCATCGGACAGAAACATCCTGGTACTGGATTTTGGCCACTAAATCTCCTTTACAACTTGGCACCAGACATTTAGGGGAAAAATTACAATTTCGAATCACACAGGTTAATTTAGTTAGGGAAATAAGAAGCCCAAAGAAATATTCTTGTGCCCAGGAATGATCCATTTTCAGTTTTCTTAAGAAATTACTACAAACACTTTTATTTCATTGTAGAGTGGATGAAAACCTGAGAATGATTGTTGTTGATAAACATGAGGCATCATGGCTATCTCATTGGCTCTCTTACATAGAGAAACGGAATGTGCTGCCCAGAGCAATTTCTAGTACTAGCACAACCCCTTAAGCAGCATCTTTGTCAAATCCATTTAAGTAGATCAGGCTTTCAGAGAGGGTACAAACATGAAAGTAGGGATTGAACTTAATAGCTGCTTGTTATAAAATATTCCAGGGCCAATAATAATGCTTTGGGCCTCTGGTTTGTGGAATTATTGCACCAATACTAACCCTTGAATTGGATGTATTCATTTAATCCATTCAGGCCCAAAATGCCCTGACAATTCTTGCAATATCTGTGAGATCACAGCTATTTCTGGATCATATTTGATAAAGGAGGAATGGTGAACAGAACCTGTTTAACCACAACTCTCTTTTTAAAATATTTTGCAAATTCATACTTGACTACAAAGTTATTGAAGAAAGCATCACAGATTCAGAAAAGATCTTTCAACATGAATGGTCAATTAAGCCGTGGTGCCCAGCAAGTTAGTGAAATAGCTCTCCAGTAGCCAGCCGGCCATGCCTAGCTCAGACAGCCTTATAGCCTCCTTTCTGCATGCAGTCTGTGAATGTATGCAATCTGTGAACGATACTTTATCATGTGAATGAATATTCTGATGGTAAATTCTTGCTAGTTGTAAGTGGTGGAGGAAAACACAGTAACCAACTACAACCACATCACTGCCTTACCCCAAGTCACTGGCAACTTTCTCACCTGCCCTGAAACCAGAATTCAAACCCGAGCAGGGTCGAGAGACAGCTAGCAGTCAGTGCCTATGTCTAAGCCCACTGATCATCATCGTCATTGTAATCATCATTTTCAGCATCTTTGTCATAAAGAGGGCCCTTCATGGCTTAGGTATAAGCTGTATAGCACATGTGTAAGATCTCTTTTTGAGTGAATGACAATCACAATTTTTCCTATGGTTTGGACTTACTGCAAACAAAAAAAATACAAAATATTTTCTTTGAATCTGGTTTCATTTTATGTTTAGACTAAGCTTAAATTGTTATTCCCTTATTTTTTTAAAAAGTGCTCTAGTTCAAGGTTTTAGCCAGGGTTTAGAAACTGGGTGCCCAATATTGGCAATTATAAAAACTTAAGGCGTCCTATTTTTCTAGGGAGGCCACAATACACTCAGATTACATAAACATGTGCTAACTTGTTGAAAGCATAATATCCTCATGCAACGTTGTATGAATTGTAGAGATGGAAATATTCAATTAAATGCTAGAAATTGACATTTCAAGATATTAACCACAAAAATATTTGGTTGTCCTGAGGGGTGATTTCTGAGTGTTTGGGTATCCAAATGAGACCCAGACGCCCTGCTGGCTAAGACTATGGCCTAGATAGCACACACCACCTCTCCTACAGCTGTGAGAATGGAGGAGTTCAGATATGCCAGGCCAGGAAATACAGTACAGCACAGCAGGTGGCATCTGCCTGAGAGAAGTTGTGGGATCTATTTGAAAGCAAGACCAAAGTATAGACATGTCTGCAGCTATATAAGAAGTGAACTTTGTCTGAATACTTGTGGTTAATATTAGTGAATATGCATAATGGAAATAAAGAAAAAATATCTCAAAAATTAATGTTTCAATGATTTTCAATGAATTAGTTCATGATTCAAAAAAAAATACTTTAAAATATTTACTTTGATATCACTTGAAAGAGATTCCTAAACAACATTTGTCCTTAAATTGTTTTCTAAAAAAGGTATTAGGGAAAATCTACAATTGTGAGGATGGTATAAGCAGGCACAGGCATGAATGTTTTCACCAGCAGAGAAATGTAAAGTCACAGAGATGAAGATTTAGAGTAGCTTGAAATATAACAAAATGGTTGTACAGATTTATTCTATAAAGTTTTATATTTTAATACTAAATAGTGTTTCAGAGAACTTTAAGTCTTAGTCCCATTATAAATACGATGCAAACAAAAATTGTTTTCAGAGTGAATCTTCAAAGGAAATTGGTATCAGAAAAGGGGTATCTGTACAACTTATGGTCTAAACATAAAATGAAACCAGATTCAAAGAAATATTTCAACAGGGTTTTGTTTGTATTTGTCATGGGGAAACTTGTGCATATGCCATTCACTCACAAATGTGTTATGTACACCTAGGCCATGAAGGGTCCTCTAATGACACATGATTACAATGATGACGATGATGATGGTGATGATAACAATGACGATGATCACAATAATAATGATAACAATGTTTACAACAATGATCATGACAATAACAATTATGATGATGATGATGATAATGATGATGATGATGACAATGTTAATGTAAATTGCTGTGTAGTTACCTACTACCGAGGCTATAAGGAATATTACAGAGGAGGATAAGGATGGGGAAAATATTGGAACTCCCAGAGATTGACCTAAATAGTCATTTAGGGGCATTTACCTTTGGAGCATGTGATTTTGCGACCAGATGAAAAAAGTATAGGTGCCCAGTTTGCAAATGGACTTATCACACAACTGGAGCACTTTGAGATTTTGTTTTCATCTTCCATTATTTTGCCTACTGTAGTGTTCTTAAATGCATATTAGAGCATATATTGTTCTAAGTCTTATTTAGGATCAAGCCCAGAGACCCCCTAGCTTGGACAGCGTGCCTCAATCCCTGACTCCATGACCACAAGTAATGCTTTAATATATGTTACGGATAACACTGTGGATGAATTTCAGCTAATGGCCAGGAGAGATGGCAAGCCAAACAGACAACCCACTGAGTACATCTTCTTGTTGCATGAAATATTCAGTGTGCACAGAGCGGATCAAGAGGAGTCGGCCACTGGCCAGATCAATGGCTGCCTTCACCGCCACGGGCCAGAAACAAACATAACCTCTTCAAGCCCACACGCCAATACAGCTGATTCACAAAAACAAATCAATGTTTGTGAAAAAAAGCATATTGAGTGTTTCTGTTCTGTGCGTAACAAAAGAACGAACATTTTAATATCTCATCCAGGTGTTTATCATGCTGAGATTGTCCAAGCATGTAGATATCTGGTCACATGGCAGTCGCTCTGATCATGAAAGGGTTAACTGTCTAATGGACATGGCACACATGATAGATCAATAACCATAAACAAGAAACAGCAATTAATGGCTTGCTACCAATTACACGAATGCATGGTCCAATTAAGATCTTCTAGGTATTGCTGACAGGGTACTGAGCACTTTATCGCTTGCCATGGACCCCAAAACCGTGGGATCAAAATTACTTTTTTTGTAATATTTTGTACAAGTTAATAAGTTTTCACTTGCCCATTCTTATCCACCAACACCACTAAACCTTCCACTAAAACCCCATTTATTAGAAACCAAATCTAGTAAGACCGATGAAGACAAAAACTTCTGATCTTGAATTTATCACTTTAATGAACAATTTCCCTTAATGCAGCATGGTCTTACAATGAAAATGAATATTTGCATCTTTCTATATGAATACCACGTTTTTTCTGCTAGTTTAACCTTGGATTAAGAAAAGAATGGATATGTAACGAGAGACCAATTACTATATGCCCTATAGTTACATGCTGGCCTCATGCCAGGACTACTAGATAAGGCAGCAGGGCGAGGTCACGTGGGAACAAGGACCAATCAGGGCTCCCGCATCGATTACATTACAGAGAAACCTTATCTCCACCACCTGCTGGGGGTGCCCAGAGCACCTATTAGCGACTATTAATTGACACTGGTTGAGGCTAGCATGTTCAGGTTGACCGGCTGGTTTCCATTCCATGTGTTGGTCTTCTAAGGTTTAACTCAACTTTCAAGCGGTTGGGAGAGGACGGGTTGCATCGCTGGTGTTGGTCTCTTCGCTAAGGTGTGCGATTGTGCCTAACACTTATGTTTTTATTAATTTTGGGCATTTAATGTCTTTATTTTTGAAAAAATAGGAAAGTTGGACTGAAGCTCCATATACTGATAAGCATAGAAACTACACAGTTGCATTGAGATTTTCAGACCTTTAGCACTGATTCCGGATATCTGGGTGCCTCAGGTCTAAAGTTGGACCAGAAGAGTTTCTTTTTTTTAATTGGTGCATTTGCAGTGTGTTTTAGAAAAATAGTGTCATGTGCCTGGTGGTGATATCTACTTAAAGAAGTTTGCAACATTGGTTAGCATGGCAATATGAATATGTGGGAAAGAAAATGATTTGGTGCGCGGGGGCCAGCTTAGTAACTTTATGATATTGTCATTTAAATGAATTGGCATTTAAGACAGAATTAAAACTAAAAAAATCCACAGAAAAAACTGAGTAACCCCTACTAGTATATAGTATAGAACTCAACCCGCAGTGTATCAGATGTGCCGTCAGTACTGAAACTCTGTTGAAAAGCGACGTGTTAGACCTCACAGCCATGGGGGGGGGGGGGGGGGGGGGCGGATCTGATCTTAAAGGCAATATTATGTATCACCACTTTTCTCTTCTATTTCAGTGGCAACTTCTTAGACCACTCAGCTAAAGGTACGCCAAGGGAAGCAACTTTAAACTGTTTCTGCCCCAAAAAGGTGGATGTCAAGACTGGTGATGTGATTAGCAATCAATCCTCTATGGTGGCTTAATTTATTCTTGATACAATTTGTTTACAATTTTAGCTATGAGATACATGGTTAATACCATTTGATACAATGTATAATAAGAAACGGTACAGTGTATCACAACTGCAACAATGTTTCACCATTACGTAATATGTTACTACTTTCAGCTTGGTGTTATATGCATGGCTTCTCATAGATTTTTGGTTATACATATATTACAATTTCACAATGGGAATAACTAATTGATTTATACATTAATATATATAAATACATATAAATATATATATATATATATATATATATATATATATATATATATATATATATATTATATATATATATATGTACATACATATGTGTGTGTGCGTGTGTTTTTGTTTATGTACGTGAGAGCGGACAGGTGGGACCTGTCACTTTGTGGCCTGTCAAAAACCCCTTTGTCATTTGCAAAGGCATAAAGCTTACATTTTCACTGTTGGGTCTAATACTGATAAGCTGATCAACTAGGGTGGAGTCATGATTTTAGGCAAACAGTGAGACATCTGATATCTCAGGAATCGACCCAGTAAGTGCCAGTATTGGAAAGGCCAAAGGTGGCGTACTCTGTACTCGGCAAGCTTTGTTTGGAAAAAAATATATAAGCTTAGGATAGGAAGCTATGGCATTGAAAAGCCGGCTCGTACAACCCTCTAACTAAACACCCTAGAATCAGCAAAATCCTAATTCATAGCAGTTTGTATCATTTGCCACCGGCCTGGTGGCATTGGAATGTGTGTTGACAATTTTGTGGTTGATTCTGAGAGATACTCAGGTCGCTCATGACGTGTTCGGCCAGAGCGTGTTGTGAAATATATTTTGGTCGGGGATAGCGGGAAACACGAGTCAATGGGGGGACTCGCCCAAGCCGGGAAATCTAGAGATCGGGGATCTATCATGTAACAGTACAGGGATCATAATATAAAATACAAAAACCTACCTCGCACACGTGAATGATATCCTAGTATTATTATTTTCAAGTACTCCAATTTCCGATTTCGTTCGCCATTGCAACAGTGCTATGGTATGAAGCTGAATTACAAATGTTGCCACGCCCCCTCAAAAAATAGGTTATGCCCAAAATTCCCACTTACTATTGAATGACACCCATCGACAGTGTTAAGAAAATATGACTTATATTATTTCATAATACATATCGGAATTGTATAGAGACAATTCCTATTTTAGGATGTTTGAAGGGAAAAGTAAATGACAGATTAAGGGGTGAATCCGCAGGTTGGAACATCATCATGTGACTGAATTTAGTTTTGACGTCAAAGAAATTAACGTAAACTCTCGCGAGAACAAACGAGAACGAAAATCAAAACATTAGACCAGGTGGGTGTCGTCATCGTAAAAAACAAGTTTAAAATGCATTATTTGCTTGCATTTCATCAGAAATGAGTAGTGCATTTTAGAGGAAATGTTTCGTTTTAAATCTTTATGTAAGTTTTGGAGCGGATCCTTTCGAGGTTGCTGCAAACGAGTCGTGTTTCATGCGAGCGATAATGAAAAAATACAAGGAAACCGCATGGAGTAGAAATTGAAATCAAAACAATCACAACCACTTAACACATGGGTTGACGTGTGGTGGTTGTTGTTAATTCATGCATCTGGTTAAGTTGTTATCTTATACGATAGTTAATCATTTCAGATGACACTAGAAAATAAGTGAGGGAATTCCTTAAAATACGGATGCAATTTTAGATCATAGTAGATGAAAAATATTCTTGAAATTTTAGTCAAAATCTCAAAAAATGTAGTCGGGTTAAGAAATAAGCATGAAGTGAAAAGGTTTAAGAATCAAGGTGTTTCTAACCAGCTAACATTTCATTTATTTAGGAATAAGAAACTAGAATCGTTGCTTGATGGACTTGCCAGTTGGTGTAAAGGGGGTGCGACCACAACTGGAAAAAATATATTTGATCATCAACAGGCCTCGACGCTAACGTAAAAAGTTACTGGCCCCGTAGGAAAAGTAGGACCAAGGATCTACTGGTCCTGCAAATTTTTTACTGGTCCTAGAAATTCTTCTCATAACATTATCAGGCAATTGATGTGCCTGATGTAAGGGAAAACTTGTTTTAAACAAGAATGTCCCCTAAAGTTTACTGGCCTTGTAGGACCAGTTGAACTCTGTTTTTACTGGCCCAAAGCCATTTTGGGGGATTTTTACTGGTCTGGGGCCAGCGGTTCACTGCTAGTGTCGAGCCCTGATCAACCTCAAAATATTTTGTTTTCCATTATCCTTTTGAACCTGTTGGAACCAGGGTAACACTACATAGTATGATGTCACATCCCTTTTCTCCTATTTGTTCTCTCTAGTCATACAGACTAGAGGAATCGTAGGGCCAATTGTTACCCTAAGTAATTGGATTATTTTATATGTAGTCTGCAGTACTTAGTCATTTAAAGGTCCCAACTGATTTATTGTAAAACCCCCCTTGAAGTCATGTTCACAGATTGCTTTGACCTGCAGGATGTCTTGGCATCATTGACACATGGCACAGACATCTAATTGAATTTTTCAAAGCACTCGATGCAACAAATTATTTTACTGCAATAGAAGTCCACAAGGGTCAAAGAACAACAAACCAAAATATTCCTGATATTCCCATCGTGCAAAATATGCTGATATGGAGTGACTCAAAGTCAAACTGATCAAGCATTTTCAAATCAAGGCTTTTGTTTTATGTATTTATTTTTATTCATTTATTTATTATCTATTGACAGGTGGCACATTTTTACATGGGAAATGACAAAAGGTGAGGATGAGGAGGAAAGTAAGGAAGATGGAGGAGGAGGAGAAGGAAGAGATGATCACTATGGCGACAGGAGCAAGGGGGGATTGGCGGATCGCAAGTGTCCTTACTGTAACTACCTAGCGCCTTCATCCACCTATCTCACAGTTCACATCAGGGTGCATACCGGTAAGTCACCATATATAATGCGACTAGGTTAATCTACAGCCAAACCACCCAAGGGAAGACCAAAATAGGGTATCTTAAGACAGGTGATCGCTGAATAGAGTCCAGGGCTCGACACTAACGGTCAACCGCTGGCCAATGGCCAGTAAAAATTCCATAAAACGGCTTCGGACCAGTAGAAACAGACCTCTACTGGTCCTACAGGGACAGTAAACATTTGAAGTCTGGACCATAAAGATAAAGGCTTAGGCTGGAAAGGCAAGGTATCGGCATTTGACTCCACGGGGAGCGAGCGTCGATCTTTCTATGGGCATCCATTACGGCATTAGTGGTAGCTGTCTGTGGGTCAACAAGAGAGATAATAGATACTATTCAATCACAAGTCACATTATTATACACATTGACCATTGTGTGCTTGGTCAGGGGTGCTGGACCTGTGTCTTATGAGCATCTTGACGATGTGTACCAAGCCCTCGGAAGACATGCCACAAACTGTCAATGGCATGTAGTAAAATGACGTTGATAGCAAGAACATCAAATAGGCCTATCTTTTTCTACACTGGTTCCTGACACTGTGATACAGCCTTGTGGCCCGTAATGTGTATAACTATCATTGTGGTTTAAGGAAGGGTTTCAGAGTTAAGACGCTGAGGCTGACAACCACAGGCAACCCTTTGAAATGTGTTATGCATGCACTGATATGTTCATTACATCTTGAAACACATTGAATGCCTGATAATCATAATGATATGGTGCACTTTCTACAGTATATTGAAATCCATTCATATTCATTATTCTTGTACAGGCTATTCATACATGCATAAAAAAGTTAATTTTTTAAATATATGCAGATAGCAATAAAAATAAATGTTGTCTTTGCATGTTATGCAATGTTTTTTCTTGTCATGTTAATACATAATTGTAGATAATTGACGTCTAAAAAAAATAATTGTAGGACCAGTTATTTATTTGCAGGACCAGTATATCCTAGGTGTCACTGGTCCTACAGGGCCAGTAACTTTTTTAGTTAGCGTCGAGGCCTGTAGAGGTTTATTTAAAATAGAATATTAGACCAGGGGAATTGAAAATGTGGTCTCTTAATAGAGGTGGTCTCTTAAATCATAGCATCATTAGTATCTCATAATAATCTTGACTAGACTTGACCTTAATATGGAAATTAGTTATGAATATTAAATATGTGCCATTATGACTATACCTGCCTATACTAAAAGCGAGTTTTTAACACTGAATGTTTTGGCTATAGTGGTTATCATATTTATTGAATTTGATGATTTAACTCATTAAGAAAATATGTATGATCTTTCATTTATGTATAAAATGGGATTCCCTTGCCAAAACATGTCTTATATAAGAAAGGGTGAAAACAGTACCAATTTGGTATCTCTTTTGTACCACCTCTTTGAAAATCAGCCAAAAACTAACCTGATGATCAATTATTTTCTTTGTCTTCTTGTTAAGAGCATTGTGTAGAAAGTTTAGACAATATTTGGTGAAAATTAAACTCAACAATTCTGACATACCAATTTTGGGATAAAACACGTTTCTCAAATTCCTTCATTGTGCCCCATAGTCCCTATATAACAGCAGAAAAGTAATTTTGACATGGCAAAACAATAGTTAATGCAGTACCAGTATCTCTGAAGGGTTCAATTTAGCTAAGAAAGAAACCAATTTTGGAGAATAAGGTGTTTGTGACATAAATTGTATGATTTTTTAGACCTGCACTCACCACTCACAAACTCAAGTGGCTCGAGCACTAGGGCAGGCGAGCCGAGCCCGAGCTGAAGTTGTCAACTCGCGAACTCATTTATGTTTGGAACACAAACGTAATGCAGAACATCTAACACTTACTTTCTTATTACTGCTTATCACTGTCATGTTTTGTTTACAATCCCCAATGTATAAAGGCAGTGTTGAGCGTTATATACATTACACTAGTGGTCTTCCTTAAAAGCCTAACTCTACAGAAAATATATGTACTTATTAAACTTGTCTTCCTTAACAGGCTTGATTTTACCACATATATATAAATACAGGTTTCATTTAATTAGTGTCTTTTTCTGCCACCAGGGGAACGTCCATACAAGTGCCAGCAATGTGGCATGGCATTTACCCAGAATAATAACCTCACCCGTCATATGCAGATCCACAACAGCAACAGGAACTTCCAGTGTGCTTTCTGTAGCTTTTCTACCAAGAGGAAGGAATCTCTTAAGGTAAAGACATCAAAGATAACCCAAGAAAGGTTTTATAATATTCTGTAGCAAAGAATCCAGGTATATGTCAGAATTTTCAACTTGACTAGGGTTTACAAAATCCCTCCTAAATCATTTAAACTTGTTTATACTGCATGATAGTAGAAGTGGCAGCAGCAGCTACATCTTATAGCCCATTGTGTCAAAAAGGACATTTTACACTTCAGCTATGTCCTAGAAGATATTTGGTAATTACACCCAAATAGTCAAAATTGAAAATTTGCCTGTCAAAAAAGGAGATTTTCAGGAAACTGCTTGTCCAGATGACAAGAAAGATGGGTCCTGGCTAAGTCCCTGAGTAGTAGTCATAGTAATAGTAGCATTAATGGTAGTGAGAATAGTAGTAGTAGTAGTAGTAGTAGTAGTAGTAGTAGTAATAGTAGCAATAATAGTTATAGTAGAAGTAGTAGTAATAGAGGTAGAAGTAGTAGTATGAGTTGAATTTCCTGTCTTATTTTGTTTTTTGCTGATGGTGGTCAGTTCAGGTAGTCATTTAGGTATGTTTCTGCTATTTTTCAGGTGCACATGTTGAAGCATGGTAATATGACTGTCCAGTACATGTGCAAGCTCTGCTCCCTCATGTACAAGCTTCCCCAAGAACTACGCGCCCACCTCGAGCGCAAACACCCAGAGCTAGACAAGAATGAGCGCAAGAAGCTGATGCGCTACGGGAAGACGATGAAGTATGGCAGCAATGGCTCTAGCCACAACGCCAGCCCTCGCCGCTACTGGTCAGCCAGCTACGCCGCACAGACGGCACTGGAGAAGGCACAGCAAGAGGAGAAGAGACAAATGCCATACGGAACTTCCGTCAGTTCCTACGCCCATGGCGCTTACGTTTATCCAACAGTTTTCCCACAGACCACGCCTGTTCCCTTCAGCGGGATATCCTCTCAGTCTGACACCCAGGCGCCCTCTACAACGAGCTCCTCGTCCATATCAAACTCCTACGCCGTGACGGAGAGCCCTGCGGCGTCGAGCGTGAACACAGAGAACCTCACGCAGGTGTCCTCGTCAGAAAATGGAGGATCAGGAAGACGAAAACCTGCACTTCCACTACATCGAACAGAGTTCCTGGTCTACGATTCGGGCTCGGATAGTTATGTCCAAACAGGGGGCAGTCGTTATTCGGCTTCATCTGGCGGCAGCAGTGAGAGGGTGGTGCATACGAGTTATTATGGTGGAGTGACAACCTCGCCAAGTTCTGTCACGGACAGGACGAGCACGCTGACTCTGACTGAGGCCACTAAGTCATCCAGCTGGGGCGAGAGCGCCTACCACGCTCATTACCAGACCTCAAGTAAGCCCTCCGCTCTTAAACACATTCATGCCTGTAGCCACCAAAAATCTTACAAAGTGACACCCAATTGTGCATATTTACATCATTAAATGTAACTATGATCTTGTATGAGTGAAACTTTTTAAATATTTCCTTGGACTCAACAAATAGAGAAAATCTCACAAAACACAACCGGGTGTCATTTTGCCAAATATCTGGTGTTTGGGAGTCAAAATGACTTCCTGACTCCCAGCTGGATAAGTCTGTCCATAACACACTTGCAAGGAGATCTTCAGACATGAAGCCTTCAAGGGGTCAAGTATCAGACAAGTATCAGACATATGTAGGATGGTAAACTAAGCTTGACTGGGCAAACGATATAACCTATTTATATAGGAGTTATTTTCTATTAAAAATAGCCTTAGCTAGCAGGGTTCATTGTGTCACCTTTGAAAAGATGAAAGTGCATGAAAAGTGCATAATAAAAGATTACCTTGGAAATATGTCAGTATTATGGAAATGATTTATTAGTTACCTTCTTATCATAAATCATACAGTGATTTGCTATTTATACCCCTACTTGAAATAATCACTCAAAATTTCTAATGATTAAATTAGTGGGAAAAATGGTTGAATAATAACATTTATGCCTTATTTCTTTTAGGTATCAGTCCTGACTGGTCTGCGGATAATACAACTAGGAGTCAGGCATGGAGAGGGGGGCTCGAAGAAGAGAGCACAGCAACCGCACTGGCATCGCCAGACGATGGATACAGAGAACCAGAGCACTCCCTATCTCACAAACAGGTATGGTTTAATAGCGAATGCAAACACTGCAGGATGGGGTTTGGGATAGATACCTCTAACAACCAAACGGTACAGTATTAGTACCAATGAAATGGTACAGTATCTTAACGGTACTTCATTACATTATAACCATACATATTGTGTTGTGAATAGTCATGTTTAGGATCCTTGTTAATCCCTAAAAAATGAATACTCCACAATGGTTAGCATTGTTAAGAGTATAAGGAATGAAATGGTATGATACACTATTTCTTAAAAAGATACCAGTACAAGTTACGGCACCTCTTAACAGTATCCAATCCTAGATGGGGTAGAGGTATTCACACAGTGTCTTTGCCATTATGCTACAGGCAGACATGGGTTAAGATATGTCCTGGCATGGATGGGTCAAGGAGATGCTTGACAGGTTCCTCTCTATGTGTGTTTTTCTGTGCAGGTTGAGGAAGGGCGGGCCCAGGACTCAGCGGCGTATGAAGTGAGCCCGGAGCAGTCTTCACATGGTCTGGAGGCGCTGAGGAGGAGGAGGAGGAGCTACAGCCATGACGAACACAGCGCACAGGTCAAGGACGAGCCCGGAGAAATAGCAGAAACAGACTCAGAAGGTAAGCACTGCTGCATAAAACTCCATAACAAATGAGAAGAAAAGTTGCACAGGACTCCACAGGCATGCATTGTAAAGTATTCAGATCACAGCAAGTCTAGCGACAGGAGGAGATGATTTATGTCTAATTCCTTTTTTTATTCTGACATGAGGCATATTATTTTCGGCTCTTACACCAAATCTTGGCATTTTTGTTCCATTATCTTGTGAGTTGTGAAACTGAGGTGGGCGTGTTATTGTTGCCAATGAAATCAAGCCTCGGGAAGGCTGAAAATCATACACCAAATGTCAGAAGTTTCTTCCTATAGCTTGTGAAATGGGGAACCTACTTCGGCCAAGTCAGATAAAAATAACTATGAAATAGAATATGCTACAAAGTGCAGTTGGTATTTTCTGGTATGTCAATAGAAAAACACTGATGTGCATTTAGCATTGTGGACGTCGTGCATGATTACCAAATATTTGGGCCGTCCAAATATGGTTATTTTACACATGGAACAAAAAATTCTCAACAACCATTGGATATGGCTTTTGGGAATGTTTTTCCTACATTGTTATTTCTCCCTGATAGTGGTATAATATTTTATTTATCCATTTTCTTTTTTCAGGTTTTACGGAGAGCCAGATAGTTGAAGATCTGTCGCCTGCGCGTGTAGAGCCGACCCTCGTCCAGGACTCAGCGGAGGGGCTACCCCCCACGGAGTCCAACCCCCACGTGTCCACCACCAACCCCCAGCACCCTGCCGAGGAACACCCCTCCGTGGTGCCCAGCGACAGCACCCCAAAGGACGGGGACGAGGGGTGCAAGTCTGCCTCTGAGATGACCCTGATGAAGTCGCCGGGAGATGGTCACGTGCGCCGCCAGACCACCATCCGCAGCCTGCCCCCGCTGGCTCCCATGTCGCACCTCAACAGCAGGCGCTTTGACAGCTGTAGCAGCACGTCCCCGCTGAGCCCCCACATCCGCCGCGCCCACAGGCGGCGCTACAGCGAGATGAGCACGGGATCCGAGATCTCCCTCCCCTCAACCTCCCCCCTCACGTCACCGGGAAACGACATCCATATCAACCTCTCTGCCGGATCCAACTGCGAGCACGACAACCGCTCCTACATCTGCAACACGTGTGAAATCATCTTCCTCGACCACGTCATGTACACAATACACATGGGCTGCCACGGTTTCCGCAACCCGCTCGAGTGTAATATCTGCGGCTTCGTTTGCCGGGATAAGTACGAGTTCTCTTCCCACATTGCGAGAGGCGAGCATGGGCCGTCCTCCCCATCTTGACCCTACATGACCTTTGCTAGCTTTTAACCCCTTCCTGCTTAATCCTTGGCTAATTTGTCCAATACAAAAATATGCAAAAATTCTGAAAACTTTTGAAACCCTGGCACATGGGTACTCATATGAGAATACTAAGCGAGAGCTGTCAATGAATACCAACATAACAGGGTTTAGATGGTTTTCAAAAATCTTTGCATGCTTGTGCTTTGGACAAAAGTAGCCCCAGCATTGGATGGGTTAAGGGTTACTACCAGTGGGGTTGGACAGACAACAGTTAGAGGGAGGGTATACAGAATTGGGGATGGGCACTGGGCAGTCTGAATTAGGTGGAAGGGGATGCCAAATTTCGTCTGTGACTTAGCGATGTTTTTTGCTGGTCACTCCGGTTTCCTTCACCACTTACAACTGGCTAAAAAAAACTTGGCCGCAACAAGGCTGAAAAAGTGATGCAAAACAAAATTCCAAAACCAAATATATCTTTTGAGCCATTCATTCCTGGAGTTCTCTCTTGATAGTGTCATCGAGTTTGACTTGAGATGTAAGCTATAATTCACAAAATATTTGAAAGAGAATTGTAGGTTGAGTAATGATGAACTTTTCACCTTCAATTTTTTTTCCAAAATCTCCTTTTGTCAGATGGTCATCACCTAAATCATTAGGCTATTATGGCATAAAAGGGTTGACTTACTATTTATGGTAAGTTTAAGCCAGTAAGAACTGGAACATACTTAAGTATTTTAACCCAATATACATTTAAAAGATATATATATTTTAACCCATACATGCGTGTAGCAGCCAACTTCGTCTGACATTTTTGGTAATATCTCTCTAACAAAAGGAATATTTGCTAAATATTTCAATCATTCATCAGACCTCTATCTAGAATTTCTGTGAATAGTCTCTGAATTTAAGCTTCATTCCCAAAATATTTTCAGAATATTGCAGTTCCATATGACTAGTAGATCTACAGGCATGAATGGGTTAAAGTGTTGAAGGTTCGATTAGCCATGTTGGGCAAGTCAGGGAAAATTTCTGCTTGCCCAGCAGTCATTTTTACTTGCCATGGCAAGCAGGCATGTTGTCCCATTGGTTATATTCTTTGACCTACCTCTGTAAGGACTTTAATGATGTATATTTTCTATTTTAATAATATTATCATTATGATTGCTCTTGATCTGTCAAACATAGGCTTGTGTCTGTCAAGGCTTGAGTTGATTCACTTTCTATTTTTATACATGGCCCATTATTCAACTGCAAATATTTTATGAACATTAATCTGTGTCCACTTTTTGCTGAGTTGTATTGTGTATTTACATGCTTTGAAGATTCTGGGATAATTGTATTGAATGTGTTTGTGTTCATGGTGCGTGCTTTCTATTTCCCTCAATAGGTGGCACCAGTGATAAGTAGCTTCCAGCTGTCTTAATTTGATTCAGCACCCGTGTCCATAGGTTATTGTATTCCTAGATCTGTTAAGGGGGAAATCCAGTTGGGGGCGCTGTTTGCTGTCCTCGGTTGGCCCTGAAGTATGGATATCAAAACAAAAGTTGTTATCACTGGCCTTGAATCTCGTCCAAGGGACTTTCTATTGGCGTGCGGTTTAGAAAAGAACAGGCTGGACGGTCATGGATGATATCTGTTTCTTGATCAACTCAACCCAGAGTCGGCGTGAAACACAATCACCCTTTTTGCCTAAAAGGGGTTGAACTGTCAGAAACATTGATTTTTAGAGATAGTGTCCATTTACTATTTCATCCTAAATTAGGGACGTGTTGCAATCCATCGAAAGTCTAGTGAGTAAAAGCTATTGCACATCTGTATCACATACCGGCTCAGATCCTCGGGGCTGGGGGGCATATGGTTCTTCCTCGTAAAATGGTCCCAAACGACCTGACTGTCAGCTTTGACCATGCAGATTCCTTTGAGGTAGATCATTTTGACTCAGCTTTCAGATATTCAAGTTCTTAAAAAATGACCCAGGTATTGAGTAGGATTCTACCTTAATCAGTAGTTTTCAAGGAAAGCAATGATAAACTGACATAATGGTATATGTATAACTATATGTTTATATGCATATATATATACTAGTATATATATATATATATATATATATATATATATATATATATATATATATATACTAGTATATCTATATATATATATATATATATATATATATATATATATATATATATATATATATATATATATGTATATATATATATATATATATATATATATATATATATATATATATATATATATATATATATATATATATATATATACACACACATACCTACATACATACACACATAAGTACATACTATGGTTGTAGGTGTTCTCATCATTTGTATATTGCTATACATGCATAAAAGTCCTTTTCGTTATGAAGGTGTAGATATTGTTGACGCTCCCATGGAACAAAAGTGTATATACTCAGAGCTTGGTAGACAATACCAGGGTAATATTCTATTGGAAGGAATAGTATTTGTATTCCGTCAAAATCTAAGGAAAGTTTTTACTGTGAACACACAGGTTTTGTATACAGCAGGACTAAATGAAATATGACTGTGTATCTGCAGCTGGTATATAATTCTATATCTCAAGTGTTTTTTTATAATAAATGGTGTATTTACTTATTTTATTTACTGATTTATCACAGAAGTAACCATATGTTATTACTTGAGAGATAACATTGCTACTTTTAAGTTAGAAATTTACTTGTTTATATTGTATGAATAATTTTAACAGATTATGAAGAATTGATTTCAATCAAATGTTATTTACAAAAAGAATTACACTTGCAATAACTTGCGCAATTCTCACCTACGGTGAAAGGTACATCATTTTCCCAACCAGTCACATGTTGCTTCACCTAACCAGTGATTGCTTACTAAGCCATTCATGTCTCTAGTGCTCAAAATGCTCAGAATAATGCTGATATTCAGGGTCTTTGCCAGGACTTTGAAATGCCTGTTTAAAACAGCAATCACAAAGTTTCTGCTGATTTAGCCACTCAGCCACTTCAAATCCTTGTTCCAACAAGATTATTTAGCCTATTGTTTCAAAAAGGGAAATTTACACTTCGACTATGTCTTTGAAGATGATTTGTTAGGAAAGGATATTGTTATTACCTATAAATTCATAATTGGAAATTCATGGTAGATAATATTGCCTGTCTGACAAGAAGTTCACCAGGAAACTGATGGTCCTAAAGACAGGCTTGACAGGTCCTGGCTAAGTTCCTGATTTGATAGCTTTCTAATATAGTAATTCAAAAAGTTGAAGGAGAAATTTTATTCAGAGCAACTCTTGTTGGAAATTCTAATTTGAATTTATGCCTGATTCCAAAATCACTTTCAAAAGTATTATTGATGAGGCCATAGCCATATTATATTCAGCTGGGTTTCTTGGTGTTATTAAGACACCTGAAACTATGAAAATCACACCAAAGGGCACCCAAGTATTTTGGTAAGCATTTCCTGATCAATATGAAGCTACTAATTTACATTTTGTACTGTAATATATGTACTCCCAAGATATTATGCATTTTCAGAAATACGTAAATGTACCCTTGGTGTTGGATATCAACTGATAGGTTATTCTAAGAAGAGTGATTCTCATTTTGGAAGTGCCATCTCTTTGGGAGACAATATGCAACAATAATAATAATAATAATAATAATAATAATAATAATGATAATAATAACAGTAATAATAATTACAATGATAATAATAAGGATTGTAACAATTAAGAAGGAGAGGAATGGTATTATAATAATGGTGTTGGTATATTAAATAAATAAGCCTTTCTTGAACTCCTCTATCTCATGTTTTTTCGTAGACTGGACAAAAGCCTCTGTCCCAAATTATCCCTCTCTACTTCAACGAGTTACATGTAACTCAGATTTAAGGTAGGTTGGACACTTATTCTTGATATCCATTCATCCCATAACAATTTGGCATCAAACATTTGTATGCAAAATTTGGTCATGGCGTGCATTATCATATGGGGACAGGAGGCTATAGTGGAGGAGGAGTCAAAGTTGAGGACACGCTGACATACCCTGAGAAATTATTCCACATGTTTCTTTTCTAATCTATAAACAGTATTATTTGAAGAAAAAATCATGACTTCAATACAAAGTTCATTCACTATTATCCTTTGTAATCAAGATTTTGGTATATGTATCAGATCCTGTGTCCGCTGGTGCGTGGTCTGGATGGGTTAATTAAAGTAGAATTGAGTATTTGCTTTGAGAAGGTCTAGATAGCTGGTTGGCTAAGGCCCTAATTTTTGGGTGTTTTATGATATGGGTGTGGGTGTCTAACTGAAGCCTAACACCCTTCTAGCCTAGGGAAAGCCTTGACTAGCTCTGTCTATGAGTGTTAGTGCGTGTTGGGGTATCCGATGATGTCCAGACACCTTGAAGGCTAAGGCTCAGATTATGTGTGCTTTTAGGGTGTTTGTGTTCAACTGATGCTCAAACGCCCTGCTAGCTAAGGCATGGGTGTCATACTAGTGCCCAGACACCCTGATGGCATAGGCCCTGATTATGGGTGATTATAAAGGTATGGGTGTCATACTAGTGCCCAGACACCCTGATGGCATAGGCCCTGATTATGGGTGATTATAAAGGTATGGGTGTCATACTAGTGCCCAGACATCCTATTGGCATAGGCCCTGATTATGGGTGATTATAAAGGTATGGGTGTCATACCTATTGGCATAGGCCCTGATTATGGGCATTTTATAAAGGTTAGGATGCTCGACCAATGCCCAGTCACCCTGCTGGTTTAGGTATTGGAGTAATAGGCTTTTCTGTATAAACAGAAAGGTAGAAGATTGTTGTAAATATATACATGTATATATATTGGCATTGTTGAGAGGCTAGGTGAACATAGTGGGATGTGAAGGGAGTGTTTTGAGTGATGTTTTGTACAGGATGTGTATAGTATTTTGATATTGTATGTATGGTATATTTGTACAATAATAAAAGAAAAGAAGTGGACAATGTTGATTTCTTATTTGTGCTCCATATACCATGTACACATAATACCAGAGAATATCATATGCCGGCAGATCTTGCCTCAACATAGTATGAATTATGTCAATGATATCAAAGTCAGAAAGTTATACAAATAATCATGATAAATGAAAGTAGATCCTAACTTATCAGTATACCAAGGTCATTGATAACCATATCGCCACCTAAACATGATAAATAATACTATCTTAGTTTTACAGTTTTAAGTATAATTTGACCTATTCATGGCTATGGTTCCTATCAAATGTCATGTTGAAATTTGATACTCGTGAAGAAATCTTTGAAATAAAACGCAATTTAATATGATTTTTTGAAGAAAATAATTCAAATTAATGCACATTAACATGTAGCCATGTGAGATATTTTTGGAAAGATGACTTGAGGTGTGATGTTACTAAAAACATCCAAAAATGAAAAAATCCCTGAACACTCAAAATATGATAGTTAAAAATGATAGATCTATCGGAGACATTTATCCCTCAATATTAACCGGTTTATTGAAGCATGCTCATAGTCTGACATATATGTAAAGATTTTGATAACAAAGCAATAGTTTGATAAATATTTCATTGAAAGTTACTGTTCTTGTTGGGTTTAATGATCCCTCTTCATTTCTTTTTTTCAAATTTTAATAGAATAAGTGAGTTTTGTTTACGCTCCAGATGTGAATGGGTTAAGAAATGGCAGGTAAGGAAGGTGAATCAGGTAGGTAAGGACCTAAAAGTGGTTGTCAGGTGATTATATTTTCAAGCAGTGTAGGCCTGAACAAAGAAATGGATGGCTCTCTGGTATAGTAGCCTTTGAGACTAACATTGTTATTTCCTTCGCGTAGTGTGGAAAACCACGGTTCTTGACAAGGATATTTAGTTGGTCTAAATGCCACCAGGGGTGTCATGATCTTATAGATAGGCACAGAGACCTCACATTAGACAAACTACGGGGTGGATATTCTAGGGGGGGGGGGCGGCTGGGCCTAACCTTTTTAGGAAAGAAAGATCTGGCCCTGAAAACCTAAAAAAATATGCTAGGCCTGAAAGGTAAAAAAAAAATGGCCTTAAAAATTGAGAATTCCAGGCTCAAATAACACTGATAGTGTCAATTAGAGTCCTAACAAATACATACAGTCTCATTTGTATATTAATAAATGTCAACCCATTAATCAATTGATGATTGCACACCCAATTATAGTATCATTTACTTATAATGAATATATAAATTGGAGGAATTAATAATTCCACTCAGCTTATCTGCCTTTAGCTAGGTTTTAAAACAAGCAGAACCAAATGTCTTCATGATTCTATTTTTTCTATTATCTGGACTGATGGGAATTAAACTAAGGATTTTTTCTAATCAGAGAAAATCCTCAGAATTTAGATGGAAGAGTTTTTTTATAAATTGTAAGGGCAGTTTGGTTCACTAAAAAGATTTAGTTAACAGAGAAGAATTTTAAAGTTAACTTCTTTAAATTTTCATATTCACATGACACTGTAATTCTATACTGGGGATTTCTACACTTCAGTCTTGTTTGGAAAACATTTCAATAGACGTACTTTTCTATTGTTACACCTGCTAAAATTATTACTGAGATTCATTCATACCCTTTTGGCCATTTCATGATTTGGCCACACATAAATAAAATCAATCTGTAGATCAAGCTGCTGTTCATAAGTGCTCCTATGCAACCCCTATTCACTTTCCAACACCTAATGAATCGAAGGATCCTACCATTTTGAGCTGTCACTGGGGATGTTGAGGGGAAGGAGGCTAGGATTTACTTTACAAACGATCGTTACGATGAATATGTGTGATGTTGCATACAAGTAAGGGTAAAGTAAAACACCTTGACAATACTTCACTTTTCACATAAGAAATATGTATTGCCGGTATACATGTTTAACAATGAGATTAGCCTGATGGGATGCAGGAAATGTTAAATGCGAACCTTTAAAAATGCTTGAACATCAATGAATCAACATGGATGACATGAATGAATGAACAGATGCATGTTGAATCTTAATAGCACACGTTTTGCTATCAACGACTGAACGAGCTCCTCCTGTATTCATAAGGCACTTCACTCTGAAAATCTGCATATATGATTCCAGAATTCACAAATCCGTAGTTTTCCCTTTTCTGCAATGTTTCACTATCCATAGTATGTCAAAATACTAGTTCTCCTGAATTGGTCCACCATGTTGCCTCACTTGGCCTGTAGGTCCTCGGGCTGTTGTTAAGTAATCATATACACTAAAGTAATTCCATTGTGCAAAGAGTTCAAAGGTCATATGGCGACTAAACAGAAACCCCAAACCTGAAGCCCTTCTCTTCACAAATAGTGTCAGGTGGTCGTTCAGCTGCAGAAAGACCATAGCCAGCCGTCCACAACGCCGCACATTTATATAGCCACCAGGCCAAATCCCTTACTGGAAGCCAGCAGAGACTCGAACCTCTGAATTCACGCTTGGGAGCCAGGCATCGTAACCACTAGGCCATGAGCTGCTAGTGGCTCATTTGGCCAACACAAAATGATGCAAAAAAACCTGAGAGTACTTAGCGAGAGCTATCCAATGAATATCAACATGACAGGGTTTTGGTAGTTTTCAAAAATCTTTGTGTTCTTGTGCTTTGGCGAAAGTAGCCTCCGCATTGGAAGGGTTTATTCAAATTAGCTGGTCAGCTTCATGAGGACCAACTATTTTGGTGGTATCTTTACATTGGAATTTTAGGATCTGTAAATTAAAGCCCATCTTACAACTTTATAAATATGTTGCCAATTTTCATTCCTTTATTCCTAGAATATTGAAAATGTATTAAACAGATAGGGGCAAAACCTTATCAAAGGGTGCTATGCATGATTGGGATAGGTTTACAAAATTATTGTGTCAAAATGCAGATAATGCAATTCAAAACAAGAAAAAGAACAAGATGATATCGTAAAGTTAGTTTTTAGTTTGTAAATATTGCTTTAGAATTGCGAATAAAGATTATCTTTTTACAATAAATGTTGACTATAATTTGTAAGATAAGTGGAGCTTTGTACTCTCCTGAGTTCGTATAGATATCAACCCATACACATTCAAATCAATAAGTTTATAAAACTATTTGCATAGGTTTTATCAATTAAGATATATGTTACACAGACAGTCAGTTTCACCGATAGCTGAGCGTTTTATCATCAAGAACAGGAACTTGAAACATAAAAGAAAAACAAGAAATTGATGATATATATATATAAATATATATATATATATATATATATATATATATATATATATATATATATATATATATATATATATATATATATATATATATATATATATATATATATATATATATATATATTATTACTATTATTATTATTCGCTGTACACGAATTAAATTCATCCATTTGCAGTAACACGCTGCCTTGCACACATGCTATTTGCCTTCATTCAGTCTGCTTATTTACACATAAAGCTATTTATGTATATACATTAGCGCTCTTTCAATGCATAAAGTATAATATGCAGGTTAGCGTCATCAATACCAGGGAAGAGAATGAAACATCTCCCTAACTGCAATCAAATGACAGGAAAAAACTGGAAGTAGAACTTATCTGACTCAAAAACTTTTAACTAATCTTATCCTTCACAACATTCAATGGAATTTATAAGTACTAATGTTAACCTTTATTAAGTTTATGCCTACCAAAGAAATGTATGTCTTTTTGTGGATAAAATCAAATCAACCTCCTTTCTAATGATGGATTTAACATTAGAATATTCTTCAATTAGCAATAATTCTAACCAAAATACTACTTTTTTAGTTATCTTATATTTTCTTTTTTTCTTAATGTATTTATGTATTTTCTCCTTCCTCATCTCCCTCTGTGCATGCTTAATAGTGTTCTTTCATTCCTGAAGAAAAAGGAAACATTTATCAAAACAAGACCCCTTTGACAACACTGCCATCAATTCCTGTACTTTTGACATAAATCTTAATGAATGTTAATCTACAGATGGAAATAACATTTTTGGCAGTTCATAGCCGAATGGATGTAAAACTTTTCAACATACAGCCCACTACAAGTCCATTCATCCTCGTAGGCTGTAGAAGCCTAAACAGTTTGACTTATACAAATACAATTATTACTTTTTTACTGTTTAGAGATTCCTCTCGATCTCTAAATAAAGTAGACTTTTAATTAGCCTCCTTGTCATCCTCCTCATCATTACTACCAGATGCTGAGAGCCTTTCTTCCACTCCATCGCTAACATCATCCCTGTTCTACCCCAACAACTCAGCTTTCTGTAAAACACATACACATGCACACCTTGAATTACAACATCTAAGGGGAAATCAAATCATGGCTGGGGGTCTCTTTCACCTTGGATGAAGAAAAGAATGGATATGTAGCGAGAGACCAATTACTATATGCCCTATAGTTACATGCTGGACTCATGCCAGGAGTATCAGATAAGTCAGCAGCACGAGGTCACGTGAGAGCAAGGACCAATCAGAGCTCTCGCATTGATCACATTACAGAGAAACCTTATCTCCACCACCAGCTGGGGGTGCCTATTAGCGGCTATTAATTGACACTGGTTGAGGCTAGCATGTTCAGGTTGACCGGCTGGTTTCGAATCCACTTGTGTTTGGTCATCTAAGCTTTCACAAGTGACTTCTTGACCAATTATACATAGCAATTATTCTGTAATTAGGGATGGCGACTATACAGGAGTATAGACAGGTGATATGGGTAAGTATCATCAATGATAGGTAAGTTATATATATTGTAGTTTATACGTATTTCTTGATCTGTCTGGAGGACTTCTAGTGCCATTCATGACTTGGCCACGACTTGTCATGATTGGTGCTAGATATTGTACATTCTGACGTCATCATATTCAGTGTATTCACTGAATGTGTGAAAGAAAAAGGTCCGGAAAATTATTTATAGATTCATTTAAAGAGATTTTCGTTCAGTTTCCGCCATTTTATTATCTTTCGCGCATTTTCTATAACCTATTAAGACAAATTCTAAGGCTAGTATATTACGCACTTAGCGAGAAGTGCATTCTAAGTGTGTTTTAAGAACAATAAACAGTTTAGATTTTTTTTGTGCAGTGCAAAAGTCTAAAAAAATCTTAGTTGCATAGTTTTTGACCTAGGTTTCTTTGTGCAGTCGGCCCCTGGACTCATGAACATCTAACTCGCATATCCTTATCAACACCGAATTCATACATGCTCCTATCTTAGTTCCTTTTTCGAAATTTTGCCTCTTTTCTCTTAATCTCTCAAGCTTGGTTCTCTTTCTAGTCATCTTCGTATTCTCCCGCCATTTTGGTGCTCCTTGCATTTCTTGGAATAAAGGTGCAACTGAAAAGCATGCCATGCAATAGTCTGCCCACTGACAGCTGATTGGGAAGATAACAGTCCATAAGCAAACTGTATTTAGTCATTGCTAATTGGCTGTTTAATGGGGAAACCTCTCATTACAAGTGATTTCTAAAGCCTTAGATGTCCAAACACAAGTGGATTCGAAACCAGCCGGTCAACCTGAAAATGCTAGCCTCAACAAGCGTCAACTAATAGCCACTAATAGGCGAGAAATTGGTGCTCTGGGCACCCCCAGCTGGTGGTGGAGATAAGGTTTCTCAGTAATGTAATAGATGCGAGAGCCCTGATTGGTCCTTGTCCCCACGTTGACTCGCGCTGATGGCTTATCTGGTACTCCTGGCAATATACCAGCACTTAACTATAGGGCATATAGTAATTGGTCTCTCGCTACATATCTATTATTTTCCACGTCCAAGCTAAAACTGACACTTTGAACAATCTTTGAATCAGCAGATTCCAGATCATGTTGCATTTCCTCGCCTGACGACTTTGATTCAGTATTCTATCAATGCAATGTCCTCTTTCTCTTCCTTCTAATTTCTTGAACTTCCTCGCAACGTGATTGTGTATTGAGACCACGCTGTACTCCAGCACCACCTGAACTGCCCAGTGGTCAGTCTGATTGGACAACTGCAAGCCTCATGACATCATATCCCTTTGTTAAGACAAAACCTAGACATCCCGTTTATATTTGCAAAACTATATGGTTTTTGGAGTTCTTGGTTGATTTCAAGTCCCCATATGCTTTACACAAGCATAGGGGATTTCTGTCTTAAACCCTGAAGTAAAGATAAGTACTCCAATAGTTTACTCTCTGGTAAAAGCTTAGATGGATAGACAGAATTATCGGCGTACGTGATAAAAGCCAAGGCTGGGCAAAGTGTACTCATTTTCAACAAAAGTTTCGAAAGAAACGCTTATACAAAATCGATTGGAGTAAGAATTAGAGAAAATGGGATACACTTCCCTTTGCATTGCTCTTTCCTCTACATAAATTGTAAAATTTAAAGGTCCCCTATCTCCTATCTATTACCTACCGGGGTATGGTATTGTGGATAGGAATTCCGTCCGAAAACATTAAGCATTTTGTGTTTTTTCTTTTAGATTTTCATCCCAAATAACTTGTAACGCCCTGCTTGGAGGTTTCTTTTGCTATGCTTAGTATCATGTTCATGTTCCTCATCATGTTTGTGGACTGAATAAAAATGATTTAAACTTAAAATGTTCCTCATCGGAACTTTTAGGTAATTTAGAATTTGACTTGTATACGCTGAATTTTCAAAAGAATCAGGGCAGAGGAAATGCGAGTCAAGGAAATTAACCGCATAAGCTACCAATGTCGCTATTTCTGCCTTATGATTAGTATCAGATTCTAGGGCAGGGCAGTAGACTGCAAATAAGGAGGTATGAAGCTTGCATATTCTTAATGGGCCTTCCTTGTCTAGTCAGTGATGAGTCCTGCCTGCCTATGACGATTAAGGAAAGTCTGATTTACAAATCTAAACATTGCCTGTCCAGGTATGGCTTTTTGACAGGCAGTTTCTTGAAAAGCACCTTTTCAGACAGGCAAAACATTCCATGAAGAAATTTCTCAATCATGAATTTCTTAGGGTAGTAACCATTTATTTCCTTACAAACCATGAGTGAAAAAAATCCTTAAGTATGTGATGGAGTGTTGCAATGGGTTCCAGTTAACATTTTATCTAAACTTTTTCTTTCTGAAATATGCTTTGTGTACATTCCAAAAATAAATGGGTAGAGGTTTTGGCCTCAGCCAGCAAGCGACGAGATTTCCTGTTTTTTATGTATTTTTGTATGCTTTTGTACGCAAGTGCAGCCAATAAAGCATACTCATACCCTGTCAGTCCTGTGTTTGATATGACCTTAGCTGGCTCTGTTGGTTATTTCGGGAAACCATATAGTATCTGACATCCATATGGCAGGAATATGACGATTAAGGAAAGTCTGGTTTACAATCTAAACATTACCTTGTCCCTGGTGACCAGGATTGGAAGTACACCTAATACCGTGTGAGGAAAAGCCCCATAGGAAACCACCGGTATCTTCTAATATAGGCTGGGTGAATATTGTCAGGGATGCCGTTGGATGATGCTTTCTAAAGCATTGGGATCCAGCATCAGACTTGATCAGATCCGATCGGAGTTGCTCGTTGTCAGAGATATACACGAATCGAACAGTGTCATCCATAGTTGAGATCTTCTGAGGTAGTCACAGTGCCAATTAGATACAAAGCGGACTCATAATCTAGAATTATAATTACTTATACCTCGCTTAACTCTCTTAGCCATAATCAAATAAACACATATCATTACGTGGGTTCCTAGCATATCTGATACTGCATACCAGTCACGGGGCCACAACACAAAATATGTTTATGGAACGTTTGTATCTTTAAAAAGAGAATGCATACCTTCGCTAAGACCTGGGAGTAGGGAATGTATCTCTCTGCTAAGACACAGTTATTACTGATGTGTTCCTTGCATCATGATGTTTGATTGTATAAAGCATGTTACAGGGACTCAACATAAACACGCCTTTACGAAACGTGTATATTTAAAAGGACAATGCAGACCCGTATCTTCTTAAAGGAGATATTGTCACGAGTTCGTGGCATATGTGATCTTAGATGACCAAACACATCCAAGGTGTGATATGTCAGTGAAGTTGCGGATGAAGGTGACTGAAGGGGTTCAACTCACTCTTCATTACCATTCAAAACATTGATTTTAACTAATTGTCAATTCCTTAAAATAAGCTAAAAAGCAATGGGATATAAATACCTTAGATGAGCAACCACTCTATATTGATCCAAAATAAATACCAAACTGTTAAAACCAACTTCAGTTCCGAGTCCATGCAGAACGAACCACTTCACAGAAATCCCTAATCCGGCCCTGTAGTCATGTTGCAGGGCCACGACAAAGACACATACTTATGGAACGTGTATATTCATAAGACCATGCAAAGAACCGAAGAGTCAGCAGTCGTCTTCTGCCAGTGCCTGTCTCAACACTTGAGTGGAGACAGATTTATACTAAAAAGGGATATAAAAAGAATAAAATACGAAAATGAGCTTGGAATATAAAAGAATGGACCATACTCCACACTTAAATATCATTATCCCTCCGCGGAATAGTCTTGCACTGCAGAGAGAGGAATGTGGTCTGTATCACACTTTTTCACAGATCTCTCTTCTTTGTGGGCATGCACGTGATACGCATTTCTTTTGGCACGTAAAGCAGGTGCAGGTGTGGTCTTCCTGAAAAATACTGTGTTAGCATGTGTATTGCATAGCTACTACTACTACTACTACTACTACTTAGTACTATTACTACCTAGTATTACTTACTACTACTATCTAGTACTATTACTACCTAGTATTACTTACTAAGTTACTACTACTTAGTATTAGTAGTAGCAGTAGTAGTAGTAGTAGTAGTAGTAGTAGTAGTAGTAGTAGTAGTAGCAGTAGTAGTAGTAGTAGTAGTAGTAGTAGTAGTAGTAGTAGTAGTAGAAGTAGTAGTACTGCTGCTGCTGCTGCAACAACAACAACAACAACAACTACTACTACTCCCACCACTAGTTAGTACTATTTAGTTGGAAGTCTCTGCTACTACCACTGCTACTGCTACTGCGGCTGCTGCTACAACAACAACAACTACATGTACTACTACTACTACCAGGAAGTGTCTATTTAGTTGGAAGTCTCTGCTACTACTACTACTGCTACTAGTCTACTACTACTACTACTACTACTACTACTACTACTACTACTACTGCTGCTGCTGCTGACTGCTACAACAACAACAACAACAGCTACTACTACTACTACTACTACTACTACTACTACAGTTGAA
Organism: Maea johnstoni; assembly: GCA_963942565.1. Lineage (NCBI taxonomy): Eukaryota > Metazoa > Annelida > Polychaeta > Spionida > Magelonidae > Maea > Maea johnstoni. The sequence goes on from OZ012699.1 coordinate 10,921,479, forward strand.
TATTCCGTTTGATTTGAAGGACTTATCGCCACGGGCCGAATCTTGATTAGTAATCAACTGAATCCTAATGAAATAATTAATCGCAATTACCACACCACCTTAACTCTACTTTGCCGCTCCTGCACAGTCAATCAATTATCGCGGCCGATTAGAAATACTAACCCTATTAGGAATATCGTAAAAGAACACTTGCCGTAGATGAAAAACATTCTAAATTTAAGTTAAACGGTTAATTTGTATGATGCTATCGTCACCTGCACAACTAATTTACATTTTTTTCCAACATCCAAGCACCGATTTCACACTACCCATTTTACGAATATATGAATGGTTATTTTGATAAGCACGATTTAAGAAAAAAGGCCTCTATTATCAACACTCATAAAGCGCATCAATTTTGCCCTGTTTAAACAAGATCAGTGATCCGTGCAGATCCAAACCCTCCCTCTTAAAGAGTGAAGCGAAAGAACGGTCCCCGATCATTTGATAAGATTAACGCTGTTCCGTGTACCCTCCCTCCGAACAATAATGTGTCAAACTTTTCAATCATTTTGCTGAAATCATTAAGTCATCTATCACCGCTGTATGTGACTTATTACATAGAAAGATAATTTTAGTTATTTATCAACTTTCGGGATAGGCAATGTTTCCAATTTAGCGCACAGCAGAACGGGGTGAACCAAGTTCATTTCATCGGAGGGAGTGTGAAGGAACAGCCAATTGACTCGCTGGTCACACGTTTCTGATTGTGATCCAGGAACGTTACATTTTCTACGGATATTTTGGACTAATACCTCTTCAGCCACCCATTCATTTGATCTCAGCTAGTAAGGTAGGTACTCTACTCGATAGATGCTGGGTATCAGAGCCCAAGTCGGCGTCATAGTGGTAAATTTCGCCTACGAAACAAAACTCCTTTGTTGGCGATCGTAACGCCTGTTGTAAAAGATGTGTACATTTGCAAGCAAGGCGTTCTGTCTCGAGGGTTGGCTTTCCTCTCAGTCTTAGTGGCTGTATTACCTCGGTCAGGACCGCCGTACCCCATCCATAAACCCTATACCCTCCTCAGAACTCCTCGATCACTCGAGAGTTCGACCCGATCGGAATGGTGAGGTTTCAGTAGCTCTGATGGCATCCTAAATATGCCTTATTGATTGAGGGGTTTTCTCTCTCTCTAATCAGGTGTTCGGCGACCCAGCCACTGTACGCTAATTGATTGGGATTAGTCCCTTACTTGAAAGGATTTCTTGGGCACTCAGTGCCACCCGTTTTGGTGCTGATCTTTCACCGGATACCCTGATCGATACCCATGTTTGTTTTATTGCAGGGTGTTTGAGTATGAGCACGTTGTCTGACAGGGCAGGGACCGCTGCGGGTACCAGTAGTGGTCGTGGTCGGGGGCGGCGGGCACGTACCAACGACAACGACGACCAGCCGGGGTCAAGCACACCCGTGGTAGTACCCAAACCCTCACCCACCACCAAGCATACCAAAAATATGTCCACAAGTCTTAAGAGGTGAGTTAGTTTAACATCAAATCCGGAAAACAACCAGAGACAAACGGGAACATGTATATCGTATGTATCCAGTGCTGTACTCCAGTGCTTAGCTCATTTGCATATAAGGTTTGTCTTAATATCATTCAATAATGGTTGGACAAAACAAAACAATCTATTCATATTTTTCATATTTAGTATCTCAACTCTTTCTATTCCAAGTTTAGTTTCAATGCTGTGCGTAGGTGTAAAGATATCTCAAATTGAATATTCAGAGGTCGTTCTGAAGAGGTTCGGCCATGTTGTTGTGTCTAGGTTTGGTATACAGGTTCCAGGGCATGAATAGACTGGAGGTTGTACAAGCTCTAAATAACACCTGTTTCGTTGATGGCTTTTGTAGGATTCAGAAGGAATTGGCTGATATTACCCTAGACCCTCCTCCAAATTGCAGGTGAGTCACCTTAATTCTCTGTTCTCTTTATTATTATAAAATATTGTTTTCTTACAGCTGTTATAAATATTTCTAATGGGGAACAGGAATTAGTCAGTTTTAAGACCAGTGTTCAACTTAATATATATATATATATATAATATATATATATATATATATATATATATATATATATATATATATTATATATATATATATATATATATATATATATATATATATATATATATATATATATATATATATATATATATATATACATATCAAGAAGGAAGGGTTGATTCCCTATTAAGATAGCAATAACTGAAAAACTTCTTTTCTAATTCTTTATCCTCTGTCGCTCAATAATAGGAAGAAATAACGTTGACAAGTTTTATATTCTTTTTATGTCATCATTCATGCAATCAGGGTTGTCTGCATTTGCCAAAAAAGCGCTCCTTACATGTCTGAGCCACCCTTTTAAATGGGTGTTGAAGCTTGTTTAATATATACACAGAAATGCCCAAAGAAGAACTTAGAAAATCTGAGCTTACCCTCCAGTATTCAGGAGGTCAGCTCTGATAGCCAAGTAGTCTAAGGTGTTGGCATTGACTGCTCGCTGTCTCCCACTGCTTTGTTGTTTTTATATAGACTAGATCTGTGATTTCCTATGTGAGAGTAGTTAACTTTAACTTTAACCTTCCAATGCTAAGGCTACTTTCGTCCAAAGCACACCGATGCAAAGATATTTGAAAACCATCCAAACCCTGTCATGTTGGTACTCATTAGAAAGCTCTCACTGAGTACTCTCAGATGAGTTCCCATTTGCCAGGGTTTCAGTTATTTTTCAGCATCATTTTCTATTGGCCAAATTAGCCACCAGCAGCATAAGGGTTAAGGGCACTATGCTGCCTGATAATCATATAATCTAACCCTGACATGCCTAGAGTTCCCTGTATTTAGTCTTCTAAAATATGATCTCTTCAGGGCCTTAGCCAGGACCTGTACAGGTAGGGCTTTTTGACAGGCAGTTTCTTGAAAAGCACCTTTTCAGACAGGCAAGAAGTTCTATGAAGAAATTTCAGTTATGATATTTTTAGGGTAAAACCTAGAGCTGCACTCACGAATGGAGATCAACTCATGAGCTCACCACCCGTTTGACTCGTGAGCTCATGAGCTCACGTACGTTCCAATTTTCCAAAGAAATACTTATTTTTCCGGCCCAACTATTAAAAAATAAATATCTATTGGCGGAGATTTATCAACATTGCCATGTTAATTTAATTTTAAAACGTGCTGACGAGGTACAAAGGTCAGTATAACACTCAACACCACTTGAATGTATACATTGGAGATTGTGAAGAAGACATGACAGCGATAAGCAGTTTTGTATGTTAATAATGTGTGTTAGGTGCTCTGTATTACGATTGTGTTCCCAACATAGACGAGCTCACGATTTGAATATTTCAGCTCGAGCTCGGCGAGTTTGCCTCAGGGCTCGAGCCACTCGAGTTCGTGAGTGGTGAGTGCAGCTCTAGTAAAACCATTTTTTTTCTTTTGCAAACCAGGAGTACAGAAGAAAGATTATTCCTGAAATATTTGATGGAGAGTTGTGTTCCAGTTAACATTTTACCGCAACTTCTTTTTTTTCTGAAATATGCTTGATTTTTAGACATTCCAAAAATATCCATGATGTCTTTGTAAGGGTAGAGGTTATGGCCTCAGCCAGCAGGCAGATAGATTTCCTGTCAGTTCTGAGTTTCTACCTTGTTGTGTAATATGACCTTAGCTGGCTCAGAGTTAGATATATTTAGGACCAGGTCCCCAGGGACTTCGATAGGTCCCGTCCCGCCTGTCTTTTAGACAGTTTCTTTCAAACAGGCAATACAATCTTGGAAGAATTTTCAAATACAAATTTTATTTTGGTTATAACCAAATGTTTTCCTTACAAACTGACTCCTAGGATGGGGCTGAAGTGTATATTGCCCTTTTTAACACACTAAGCTATTTGAATTTAGTTGTACTAAAGATTTGAAGTTGCTTAGTGGCTTAATCTGGAAGGGTAAACATTTTGAGATTGGTGTTTTAGACAGGCATTTGAAATCTTGGCCTATGCTCTGTTTAGGACAACAGCATCTTTTTTAGAAAAAATAACGGTAAAAGATCAGATCAGAGACAATAACTATTGTGGAATTGTTTTATTCTTTTTCAAAAAACATCAAAAGGAACTCTAAACATGCAAGAGGGGGCCTAAGATTTGTCATATGAATTGCAAAATGTGGAAGACTGTACACAAGAAAAATTGGTTTCACAGTAACCACACTTGTTGTTCTGTTGTTCATAACCATGTCTCACAGATATTTCTCTTTGAAAGAGGCCTGGAGTCCAAAAATATCCATAGCTGTATTGGCAGATTTCCAATGAGAATTAGGGCAGGAGGTCTGTTTTGGATCTTGTTGGGTTTCATAGTTGAACTGGGAAGTAATCATTCAGTCCATTTCCTGTGTGTATTCATCTACTGCTCATCTCATGAACATCTGCTCTTCACACCATCAGGCCTTCTAATCCACTATGCTTAACAGTTACTCTTGAAATGGTTGTCTGGATCCTTGATACCAGGTTGCAACATAGGCGCTAAAACATTTTTTGCAGAGTGGTGCAAGCTGCCCCTAAAGTTTACTTGCCCCGCCTATAGTTCTACTTGCCCTGCTACATAGTTACAACAAGGGTTAGTTACACTGCTGAAAACATTACTTGCCGAGAGAGGCAATTTAGGGTCTTGTTCTGCTTGCCCGATTGCTGTTTTTTGCCAAATTAACTTGCAACGGGGCAAGTGGTTATATGTTGCACGCTGGATACTTTTGACAATAGCTTGGAAATTGAGAATTGATTTACAAGATATATTTGAAGAGGAGTTGTTAGTAATGATCTGGTGTACATTTCACCTCTAAATATTCTTATAAATTTGCTTCAGGCTGAAAGAATTCACCACAATTGTCAGGCTATTATTTGGCTGCTGCTGGCATTGATGGGTATAGTTATTAGCTGTATCTGACTGTATAACCATTTGTGTTCATATTTTGAACAGCTTTATTCTACTCCAGTAATGTTTGTTGTTCTCGTTAATCTAGGTATGTCATCGATAGTCGATAAATCGGCATTTTCACTTTGTCAATTAAATCGAATCGAATGGTTGGGTATCGAATCGAAATAATCGATATTCTGTACCCAAATAATGGCGTTTGGTTATTAATAAAAAGTACACTTTTCCCATACATTTTCCGGTTAAACTAACACAAAGTGAAACTCTAACTAAATATCTAAGTATTTTCTATGGCTTTTGTAAGAGAAATTGGAAGGAATGGTGTACTTTACTCAGGCATATGGCCAAGGCACAGTGTATTGAACTGAATCGAATTGAATCGATATATTGGAAAGAGTATACCAGTCAAATCGAAAAAAAAGGGGTTATCAATGACATCCCTATAAATAATTGTGCCCTACAAGCACGTTACGGTGTATCGAATTGAATCGAATCGAAAAATATATCAATTAATCGAATCGATAAAATTCCATATCAATGACATCACTACGGCCCCTGTGTGTCCATCTTTTAGCCCTAGAACAGGGTCTAAGCCAGTGGTTTAACATACACATCATGGTAAAACATGCCTGTCAGAAGAAAAAATTGAAAATTTCTGCCTGTATAGAATTAGCCAGTGCTGAAAACAGTTTGCTCAGCCTTGGTGGTCAAACAGTCCATCAAAATAAATAGTTCAGTGGTCCGCCAGAGAAATTAGGGGTCCATATCACTTTGATGACCAAAATGTTAGCCTACAGCCATTTCATAACTGAACATTCATTGTTAATTGTGCTAAATTTATGAATGGTGACAGTTATAATCTTATGTAGAGGAAATGTGAAACTGGATGTGATGCTTACTTGATTAATGTGGGTAGAATATTTAGCAGACTTTCTGGGCAAGTAAACATGGACTTTTACTAGCCCATTCAAATTTTTGGTAGAAACAGACCGGTGGGCTGCTGTCTATTTTCACCACTGATTAGCTACTAATCTAGTTATTCCAATAATCGCCACTTATTCCAATGAGTGATATGTCTTCATATCCTACTGACAGGAATAGGCGTTGTAGGATGTACTTACCACACCTTACTTTACTATGACCCCCACACAGTTATCCCCACTGAGATTGCCACACTGGTCATTGGACCCCATGACCTTGTGCTTCACGTAGATACATAGTGTACAGGCCAGGGCTCATCTTTGGAGATTAAAGTCCTGCCCCCTGCTGATAGAATAGTGTCCATTTTCGGGCAATTCTGCGAGGCAATATAGGCTGGAGGTGAGGTATCTGACAGGTGTGGATCCACACTCATTTACAGCGATGCATGTGCATCGCTCAAATCTTGGAAGTACATCGTTTCATATCAAAGTGCACAGTCTTAGCTAGCAGGGCATCTGGGCATCTTTTGGACACCCAGAACCTTAAAAAGCACCCCCAGGATACCTATTTTTCTTAGGAATTTCTGATTTAATGTTAATCTCAGCGTATATAATTGAATGTTATCACCTCCATATAATTTCTATGATATTGTACAAATTATTATGCCTTATTTTGATAAATATATACATGTTTATGGTTGAAATCTGAGTATACTGTGGACCCCCTTAATAATTTGGAGGCCCCAAATTTTCCAGTTGCCATTTTTGGGCACCCAGTTTCTAAATCCTGGCTAAGACCCTGGACCGTCAGTTTTAAGTCCAAACTCACCATATGTTGTATTTTTTAAGGAAGCAATGGTGATCCTAGCCTGTGAGGTTAGATTTCTTATGCGACTGTGTGTCTGCCACTGTAGGGCAGGAAGTAAATATGTATAATGATTAGATAATATAACAGTCTAAGATAAACCAGATAACCATGCTTTAGAACTAGTATTCCCAGGGGAGTCTAGTCCTCAAACATAGTTAATGGCTTCCGTCTGCCAGGTGCAGTGGGATGGGGTAGGGCCTTCCTCTCACTTCATACTGAGTGATGCATCCTCTGATCACCAGAGACTCTGCCAATCTAGATCTAGGTTAAACAGCAAACTAGATGTCATTAGATAATTCTGGTTACATGCCAAATATGAATGGTTAAAAGAGGTTTGATGGTGGTATTTTTTAAGGAAACATGTATTTATTGCGAAACTTTGTGTTTAGTCCCAAAATTGTCATCTTTTTGTCATAAACAAGTCCCTGCCGGACATTACAGCGTTCTGGCATAGCAAAGCTGTTCATTAATGCCTACAATGCTGGTGGTCGAGGGGAACGTCAACACAGACTGATCCGGGTTTGAATTTTGCCCTCCAGCTCAGAGTTTTAAAACTATCTTTCAAGAATCAGACAGTAATTTTAAGGACAGAATCAGGTTGATTTGTTTAAAAACGTGTACTTAGTTCAATGATTTATACCCAAGTACATAGATGGCCTGACAACTTCTATTCAACACAGCATATTGGTTCCTGCCTGTACTCAGAGACCTCATGGTAGCCACCGAAAAAATTGAAGTGAGGTTCATTGTTTTAAAAGTCTATTTTTCTCCTCATGCAGTAATAGTGATTAAGTTAGCGCTGGAGAGCCCTGCGAGGTGAATTGAGCTTCGTACCTGCAGTTAAGCGCCTCAGACAGGTTTGGCAGCAGGTCATATGCGCTTAATTCACCACCCGGCTCACCAGCGCCAACTTAATCCCTATAATGTGCATAGGGACCCCCAGTTTCTTTTAAGCTTTTAAGTCTCAGAACTTTTCTGTAACATATGATTTAACGAAGAAGAAAAAATAGAGAAATATCTTGTTTTATGAAATTAGAATATAAAAATGAATGATATCTCTCTAACAAAAACATTATATAGAAAATATTTGACAAAGAATTGTTCATCACAACTCTCTCTACAACTCTCCTTCAAATATTTTGCAAATGCTAGCTTAATTCCAAAGTATGTCATCATTGTCTTGTCCAGATAACACTGTTCAAGTAGATCTCCAGGTATGAATGGGTGAAGGAATCAGAGTGGAATGATTTGGGTCAGATGTGAGCACACTACGTAATATATAGTGAAACCCCTTAATCTGAAAATCCCCTATTGTTAACACAACTTCCCCCTAGCATTCGTACTTATTCCCATAGAGTTGTTCTTAATACATTGAGAAAAGGCTTCTAAGATCTGAACACCTGTTTAACACACAACTTCTGTCCAATTTGTTTCTAATACATTGCAAAAAGGCTTCTGAGATGTGAACACCTTAGGTCCTATTTCAGATGCAGCATTATGTCTCTGAAATATACATTAAAAAAAGGTGTCTGAGATGTGAACACCTCCTATTGTGGACACCTCTAAGGTGTGAACACCTATTGTAGACACAACCTTCCTGCCCCATTCGTTCCTAATAAATTGAGAAATACCTCTGAGATGTGAACACCTATTGTAGACACAACCTTCCTGACCCATTCGTTCTTAATAAATTGAGAAATACCTCTGAAATGTGAACACCTATTGTAGACACAACCTTCCTGCCCCATTCGTTCTTAATAAATTGAGAAATACCTCTGAGATGTGAACACCTATTGTAGACACAACCTTCCTGTCCCATCCGTTCCTATTAAATTGAGAAATACCTCTGAGATGTGAACACTGAACACCTATTGTAAACACTTGTGAGATGTGAACACCTATTGTGAACACTTGTGAGATGTGAACACCTATTGTGAACACTTGTGAGATGTGAACACCTATTGTGAACACTTGTGTCCTGGTCCAGAGCTATTCACATGTCAGAGGCTTCATTGTATAATTTCTTTCACCATGTAATAATGTATCATAGATACTTTGGTTAAAATAGTGCAGTTGAAAGTCTAACATAGTTCTAGCTGTCCTGGCAGACTTTCATTGGGAAGTGGGGCAGTAGGGCAGTTCTGTATGGATCTCATTGTCTAAGTTGAACACAGGAAATGGATCATGCACATTTGCTTCCCTGGTAATATGTAGTGAACTGCTGTTCACTTTATGAATTTCTGCTGTCATTTACTGAACACTAAAGCAAATATATATACCATATTGAACACCTGAAAACTGAAGATGTTTACGTTCAACTACTGTATGAAGCCAAATGTTCATGAGAACTCAGCCTTGAACTCTCCTTCAGATATTCTACTAAAAGTTAAATATGTGCCTTATGCCTAAAGACCTGTTGCAAACATGACCAAATACACCAGGTCGGGTGATGACAATCAGTGTTCCTGTTAGGCATATACCTTAGAATCATTAACCAAAGTATCAAATCAGTGGGATGCATATTTCTCAAGTTATGGGTCACTGAGTGCATCAAAACTGTTATTCAAGTTTTTCCTTCCACATTTTACTTCCATTATTGTTAGAAGTATACTTATCTAGGTGGTTTTATGAATAATTAAATATGAATAATATTTTGAAAGATGTTTTACCAAACCAGCATTCACCAGTGTTCCTTAGCAGAAAAAAACATGTAGGGTAGTTACATGTATGGGTTTCATTGATGTGAAAAGGCACTATTGTAAACCAGCCCTCATTGGTATATAGTTGTGATAATAAGACAACCCCCTATGGAGGGTGAGGAGGGTTTTTGTAGGGTGATAACTGATAAGGTTTCTATTGAACCCCACCCCTGGGGTTTTATTTTTACAACATCCCCTGGTGTAGGTTAGTGGGGTCCCTTAGGGGTGAATAAGTTAGCCCTGAACCCTCCCCCTCAGTATAAAGGCCAGAGAGAGATCTGTTTGTCAGCCCCTGGTGTAGGGTAGTGGGGTCCCTCAGGGGTGAATAAGTTAGCCCTGAACCCTCCCCCTCAGTAGAAAGGCCAGAGAGAGATCTGTTTGTCAGCCCCTGGTGTAGGGTAGTGGGGTCCCTCAGGGGTGAATAGGTTAGCCCTGAACCCTCCCCCTCAGTATAAAAGCCAGAGAGAGATCTGTTTGTCAGCCCCTGGTGTAGGGTAGTGGGGTCCCTCAGGGGTGAATAGGTTAGCCCTGAACCCTCCCCCTCAGTATAAAGGCCAGGAAGATCTGTTTGTCAGCTGTTGGCGTTGGAGATTAATAGCACTTAGTTGAAGGAGTAGGATCAGGCAGATATTGGTACACCGGTGGTACACCAGAGACCTGTCTCAACTCTTGACTGCGGGGAGGTCACAGCCAAAATAGGCTAGTTAACCCATTCCTGTTTGAGAGTTCCTATTGGCATGTGCCGCCTGGATCAGTGATACTTTTGACAATAACTTGGAAGGAGAGTTGTTAGAAATGTTCTGATTAACATTTCTCCGTCAAATCTTTTCCAATCTGTGCTTTTGCTCGTGTCATTTTAGCATGATTGTCAGGCTGCTTTTGGCTACTGGGAGAATCGATGAAACCAGAGAGATGGATACTACTCCCAGATGAAACGTTGCTTTTAAGTACCGGTTCTCAATGAAACTGTAAAATACTGGTACTTTTCAAAACGAATCTCGGTTCCTATCGGTACCCAAGTACCGGTATGCAACCCTAGTCATGTCTTTCTAAAGAAAATAGCATGTTTTGATGAATATGCGAAGGAGGCATGTATAAGAGATCTAACCTAAAAGTCGAATCTGCTTCAAATACTGTATGCTTTATATGTATTATTCCTTTTTTAATTGTCCTATAGTAATAGTAATTAATAATGGTTACGTTGATGATGATGATGATAATGATGATGATGATGATAATAATAATAATAATGATAATAATAATAGTAATAATGATGATTGTAATAACAACAACTACAACAACAACTAGTGTTGGGACGATCGTCGATTATAATCGATAATCAATCGTTTACCTCTCTGATTATAATTAATCGATTACAAAACTGGCAATCGATAATAATCGGAAAAGGTGACACCTAGTGGCAAAATATAGAACTAAATGACAGACAAGTTGCCAGCTTTCTTGTTATGAAACTAAGCTCCAAAAACACTTCAAAACGAAGTTAAGGTAGGTGCTAATAGCAAGTAATTGTCATAGACTTATCACTTATTATTAGGCTCTAGACCTCTAGTACCCAATTACTGCAAAAGTGCGATGAACTGATTATGATCGATAATCGATCGGTTGGCTGTAACTGATTATCGATCATGAAATTGCAACCGATTCCCAACCCTAACAACAACAATAATAATAATAATAATAATGATAATAATAATAATAATAATAATGATGATAATAATAACAACAACAATAATAATAATAATAATAATAATAATAATAATAATAATAAGGATAATGATAATAATAATAATGATAATAATAATGATAATAATAATGATGATAATAGTAATAATGATAATAGGATGATTGGCGTGGTTGTTGAGCTCTCGTATGGAGCTAAACGATGGCCTTGATACATAAGGCATCAGATAAAAATCTCGTAATATTTCAGTGCAAGAATGTTTAGGTCCCGGTGCAGTAGTTCTGCTTGAAGGAGTCAGCTATGGCCACTCAGGAGTGAGGGCCTCCTTGACATGTGTCATCTGCCACTATCATACTTCAAAAATAGTTCTTCCATTATGCATAATTATGAAATATTTGAAGGAGAGTTGTGGGTAAGGTTATGATAAATATACATATATATCTCCCTAAGCTAATTCCCACTTTCATACACTCATAACAAGATATCAAATTATCGAGACTGTACTTGGCTGATACAGATATATATGGTTAGAAATGACAGTCTAGAACCATTAACAGAAGGATAGGAAGGTAGTGCGTTTTGACAGTAAGACTAGAAGCATGAGGAGTTAGGGTCCTTTGGAGCACGCACAGTATGCCTTCTAGCTCTAACCAGAAGTGACAGAACTGTAAGACTAGCCCCCCTGGAATTTGTCCTAGGAAGTTTAAGGGGGGGGGGGGGGGGGGGGGGGGCAGATTTTGTGGTGCACCATATGACATCCATAATTCACAGCACTTCACAGTAGGCCTTCTGCTTGATTTGTGATTCCTAAAGCACAGCAGAGTACACTCTAAGGCTGAGGCAGTGAACCGTTCATGGTTATGTATGACAGCCGTGGTCGCCTTAGGCTGAGGCAAAACACCCTTGCAACGGCACAGGGCCTAAACGTTTTGTAAGTGGCTGCAAAAATTTGGGCAATCAATATTTTTTTTGTGTTATCTAAATTTTAAGGGAGTGAATACTTAATTGATATATAGCGATGATAAACACCTAGCTTATTTGTAGAGAAAATGCATACACATACACAAACACACACACACACACACACACACACATACATACATACATACATACACCCATATATATATATATATATATATATATATATATATATATATATATATATATATATATATATATATATATATATATATATATATATTATATATATATATATATATATATATATATATATATATATATATATATATATATATATATATATATATATATATATATATATATAGGTTAGTATATGTAAGCCTGTGTTACAGTTTTACTTAAGTTTCACAGAAGAGATTTAACACAATATTGAAGGTACAGAATCAAGCCTCTATTCATTGCTTTAAATCTGATCCTCTAAGCCCATTTGTCGAAAGGGTAAGTGGGGTATTTATGGACAGCATTGTGACCGAACCCTAAGACACTTTTTTAAAGCCAGATCCAGCTGCTAAGCAACCAGTGTATAGTGTGCTAGTGCTCAGGGTAATGATAGAAGCAGCCGCTAAGCAACCAGTGTAGTGTGCTAGTGCTCAGGGTAAGGATAGAAGCAGCCGCTAAGCAACCAGTGTAGTGTGCTAGTGCTCAGGGTAAGGATAGAAGCAGCCGCTAAGCCACCAGTGTAGTGTGCTAGTGCTCAGGGTAATGATAGAAGCAGCCGGTAAGCAACCAGTGTAGTGTGCTAGTGCTCAGGGTAATGATAGAAGCAGCCGGTAAGCAACCAGTGTAGTGTGCTAGTGCTCAGGGTAATGATAGAAGCAGCCGCTAAGCCACCAGTGTAGTGTGCTAGTGCTCAGGGTAATGATAGAAGCAGCCGCTAAGCAACCAGTGTAGTGTGCTAGTGCTCAGGGTAAGGATAGAAGCAGCCGCTAAGCAACCAGTGTAGTGTGCTAGTGCTCAGGGTAATGATAGAAGCAGCCGCTAAGCAACCAGTGTAGTGTGCTAGTGCTCAGGGTAATGATAGAAGCAGCCGCTAAGCAACCAGTGTAGTGTGCTGGTGCTCAGGGTAATGATAGAAGCAGCCGCTAAGCAACCAGTGTAGTGTGCTGGTGCTCAGGGTAATGATAGAAGCAGCCGCTAAGCAACCAGTGTAGTGTGCTGGTGCTCAGGGTAATGATAGAAATATCAGCATCAATTGTGGCCATATTTTATTTGTACTAGGTATAATTGAAGAAAAGCTAGTAAGATATCTGGATGTTATTTTCATCCTGAAACTCTTTCCGAATCACACAGACAAAAAGGAAAAAGTATTGCATCTTTAAGATCCATTATACCAATAAATTAATGCTAAAACAATATAAACAATAACTTAACTGCTACCTGGACATCTGCACACAAAGGCAGATCGCTAAATTAGAGAAGTTTCTGAAGTTGACTGTGCTAAAATTAACATATTTCAGTCTCTGGGGGGCAGGATATCATTAAGATATTGTACATCTAATTAAGGAAATATCAATATTGTATTATATCGTCATAATTTTAAAGGTGCAAACCCTACTGAAAAGGTACTTTTCTGAGAAACCAACCAGTGTTGTGTAGTACCAGAAATGGCAGATAGATGGCACCTAATGCTCATATCTTCAGACATTTCTGGTCATAAATCACAAAGTAATCTAGACTGTCATATCTGAACTGAGTCCTCTATTCACATGGTCAGATAAATGTTGTTTTGGGTTACTTATTCTCATATGGAAACAGGTGGTGGCACTATACAGTTACTAGATCATGGGACATGTTTGCATTGTATTGGTTATTGGAACTGTTTGCAAATATTGAGCTCTAAAGATGAAAATGACTTTGGTCTAAGGCGTGAATTCACAAGCTATTTGATGCAGCATTGTTGCCAGGGTTGAATTGTGAGGAACTTAAATCCCTCTAGTATTATCCCAAATATGTTCTTCGTAGAAAAAAATGTTTTTACTAAAATAGTCACAGCATTTTTGTGGTGCTCCAGGCATGAATTGGTTAATGCCGATGGTAGTGAATGTGGACCTCTCAGCTGTTGAGCATGACCTTGAAGTTCACAACAACATAAAAAAAATGTCATTGTACTACAGAATGAATGAGGTCAACTCGTAACTTAACTCTTTCCGGCCTGAACTATTGTTGGTAGGGATTGACGCCTTTGAAATCTTCATGATGAAAACCCACTCATGCCAGGAGCAGCCAAACCTGCCTGACTATTTTATTGATATCTCTATCGAAAGCAATATTAAGAAGATATTTGAAGGAGAGCTGTTCTTTAAAACTCTTTCTACACACTCAAGTAGTTTATGGGAATTGATGCTTCATTCTGAAGTTATTTTCAAAATTATGACTTGTTTAGATGACGCTTGTCAAGTAGATCTCAAGGCAGGATGGGATTAAGATATGGTATATGGAATTATGGAAGTATCTTGAATGGAACAACAGATTATTTGGAGATGTATTTGGCTGAAAGTAGTTCTTCCTGTATGGTTTAGCAATGCCTCTTCAAATATTTATCAAATGTCTCTTAATTTGATGAGCTCTGTTTGATGTCAGACTGTGTGTACGCTGCGGAAGGAAATAGGTCGATGATATGATAGCTTAACTTCATTTTAAACAATACTGCTTGACATGGTCTTAGCCAGCAGGGCGTCTGGGTGCCTTTTTGGACACCCAAACCCTTAACCCTCTTGCTGCTAGGACAATGTATGGTACTATATGGGCACTAGCTACACTATAGCACGTCATGAGAAAGATACGACTGAAAGGCTGATGTGCCATGTTCTTTAAGTGCTGCTTCTGCAATAAAATAAACATCCGGCCATATAAAATTTAGATTGCTAGCACAATCAGAACCCCCTCAATCGCCACATGTATTTTTATAATTTATAACCACCATTTTGTGCCGAAAATCATCAACTCAACACCAGAAATACAGTTTAGAACTGTGGCGGCCATTTTAGATAATCGCGTATGACTTGGATTTTTTTTGCATCAAGTTATGTTATGAAGCCATTTCCCATCGAAATAAACAACCATATTTTTTAAAATTACAAATGGTGTTTACTTACCTTCATATCTACCAGAAAATGTTTTCTTTTCTCTGTTATACCATGTCTGAGATCGATTTCTGAGACCTCAATTCAACATGGTTTGGACATATTCTTCGCGAGTTTACGCTCGTTCAATTCATTTGTCCATGAAGTGAAATTATCGCTCGGCTCGGCACCAATTTGAAATCGTTTATTTGAAATCGTATATTTGACACCGTCTGCAGATTCAACTTCATCCACTTAGATCGTTAAATAGACGGTCAAAACTTTAAAATAACTTAAATATATATTGATATCATTGTTCCTGAACATCTAATTGACTTAGTTGGTTAATAAAATAAAACAAAAAACCGAAAGAATAAAGGAAATAGATCGCTGAGAACAACGGCCGCATTCGTAAAATAGTGTTCTGTTCGTTTTTGCCGTGGTCGCGCACTTGTCAAATCAATCATGAGATCGATTTGTTCAATGTATGTTAGTATTTCTTTAATAAGATAAGTTTACTTTTCATTTAGGCCACTCCAATTTAATTACTTGTCTTACGAGCTTTTTTTGGAAAAAAAATCCTGTCAGACTCCAAAAAAAAGAAAAAAAAAGTCACCTTTGGTGTCTTACGGACGAAAGTGGTTTTGAAATTTTCTGTCAGACTCCAAAAAAAAAAAAAAAAAAAGTGCAAGTTTTAAGAATATTCTTTGTAAGGGTGATTCAATCAACTACAGAAAGCTATCATTGCTGTAGTAGAGCCTCAGACTTGAGGAGGTATACCTCCCACCCTTCAGGTTACAGGGATTAATTGATTGATTGATTTTATTTAGTTGAGAATAGGCTTGTAGAAACATATCGCTACCAGTCCTATAGTCGTCAGACTCTAAAAAAAATAAAATTAATAAAAAAAGTCACATTTTTCAACTTTTTTTTTTATTCCAAAATGGCTCATTTCCTAACTCCTGAGCACGTAAGACAAGTAAATAAATTGGAGTGGCCTTACATATTAAAATAATACTGTGTGAACAGGTGGGAACATTGTCTCACCTACTCAGTTTTAATTTTGAAAAAATTCGGCGTATTAATCGTATACGGCCAACCGGAAGTTGATGAGCCGTACACGACAATGGCGAGCATGGAGATACCGCTATTTGTCGTATTTACTCGCCAACCGCTACAGAGACAACGTAGCGTAGGGCGATTGAGATCGCCCACCGCAGCGAGGAGGTTAAAAAGAACCCCTCAGGACACCCAAATCTTTTAGTGTGGAATTTCTAAAAAATCTCAATCTCAAGCTTATAATTGAATTCCCATGACATTGTTTAATGATATCATGCCTCATTTTAATGAATTTATACATATTTATGGTTGAAATATGAGTATATTGTGATCCCCCTTAAAAATTTGGACGCCCAAAAATTTTACAACTGCCAATTTTAGGCACCCAGTTTCTAAATCCTGGCTAAGGCACTGCTGCTTGATACGATAACAATATTTTCAATGATACTGCCTGCATCCCAGAGACCTAATTTTGTTAAATTTAGTGCTGTCGACCGAAAAGATTTGTTCGTAACTAGTGTATAACCGTTTATGCAGAGATGCCCAGGTAGCACCCTGTTTAATATCCTTTAAAAGCAGTACTCGTGGATAACAGAACATAAAGGATACATTACCTTTTAATAGCCATTCTATATTAGTATTTGGTATCACTTTGCATAATGGTAGTAATATAAGCCATAACTGCCGGAAGCTGTTAGTTTATTTGTAACCAGACAGCAGCCTATTTTGCCTGTTTGCAATAGATGCGCCAGCATTCCTGTATGATGTTCTTATAATGCACAGTTTCTGCATGGTCAATTTCAGCAATGAGACAGATGAGAAGTAGAACACCAACTTATTATCTATCACCCAGCAGAGAGGTGTAATGCATTGCAAACATGTTAACCTATGGTATATATTTATATATATATATATATATAATTAATATATATATATATATATATATATATATATATATATATATATATATATATATATATATATGTATGTATGTATGTATGTATGTATGTATGTATATATGTATGTATATATATATATATATATATATATATATATATATATATATATATATGGGCTCGATCAAGCTGTTACGGAATCACACTTTTGCTGTTCAAGCTTAGATATCTTTTTAATGGAAAAAGTTAGGAAATCATGCTTTATATGGTTGTGTAGGGCTTTGAAAGTTCTTTTAAATGGACCAAATTCCAACTTCCCCAGAAAATGATTTTTGGGTAAAAAAGTGAAAAAACATGCCTGTTACGGAATCACTCAAAATTACCATCTGTTTTCTACCACTTTAATCAAATACCACTTTCATGCTGTTCCTGCCACTTTTTTCCAAAAGTTTCTTTATCAAGTGGTAGGTAAATATGTTTTGCACAGATTCCACCACAAAGTTAGGAGTTCAATAAGTTAAAGTGAACTTTATTCAAGAAACTTTGACAGATGGTCTTGTTACGGAATCACATTTACCATTTGTTACGGAATCACATTTTCTGTAACAATCAATATCTTTCATTAAAAGAGTGCACTATGGTGAAATTTTCTGCTTTAATAAAAAGTTAAGTTAGTGTACTGATATAAAGACATACATTTTTACTGAAGGGAGCACTTAATTATGAATTACATGGCAAAGAGTGGGTTTTATACGTCTCTGATGGTAGGTTACAGATGACAATGTCTAATGTTAGAGAGACCACTTCCCCACAAAGACAATTAAATTATAAAAGCTGTAATTGATTTAACATTGAAGCTTCTTATAAATAGATCATTAATCTGAAAAGGTTTTTTAAAAACATGATGTTACCTTCTGCATTCTCATAGGTAGATTTCACTCACTACCTGGTCAGTTTTATATCACTTCCTGTACACATCAAGGATGTTGGTATATACCCCAGACAATGTGGATTCTGTTTTTCCTCCACTGTCCCCTCTCATTAACACCCCTTATTGTTTAGTCTGGGGAAGGAGGATATGATTCGGGGGGAAATTGCATCTACCCTGATTAACTGAATGGGTGGCTTCAGGATTAGGGATGTAGAGGTGAATGGAGACATTGCATTTGTAGACAGGATGAAGGTGTCAGTCAAGGTACACATCTGTACACTTACCAATTGATATCAAACTAGCTGAGTTATGAATGAATTATGAACATTTATAGTTAATGCCAAATTTGCTAAATACTTATAAAATAACTATGTAATGATTCTTTTTAAACATGCATTGGTGATGTTATTAACTGTTGGATATTTTTTTCTGGAGTAGATCATACATGTCTATTGGGCGAATGGAGAATCCCTGGAAATTTGTTTTAAAATCATTTAGACTGCTGATCTATGACTGGCTTTGTATAAAACAGTATCATATGAGTCTTCCATATGACTATATTCTATTTTTGAGTGATGTAACAAAATTTTGTTCTCTGAGAAATGTTTATGTATTGAATCCTTCCCCTTCTACACTTTTGACAAAATTTCTTGTCCTTGACAGTGTGCAAGTTCCATCTGAAACACTGAATAAATTCCTCTAAAATTTGATGCGGGTGGTCAAGTTTTAAAATATATGCATAAATAGAGACTTCGGAATCTGGGCTACATTGACCATGTGCTAAACTTCAGTTTTCTTCTTTACTTGAAGGAGAATCTCTGTTTCTGTGAAGGTATCTAAAATCTCTGTTTAGAGCTTTCCTGTCCACCACAGATATAAATTCTCTAAAATCTACTATTTTACAAAAGTCTTGAACAAATAGAGTTCATGAATGATATAACTATAGGATAAGACAGCCAAATGAGGGAGCAAGTTTTCCTGAATTTGAGGGAAAATATTGAATTCAATATTCTAAAATTCTGTACGCAACAGTTTGAATAGGTTGATATGGCCCATTATAACCATGAGCATGCATGTACTTCTTGAAATAAATGCCTTATAAAAAGTCACTGAATTTAAACTAGAGTGAAAACAATTCATTTATATATTTGAAAATGTCCTTTTAAAGGGTTACTCACAAAATTATTTGGGTGTCCTGATGGGTGATTTTTAAGGGAGTGGGTGTCCAAATGAGGCTGAGATGCCCTGCTGGCCAGCTTAATTATACTCTACTTTAAAACTGTGTGAATGTTTTAAAAAAGGTAGTTTGGTGCTATGACACATTTTGAATAATTTTACCTTTCTCAAAATTGTATGTGAGTTACTTGTTTATAAAGAACTTCATCTGACATCCATGTACAGCTTAGTCCTTGTCCAAAGCGTTTTGATGCCATATTGAAACTACTACTCGATAATGGACATATACTTTTTTTTTCAAAATACTGCGCACAATGTCTCATTCTAAATATGGAAACTATCAGTTAATACTAAACTTAAAGTTAAGATAACAAACTAGACCATTTAAAGAATGTTCAAGACATCTATAGGCTTGAACCAGTCAATTCATCAAATATGTGATTCCGTAACGTTACGGAATCACCAACTTTAACCCCCACAAAAACACTGTTTGAAAATTTATTTTTCAAAAGTGTGCCCCTTATAGTTAAATTAGTGTTAAAATGCTTTTTTCTATGAAGTTTCATGGTAATGACCCAATCTGAACATTTTCAAAAATTAAAAAAATGCTATTTTCCTGTTACGGAATCACATGTTACGGAATCACAGATCACTGTATTTTAAAATTCATCAAAAACACCCCAAAACATAATATTCAATACTATATCTCTTGGCACAGTCTTCCAAGGTATAATTGTATCATCTAAAGCAATGTTGAAGATCATAAGATGGTTTTACAAGAAAATATGGTGGTTTTAACATTTTGTTAAATGTTATTGTCAGAAAGGCGTTGAACAAACAAACAAACACCCTGCAGTAAAATGTTCATAACTTTTTCATAAATGGGAATACAGTAAATCTGACTAAAGATCCAGAAACTTCAGAATTCTAGCTTTCCAAATATGTAAGATACATATTGCTACTATAAAATCTATTTTTTGTCTTAGATGCTAACTTCAACTTGATCGAGCCCATATATATATATATATATATATATATATATATATATGTATATGTATACATTTTCATTTAGATATACACCCTGATCACGACAATGTGAAAAATATTCTAATATCTGATTTTCTGTGTATTTCAGTGCTGGTCCAAAAGGCGATAACCTATATGAATGGGTCTCAACTATACTAGGTCCCCCTGGCTCAACGTATGAGGGGGGTGTCTTCTTCCTCGATATACACTTTTCAACAGACTACCCTTTTAAACCACCAAAGGTATGTATTATTGCGTTTTACCGGATTTGTATGAGGGTGTTTTTCCTGGTTATGCATTATGCTGTATTACTGGGTATGTATCAAGGTGTTTTACTGGGTATGTATCAGGGTGTTTTGCTGGGTGTATATCAGGGTGTTTTACTGGGTATGTATCAGGGTCAGGGACTTAGCCAGGACCCGTCCTGGCGGTCTCTTGGACAGACAGTTTCCTAAAAACATTCTTTTTTGGACAGACAAAAATTTAGACAAAGTTTTTTCAATTTTGACTTTTTGGTGGATAACCAAATATTTTCCTAACAAACCATCTTTTAAGACATAGCTCAAGTATAAATTATTCTTTTTGACACAATAGCCTTTTGAATATTGTTGGTATAAGGATTTGATGTGGATAAGTAGCTAAATCTGGACGGACATTTTGTAATTGCTGTTTTGGACAGGTACTTTTGAAATCCTGGCTAAGACCCTGATCAGGGTGTTTTACTGAGTATGTATTACTATGTTCTACTGGGTATGAATCAGTGTGTTTTAATGGGTATGGGACAAAGTTATACCAGGTATGTATAAGGTTTTTTCCAGGGAGCCCATTTGCATCTGATAAAGGTGTTGTGTATATCAGGATGTTCACTTGGCATGTATCAGGGAGTTGATTACCTGTCTCTTATAATTATCTATATATAATTACTTTTGAGTAGGCTTTCTCATGACCTACATATATTTGGGATCAACTTGCATGTTGGGGAAGTTGATATTTACAGGTGCTTGGCTCATTTACATAATTTTGGAATCACTTTTGTTTAACCCATTCATGCCTGTAGCGCTCAAAATCTCCTGATCAACTACTTTTTGTGACATCACTCTACCGAAAGGAATTTTCAGAAAATATTTGGATAATGTTTAACAAAAACACACCCACAAAGCTCCTTTAAATATTTTGTGATATTATTAATTTAATTCAAAAGTTATTTTTGAAATTAATTTGAAAATTACCAAAAGTTCAGTGAAATCTTGTGAAGAATATGAAAGGTTTAACAACTCATGCTTTGAATTCAACTTAAATAAATCATTGGCTTTCAGGGAGTTGTATTTGATGTATGGTTGACATTATTTCTAATGGCCCTCTTTCTCCATTTTCCAGGTGACGTTTCGCACACGTATATATCATTGTAACATAAACAGTCAGGGCGTTATCTGTCTGGATATCCTCAAGGATAACTGGAGTCCGGCGCTGACCATCTCTAAAGTTCTTCTTTCTATCTGCTCGCTGCTAACAGACTGCAACCCCGCCGACCCCCTGGTGGGCAGCATAGCCACACAATATATGCAAAATCGGCCCGAGCATGACAGCACCGCCCGCTTGTGGACAAAACGTTTCGCAACCGGATTATAAAACTGCACCCGCAGATGGATTTAAATCAATTTACCACATTCTCCGACCGTTGATAGCTCGGATGACAAATTTTGCAACCGGATTATAAAACGGCACCTGCAGATGGATTTAAATCAATTAACCGCAATTTGACTGTTTGACAAATTTTGCAACCGGATTATAAAACTGGAGCAGTAGCTGAATTTAAATCAATCTACCGCGTTCTTTGACTGTTAATAGCTCGGATGACAAATTTTGCAACCGGATTATAAGACTGGAGCAGTAGATGAATTTAAATCAATTTACCGCGTTCTTTGACTGTTAATAGCTCGGATGACAAATTTTGCAACCGGATTATAAAACTGGAGCAGCAGATAGATTTTGATCAGTTAACCGCATTCTTCGACTTTTAATTGCTTAGATGGCGTCTCATTTAATATGCTCCCTTTATTATGGAAGGCAAAAATTGTTGTAAACCAAAGACAAAATAACGTGGCAGGAAAAGGAGGAGGATTTCGTTGAATCGAATAGGCTTGCATTTCCATTGAATGGCGGTCAAGTTGAGCGGGAAAAAAGTGTTAGATTTTAGGATAATGGTTTGTGATTGAAATGAATGGGCTTTTATTCATTTCTGTGAAGAGAAGTTTAGCGAAACGAAAACTGTTAGCTTGATTTTACAATGGTGAAGTGAGAGACATCCCTAGGAGACTCCAATTCCTATTGGGTTGAACCGAAGAGGCGATGAGTTTTATAGCAGGTGTAGCAGTGGCACTCTAGCAACAGCCTCTCTAAAGAACATACACCTTGTGCTTTAACACATTCAGGCCTGGAGATCGTCTGGACCTACCATACGTATGAAATGATCTTAGGAATTTATCACAAATTGAAAGAAAAATTGAAGGAGAGTTCATAGTTTCTGATGAATATTTTCTGAAAAAAAGCTTTTGTTTGGGGTATATCACCAGAATTACAGGCAAAGATTGGTTAACCCACTATGCCTGGTTGGAAAGTCTCCATCTGTGATACTGATGAGAGCAACCGAGGAATAGCGCGGTAACTCACACGCTAGTTGATGGACAATTACAGATTATGTTCCATTTCTTCCATTAAACATGTTCTGAAAGTAATTGCTGTTATCAGGACGATGTTCCTCGAATGTTAAGGCCACTTTGGAGGGTCTGAAGCTAAAATGATTCTCAGATTTCACAGGAATTATGGATAAGATGGCAATTCATGAAGGAGGGATGTCAATGCTTATGTTGCAGTAAACATTTTTAAGTCAAAAAACTTCCCTTAGTGTGTCAGAGAGATATCCCAAGTCTTGTTGTTGTGGCACTTAATGAGTTAACACATTTATATCTAGATGCCTTCTTGACAAATCTCAACTGATCAACTTGACAGATAACTTTCCGATAAAGCATTAATTCTATTTGAAGAGGAGTTATGAATCTGGTGCTGGTCAACATTTCTCTTTCAACTTTTTTCTCTCCAAAAGATGTCTTTGTTAGAACAATTTCACCAAAATATCCGGGGGTTTTTTTTTCTGCTGCAGGCAGGAATTGGGTAAGTGACCGGACCTGGAGATAACTTAAAAAGAGATAATTAAGCTTTTAATTTCCAGGTTCTAGCGTGATTTTCTGGATCTTAAAGTATGATACTGTTTGTGGATGATCACCCACAGATGAATGTGATATCTTCCTGTCACCCTGCAAAGGCCTGCATTTTCCCTTTCTACTTCAGTGGCATTCAAGCCATTAATGCTCCCTGTGGCCAAAAGCAGCTGTGTAGCTAGGAAAAGCAGAGCTAGGAAAATCTGTGATGGAGAAACATTGTTCTAAATAATTCTGAATTCCAAAATTATTGTTAAAAGTAACTTCGGTCCAGTCCTGTTGTGACGACAATTTCTGGAGGAACTCATCGAGCATCAATTGGTTAAAGTCTGTCCATAAGTGATGATGGATATCAGCAAAACGGTTGAAGACCTTACCATTTTAAATGCACCAGGCTCTCCAATACCATATTTGGAGTTCCACATTTCAACAAGACAGAAGAGTTGTACAGATTTCTTTAGGAGTAGTAAATATGTGTAAAATCCTGATACAGGAAGTTCTTGAAAAGAAATGGCATTAAGATTATGATTGTAGTACTGTAAGCATTGCGATCTAGGATATCAATCCAATACAGGCACAGCTTTTGGTGTGAGGTCAAAAGGTATGATATATCCCATAATGCACCAGGAAGGTATATCCCACAATGCATCGGTAGAATTGAGACATGTGGACAGGGTGTCCTGACTATTTTATGCCTTTTTTTATCTTCATCATGTTATGTGCTCATATTCAATTATGTAAATTAGTTACGAGGCTATGTCAGTGATAGTAATAAAATATTGAAAAACAAAATATACATTTCGTTTTGTTTATTGATTATTTACAACGGTAAAGGTATTCGGTTTGTAGTCTTGTATCCACCGAAATATTCACACAACCTTCCTCCCCTAGCAGGCCTGTACACACGGAAACCATTCAATCCCCTCAGGGATATTCCAGAGCAGCTGGCAGCATATAGCGCACAAGCTCTAAGCACCGCCTTATTAATGCTAGGTACACATTTTTGCAGCAGGGTTGACTGAGGCAATGTGGGATAAAGTGCTGATGCCGGGAAGTGAACC
This sequence comes from Maea johnstoni, assembly GCA_963942565.1. NCBI lineage: Eukaryota > Metazoa > Annelida > Polychaeta > Spionida > Magelonidae > Maea > Maea johnstoni. Next base: position 10,946,047 of record OZ012699.1, read on the forward strand.
AGCAACCTACTGATTATTAGTCCAACAACTAACCAACTGAACTACCTTGTCCCCATAGCGGTAGTGGCCTAAGGCCGATATATTTTGATTATATCAATGTAACCAAAGTATCTTTTTGGGAAATTGATGGGAGAAATTTAAATTAAAAATCCAACCAAGAACATTCCGTTGGATATTTAGCAAATTGATGCCCGACTAGTCATGTATTTTCAAAAGTATAAGAATGTAGACAACTTTCATCAAGGTAAAATCCAGTTTTGAATGGATAATCCATTCAACCTCAGTTTTCCTTGATATATGATTCTTCATTAAGATACTTCATTAGCAATATGTGAAATGATTAGAGTATAATCATCAGTCGGATGATACACATTGCTCATTCAAATATTTTCAAAATGTTGCTGTTGTTGCTTCTTTATCAGATTTAGAGAAAGTTAGAGCACGATCTGACATGCAAATATTTTAATAACAAATCTACTTTTTGGGGAAATATAACACTGTCATGGCCTAATCCATAGGTGTCTTCTAAACAGGATTTGAGATAATTTTGAAAGACCAGCATTCTAAGTTTATTATGTTGGTTGCACTGTTGACCTCTTTTTTTGCTTGTTGATGTTTTCCAAGTGGTGCTTTTATTCAAAATATATCCAAACAATAGTTAACATGTTTACAAAGGTAACTGAAAATTGCAAGACATCCACATTCATTCTGCCTGGGAAATTAGTTTCCAGAATTCACCAAAAGATGGCAGTACTGTTACAGGATAACTGGAGAGGACTTGAGACAACTATTCTGGTAAGATGCCTGTGACGTGGGGGTGGGTGCATTAGGGGACAATTTCATCATATAATAATTTAAAACATCATCATCAATGGTTATAATCTTATTATAAATCTTGTTATTATGTCACTTCTTTATCAATGATAATAATTACTTTATTATTATAATTATTATTACAACTATTATTATTTTACATGAAGAAATATATCTATCCATGTAATGCCAAGGAACAAGGGCTTTTTGTTACTCCACATACATTTCTTGGGGCGTGGGATTTTGTGTCACCAGGATTAGCAAACCGGTGCGTTTTTAAGAGACTGTTTTCTGGTGGGCTTGTTTTATTGTGTCTGAAGTTGTACCATAATCAACTTTTTTTGGCAAGTGTTTTTTGTTAAGATATTGATGTTTTTGTTAGTTTGGAGCCCGTTTTCTGGCTGGTACTCCTAAAAGTAATCCGGACTTTCTTTTTTCAATCAATTTATGAATGAAGTTGTCTTCATGTGAATATCTTACTTTAAGCTTTTTAAAAATTATATCTTTAATGACATTATCTTTGTGAATAAATTTGAATAAATATCATTCTGAATGTAACCAACAACTCTCCTCCTAAAAAATTACGAGTTCATGCTATGTTCCTGTGTTAATTTCTTAAGTAGCAGAGATGCAGATGATATTAAAGTCGTCAAAGGGAACTTTATATCATTGCTCACGGCGACCAATGGCTGCCTGACAAATTTGATGAAATCGTTCAAGCAAAAGCAGTCTCGGATGTACAGGCGAACTTGGATATGACGGACCACTGCATGCCAGACTTTTGGCTATGACGGACGATATACTTGGTCCCAGTCCCATGCATATGAAGTATGTGTTATATGTATATGACATATTTTGCATAAGACGGACCAATTTTCCTGATCCCATTGAGTCTGTCATATCCAAGTTTGCCTGTATTTGAAGGAGAAATGTTAATTAGAAAATAACTATCAACCGTACTTCAAATATTTTGCAAGATCACTTCCAATTCAAAATTCATTGTTAAAACTATTTTAGATCCAGACAACAATTTCTAGAGGAACTCCTGTGCATTAATGGGTTTTTGCATGTGTTGATATCATTTTCACATTACAGTTGCAGATACAGAGGGGCTTCGACTTAAGTTTTTCTTAAAACCAATGAGGAAGATATACCTCTCTCACCAAAACAACTCCCCCCCCCCCCTTTACAGAATGGACCCTCTAAATACAAATACTTTTTCTGCCGATGTGTGGCAGTTGGTATCAACATACCAATGAATAATTAGCACATTTAAGCTTGTAGCTGCTAAAATGTCCTACTTAAGTGACATTTGACCAGAGTAATTTTACAAAAATATTTGTAATAAAACTGTCGATCAAATCCTAATCAACAACCCTCTTTCAAATAGCAGTAGTTTGTAAATTCAAGGTCATTTCCGATAGTGTCCTATTGCTAGACAACACCCCTGAAGGGAATCTCCCGGTTTGAATGGGTTAACCCACTTATGCTTAGTGGGGCCAAAGGGAGCCTGATCATTTTGGTGGAATCTTATAGGTGAAAGAATTTCTAGAAAAGATTTCTACAAATGTAAATCAGAACACTACCAAGAGCTGTCTCTCAAATATTTCGTAAAATCATTTTTGATTCCATAGTTATCATCAAAGTATCTTGGCCACAGTTTCTGAGGGAGATCTTAAGCATAAATACAGGATTGTACGGGGCAACAAAAAATGAGAGCTCATGACTATTGCATCAGATGCGAGGTTTTCGTTTTATTTGTCTTCAAATTTAGCTGGAAGCGCCACCTACAGACATCTCATCAACTCAATCCGCCATGACAACAGACTAGTCCTCTAATACAGCCTCACCTGCTGAAAGAGGCCACCTGTCAATGGAGACCACCTGCAGTAAACCCATTCATGGCAAATGCATGACCTCCATGACAAATGTCGCCTGCACCTTTGGTACTTATGAAAATTAGTTAGGAATTAACCCTTATGCCGCTGGTGGCTAACTTGGCCAATACAAATGGATGCAGAAATCATGGAAAATGATTGAAACCCTGGCTTATGGATACTCATCTGAGAGTATTCAGCGAGTGCTTTCCAATAAATACCAACATGACATGATTTAGGTGGTATTCAAAAATCTTTGCATCCTTGTTCTTTGGACGAGAGTAGTCTCAGCATTGGAAGGATTAAGTATAAATGCACAAACTATTTGAAGGAAAGTTGCATGCTAATCGTCTAATTACCGGTAATACTTCAAATATTTGCTGAAAAATGTCTTGGTCCAAAAGGTACCTTTAAAAATGTCAGGATGCTCTTAACTGTTGCAGGGATGAATAGCCTGTCAATCAGACATCTATAATATAGGTGTCCTCATCGAGATATGAACACCTCCTAATGTGAACGCTATTTACCGGTCCCATCTGTATCTTTTACATTAAGAAAGGCATCAAATGTGAACAGCCCCTAATGTGAATGCTATTGCCCTGGTCCCAAGGTGTTCACATCTCTGAGGTTTCACTATATTTGAGGATCAAACCCTTTAATAGACCGCCCTGAACTCATTCACGCCTGCAGATCTCCTCAACATGGTTTTCTGGACATATGAGACTTATACAGTAAATTTGAAAAATATCCACTAATCATTTAAAGTTGATTTGGGTTTTCTGATCTAACTAAGGTCGAAAATGCTGAGTAATTGATAATGGTTGAGTCAATCAGCAATTCATGTATGATTATTTGTGAAGGAGATCTGGTATCTCTTGCATAAACATTTCAAATTCCAATTGCTTTAGTAGCATAGACTTTTTTAAAGAGAGTGCTGCCTTTAAGCCCATTTATGCTCACAGCACCAAAACACAGCTGGGAAACTCCTGTGAAATCTTCCAGATGAAATAGATGGGAAACCTATTGGAGGGAGAACACTAGCAACAATTCCTTCAAATCTTTATTAAACCTTTCTTCATTTCCCCAGTCATTTTCAATGGTATCGAAGATCCAGAAATCTCAAGTGCAACTATGAAGTATTAATGGATTAAGCTTGCTGTCCAGAGGTAAAACCTGGTTAACCTATTAATACTCACAGTGACTAAAATCAGCCTGACAACTTTGATGAACTATGCTTTTACATGCAAGATTTGATCAGTGATCATCAGAACATTATCAAAAAGTCCCCTTCAGATATTTTATAAAAACATTCACAATTCTAAACTCGTTGCCAAAAGTATTTTAGATTCAGACAACAATTTAGGGAGGAACTCTTAAGCATAACTGGCTAAAGTTTTGCTGTCTGTGGTCTCTTCGAGCAGGGTTGACTGTACTTAGCTTTTCTCCTCATACTTATAAGATATACAACACAAAACATACAAATCAGGTCAAATTTATCTAAAATTATTTTACCTAAAATGATTATTTTTAATCCATCCATACACACCCTCACTACCCTGGTACTGTCACGATCTGGACATATTTCACGTAGAAAATCAGAGGTGGGTTGATCACTTACTTTTGTCAATCTTACTCAAAAACCCCGAAATGACAAACTTGCTCATCAATTTTAAGAATAATGAGAGGAAGGGAAGGCTTAATACTTATTTTTGTAAATCTTTATCTATACATCTCAAAACGGCAAATCTGCTCTCTGAAAGTAAATGTAACATCAATAAGTAAATCACCATTGAACGAGAATTCATCATCAATGTTTAGTCAATGGCCCCTTAAAATGAAATTTTGGTTTTTATTTGGTTGGTGATTGCAAGACAAATGTTTAACTTATGCAAGTATTCTAATGGGCAGGTATTCAACTAGTGAAGGTGTTCAAAGCATTGAGGTGTTCAACCTTTTAAGGTGTTCAAATTACTGAGCTGTTCAGATAATAGAAGCGTTCAAATATTACAGGTGTTCAGGCTGAGAGGATCCACTGTACATGATTAGTAACATAATCACAGATACACTATAAGCAGGCAAAGTTCACTCCCTATCAGTATATTCAATAACGTCTAACAATGAAGTGTAGAAAAAGACATCAATCAAATACAGGAGAACCTGTCTACCTGAACCCTTTGTTTAATCTGAATGATAACACAAATATAGGCCTCCATGAGCCAAACGCCTGTGTATTTAACCCATTCATACTTAACCCAATCAAACTCAGAATTCCTTTAGCAATTATTGTCTGCTGCTCTCATACTTTTAAAAATAATTTGGGAATAAAGCGAAAGTTCACAAAATATTAGGAGAGTCGTTGTATGGCTTCTGAGCAACATTTCTCCTTCAAAAACTTTTTCCACAAAATGCTTTTGTAAGTAAGATATTTCCAAAATCATCAGGCCTTTTTTTGACCACCCTGAGTGTTAATGAGTTAAAGTGGCCAAAAACAACCTCACAATTTTGTCAAAATCTTTTAGATAGAATCACAGTTTTGAAAATATTTCAAGGAGAAATGGCATCCGAAAACTACCAACAACTCTCCTTCAAATATTTTGAAAAATGTTCTTAATTCCCAAGTTATTGCCATAAGTATCACCGATGCAGACAATTATTTGAAGAGGAAGTCTTAAGAATGAATGGGTTAATACTCTCTTCCAGACTTGCAGGAGTCCAACTCACAAAAGGTCGCATTATACAGCACTTTTCAAACAAAGTGGAATATAGAGATGGCACTGACACATCTGATATATTTTTGAGACCTGAGATAATAGTTGTATTGACGCATACTAGTATATCTCTGCAGCTATGTGGAGTCATTGCATTACATAATTGTCATAACATGTTTCACAACTACTTAAATATTTAGATGAAACAGACAAATTCTGCGAAAAGTTACATAAAAATTACAGGCTTTTCCTTTAGAAGTTAACTGAATACAAACGAACACACACACTTACACATATATATATATATATATATATATATATATATATATATATATATATATATATATATATATATATGTATATATATATATATATATATATGTACATATATATATATATATGTACATGTATATATATAAATAAATGTATGTACATACATAAAGTATATCATCATAGGGTTAAATAAAGTAGGATGATTTTTTTTAGTTCAGCATAACATGGGATATATGGTCAAAACCTTCTGTTGCGACAACCTGTTTAGAAGCCCAACATATCCTCCCAAATCTACTTGCATTGTTTACCTGTTTATAGAGGCCACCTGTCCACTGAGACCTCTACTGACTAGTCCACAAAGACAGATAAAACCTGACTTTTCACAATCTCATCTGGTTTTAGAGAGGTGGAGCATAGAGTGTAAGGGAGTAGGAATTGAGACCTTAAACATTTTCATGATAGAATACAATATTTCCATAATGATATGATACCCGAATGATATTTCTAACCATACTGACTGTCTCCGAGAGACCTTATTTTGTTAAATTTAGCACAGTTACCTTTAGAAATTTCAGTAATAAATACCTAACCGCCTTCATGAGGAGACATCCTGTTAGCAATTAGGTCAAATTTATACATGTTAAATAATAAATGATACGTAAATAACTTTTTTGATACATTTTCCTATTATATACCGGTATTTGGTATTGTATTGAGCACCGGTACCTAACCCTATAAAGCAGAGTATCTTAGGTCAACGACTCGTCCAATTCTAATGTACAGAAACTGATGGATAGAACACCTCAGAAGACTGAAAACCTATGTACAGTGAACACTTCCTGGTTCCCGGGAAGCACCTTTCCCCATTTAGTTCCTCCAGGAACTGACTCCATAACCAGTACAGTCTGAACGTTGAGTTGCCAGTTTCACAAAATATTCACAATCAACAAAATCACCTGTTTAATGTAAGCATGTTGACAGAATGTTGCCAAGCAACAGGCGTTGACTGGCAACCACAGCAGCCCGCAGTTACCAAGGCGGATACAGGGTTTCAGGGTCAGGGGATTTTTATGAGGGGGTCATTTGCAGCAAAACATTCAATTATTACAGTGAAAATGAAAAGAAGTTAGGGTTTCTTATATATGTAACACCCCCTCTGTTTCGGAAGCTGATCCAAATGGCTGCTGTATTGCATCACTCGCAGAAAAAATCACAAAGTCTGTCATGTCCTCATCTCGCATTTCCGTATAAAATGTGTCCAAAATATTCACAGCTTCATCACAAACGCTCCGGCTGCACATGTCCAAATATATCTACTCAGTGGCTGAATATATGTATAGAGTGAGTGGTGCCCCCTGGAGGGAGTTATCCGAACTGGAAGGTGTAGCCTCCGGGGAAGCCGCCTCCCATGCCGCCTCCGCCCATGCCTCCGTACGCCGGACCGTTGCTGAAGTTGAAGCCTCCCTGATTTCCGCCGAAGAACGCTTGGAATATACTGTTTGGGTCAATGTCTGCTGAGGACAAAAAAAAAAGAGAAAACGTGAACGGAGAGAAGAACATGATTTACTTATGGAGATATTACAAAAATTGTTAGGAAGTTTAGACCGTAACACGTATAGATGGGTTGACAGGAGTGGCAGAACTTAAAAAAAGAAAAATATAACAAAGAAAAATTCTATTGAACCCTTTTTAAAACACAATATATGTTAGTCTGTGTTCGGTGTGAGTCATGGAAGGGGTATAAAAGGGTGGCAAAACCTTAACGTCAAAACAACGTATATACCCCTGAACATAGTCTTAGCCAGCAGGGTGCCTAGGCGTCATCTAGACACACAAACCATCAACAAGTTTGCGAGTTATTCCTATAAATGTTAATTTCAAGCATAAAAGTTTTTCCACCTCAAATGAAATTCCAATGACATTGTATGAGGATATTATGCTTTATTTCAATAAGTAAATACATATCAATGGTGGTAATCTGAGTATATTAAGGTATCCCTTGAAAAGTAGGATGCCCAAAAATGTTAAAATTGCCAATTTTGGGCACCGATTTTGTAAATTCTATCTAAGCTCCTGCCAATGAGCCACTCTCATAAATGGTATGTGTCTTACCTCCATATCCATTGTCCATATCGTCCAGGTCCTGCCCATTATCATAGCGGGCCCGTTTTTTACTATCGGAGAGAACCGTGTACGCCTCTCCCACCTCCTTAAACTTTTTCTCCTCCTCCTTTTTCAGCTCATCTGTGGCGTTAGAGTGGCGATCTGAAAACGTAGACGGAAATCTTATTGAGCATCAAGGATAAATACCCAGGATACATGATGTGTAGGGAAGATAAACAGTTTTCAGTTGTCCCACAGAATTTTCATTTCGTCAGAAATAACCAAAAATTAAATAGGTGCCAATATGTACATTAAGGTTGGTAACTCAATGGACCACTCAAGCTATTCCTTTGGACAGGCAGTTCCCCGAAAAACTCCCTTTTAGACAGGCAAAAATTTCTATGAAGAATTTCCAATTATAACTTTTTTTTGGGGGGGGGGGGGGGGGGGGGGGGAGGGGGGGGGTTAATAAATAACCAAAGAAAATCAACAAATCATCTTCTAAATCATGGTTGAAGTGTAAAACACCTTTTTACACAATAATAAGCTATTAATATTGTTGATGTAAGGATTTAAACTAGCTTAGTAGCTAAAACTGGACAGTGAGAAATTGTGTGACTGCTATTCTAGAAAGACATCTTTAATCCATTCATGCCTGTAGCAGTCAAAACACCTGACTAGTTTGGTGATATCTCTGACAAAAGCAATGGTTAAAAAGTATTTGAAGGAGAGTTATTCATTTAAACTTAATTCACAACTATCCTTCAATTAATTTGAAAATTAATACTTCATTCCAAAGCTATCTTCAAAAGTGTGAATGGTCACAACAGTTTTTGTGGTTTAAAATCCTAGCAAAGATCCTGCAGATTATCTAGTATGCAAACATAACATCTGCCAAATCTTGGATAATAACCCATTCACAGCTGGAGCATCCAATCATCCTCTCACACGTCACACATATGTAAATATTTTGATAAAAAAGAAACATTTTGAGAAATATTTTGCTCCGAGATGTTGTTCTTGTTGGGTTTACCAATTCCTCTTTAATATTTTTTTCAAATTTTACTAAAAATTTAATTTAGAACATTTTGTTTTAAGTTATGAGATAATAAGCCACTAATGCCAGATAAATGGGTTCAACATATACAGTCTGTACAAACCTGGATGATGTACTAATGCTCTTTTCCTATAGGCTTTTTTTATCTCGTCATCAGTGGCTGTTTTATTGACGCCTAACACTTTATAATAATCTTTTCTTTTGCTCTTTTTCAGTTCCAGCTTGGCATCTTGCAGCAGTCGCTTATTTTCTGCAAGCAAAACAGAACAACTCTATCAATACAAATATTTCTCATAGTACTAATATGATATCTGAATGTGCACATTTATATGTGCCCATGCCCTTTTTCATGCACTCGCAAATTGAATAGACAACAACATTATCAAAAACTTCTGAAGACCTTTCAGCCCAGCAAGAAACATGAGCCAAATGCCTATTTGTACTATGCCTGCATTCATAACTACAATGAAAAAATAAATGAATAAAACAAAATAAGTGCCTATGAATATTTTCACTTTTGCTGCACCTAAACACTTTCTACTTATAGTAACAATGATCTAAATTGCTCCTTCCTTCCTATAGTAGTGAGAGCTTACCTCGAGTACTGTCCATTTTGAATATTTTCTCGTAATCCCGGACAGCTTCTTCGTACTGTTCTGTTTCTAAATACCTAGAAGAGAAAACACAATGATGCCTCAGCTGCCCTTATAGTGCCTGACTATATTGCTCTAATCAAAACAAAAGCATCTTATCAAAACTATTTGAATGGGGAAAAGAAATGGACCAACAAATCTCCCCCCATAATTTTGTAAATTCATGCTCTCTTGCAAAGATTTTCTCATATGATTTACCGATTCAGACGACTATTTCAGGGGAAACTCTTAGCCATTAAAAGGTTTTAAGCAACATTTTAAGAAAATATAGTTACTTCTTTTTTACACCTTATGCCAAATTTTAAAGGAATTATTTACATGCTCTACTGCCTGTCCATAAGAGGAAATCTATCAAAGAACTTACGTTTTAGCTCTCCGTAGGTAAGCCTTAAGATAAGACCCGTCCAACTCTATGGCTCGCGTACAATCTGCTATACTATCTTGTAACTTTTGAAGCTGAAAATAGAAACAAATATTCAGTCAATATGATGACAGGGATCTAGGAACTTTTCCAACCTATTCGCCCAGGAGGAAAAGTGCAGAAATTTCAACTCGCCCTAGACATTTTCCAACTCTTCATCAAGAATTGAGCTTTCCTTTGCCAAGACTGTGGTTAAGGTATAATCTGGAATTCTAAAGTGGTACTTAACAATCATTGTTGGACCTTGCTAGGGCTTGTGAATGCTGCCTATCTTTACCAAATCTGTAGCTCTGTTGAAGAATTCACTAATGACACCCAATTCTACTAGCCTTTATAGCAATCATTGCAGCTGGGAGGGCTAGTTAAAGAAGTGAGATATCTTCCCCAAAACTGTGGAGTATAATTTATTCACTAGAAGCACCTAAAATCTATAAGCCCCTCTTGGTTATTTCTAATCCTAGCAGGGTTTTTAAAGAAGAATTACACTTATCTTTGCCAAACCCTGATAGGTAAATTATTTACTTACCTTTGCCAAGACTGTGGCCCTATTGAAGTATAATTTAGAATTGACTAATGCGTTGTCTTTGTCTATTTCCAGAGCCTCTGTGTAGAGATCGCAGGCCGCCTGGAACTTCCCTGATTTAAATGCTGTGTTTCCTTCAAGTTTTTTTGCCTGCAGTGACTTGGCTTTCTGGAAAGGAAAATACCAACAAAAAATCAAATCATGTTCATGGGGGCGTTTTATGCATGTAAAAAAATATTGGAAATTCCATGCACTGTGCAACGGATCATAAACTGATTTTAACCCAAACAAATAGCAGGTTTTAAGAAGGCTAATTGGACAAAAAGGTAAGCCAAATTTAAAATTTTATATTTCATAGATGAATGAGATATCAACCATCATTCTGGCGATCTAAACATAGAGAGCTAATGGTAGATTAATAGGACCTGAGCTTTAGAAATCGTTAGGATAATGAATATGGGACAATAGCATTGGATTAGGCGCGAGACATCCAGACGATGGCAAACTTCGTTCTACATCATAGAACCTCACAAAAATCATATATATGGTGTGTTTTATGTATGTTTTATAAACATTCCTAAGGCCTAAAAAAAGAAATAGTTTGTTTCCTGTAACGGTCTGAAGAAAAATAGGGTAGATAGGTCGGTAAAAAGATTTTTTTTTGCATTATTTTTTTGGTCAAAAATGTGTGTTTTTTGCATGTTTTACGTTGATTGGGAGTTGGATGGGCGATAAAAACTTTAAGGTAGGGATTTTTTTGAATAAAAACTTGTTAGGGTAGGGTTACAGGAAACAAACAACTTCTTTTTTTTAGGCCTAAGTACATAATACTATCTAAAGTAAAGAAGAATCCCAAGATGTTGATAGTGTGTTTGACAGACTTACCTTATATACAAACTTGGCCTTGGCGTGGTCGGGAGCTAGCCTCAGGACCTGCTGGAAGTGTGTGAAGGCTTTGTCTAGGTTCTCCTGGTAGTAGAGACACAGCCCCCGCACATACACTGCGTCGGCATTCAAATTATCCCGCTGCAAAAGATCACTGAAACAGAAACACAGATATAAGGATGGCACCAAGGAGAGATCTGTAAACTACGTACCTAAAATGGTGCAGGGTATAAATGTGTTGTCTTTGTTACATGTCTGTCTCATTGCTCTGTCTTGAGTCCCAATCATAGTCTTAGCCAGCAGGGCATCATTGAGACACCCAAACAGTAACAAATCACCCTCCAGCAAATACAGATTTTTTGTGAGGAGTATCTTAAAATGTCAATCCCAATCTTATAAATGATTTTTTTTCATTTCAATAAAATTTGCATGGCATTGTAGGGATATTATGTAGAGTTTCAATAAGTTTATACATGTTTATGGTACTGGGTATATTGCAGCCCCCCTTGAAAAATAAGACAGTCCCAAAGTTTTACAATTGCGAAATATTAGGCACCCAGTTTCTAAATCCTGGTTAAGACCCTGGTTTGAATGTTATACCCAACATTTCGGTGAATAAGCAAATTTTAGTATAAAAACAAACCTTTGTCAAATGCCTAGTCTAGGTATTTGTATGTACTCACTTTGCCATTTCCTGAGCTTCTTGATAGCGCTTGAGGAGTGCCAGCGCCTCCGCCTTCTGAGCCTTGTAGCGCTGACACGTAGGTGCTATGTCTAAACAGCGACCCAGACAGAACAGAGCCTACAAACACAAGCAGAACATACAACCACTGTAAATACTATAAGAAGTCAGTCAATGTTGGTACAGAGACCACCTGTTAAGAAAAAACACTTAAAATAGCAAACTCAAAGTCTTAATGGATGGTTATATCTATCTATATCTATATATATATATAGGGAGGACTGACTGAGGACAAAGCGACACAAGGATTTTGAAATTAATAATTACTGTCACTAAACGAGGGGTATATAGGAGTTGGTGTCTGCTCTCATCTCGGCTCTTGATGAGTTAAGTAAACAATGGGGCACTTGTCAGTATCAATCATAAATTACCCTCTTAATTCCTCCATCAGAGTGGAATAAATGTTTCCCGTTTATTTGTTATGGTCTACCGTCTATCCCACGCAGGGCTGACATTTGATTTGCCTGTTAATGTCATATATTTGCTGATCATGAAAGTTTACCGATCATGTCTAATGGTTAATATAGGCAAATAAAAAACATTGGAAAATTAACAGTATTTACTGTATATGTGTATATACAAACGAGCGTGTGTATAGTTTTAAAATGTCATTTAACAACCAAATTTAATAGAACAAGAACTTTCTTGAAATCAGTTGCCCAAACAGTATGCTGTGAAAGTTAAGAACTCACCCTTCTGTAGTCTCCTTTTTCTATATCTTTTTCTGCTTCCACGTCAAATTTCATCAAGCCTTCTGCTGTTAGTATCTGGAAACATAAGAGTGAGACAGGTAAGTAAGATGAATAGCCTCAAAAATCGCAATATTGTTCATTAGTGGTTAGGATGCATGATGTTGGAGGTTTAAGTGTCTGATGCATCCCTATTAGCAGGTTGCTATATACATGTGTGACATTGTGGGGGTCTGTCTATGGTGCTGATGCAACTGAAAGACCCCTGGTAAGTACTGTTCAATAAGTGATCAGCTGCTGAAAGCAACGTAAAAGCCAAATCCCTCCACAAGGTGGTAAGGTTATTGGCTGCATAAATTAACACTTCCATTAACTTGTGCAGACACTGCAATGAACTTATTGTGAATTTGACTCTTAAGATACTGGTGCTGTTTACCAACCAGATCCCTGTAGGCTGTCCTCCCTGTTTGATTTTGAAACACATGTTGCCCAAGGCGTAATGTAGGTTCTGCTTTGGCTAAATTGGCAGTTGTGAAAATCGGCAAAAAGAAGTATATCAATTAAAAAAATAGTTTTGGCTATAGGAAGCGAAAGTTTACTGAGACCCATTGCTGGACCAGTTAACATTTTTTTAGTTGCTGGGAATACAGAGGCACCACATGAGGTAGCTCAAATACGTTCTTCCTTACTTCCTGTTATGCCAAGAAAAAAATATTGTTTGTTTCCTGTAACGGTATGAAAAAAGGGTAGGTAGGCAGGTCGGTAAGAGAAAAAATTTGCAATATTTTTTTGGTCAAAAATGTGTGATTTATGCATGTTTTACCTTGATTTGGAGTTGGGGGCGGAAAAAACTTTAGGGTAGGGATTTTTTTGAATAAAATCTTGTTAGGGTAGGGTTAAAGGAAACAAACAACTTTTTTAAGGCCAAAGGATTAATGGATCATTCCAGCACCTACCTCTGCGCGCGCCTGGTTGTTATTTTTCTCGAGTTCTAGTGCCTTTTTGTAGCTGTGCACGGCTGCGAGACCATTTCCCATACACATATGGCACTTGCCCTCTCGTAGATAGCCCTGCAAATTAATACAATCTTTCAAAATTTCTGCACAATGCATTTTTTTTTCATTTCTTGATAACACAGAAATACTAGTACATATAACACGCACAGACACAAAGAGTCAATTGTGTACAAAATTGGAGAAGTATAAATATTCCAACCTAGATATAGTCAACATTAGGTATTTTTGGACAATTTTTGTTCAAATATCGAAAATTAACCCTCAATCTCTGCATTTACTTTATGAATAATACTAAAATCAATACAAATTTAACATTAAATATTACGTGTACCCTTCTAATTATCCCTGCTGATAAAAAACATAATTGTAGGGTAAGTACATGAGTTCCTAGCCATTATTAATTACCCTTACAACAGAAACAGACACTAGTAGTGAACATATGGCTTCCTAGTTTTTACTTTGAAATGCCCCTTGATATAAATACCCTTAAACTGACTACATGCCCTTGCATAAGTTACCATGCAGAGACACATCTTTAAGGTAGATATGAGATTATCTGAACATTATTTTTATTGGGGGCACCAAGGTTGAAAACCATGGCAAAACATTTTTTTGCTCCTCAAATCATTAGTTTGCGTCTAGGAAACAGGTCAATATTGAACTGTACTTACTCAAACCAGCCTCAAAGACTGCTCACCATTATGTGTAACTATTATTCACCTAAAGGAGACTGATTGGCCATGGTCTCAACAGTGATTACTGATTGGATAATCAAAGGACAGCAAAACAAAAGCCTTCACTCTCTTACCTTGACAAATGTAGGGTCTATTTGCAGTGACTGGCGGGCGTCTTCCAGGGCGTCTTTGTATCGCAACAGCATCATCCAGGTGGCAGCACGGTTGCCGTAATATGACGCACAGTTTGGACATAGTTCTGAAAAAGATAATATTGCAATTCAACACTGGTTTGTAAGACACACTTCAAAAGAAGTTGCATCCACACTCATGTCAAGGTCCAGATAACCCTGCCTCCTGAGCAACTATATTGTCATTGGTTGTTGTTCGGGAATTCCTGAAAAAGTGTATGCCTCCTTAGCGATATGTACACAACACAGAGAATCCCGCAAATTCTCCATGTTGTATACATATCGCATCTTTCAAAATGTTGGATATGTAGATGTCAGATTGGGAATCTGATGATGGGCTTCCTCTGGAAACTGGGGATTACTAGGAACTAGTGGACTAAAATGGACTTTATGTACACCACTTTCCTGCACTGCCCCACCACTAATGCAGTGCATTAGTTACAATGTTGCAGAGAGGGACCTCCAATACAGCGCTGGGGAGTATGACGCAACACAGCGCTGGGGCTTAAAGAGTTAAGGAAAAGGCAGCAGTGATTTAGCCAAGACCCAGCGAAGAAACAGAAGAAAAGCAGAGGGATAAGGAGGAGGAGATGGAGGAGAAGAAGAAGACGGAGGAGGTGAAGAGGAAGTGGAGGAGGATAGGAGAGAATTCACCCAGAAACTGTTCAGTACTCACCTATTGCTTCTGTGTAGAGCCTAAGGGCTTCATCATAGTTTTTCTGCATGTAGAAGGCATTGCCCTCTGTCTTTTTAGACTCTGCTAGTTCAGCTTTCCTGCAAGTAAAAAAAAATCAATTTGATGTCCGTACTTTGATAAAGGTCTGTTCCCTCATAGTATGTAGAAATTTCATTCAGACACATTCAATGATGCAAGTTCAAACCTACTTGCCGGAACTGGCAAGTGCTTCACATATGGAACGGCAGGGCCTGCATGACTAGTTTTTTTTTTCAAATGGCTGCCACTGCCAAGTATATACAAAAAAAATAAGAAACATCTGATCAGAGTTTGGCTGTAACTTTCTTGAGTTTGGTGCCAGACTGGCCACTAACTAAGAAAATCAGGAGATAACATTCACATTTAAGTGCAAAGGAATAATCAAAATTCAATGTGTTTTTTTACAAAATGTTACTGTAAACATGGATGTATTTCATTGTTCAATACAGATGGAACATACTTTGGAAACCTCAGGATCACCATAATTGAAAACTACATCTAGTGGCCATCTGGGTCCCTAACAGCCCCAATATTGGCAAATTCTGTTACACTTATTTCCTCAAACCTTAAAAGATAAGTCAATTCTGAATTTTTTCCATGGAGCTGAATTGCATCTTCATAAATTTCATTAAGGTGTTATATGCATATCAATCAGTACATCTTTGGGCTCCCTACAGAAACTTGAGGGAACCACAGGCGAGTTCAAGGGTACTCATGGCTACAGCTCATTTCCACTCCTGATATCATATCTAACAAAAAATGAAAAATAGCTGCTGTGTAATTATTTCCAAGTGCAGAAAATGTTCTGTCCAAATATGGGGCAATTCATCAATTAGCCTCTCTGCTGAGGTAAAAAGCAGGACCCAATAAGTCAGCTTGGCTTGAATGAAGTATTGGGACAAGGGGAGTTCACACTATGAATGTAAGTACTTGGTTAACTCATTAGCATTATGAATCAGAATTTTACACACATTGTGTGCCAAATGGACTCATAAAATCAATAAAAATTGGAGAAAATGCTTCATCCACTCATTCCAGTGCTTAAGAATAAAACCACCAATTAGATATTCATCAAAATGATAAATAGTTCACACTTAAGTCGTTTCCACACAGAGCAAATCCTTGTTCATTACAAAGGTGAAAAGAAAAGAAATTGCTAATTAAAAATAACTTTCATGCTATAAACAAACAAAAAGGAACCGGTCATAGATCATAGCCAGCAGGGGGTAATGGCCATCATTTGGGCACCAAAACCCTCAAAAATACCCCACCCAACACCAGGGTTCGACTTCCCCAGGGGCATATCACCAAAGATGTTTGCTGTGGGCCCCTAGCTTTTTTAGACTGGGGGCCCAAAGTGCATGGAATATAAAGCATTTACAAATTTTAACCTTTTTTTTTTAGGAATATAATATTTTGGTCTATAAATAGATTAGGGTAGGGGCAAATACTTAGGGTAGGTAGGGTAATAGGAAACGAACATTTTTTTTTTAGGCCTTATAACCAGAAATCTTGTTTTTAACCGCTGACTTTTTGTATTAGCAAAAGACCTCCAAAGAGGTTTGCCAAGTTTGGATGTCAAACACAAACTTTTTGTAACCAAAACAAAGAAAAAAAAACAGTCACCCAAGTGATCCCAGAAAAAAACAAAAAACATTTTAATGTTGTTCGTTGAGAAACAATATTTTGCGAAAATATTGGAAGAAAAAATACTGATTTGAAAACCAGAAAAAGTGCCCCACACTGACTCCTTAATTTTTAATCTATTTCTCAAATCACTCACATAAGGATGATTCTTGTTCTTAACTTCTTCATGCATGAATGGCAGAATGAACAGGTTTGAGGTTAAAAAGCTACTCAACCTCTGGTAAATTAAGTATGCAGAATAAACAGACCAGAGTACCCTATTTCTATGAGGCAAAACATCCAACTTCCACACAACAGCACTGGCTGCACTATTAATACCCTGCAGCTGTCAAAACGAACTGGGGAATCCCGAGACCCCACCAGGAAGTGGGGGAAGCCCATAGAACATTCCAGATTGTTTTTCCTTGGGTATGACCTCGAATAAGACAACACTGTCAGTGTCACATGTTGGATACAAATCGGTCCACTTATGCAAGGCCATTTAATCACAAGTATACGCCTAATCACTACCAAACAAAACATGAACACACTTTTTACCCCAAGATTGAACTTAATGCTGTGTTATTATGTAATTAACAAGACACATCGAACTTTTCAAGAAACGTAGAAAATTTTGTGTTGATTCCATTCTTAGTTACACAACCGAATATCGTTTAAATGGCGAATCATAAACGGGTATGGATATCATAGGATGGCCTGATAAACTGAAATATTGCAAACAAAACACAACTCCCAAAGTTATCCACATGTTCACCGGCCCGCAATGCAGTGTTCCACACATTTAAAGGTATCTCTTCCTTTCTTTGAAACGACCGTAGAAATTTTCCAACATTTTCAAAATACATTTTCGGTCGATTGCTGTCCGTGAAATATTCAGTAAGTAGACTAATATCAATCATTGTTATCTCAACTTTTTAATCATATTTTGTAATGTACCTTTCAGGGGATAATTCCACGTCAACTTCCCCTGTTTCAACATCCATCTCGTCGCCATCTGAGATAATTTCCACGTCCGACATCTTGGAATAGTAACTCTCGCGCCTGCGCACGAGATTTGCCGAGAAGAGGGATTTAAACTATGACGTCATGGAATTCCCCTGAACTCCTGGGATTTCCCCTCCTCTTGTAAATGATCATTTTCGTAACAAAAGTTTGAGGATAGCTTTGAATAGTATGGGGGATGAGACCAGCATATTGTTAATGTCAACCTAATGATGCAAGGATGCCAGCGGAATTGTGATTCTTTAGTAAACATTTCATAATGGAGCATAAATTTAAAATAAAAATTCTTCCCAAAGAATTTGACAAAACGCTTTTGTTAGTGAGAGAAGCCTTATTTGTTTATCCATTCATTCATTTCTTTCTTTCTTTATCAATTATTTATTTATTCATTCATTTATTTATTCATCTAGTTATATATTCATTCATTTTTGTGGCAGTACATGTTTTGTTGATTGACATTTGATAAAGTGCACTTTCCACCCACACTATTCAAGGTATTGGATTTGATTAGACTAGCAGGCATGCTTTGCATTCGCCCATTCAATGGTTACGATGGACCAAGTGTGAAAGAAAACATAAAGTTAAATTTATTTTCACTCCCGTTTACTGGGGAGAGAAAGCAATGACTGGTTGCCTTGCTCATTTTCCTATTGGTATGGGGTGTTATCTTTATATCAAATAGGAAAATGACATTGGGAACCGAGAAAGGTGAAACAAGTAGTGACATTTTGACAATTTATCCGATACAAAGTAATTATTGCGTAAAAGGTCTTCTGATGATAAGTACATTGTGGCCTCACAGCAGGATATAGGATTTTTTGAGAAACGCAGTTCCTACGTATACCCCCAATTATGAATGTCAGGGACCTTAGAAAGAAGTCTAAATTGAAGATACCGCGGTACTCTTCCTCCCGAAATACCATTAGCTATAGCTATATATACTATTATAGTCCAGCAGATGTGAGAAATGTTGTATTGTATTTTATTGACTCGTTCGAAATAAACAAAATATACAAGTACAAATAAAGCTTTAAATAATATATAAATGCAAACACAAATCAAAGCGAAACGAAATCAATTATACTTGAAGCTTGCAGAAGCTTGCAGAAAAAGCATGCACTTTGTATTAAGAGTGGTTGGGAAAAAAATAATTTAAATTTATTTTCTCTCCCAAATAAACGAGAGTGAAAATAAATTTAAATTCATTTCTCTCCCCAATAAACGGGAGTGGAAATAAATTTAGATTTATTTTCTCTCCCCAATAAACGGGAGTGAAAATAAATCTTAATTTATTTTCTCTCCCCAATAAACGGGAGTGAAAATAAATTTAAATTCATTTTCTCTCCCCAATGAACGGGAGTGAAAATAGATTTAATTTTGTTTTCTATCCCTAATAAACGGGAGAGAAAATGAATTTAAATTTATTTTCTCTTTCACTCTTGGTCCTATCTTGCAGGAACTCAGCGTTTACAAATATTAGTACCCTTTACTGATCAAGAAAACGTCATTTGAGGTAAAACATCTAGGTCAGCTCAAGCCCCTAAGTTAAAGAAAACTTATGGTTGAAACACCAAGACCTCAGGGATTAGATAACCATTGTTAGAAAGGGGACAAGAGCGCTGAACTAGGAGATGTCTTATTCTGAATGTGTCACCAGCATCACAGCCTTAACCCTTACCTGCCCACAGTCCAAATTTGAGATCACCGTTTTCTATGGTGCTCCATACGACAGGAAGATCCATTGTAACTTTTCGTAAAAAGAAAGTGCTCTCTTCGGTAAGACTAAAGAGGCGCCAAGGGCCAAGACTTCTGATATCCTTGACCGTATGTCTGAATAACTCGGTATTATTATGAACTTAATTCTACCTATTATTATGAAGTGCCCAACATATCAAAAAGGTTCGCATACCTGTCAACTCTACTGATTTGAGCAGTACTCTACTGATTTCAGACCCCAACTATGCTGTCTACTGATTGATCACCTGATTTGAAGAAATCTACTGATTAGCTACTGATTTACTTTGAAAAATCCTCCATCTTTTTCTCAGTAAGTAGGTCAGTCTGCTCCCTTTTATCCAGTGTATCTCACCTGACCCAATTACTGTCTGTAGCAATTGATTCCTATCAGTAGGTATTAATAGCTAATCCCTTACTAATTGGAATTATCATTCAGCCATGTATTGTTCTGGGATTAAAAGGGAAAGGTGCATTGAGGGCTAGCATCATCAGATAGCATCTCAAGAAAAATCTAGATATCTATAGCAAGGAAAATTCACCACCTCGTAAAATTATTTTCAGTCTTCAAAAAAAAAGATTTTTCATAAAATGCTGAAAATGTAGGCCTAAATGTGGGTATGATATTTCTTAGTTCAAAAGCTATATATATGTGTGTTTTTCATAACTGTGAATATATCATCATTCGTTAAGTGTGATCTGCTACATAAGTAGAAGTTATTTCAGTTACACATTTGTATGGTTATCAATTTGCCAACTTCTCTGAAGTATAATAGCCCTTTCCTAAGTTAAACTACTAACCTAACCCCTGGTGGCCAGGATTGGAACTAAACAAAATACCGCAAAAGAAGCCCAAATAGTGAACCGCATAAAATCTCCTGATTTTGGATGGTTGAATGTTGACAGGTATGGGTTCGATTCTTTTGGGATATTTCACCTTCAGCAAAGCATGATTTGAAACTGTTGAAATGAGCTTCGACAATCTTGCCACCCATTCTTTATTCATCATTATCGTTGGGATGTGTTTCAAAATACTTCTTCATTGCTACTGCTAGGTCATTTTTTCTAAGTAGCGGTAGAAAAGGAAATGACAAAAAACTTTCTTGAATAACGTAGGATTCGTGATGATTTGGTTTGAGACTTGAAACAAACCTGCTGCCAACAATAAGGGACACTTCTCGACAATCAACAATAAGATGTATCGTCTATTGTCCGAATACTCCTTTGCGCGACGAAACATGCCATTGTTGCAACAATTTAAATCATTGTCATTATAAAACGACTAAAGAATACTTTCTTAAGCGTTGATCCGTTCTGCGACGTCATGGATAGAAGATCAGGAAAAGAACGTTGATTTCCATTTATTTATTTGCAAGTAGATAGCATGGATAGGATAAAGACAACGCCGAAATAACTTTTCTTTTTCATATCTGAAATTCAGAAAATGCGGTCAGGTGATAAATCCGCATGCCCGCGAAAGTTCAAAGGTCATGTCGGTACACGGGCCGTCCATTGTTCGCTGTTGCTTGGCAACGGATGGCAACTATGGAAAGCCTTGCCGCTCGCGTAATATAATGACGTACCAAGATGTAATTATCTTACTGCTTTTCGTACTTTTGCAAATGGAGGAGATGGCATCAACGGTCGATTAGATCGTAGAAAGTGGTGACATCTGAAGTTAATGTCACAAAATATCTGCTATGCCGGGTACGGGCCAAAGGAAACTTTCCAAGGTAGAGCAAGACGCCGAACACTTAAAGAATAAGTTTTGGGCAATTAACTACCATTACATTGTCGGGAGGCGGAACGCGTTTGATCTCGGGCCTGGGATCTCTAGTCGATACAAGGAGCACACGAAGAAGGATTTCTGTGAGAAACATGAGGAACATGAGAAGAATAAAAAAGAAAAGAAGAAAGAAAAGGGAAAATATCAGGTAACGCATTATAGCTGTTATCGTCTTCTTTTCTGCTACTTTCAGAAATGAACAGGAGGTGAAGGATACGTTCTCATGCAATTCCAATTAGAATTGTTAGTTTGAAACCTATTAGTATTGTTTCTTTTAAATATTCCCTTATGTATGATTTTAATACAGTCAATTGAATCCTTCGTGTCGTGAATGGGCGGTGAGAGTGAACCGATTCTATTTGCGAGTTAAACAATATTTGGCTAGCATTGTCCGATCATCACCCGACCCTTGTATAAGGGATTCAATTGAATTAATAAACCTGATAGGAAGCCTCCTTGGTCTTTGGACGAAAGTAGCCTCAGTATTGGAAGAGTTAAACTAATCATGGACACAGCAGTGACCTGATACCTGCTTTTTTCAACGCATTTCTGATAACCGAAAAACAGAGAGGTGGAACAAGGAGAATAGAAACCGTGTCTGAGATTAAAGGGAATACCGGTACCTAGATTTCCCAGGGGATGTCGGCATTACCGCATTCTAATATTACTTTCCGAAATTAAACAACCTGATATATAAAACCTCACTGAACTACAGTCTACACAACAGTAGTCTCTTGTCACAAACTGCTCGGCACGCACAGCTCATTTTCTACACACGTTTGACGTCATGAAGAGCCGTCTATGGTGTTCTTCCCACTGGAAGACGTCTCGGCACTATCCGATGGGGGAAGGAAGGGGATTTCGTCCCATGCTGGCCTTTCTATCCTATAATCCTATCACGATATGACCTACACTGTTGAAAGCAGACAGGCACAGTCCATGTTTTTGGCACTCAATAGTTTCCGCTACCTTAAAAAAAAGGTTCCTGGTGCTGAAAGGGTCAGTCCTGATAGTCAATGGCCTAAGGTTTAATCCCTGACAGCTCGCTGTCTCTCACTCAGATAGTCAATCAGTAATTCAGTTAATATGTCAATCAGTCAGTCAATCCATGGATCCATCAATCAGTCATTCAGCCACTGTCTTATTTTTTCCAGAGGGGCCCGCGATTAAGTATAGCAGCCCCGTTCCCGGGCCGCCGTGGCCGGCTAGCGCCCCCCGGCACGGCGCTGGACTTCGGCCGGCTGTCAGAGGAGAGCACGACGAGCTCACGCCCGAGATCTCGCCACAAGTCCGCAGGCCCGCCACAGGAGGTCGTTGCTGGTAAGTCATGCACGTCACGTTTGGGTGGAGTTAGGAAAAATGGAGTCTTCGTCACTTTTTCTGCTATTTTAAAGAACTTTTCTATAATGGAGGGGATCACAATTCCAAAGGAAAACCTCACCCACTGAAAGCATTCTTTCGACCTTGCCCAGTGGTGAGACACAGCGCGCAATGTGTACTCAGTGCGTTAGACCGCTCTGCAATGGCTGCGGCTTACTAGCAGATTAAGGGAAGTGGGTATTGGAGGGGTTTTAACGAAACTGTATGTTTGCCGTCAAAAAGCCTTTTACATGTATTTGATACAGGGATGCAAGCATGTTCCTCCTCTTGGCAACTTAAGGTCTTACCACACTTTTAGAAATCTCAGTTTAATTTTCCTGAAACTTTGCATGAGAAAAGAACATAACAGAGTGATCTTCAAAACAACTTAAAATCATGGGGTCATCGACTTAGTTTTTTTTCACAGATTTTTGAAAAATTGATGCAATTGATGTCACAAACATCTCATTCTCCAAAACTGGTTTCTTTCTTTGCTGTATTTATCCCTTCAGAGATACAGGCACCGCCTGAAATACTGTTCTGCATGTTGGAATTGTTTTTTTGGTGTTATATAGGAATTATTGGGCAAAATCAAGGAATTCGAGAAACAAGTTTTAACCCAAAATTGGCATAAGTCAGAATTGCCTAGTTTAATTTTCACCAAATTTTGTCTACACTATCTACACAATGCTCTTAATAAATAGACATAAAGAAAATGACAGGTCATCGTGTTAGTTTTCAAACCACAGATGGTCAAAGTTTGTGAAATAGGACTTTTTGGGGGCAAGTTTTCATGAAAATGTTAGAAAAGAGTTACTCAATTGTTACCATGTATGCCCATCCTTATATAAGATATTGTTTAGCAAGGGAACCCCATTTTATACACATGAATTATCACATATTATGTCTGAAAACGTGTCAAAACATAAAATTCAATGAATATGAAAATCACAGTAGCCAAAAACAAAACACTCTTAGGATACTATTTATAGTAGGCAGATATAATCATAATTGGTATATATTCAATTAAAATCCATTTCTTTTCAATTTTTCCAGTTGCGTCAGGTAAATTGTAATAAATTATTTTAGTTTATCATATACCCAATAGGTGTCACCGGTATAGAGTATCGTAAGACCTTAACCACTTCTCTCAAATCCGCCCCATATCTCTCCCTCATATATCTACCCTGTGTTAGTTTGTGATTTCCCCCGAGTACTCCACTTTCCTCCACCATAAACTACTGGCAATTATTTATTGTAACACGGTTGAAGAGTGACGATGAACGAAATCTAAACCCATATTTAAATCTGGTCGATATTTTATCCCCTAAGTACCTAGAGTCGTCTGCTAGTCAAGACCTTTCGCAGATGCCGTTAGTGGCTGTTCATACAATACCAGCACGCCAACTGGTGACAGATCTTGGTACTAACATATTAAATAGGGCACCTTTTGGAATGGGGCTTTCGCACATTGATTTAGATTTTGGTTTAACCTGAAGAAAACCTTGGTCCACAAAAAAGCTGCCGATTAAACCCCAAGTCCTCATCATCATCATCACACGCCTAGTGCAGAGATTCGCACTCGCGCAGGGACAGCGATCAGTCAGTGCCAATGTGCTAGACCACTCTGCTATCGGGCCTGACTTGCTTGCTTGGGTAACAAGTGTAAAGATTTACCCAGAAATTTGCTCGCTCATGGCTAGGGAGAATAGAAAGGGGTGATTTTTATTCAAATAATTTTTTCATATTTTGACTTTGTTGCTAAGTTATGTAATCTAAAAGTCAAAATGCAGTCTATTGTCATTTTCAACAAAATCTTCGAGAGAAATGGTAATAAAATCTGAACAGAATTAAACATCAGAAAAAATAAAAGCACCTCCACTTCGATGTGATCTTTCTTCCACAAATGTGAAGGTTTATATCCCCGGTTCATAATTGTCGATAGGAGCTCCCCTTTAACTCATTATGGTTCATTACCATTTTCTTTATCATAAGGTCTTTCCGGCAATATATACATGTACTTAGAAAATATATCGTGGATATATGATACTTTTGTGATTAAGCTTTAATTTACAGACTATTTGAAGGAAGGTTGTGGGCTGGAGGATCTGTGTATCTTAAGCATGAAGAGAATTGACAAATTCGCTCACATAATACTGGAATAAAGGGGATCGGAAAAGTAAGTCCAAGATTATGGAAGTCCGACTTGTGTGCACCATTGGTATACACTGAATGCAATCGGGACCAACTAGTCCAAGGGGACACAACGTCCTAGTTATGAGAGAATCCGAGTTAGACGAAATCCAAATAAGCCTACTTAAGTCGATTAGGCCATTTTGCCGGCTGTACCTTACAACTGCAAACATTAATAGAGATACGACCCAGGCAATTTTGTGTACTCTCTTCCAGCTTTTCGCGAGGTGTTTGACCTGTTTGACTGTAATGGCGGCGGGACCATCGACGCGGAGGAGCTGGACGCCACGCTCAGGTCGGTAGACATCAACCTCAACGGCGAGGAACTCAGGGAGATACTCAAGGCGCTAGACAGAGACGGTAAGAAAAAACAGCTGGAATTGGGATTTCAGGGTTTTGATTAGGAGAGACAAATTATATGCATTATATGCAAATTAGCAGATACCTCAATGCTAATGACTTAGTTGCACCAACAGCCCTGTTAGAGGCTATTAACAGACTAAATGGCCTCCCCCAGTGCCTCCAGTTTGGGTCTGTTTGGAGGTGTTTAAACAGCATTATACTTCTTATATGAAGGTTGGCACTGGTGGGATCTTGGGTTTAAGTAGAGAATACCATACGGAACTATTTGGGCCTCTGTTTTATCAATGTTGGAATTGTCCTTTAATGTTGTTAAAATGGGTTGTTTTTCTTTAAGAAAGTTACAGTAAGACTACTTATGGGATAAGTAATACTATTAACCATGTTCATCCTTTTTACTTTTTTAGGAAGTGGAGAAATCGATTTTCAAGAGTTTTTGGATATGATGACAAATACTGAACGCTTTTTAGAGGCCTACAGCGAGGCTGACGGTAAGACTCCTCTAACACATTGGTATCATTCAACGGCTAGAGAGAGCCGACAGTTTTAATGACCCTTCTGGTAATAAATGCAATGACATTATTGGAAGATTAGTTAGTTACACTCAAAGTAAGATAGAGCCTGATATCCAACCAGCACCATATATGTAATGAAGCGTAGTAGAGTAGGGTACTGATAACTGAGGGTGGGTTGCAGGCCGTAGCGTAGTTTCAAACAGGGAGCAATGAATTTATCACCAGTCCCAATGGGAGAGAAAACATATGCAACAAAAGAATTCATGGTTAAAGCGAGAGATTCCAGAACAGGCACACCTCATGCTGACCTGATGACTGTACCCAGCGACTGGCCATGGGCCCAGACAAAAATCTTGCATTCAGTTGATCTGAGTAAAGTTCAGAACCTCCTAACTGCAACATAGGTATCAGGTTTGCTTAAAGCTGACCTGCCCATTTGAAATGAGAGGATCTAAGGATTACACAGCGCGCCCATACCTGGCATCTGAGATATACATAACCTAGAGGATAAGCCACTCCTGCTAACAACACCTACACCATTCCTATACCACATTGTCATGCTAATAACACCTACACCATTCCTATACCACATTGTCATGCTAATAACACCTACACCATTCCTAGACCACATTGTCCTGCTAACAACACCTACACCATTCCTATACCACATTGTCATGCTAATAACACCTACACCATTCCTATACCACATTGTCATGCTAATAACACCTACACCATTCCTATACCACATTGTCATGCTAATAACACCTACACCATTCCTAGACCACATTGTCATGCTAACAACACCTACACCATTCCTATACCACATTGTCCTGCTAACAACACCTACACCATTCCTATACCACATTGTCATGCTAATAACACCTACACCATTCCTAGACCACATTGTCCTGCTAACAACACCTACACCATTCCTATACCACATTGTCATGCTAATAACACCTACACCATTCCTATACCACATTGTCATGCTAATAACACCTACACCATTCCTATACCACATTGTCATGCTAATAACACCTACACCATTCCTAGACCACATTGTCATGCTAACAACACCTACACCATTCCTATACCACATTGTCATGCTAATAACACCTACACCATTCCTATACCACATTGTCATGCTAATAACACATACACCATTCCTAGACCACATTGTCATGCTAACAACACCTACACCATTCCTATACCACATTGTCATGCAAATAACACCTACACCATTCCTATACCACATTGTCATGCTAATAACACCTACACCATTCCTATACCACATTGTCATGCTAATAACACCTACACCATTCCTAGACCACATTGTCATGCTAACAACACCTACACCATTCCTATACCACATTGTCATGCTAATAACACCTACACCATTCCTATACCACATTGTCATGCTAATAACACATACACCATTCCTAGACCACATTGTCATGCTAACAACACCTACACCATTCCTATACCACATTGTCATGCAAATAACACCTACACCATTCCTATACCACATTGTCATGCTAATAACACCTACACCATTCCTATACCACATTGTCATGCTAACAACACCTACACCATTCCTAGACCACATTGTCATGCTAATAACACCTACACCATTCCTATACCACATTGTCATGCTAACAACACCTACACCATTCCTATACCACATTGTCATGCTAATAACACCTACACCATTCCTATACCACATTGTCATGCTAATAACACCTACACCATTCCTAGACCACATTGTCATGCTAATAACACCTACACCATTCCTATACCACATTGTCATGCTAACAACACCTACACCATTCCTATACCACATTGTCATGCTAATAACACCTACACCATTCCTATACCACATTGTCATGCTAATAACACATACACCATTCCTAGACCACATTGTCATGCTAACAACACCTACACCATTCCTATACCACATTGTCATGCAAATAACACCTACACCATTCCTATACCACATTGTCATGCAAATAACACCTACACCATTCCTATACCACATTGTCATGCAAATAACACCTACACCATTCCTATACCACATTGTCATGCTAATAACACCTACACCATTCCTATACCACATTGTCATGCTAATAACACCTACACCATTCCTATACCACATTGTCATGCAAATAACACCTACACCATTCCTATACCACATTGTCATGCAAATAACACCTACACCATTCCTATACCACATTGTCATGCAAATAAGCTCTCATCAGTGCTCCACTCTTCCAGAGACAATCATCTAAGCATCTGCGTCGCGTTATTTATCTTCTCTATTCCTGTTAGTCTCAATTCTGTAGAAGATCGATGTACTGATGGGAGCTAATTTGCATAACTATAGTATTAGACTGGTGTTATAGTTACATTGGTAGGAGTTGCCTATCCCCATAGACAAGTTATGTATATCTCTGCTGGCTTCCACAACAGTAGGAGGAAAGCTATGGATCATGGACGAGGCGCTCTCGGAACCGCCATGTAATATAGGGCGAGATCAAAGTTGCCCTCTGTTTCAGTGAATTTTGTTTTCTATGTTACAAGCCAGAAACATTCTTTTCAATCATTATGTAAACTAATGCTTCAATTTCGCTGAACTTTGTATTCACATTAGCAGTCTTGACTACGGCTCGACCATTTGAATCGCATTCTTGTATGAGATCATTGTCAAAGTACCAATGTTTGTTTTAGGTGAGACGAAGAGTGACGGTGAGAGGGAGGTTCTCCTGTTTGACCTCTGACCCTGTACGTGTGTTATGTTTTAGGTGAGACGAAGAGTGACGGTGAGAGGGAGGTTCTCCTGTTTGACCTCTGACCCTGTACGTGTGTTATGTTTTAGGTGAGACGAAGAGTGACGGTGAGAGGGAGGTTCTCCTGTTTGACCTCTGACCCTGTACGTGTGTTATGTTTTAGGTGAGACGAAGAGTGACGGTGAGAGGGAGGTTCTCCTGTTTGACCTCTGACCCTGTACGTGTGTTATGTTTTAGGTGAGACGAAGAGTGACGGTGAGAGGGAGGTTCTCCTGTTTGACCTCTGACCCTGTACGTGTGTTATGTTTTAGGTGAGACGAAGAGTGACGGTGAGAGGGAGGTTCTCCTGTTTGACCTCTGACCCTGTACGTGTGTTATGTTTTAGGTGAGACGAAGAGTGACGGTGAGAGGGAGGTTCTCCTGTTTGACCTCTGACCCTGTACGTGTGTTATGTTTTAGGTGAGACGAAGAGTGACGGTGAGAGGGAGGTTCTCCTGTTTGACCTCTGACCCTGTACGTGTGTTATGTTTTAGGTGAGACGAAGAGTGACGGTGAGAGGGAGGTTCTCCTGTTTGACCTCTGACCCTGTACGTGTGTTATGTTTTAGGTGAGACGAAGAGTGACGGTGAGAGGGAGGTTCTCCTGTTTGACCTCTGACCCTGTACGTGTGTTATGTTTTAGGTGAGACGAAGAGTGACGGTGAGAGGGAGGTTCTCCTGTTTGACCTCTGACCCTGTACGTGTGTTATGTTTTAGGTGAGACGAAGAGTGACGGTGAGAGGGAGGTTCTCCTGTTTGACGCGCTGACCCTGTACGTGTGTTATGTTTTAGGTGAGGCGAAGAGTGACGGTGAGAGGGAGGTTCTCCTGTTTGACCTCTGACCCTGTACGTGTGTTATGTTTTAGGTGAGACGAAGAGTGACGGTGAGAGGGAGGTTCTCCTGTTTGACCTCTGACCCTGTACGTGTGTTATGTTTTAGGTGAGACGAAGAGTGACGGTGAGAGGGAGGTTCTCCTGTTTGACCTCTGACCCTGTACGTGTGTTATGTTTTTAGGTGAGACGAAGAGTGACGGTGAGAGGGAGGTTCTCCTGTTTGACCTCTGACCCTGTACGTGTGTTATGTTTTAGGTGAGACGAAGAGTGACGGTGAGAGGGAGGTTCTCCTGTTTGACCTCTGACCCTGTACGTGTGTTATGTTTTAGGTGAGACGAAGAGTGACGGTGAGAGGGAGGTTCTCCTGTTTGACCTCTGACCCTGTACGTGTGTTATGTTTTAGGTGAGACGAAGAGTGACGGTGAGAGGGAGGTTCTCCTGTTTGACCTCTGACCCTGTACGTGTGTTATGTTTTAGGTGAGACGAAGAGTGACGGTGAGAGGGAGGTTCTCCTGTTTGACCTCTGACCCTGTACGTGTGTTATGTTTTAGGTGAGACGAAGAGTGACGGTGAGAGGGAGGTTCTCCTGTTTGACCTCTGACCCTGTACGTGTGTTATGTTTTAGGTGAGACGAAGAGTGACGGTGAGAGGGAGGTTCTCCTGTTTGACCTCTGACCCTGTACGTGTGTTATGTTTTAGGTGAGACGAAGAGTGACGGTGAGAGGGAGGTTCTCCTGTTTGACCTCTGACCCTGTACGTGTGTTATGTTTTAGGTGAGACGAAGAGTGACGGTGAGAGGGAGGTTCTCCTGTTTGACCTCTGACCCTGTACGTGTGTTATGTTTTAGGTGAGACGAAGAGTGACGGTGAGAGGGAGGTTCTCCTGTTTGACCTCTGACCCTGTACGTGTGTTATGTTTTAGGTGAGACGAAGAGTGACGGTGAGAGGGAGGTTCTCCTGTTTGACCTCTGACCCTGTACGTGTGTTATGTTTTAGGTGAGACGAAGAGTGACGGTGAGAGAGAGGTTCTCCTGTTTGACCTCTGACCCTGTACGTGTGTTATGTTTTAGGTGAGACGAAGAGTGACGGTGAGAGGGAGGTTCTCCTGTTTGACGCGCTGACCCTGTACGTGTGTTATGTTTTAGGTGAGACGAAGAGTGACGGTGAGAGGGAGGTTCTCCTGTTTGACCTCTGACCCTGTACGTGTGTTATGTTTTAGGTGAGACGAAGAGTGACGGTGAGAGGGAGGTTCTCCTGTTTGACCTCTGACCCTGTACGTGTGTTATGTTTTAGATGAGACGAAGAGTGACGGTGAGAGGGAGGTTCTCCTGTTTGACCTCTGACCCTGTACGTGTGTTATGTTTTAGGTGAGACGAAGAGTGACGGTGAGAGGGAGGTTCTCCTGTTTGACCTCTGACCCTGTACGTGTGTTATGTTTTAGGTGAGACGAAGAGTGACGGTGAGAGGGAGGTTCTCCTGTTTGACCTCTGACCCTGTACGTGTGTTATGTTTTAGGTGAGACGAAGAGTGACGGTGAGAGGGAGGTTCTCCTGTTTGACCTCTGACCCTGTACGTGTGTTATGTTTTAGGTGAGACGAAGAGTGACGGTGAGAGGGAGGTTCTCCTGTTTGACCTCTGACCCTGTACGTGTGTTATGTTTTAGGTGAGACGAAGAGTGACGGTGAGAGGGAGGTTCTCCTGTTTGACCTCTGACCCTGTACGTGTGTTATGTTTTTAGGTGAGACGAAGAGTGACGGTGAGAGGGAGGTTCTCCTGTTTGACCTCTGACCCTGTACGTGTGTTATGTTTTAGGTGAGACGAAGAGTGACGGTGAGAGGGAGGTTCTCCTGTTTGACCTCTGACCCTGTACGTGTGTTATGTTTTAGGTGAGACGAAGAGTGACGGTGAGAGGGAGGTTCTCCTGTTTGACCTCTGACCCTGTACGTGTGTTATGTTTTAGATGAGACGAAGAGTGACGGTGAGAGGGAGGTTCTCCTGTTTGACGCGCTGACCCTGTACGTGTGTTATGTTTTAGGTGAGACGAAGAGTGACGGTGAGAGGGAGGTTCTCCTGTTTGACCTCTGACCCTGTACGTGTGTTATGTTTTAGGTGAGACGAAGAGTGACGGTGAGAGGGAGGTTCTCCTGTTTGACCTCTGACCCTGTACGTGTGTTATGTTTTAGATGAGACGAAGAGTGACGGTGAGAGGGAGGTTCTCCTGTTTGACCTCTGACCCTGTACGTGTGTTATGTTTTAGGTGAGACGAAGAGTGACGGTGAGAGGGAGGTTCTCCTGTTTGACCTCTGACCCTGTACGTGTGTTATGTTTTAGGTGAGACGAAGAGTGACGGTGAGAGGGAGGTTCTCCTGTTTGACCTCTGACCCTGTACGTGTGTTATGTTTTAGGTGAGACGAAGAGTGACGGTGAGAGGGAGGTTCTCCTGTTTGACCTCTGACCCTGTACGTGTGTTATGTTTTAGGTGAGACGAAGAGTGACGGTGAGAGGGAGGTTCTCCTGTTTGACCTCTGACCCTGTACGTGTGTTATGTTTTAGGTGAGACGAAGAGTGACGGTGAGAGGGAGGTTCTCCTGTTTGACGCGCTGACCCTGTACGTGTGTTATGTTTTAGGTGAGACGAAGAGTGACGGTGAGAGGGAGGTTCTCCTGTTTGACCTCTGACCCTGTACGTGTGTTATGTTTTAGGTGAGACGAAGAGTGACGGTGAGAGGGAGGTTCTCCTGTTTGACCTCTGACCCTGTACGTGTGTTATGTTTTAGGTGAGACGAAGAGTGACGGTGAGAGGGAGGTTCTCCTGTTTGACCTCTGACCCTGTACGTGTGTTATGTTTTAGGTGAGACGAAGAGTGACGGTGAGAGGGAGGTTCTCCTGTTTGACGCGCTGACCCTGTACGTGTGTTATGTTTTAGGTGAGACGAAGAGTGACGGTGAGAGGGAGGTTCTCCTGTTTGACCTCTGACCCTGTACGTGTGTTATGTTTTAGGTGAGACGAAGAGTGACGGTGAGAGGGAGGTTCTCCTGTTTGACCTCTGACCCTGTACGTGTGTTATGTTTTTAGGTGAGACGAAGAGTGACGGTGAGAGGGAGGTTCTCCTGTTTGACCTCTGACCCTGTACGTGTGTTATGTTTTTAGGTGAGACGAAGAGTGACGGTGAGAGGGAGGTTCTCCTGTTTGACCTCTGACCCTGTACGTGTGTTATGTTTTAGGTGAGACGAAGAGTGACGGTGAGAGGGAGGTTCTCCTGTTTGACCTCTGACCCTGTACGTGTGTTATGTTTTAGGTGAGACGAAGAGTGACGGTGAGAGGGAGGTTCTCCTGTTTGACCTCTGACCCTGTACGTGTGTTATGTTTTAGGTGAGACGAAGAGTGACGGTGAGAGGGAGGTTCTCCTGTTTGACCTCTGACCCTGTACGTGTGTTATGTTTTAGGTGAGACGAAGAGTGACGGTGAGAGGGAGGTTCTCCTGTTTGACCTCTGACCCTGTACGTGTGTTATGTTTTAGGTGAGACGAAGAGTGACGGTGAGAGGGAGGTTCTCCTGTTTGACCTCTGACCCTGTACGTGTGTTATGTTTTAGGTGAGACGAAGAGTGACGGTGAGAGGGAGGTTCTCCTGTTTGACCTCTGACCCTGTACGTGTGTTATGTTTTAGGTGAGACGAAGAGTGACGGTGAGAGGGAGGTTCTCCTGTTTGACCTCTGACCCTGTACGTGTGTTATGTTTTAGGTGAGACGAAGAGTGACGGTGAGAGGGAGGTTCTCCTGTTTGACCTCTGACCCTGTACGTGTGTTATGTTTTAGGTGAGACGAAGAGTGACGGTGAGAGGGAGGTTCTCCTGTTTGACCTCTGACCCTGTACGTGTGTTATGTTTTAGGTGAGACGAAGAGTGACGGTGAGAGGGAGGTTCTCCTGTTTGACCTCTGACCCTGTACGTGTGTTATGTTTTAGGTGAGACGAAGAGTGACGGTGAGAGGGAGGTTCTCCTGTTTGACCTCTGACCCTGTACGTGTGTTATGTTTTAGGTGAGACGAAGAGTGACGGTGAGAGGGAGGTTCTCCTGTTTGACCTCTGACCCTGTACGTGTGTTATGTTTTAGGTGAGACGAAGAGTGACGGTGAGAGGGAGGTTCTCCTGTTTGACCTCTGACCCTGTACGTGTGTTATGTTTTAGGTGAGACGAAGAGTGACGGTGAGAGGGAGGTTCTCCTGTTTGACCTCTGACCCTGTACGTGTGTTATGTTTTAGATGAGACGAAGAGTGACGGTGAGAGGGAGGTTCTCCTGTTTGACCTCTGACCCTGTACGTGTGTTATGTTTTAGGTGAGACGAAGAGTGACGGTGAGAGGGAGGTTCTCCTGTTTGACCTCTGACCCTGTACGTGTGTTATGTTTTAGGTGAGACGAAGAGTGACGGTGAGAGGGAGGTTCTCCTGTTTGACCTCTGACCCTGTACGTGTGTTATGTTTTAGGTGAGACGAAGAGTGACGGTGAGAGGGAGGTTCTCCTGTTTGACCTCTGACCCTGTACGTGTGTTATGTTTTAGGTGAGACGAAGAGTGACGGTGAGAGGGAGGTTCTCCTGTTTGACCTCTGACCCTGTACGTGTGTTATGTTTTAGGTGAGACGAAGAGTGACGGTGAGAGGGAGGTTCTCCTGTTTGACGCGCTGACCCTGTACGTGTGTTATGTTTTAGGTGAGACGAAGAGTGACGGTGAGAGGGAGGTTCTCCTGTTTGACCTCTGACCCTGTACGTGTGTTATGTTTTAGGTGAGACGAAGAGTGACGGTGAGAGGGAGGTTCTCCTGTTTGACCTCTGACCCTGTACGTGTGTTATGTTTTAGATGAGACGAAGAGTGACGGTGAGAGGGAGGTTCTCCTGTTTGACCTCTGACCCTGTACGTGTGTTATGTTTTAGGTGAGACGAAGAGTGACGGTGAGAGGGAGGTTCTCCTGTTTGACCTCTGACCCTGTACGTGTGTTATGTTTTAGGTGAGACGAAGAGTGACGGTGAGAGGGAGGTTCTCCTGTTTGACCTCTGACCCTGTACGTGTGTTATGTTTTAGGTGAGACGAAGAGTGACGGTGAGAGGGAGGTTCTCCTGTTTGACCTCTGACCCTGTACGTGTGTTATGTTTTAGGTGAGACGAAGAGTGACGGTGAGAGGGAGGTTCTCCTGTTTGACCTCTGACCCTGTACGTGTGTTATGTTTTAGGTGAGACGAAGAGTGACGGTGAGAGGGAGGTTCTCCTGTTTGACCTCTGACCCTGTACGTGTGTTATGTTTTAGGTGAGACGAAGAGTGACGGTGAGAGGGAGGTTCTCCTGTTTGACCTCTGACCCTGTACGTGTGTTATGTTTTAGGTGAGACGAAGAGTGACGGTGAGAGGGAGGTTCTCCTGTTTGACCTCTGACCCTGTACGTGTGTTATGTTTTAGGTGAGACGAAGAGTGACGGTGAGAGGGAGGTTCTCCTGTTTGACCTCTGACCCTGTACGTGTGTTATGTTTTAGGTGAGACGAAGAGTGACGGTGAGAGGGAGGTTCTCCTGTTTGACCTCTGACCCTGTACGTGTGTTATGTTTTAGGTGAGACGAAGAGTGACGGTGAGAGGGAGGTTCTCCTGTTTGACCTCTGACCCTGTACGTGTGTTATGTTTTAGGTGAGACGAAGAGTGACGGTGAGAGGGAGGTTCTCCTGTTTGACCTCTGACCCTGTACGTGTGTTATGTTTTAGGTGAGACGAAGAGTGACGGTGAGAGGGAGGTTCTCCTGTTTGACCTCTGACCCTGTACGTGTGTTATGTTTTAGGTGAGACGAAGAGTGACGGTGAGAGGGAGGTTCTCCTGTTTGACCTCTGACCCTGTACGTGTGTTATGTTTTAGGTGAGACGAAGAGTGACGGTGAGAGGGAGGTTCTCCTGTTTGACCTCTGACCCTGTACGTGTGTTATGTTTTAGGTGAGACGAAGAGTGACGGTGAGAGGGAGGTTCTCCTGTTTGACCTCTGACCCTGTACGTGTGTTATGTTTTAGGTGAGACGAAGAGTGACGGTGAGAGGGAGGTTCTCCTGTTTGACCTCTGACCCTGTACGTGTGTTATGTTTTAGGTGAGACGAAGAGTGACGGTGAGAGGGAGGTTCTCCTGTTTGACCTCTGACCCTGTACGTGTGTTATGTTTTAGGTGAGACGAAGAGTGACGGTGAGAGGGAGGTTCTCCTGTTTGACCTCTGACCCTGTACGTGTGTTATGTTTTTAGGTGAGACGAAGAGTGACGGTGAGAGAGAGGTTCTCCTGTTTGACCTCTGACCCTGTACGTGTGTTATGTTTTAGGTGAGACGAAGAGTGACGGTGAGAGGGAGGTTCTCCTGTTTGACCTCTGACCCTGTACGTGTGTTATGTTTTAGGTGAGACGAAGAGTGACGGTGAGAGGGAGGTTCTCCTGTTTGACCTCTGACCCTGTACGTGTGTTATGTTTTAGGTGAGACGAAGAGTGACGGTGAGAGGGAGGTTCTCCTGTTTGACCTCTGACCCTGTACGTGTGTTATGTTTTAGGTGAGACGAAGAGTGACGGTGAGAGGGAGGTTCTCCTGTTTGACCTCTGACCCTGTACGTGTGTTATGTTTTAGGTGAGACGAAGAGTGACGGTGAGAGGGAGGTTCTCCTGTTTGACCTCTGACCCTGTACGTGTGTTATGTTTTAGGTGAGACGAAGAGTGACGGTGAGAGGGAGGTTCTCCTGTTTGACCTCTGACCCTGTACGTGTGTTATGTTTTAGGTGAGACGAAGAGTGACGGTGAGAGGGAGGTTCTCCTGTTTGACCTCTGACCCTGTACGTGTGTTATGTTTTAGGTGAGACGAAGAGTGACGGTGAGAGGGAGGTTCTCCTGTTTGACCTCTGACCCTGTACGTGTGTTATGTTTTAGGTGAGACGAAGAGTGACGGTGAGAGGGAGGTTCTCCTGTTTGACGCGCTGACACAGTTCATGCAGAGGTCCGCTCTGCACTCCATGGACCAGATAGTCGGGTAAAACACATCAATCAAACATTTCATTTTTCATCACCTTTTCTGACATAATTGGTTCCGTGTGATGATTAAGTTTTGGTTATGGTATGCGCTTTTGGACGACATTGTTTCATGTTATTTATCATTCCATTGTAAACAATGCATTTGACTAAATTCGTGGTAATGACTTCGTGGTGATGAGTGAATGGATGGATGGATGGATGGATGGAGGAATGAATGAATGCATGGATTGTTGCTTAATTGGAACTTGGGACACATCATCAACATCGTAGATATTTCCTGTATAGGAAGTGTATATTTTCGTTTCGAAAGTCTAAAGGTATTTCTTTGGTTTCATCTTTAAAGCATAATTATCATTTGAAAAATTCTGAATGATTCGATAATAATCCACCGAGTTCGTTGGGTTTGTTTTCCCGACTTGCACTACTTCGGCAATTTGCCAAACTTGCTGTGGTTCAAGGTGTATCCACTAGGTGGCACCAGGCCTCATACAACACGACTGATCAGTACAATCTGATATACCGGACAAGACACGTCCAGTATCGATAACATTCCTCACCTCTCTCTCTCTCTCTCTCTCTCTCTCTCTCTCTCTCTCTCTCTCTCTCTCTCTCTCTCTCTCTTCCTGAGCTGTTTGTGGCCAACTCCTCGTTTGCTATGGCACACTTATTGCCAGGTGCTCTTACGGGGTTCTGCTTTGAAAGAGGGACCTCCTCGATAGCTGAGTGGGCTAAGGTGTTGCCACTTAATGCTCTCTGTCTCTCACCAATGCCCGGGTTCGTACTCCGGCTTGGGTATGTGAGAAAGTTGCCAGTTATCAAACACAGCTGTCGAGACACGATTCCCTCGGAAAACGTGGCTACGTGAATGGACTAGATATATTAACCCATAAACACGTAAGAGATCCTCTAGGAATTGTCGTCTTGATCTCTGCTACTTCTGATAATAGCTCTGGAGTGAAGAATGATTTTACAAAAACTGTCAAGATATTTTTTTGGCCACTGCGAACATAATGTGTTAAATGGAGCAAGACTAGTTGCTTTCTGAACTGAAAACTTTATTCTAATGTCCACCTATCATCTCCCTCTCCATACCTCCACCAGGTTCTACTCCAAACAGTACAAGAAGACTCAGGCGCCGCATGTTGTTGGGCACTACGCAGCGGGGGCGAGGCTGATAGGCCTGACAGAGAAACAGCTAGTGCAGCATCTGCAGTCCATCAAGGCCAGCAATGCAGGTAAAACAAACTTATACATATGTTCATAGTTTGATATTGGAATTTCTAATTTCGTCACTTTCCAGCCATTTTCTGAGTCATGACAAGCCAGTTGTAAGTGGTGGAGGAAACTGGAGTACCCGGTGAAAACCATCGCCTAGTCCCAAGTCACTGGCAATATCATTGTTTGAATCTCCGCTGGATTCTTAGTAGTTGCTAGCGTAATCGCTTTACAAGTATCTGGCGTTGTGAAGGGCTATCCATGGTACCTTTGCAATTGATAGCAGTAATGCAGATAAGAACCAGCGTTTACATATCATAGTTTGAGTCTCCACTGGATTCTTAGTATTGGTTAGCGTAGTTGCCTGGCAAATGTGTGGTGTTGTGAAGGGTTGTTGGTGCTTTTGCAACTGATAAAAATAACGCTGCTAATGCAGTTGGAAATGAACCTTTGAATATTGCTATATGTTCAGTCTCCCCTGGATTTTTCTCTCCATATATATATATATATATATATATATATATATATATATATATATATATATATATATATATATATATATATATATATATATATATATATATATATATATATCATTCTAGCTATCAAAATATAAGAAGGGATTGATCAATTTATATCCATATTATTTATTCCAAGACCCATTCCGTTACAGGGCGCAATGAGAAAAGTCCTTATGCGCAACCCTTGCACTTCGTGCTGAGCGAAGGGTTGACGATGCCCCGCCCGAGACCCAGAAACAGGCGGGGTCGGATCAAACTGACCATCCTCCCCCTCAAACACGAGCACTCGTCACGCCAAGGCATGGCCATCACGCCCGAACTCATAGCACAGGAGGACACACGCACAGACAACCTCAGGGTGAGAACCACCAATGTCTCAGTACATGTATAGACTAGATTAGAACAATGCATGCCTTAGTATAGCCTAGATTAGAACAATGAATGTCTCAGTATTGACTAGCTTTCTAAGCTGTAATTTGTATTTTGTATTACTACTTTTGCTGCTACTGCTAATGTCTCAGTATAGGCTAGATTTAAAAAACATGAATGTCTCGGTATAGACTGGATTAGAACCATGAATGTCTCAGTATAGACTAGATTAGAACCGTGAGTGCCTCAGTATAGACTAGGTTAGAACATGAATGTCCCAGTATTGACTAGCTTTCTAAGCTGTAATTTGTATTTTGTATTACTGCTTTTGCTGCTGCTGCTACTACTATTGCTATTACTACTACTACTACTACTACTACTACTACTACTACTACTACTACTACTACTACTACTACTACTACTACTACTACTGTTCTCGCTGACTTCTCGTTTGATTTCAGTCTCGCAGCGTGACGTTACCCCCTGACAACATGACTCCTCTGACGATCCGTCACCGGCGCCCCCCTCACGCCCCGCTGAAGCGAGGGGGCGGCTGGACCAGCCAGCGCCTGCAGCACATACGCGTCCAGTTCCCGCTCTCAGAGCTCAAGAAATCTGGCTGCTTCGACAACCTGACGGCGGAGGACCTGCCTGATATACGTGTCAATGTAAGTAGGTATTAGATATACGTGTCAATGTAAGTATGGATTAGATACACGTGTCAATGTAAGTATGGAACAGATAAACGTATCAATGTAATTATGGAACAGATAAACGTATCAATGTAAGTATAGAACATATATGCGTTTCAATGTAAGTATAGAACAGATATGCGTTTCAATGTAAGTATAGAACAGATATACGTATCAATGTAAGTATAGAACAGACAAACGTATCAATGTAAGTATAGAACAGACACGTATCAATGTAAGTATAGAACAGACAAACGTATCAATGTAAGTATAGAATTGATATAGATATCAATGTAAGTATAGAACTGATATACGTATCAATGTAAGTATAGAACTGATATACGTATCAATGTAAGTATAGAACTGATATACATATCAATGTAAGTATAGGGCAGATATACGTATCAATGTAGATATAAATCTGATATACGTATCAATGTAATTATGGAACAGACAAACGTATCAATGTAAGTATAGGGCAGATATACGTATCAATGTAAGTATAGAACAGACACGTATCAATGTAAGTATAGAACTGATATAGATATCAATGTAAGTATAGAACTGATATAGATATCAATGTAAGTATAGAACTGATATAGATATCAATGTAAGTATATAACTGATATACGTATCAATGTAAGTATAGGGCAGATATACGTATCAATGTAGATATAAATCTGATATACGTATCAATGTAATTATGGAACAGACAAACGTATCAATGTAAGTATAGAACAGACAAACGTATCTATTTAAGTATAGAACAGACACGTATCAATGCAAGTATAGAACTGATATAGATATCAATGTAAGTATAGAACTGATATAGATATCAATGTAAGTATAGAACTGATATAGATATCAATGTAAGTATAGAACTGATATACGTATCAATGTAAGTATAGGGCAGATATACGTATCAATGTAGATAAAAATCTGATATACGTATCAATGTAATTATGGAACAGATAAACGTATCAAGGTAAGTATGGAACTGATATACGTATCAATGTAAGTATAGAACTGATATACGTATCAATGTAAGTATAGAACTGATATAGATATCAATGTAAGTATAGAACTGATATAGATATCAATGTAAGTATAGAACTGATATACGTATCAATGTAAGTATAGGGCAGATATACGTATCAATGTAGATATAAATCTGATATACGTATCAATGTAATTATGGAACAGATAAACGTATCAAGGTAAGTATGGAACAGATAAACGTATCAATGTAAGTATAGAACAGATATATGATTCAATGTTGATATAAATCTGATATGCGTTTCAATGTAAGTACAGAACAGATATGCGTTTCAATGTAAGTATAGAACAGATACACGTAACAATGTAAGTATAGAACAGATATACGTATCAATGCAAGTATAGAACTGATAAACGTATCAGTGTAAGTATAGAACTGATAAACGTATCAATGTCAATATAGAATTGATATACGTATCAATGTAAGTATAGAACAGATATAGGTATCAATGTAAGTATGGAATTTATATATGTATCACTGTAAGTATAGAACAGATATACGTATCAATGTAAGTATGGAATTTATATATGTATCACTGTAAGTATATAACAGATATACGTATCAATGTAAGTATGGAATTTATATATGTATCAATGTAAGTATAGAACTGATACATGGGAACCGGATCAATGTAAGTGTGGTATTGACATGTGTATCAATGCAAGTATATAAGTGATATACGGATCATTATCATCAGCTCCAGTCTGAATCTCACTGCTGACTGGTCAATTCTGGGCTGTACTGAGACCCTAGTAATACACAACGTTTATCGTTATCAATTCTGTATTGGGACCCTTATAGTCCTTTTCACGTTCATGGTTAGGAGCCCAATATTTATCCTCATTCCAATAGTGCCATGGCAACTGTTGTTGGGCAATTACCATGACCACAGCTGAAATTTAACATGGCCGCCATAAATCAAGACACCCAACGATATTTATGGCTTTGACATCTGCAGATTCAATGTGCAGTATGACAAATATAAGAGCTGATATACTTATCAATTAATGAAAGTGTAGTGCCTATGTACTTATTTACGAATCAATGTAAGTGTAGAACTGACATACGTATCAGTGTAGGTATAGAATTTATATATGCATCAATCTTAATTGATACGTATTCTACCAGAATGGCAACAAAGGAATGACGATAAATAACATTCTATGACAGACTACTATTATTGTATACGCGTCTTTGGTGTTTCAGGTAGCAAATGCCAAGCGTCAATATTTGAATAGGCGGCAGAAAGCACGAGTGTCTAAAACGAAGGACCATTGGACCTCTCTACAACCAGAGTGTATCCATGACGACATGCTCAGGCACCACTACCGGGAAGTCTTCTGCGCATACTCCGGCATACCGGAAAATAACCTGACGCCATTGCCCACATTGAACTGTCAATTAAGTGAAACGTTTTAAAAAGATATAAACATTAAGTTCGCAAGTTACTATGAAATGATACCTACTTTACAATATACACAACCCTTGCTATTTATCATGAAATAACTTCTATTGTGTTTGATAGAAGGGTTTTCTTCCAGTTCAAATAGTCAAATCAAATAATGTACAACACATAACTTGATTTGACGAAATATAACTTTTGTTGAGCTGCTTGTAAAGTTTGTAATTGTAGATTTTGATAAATTACTAGTTTTGCTAAAATATGAACAATACCACACTTTGCTTTTTCGCTCATTTATTTTTCAAAACACATATCTTAAAACCATATATTTTGGATGAAAAGAAGAAAAAAGTGTCAGCCAATATCATTAGTCACCCTCCAATTAATCATACAGATTGTCGGCAATTATTTATACAAATATCACAAAATTTAGAAAAATGCA
This sequence comes from Maea johnstoni, assembly GCA_963942565.1. NCBI lineage: Eukaryota > Metazoa > Annelida > Polychaeta > Spionida > Magelonidae > Maea > Maea johnstoni. The sequence goes on from OZ012699.1 coordinate 10,988,362, forward strand.
TGTCCTGCAAAAAGATATTACTTTTTGTCGAATGAACGTGTTTATAATTTCTCTGAGTCTACCCCAGTTCAGCATCAAGGCACCACTTTCCAACTCAAATTTTTGTCTGACATTTATGTGCAATAAAAGAAAATACCCAGCATAAATTTTAGGCCTTCGTTATTTTCTTTCCCCGTTCTACTGAATCACCTATAGCGTGACACCAGAAATACATAACACCATGAATACTTGCCAATGCTATAGTATTAGCGAATTGAAAGTAAGTATAATGTGGTAAGCCAGAATGTGCGGAAAAAGCATCTCCCTGGCAATCAGTTCCACTTGCCCTGCCTGGAACCTCAACCTTGGAAGCTGTGAGAGACGTCGGCCAGTCCATGGCAACTTCTTAAACACGCAGCTATCAGGCTAGGTTGCTAGGTTATGTACAAAATAACAAACTATTTTTCATTTGAATATCGCGCTATGTGCAATAGAGATTTTTTAACAAGTAAATCATACACATACAATATAGACCAAAGACACATCTACAATAGTCTCTAGTTATACATGTATATAGAAAGGCTGTAAGGGGGTTTGCTAAGGCTTAATTTCAAGGCAAAAAGTTCCTCAAAATGTGATATCCGATTGAAGTGACAGCGGAATCCTCATGTTCAGCAATTTTGCTATATATAGAACAAATGTGTCTTTCAAATGTGAAGATCTATGTTGAGCTTTATCATGAATTAGGTTTGTTTGCAACAACAATGCTTACTTTGGCAAAATGGTCCTCTAAAACTATATTTGAATATAGGCATCGTAAGTACATAGATAAAGGGATTTGCTACAGAATTTGCAATGGTAAGGACATTGGACATAAAAAGAGCAGTTTGAGTGTAACTCACAATTTCAAAATATGATAAAAGAAAATATGTTGATTCATAGCCAACCAGTGAAATATGTAGTGAAGTGACAATCAGTGCAGTTCTTGTGATCTGCGCAGAAGCCCTGGCAAGAGTTCTGTTGTGAGATTGGTTATTGAGTTTACTACTTCTTTTTAAACCTATAAAGACCAAAGTATATAGAGTACAAACTGTTATCAATGGAATCCAAAAATAAAGCGCAGGCCAACTCAATACCAGAAATATCGTAAAAAAAGAATTATCAAATTCATACTCAAGAAATATTTTGCAAACACCTTTGTCAGAATAACGTGTGGTTCGCACGTGTGATGGAACGAGAATGGCAATACTGTACAGATATACACAGCATATGATGATAGCATGCTTTGATTTAGAGTTTCTGACTTGCATATAGGTAAATGGTTTACATACTGCTAGATACCTTTCTGCTGCCAAACACATTAAATTCTGACAGGAAGTGAACGAAAAAATCCAATAAAGGGACTGGTTGTTAAAGGTAAAGCACAGTATTACATCAGCAATATATGAGCTTGACTTGAACATTTCACTGCCTTGTGCACCTACTATAATACCACAAACACAAACCATTGCATCAGCAACTGATTGATTCTTTAAGAAAGTAGCAGTTATAGAAGGAAACTGTTTCCCAACTCTGAATAAAGCTATAATGACCAAAAGATTTGCGATGACACCCACAGATGCCAGAGTTATAATGAATACACGTTTTGCAATGACCAGGTCGGCTTCATTATCTAATCCAGTGGAATTAATAACTGGGGATGTAGTTGTCAGTGTTACAAGATAATCATGTTTTGTGTCGTTACTTGCTCTTGTTATTTCATCCATCGCACATTACTATAATGCTTCCTGTTCAGTAAGTAGAACCCGTTCTGTTAGAAATATCTGTTAGAATATTCTGTTAGAAATACATTTAGCTGCAGTAATTGAGAAACTATTGCAGTTAACTCTTTTGACATCAAATTCTTCTCTAAAAGATAAACTGATCTTAGACTATGAGGCGTGCAGTAACGATCTAATTGTAGGATATGTCTGGTTATCTACAGTGCTCTTAAGTTAAATATTGCCTGGCAGCATTGATGTTCACCAAAGTCAGTAAGGGAAGCCTGGCATGTGCCTCAGGTGCAGCTAGCTTCTATGGTAGTCGTAGAGTCATGTGATACTTGAGTAGAGTTGTGTGATGCTGGCCTCAGAGCTGCAGTTATTCTACCCTTAGTGTGACCAAATGGTGGCTGTGGTCAATTGGAGAAGCTGTGCATATGCAGCTTTGAAAGATTCTTGTAAGAGAGTCTCATTCTGAGGCGTCATAGAGATGTGAAGTTAGGCATCCTTTATGTTGAAGGTGCGCAACACAGATGTGGAACTACGCATTTGCTTGTCCTGTTGTTTTGAAGTAATAAACCACTGTGTCTGGCAGTAGTGGAGCCTGTCTTGCTTGTCTTGTGGTTTTCTGGCAGAATTGAAGAGTAGACCAACTTCTCTTGTCTAAAACTGTGGCCATAGGTAATCCAGGAAGAGACGTCTGGTAGGAGTAGGACGAGATGTTAGCAGCACTATTATGTGTGACAGCAGTGATGCTAGGCAGAACATGGTTTGCTATTTGGAATTTATTCTGTAAATATGAGGTATATTGCCCATTATCGTTGGTTTAGCAATCAAGCTTTGTATTTACCTAGACACTAATGGGTTTCATTTTGACTAGTCCATAAATATTTACTT